>CM053605.1:32060737-32102459 GCA_028646535.1 Procyon lotor
ACACACACACACACTGGAATACTATGCAACCATCAAGAGAAACAAAATCTTGCCATTTGGAGCGACCTGGATGGAACTAGAGGGTATTATGCTAAGCGAAATCAGTCAGAGAAAGACAATTATCACACGATCTCTCTGATACGAAGAATTTGAGGCAGGGCGGGGGATCGTGGGGGGTGGGGGAGGGGAATGAAACAATAAGGGATCAGGAAGGAGACAAACCATAAGAGACTCCTAAACTCATGAAACAAAACTGAGGGTGGCTGGGGGGTAGGGGTTGTGGACGTTTGGGAGAGTATGTGCTATGGTAAGTGCTGTGAAATGTGCAAGCCTGATGATTCAAAGACACGTACCCTGGAGCAAATAATACATTATATTTTAATAAAAAAATGATAATTACCCTCTTAGTAGCAAGCTCAATCACTAATTATTCTTGATTTTGAAATCTTCTATAATGTGATCCCTAGCTAATTTCCAATTTATTTGTCCCCCAAAAATCCTCATTCCTGTCAGGCTAGTTTACGCATTCCCTCTTAACCCTACCAGGGAAGAGATCTAAGTTCACACCTGGGTAACAGGAAGAAAACGGAATTGTGATCTTAGAGACATGAGTTCTCTCTGGGGCCCAAAGCTCTTATTACTAAAATTGGAACAATATCATCCTGTCATGAGGTTTTTCAAAAATTAAAGTAACAAACTGACCATCTATTATACTGCCTGGCCCTTGAAGGAAGAACAATATTGTCAGTTTATTATCCTACTCTATATTCTGTGTGTACTCCTTGAAAGGTCCTCACCTCTCTACTTTGCCTTCTAAAATTTCAGCTCATGTCTTCTTTCCTGAAGCTTACCCTAATCTACTCTAGATAGGGCATACTCACCCTCTCAAACCTACCTGAACACAAAACACATGTCAATATTCCCTTATTGTCCTGTACTCTCCTTTAACACTTTCTATGCCCTTATTTTTTCTCTATTTACTTTCTCATGCTATTCCTTGTTCTCCAGCTAGCATATGGATGGCCAGGAACTCTCCCTCATTCCTTTGGACTCCCACTCTCATGTGTACAGGGTAAGGGCTCTATAAATACCACATTACTGATAGTATACAATAGTTTAGGTTATCAGTGTAGATAACTGAAATGTCAAGAATCCTCACATCATATCACCTATTTCTAAAAGTCAATTGTATGGTTCTGTTGCCTCCTCCAGTTAACAGGTAACAGTGAATCTGTATTTCAGAAATCTGGATTCAAACCTTTGTCTCTGAGGCAATCTCCAGGGTGGCAGTCAACCTTTGCACTTCTTCTTGCGCCTTGTCTTCTTCCTCTTTTACATCTCTTAGTTGCTGGCGCAAATTCATCACTTCGAGATGCAACAGCTTCAGGTCCTTGGAATGCTCCTCCTGTATTGCATTCAGTCGATCCTTCAGAAAAGCTACCCAACAGCATAGGAGGGTCATGGAGTAGTTGAAAGAAGGTCAGGAAAGGAAAAAAATCATGAACTCATTAAGCACCCATACCGGACCAAATTTTTGATGATTCTCTTCTCTCTGTACCTGTTTTCTGTGGATTCAAATCCTTTTCAGTTTGCAGACGGAAGATGTTCATCTTTAAGGATTGGATGAGGCTTTCCAGACGGCACATTCGATTTACCAAAAACTCACAGTTCTTCCATAGAATATCTGGTTTTCCTGAACAAATCACTTCATTCTGGATAGGACCAATGATATTCTGGCTCACAGCCTCTTCTAAATGTTTTGGAGTTTCCAGGTGGCCTCTGGACAAAGATCCCAATTTAATAATATTATGCAATGCACTATGTACTATGGTAGTCCTAACCATCAGGTCAATGTAACATTTCTACCAAGAATATAAATTAGATTCCTTAGTTAAGCATCAGTTAGCTTCTCCAAATTTAAATATAGAAAACACCATTAGGTAAAGAGGATGAGATTAATGTCGGATGGATAAAGACCACTAACTTTATAACAGTTGTTTTTCTTTTAATGTGAATTTTTTTGTAAACTTTTATGTGGTAAATGCTAAATCTATAATTATAAACTAAGAATTAAAGTCAGCATGGAGTCAATATATTCACATATTTTTAGAAAATTTTTAAACAAGGTCATAATAAGCATTCCTACTTTATCCTAACATACTCAGCATCTATACAAATTTAATCTTTAACTACTGAAGAATTATTGATTCTATGGGTGCTATAATACCAACTATAATAATTGTAGGTTTTCAAGAGAGACACTAAGGAAATATATTGTAATCTTAAAGAAAATCACACCAGCAAATTTGATATTGGCTGCTTAAGCACCCAGATTCCTCAGGGCATTAATAATCCAACTTTTAATGGCAATACCTTCTTCAGCCAAAGGGGAAAAAAAGTGGTTTTTGTTGTTGTTGTTGTTGTTTTGAGTACCTCATTCTAAATTATGAAATTTTTTTAAAGACTTAAAACCTTTCTTTTAATTTATAGTAATCTGGGGAAAGAAAATGAAGACCATATCAATGGCATGAATCAAGTTTAGATGTTCACCTTAACTAATACCAAAGTCTATTTTTTATTTAAAAAATAAGAACTAAATTTTTTCTAAATTTTTTCTAATTATACAAAAATTCAATGTTTGTTTTCAATCAAGTTTTGAAGGTAAGCAGGTTATCAAATTTTGTGCACCTAATTAGCACACTTTTTAAATTTTATTTTATTTTAATTCAATTAAGTAACATATAGTGTATTATTAGTTTCAGAGGTAGAGTTCAGGGATTCATCAGTTGCCTATAACACCCAGTGCTCATTATATGACAGGCCCTCCTTAATGCCCAATCACCCAGTTACCCCATCCCCCCACCCACCTTGTCCCTTTAAATAAGTATCTGTTCAGGGGAATAGTGGTAGTAGCTATTACAGGATGACAACTCTACCTTGCAAATATTTTCTAATTAATATTCAAATGGAAGCTTTTTTTCTCAATTCTTTTATAAATAGCTATGTTTCATCTGCCAAACGATTTGCACTACGACTCCGAAGACTTCTTCAACCTACAAAGATCTAGTTCATTTTCCATCTGTTACCTTTTTTCACCAAAGTCCAACATTATTAGGTCATCCCTCAGAGAACTGGTCTGTTCCTCAACTATTCTCATCCTTTCCTGAAGTACCGTGAATGTTTCAGAAGCTGTAGCATTGATGTGGGTTGGAGAGAGGACTGGTCTGGACACTGCAGTTTCCATACGCACCTGAGATTAAAGTCACAATATTAGTACAGTAGGTTTTATTATGGTTCAAAGTAGTCACTGTCCCTTCCTGTGGGAGAATTATACATCCCTGTCCTGTTGAGATCAGGAATGGCCATGTGTCTTGCTTTGGTCAATTTAGTGTGAGTGGAAACTTTAAGAGCCAACTTGTCATTCATCATCTCCTTCTTTCTCCCCTCCATGAGATGAGCAACAACCCAGATAGTGCCAGTTTCAGGTGCCAAGATCCTAGAGTGAAGACATGAAGCAGAGCTATGGCCCATCTATAACATCCAATGTGAGTGGGCAATAAATTTATATTGTCATAAGCCACTGAGATTGTTGAGTAGTTTGTTATTGTATCATAATCTAGTCTTTCCTATCTGCTACTATTAGACACATTCTAGGACCTATGACTTGCTAAGGGAATTATTACTTCTTTCATTAGCAGCCATCATCATTTTAACATATCCCAACCAACCTTTCAGAAAAACATCCTATATTTAGACTTCTGAGCACTTGTAAGATAAATTTACCAACTACACTGAAGCAGTGATTTAAAAAAATAATTTGCAAACTTAATTTCATAGCCTAGCAAAGACTCTTCTATAGCTATTGACATAAAATTTCCAGACTTCTCTCCTAAAACTGTGTAAGAGTACTTTTTGAAATATTCGTGACAGAATTAGGCAGAATTAGCATAGACGCAGTCCCAAAAAACAGATGAATCATGGGCCCAAAGTTCAATGACAAGGTCACTAGGGAGAGAAATTTTAGGGACATTTTCCTGCAAGTCCAACGTGTATAGAGGTTTCTATACTAATCAGACTATAAACCTGAACCACTAGTAGCAGCAGTGCTTCTATGGAAACATGTTCACGAAGATCTCACTTTGGATATTAGGAACACATTCTTTCTCTCCCATTTGGTGTGTAATCAGATATCTCTCTTCCCCTCACCTCCCAGGGAGTGGAAGTGGTGACTACCTCAGGTCCAAGTAACTCAAAGTAGTCTCCATCACTCAAGGCAAGAATTAAATAAGTAGGAAAACTGGTGGCAGGATTTAAAAGGGGCAAGAAGCATGATGGGAGGCAGTGAAGAGACTGAGCTTCTTGCCAATATCAAGAACATTTCTTCTTCCTAAAAAGAATAGCAGCTCTCCAATAACCCCTAATAACCTTTTATCTCTCTCCACACCAGGTCCCAGAGAATGGCCTAGTTGTTTTTTGTTTTTTTTTTTTAACTTTACTGAGGAATAATTGAAATGTATATGTTTAGGGGCACCTGAGTGGCTCAGTGGGTTTAGCCTCTGCCTTCAGCTCATGTCATAATCTCAGGGTCCTGGGACTGAGCCCCGCAGTGGGCTCTCTGCTCAGCAATGAGCCTGCTTCCTCCTCTTTCTCTGCCTGCCTTTCTGCCTACTTGTGATCTCCCTCCTCTCTGTGAAATAAATAAATAAAATCTTTTTAAAAAATGTATATGTTTAAAGTGTACAATGTGATGATTTAATAATACACTGTAGAATGGTTACAAAGATCAAGATAATTAACACATTCATCACCCTACATAGATAATAACAGTTAACTTTGTGTGTGTTGTGTATGCACACGTGTGATAACAATACTAAAGATCTACTCTCACAACTTTCAACTATACAACATATTACTATGTTACCATACTGTACATTAGATCCTCAGAACTTACCTGAAAAGGTAACCTACAGAATGGTAGTAAAAAATAGCATACCACAGATTTGATAAGCGATTAATGTCCAAAATATATAAAAAACTCACATAACAGCAAAAAAGCAAAGAAATTTAAAAAAAATGGGCAGAGGGTCCAAACAGATATTTTCTCCAAAGATAGCATGCAGATGGTCAATAGATAAATGAAAAGGCATTCAACATCACTGATCACCAGGGAAATGCAAATCAAAACCACAATGAGATATTACCTCACACCTGTTAGGATAGCTATTATCAAAAAGACAAATAGCAAATGTTGGTGAAGATGTGGAGAAAAACAAACCTTCATACATTGTCGGTGGGAATATAAAATGGTACAGCCATTATTGAAAACAGTATGGAAGTTCCTCAAAAAACTAAAAATAGAACTATCATATGATCAGCAATCCCACTCCTTATATATCCAAAGGAATACACACACACACACACACACACACACGCACACACACACACCCCAAAAGAATCAAAGGCAGGATTTTGAAGAGGTACTTGCTCACTCATGTTCAGTGCAGCATTATTCACAAAAGCCAAGACAGAGAAACAACCTAAATGTCCTTCAACAGATAAATGGACCAAAAAAAAGATATAAATTATTATATTATTCAGCTATAGAAAGAAAGAAAACCCTGCCACCAACAATAACATAGATGAATCTAGAGGGCATCATGCTATGTGAGATAAACCAGACATGCTATGTGAGATAAACCAGACAGAGCAAGAAAAATATTGTCTGATATCACTTATATGTAGAATAAAAAAAAGTTGATTTCATAGAAACAGAGAATAAAATGAGGTGGAGGGAGGGGGAAATGGAATGATGTAGGTCAAAGGGTCTAAATTTTCTTTCCACTCTTATTTTAGTGCTTCTGACCAAGATTTCTATTTTAGTCTATGAAACAGAAAGCATTTCTGACACATAAAATCTGAATTTGTTAAAAGACTTTCTGTTAATGATCAGCTTTAGGACATGGGGGAAAAGATGCTATTATTAATTTCCTACCATGCTTTCAAAATTCCCTGAAGAGAAAGACAAAGATATATATGGATAGTAACAGTCTTTGGATATACAAAGACTTGAAGTAAATTTCACCTAGGTTTCTGAAAAAAAAAAAAGGCCGATTTGGAGACTCCTGCTCATGTTACCACATGTACCAGGATAGTGTTCCTCAGGTAATAGAAGGAAGAGCCTCCATGGAACCAGGCTTAGGGTTAGGGGAACCGCCAATAGTTTGGGATGGGAAGAAAATGGAAGGGTAACAATGAAGAAACACCCCATGGATTTACCCTCCATTCCACTATCACTCGCTGTCTTGTTACTGCCCACCTAGAAATATACCAGGCTTGAAGTAGAGAGAAAACTTAAAGTGTTTAATGGGGTGCCTGGGTGGCTCAGTTGATTAAGCAACTGCCTTCAGCTCAGGTCATGATCCTGGAGACCCAGGAACGAGTCCCAACCCGCATCGGGCTCCCTGCTCAGCGGGGAGTCTGCATCTCCCTTTGACCTCTCACCCTTCATGCTCTCTGTCTCAAATAAATAAAATAAATCTTAAAAAAAATAAAGTGTTTAATAAGGTTTGGGGTAGACAGAATTGGCTCCTTTTTTCTCTCAATAAAAATTTTCTCTCTGAAAATTTCATGTCCCCAGCATCCCTTGCAGCTGGCACAGTCATGTGACACATTCTGGAATGAGAGTTTAGGCAAAAAGTTTGCAAGGAGCTTCTGCGAAGGCTTTTGTTTTTCTGCCAGAAAAAACTGAAATGATGGCATCAGTCCTTTACTTCTGCATTTGAGGCCCAGAGCTCTGAGAGCTCTTTTTCAGTCAGCCATGCAGTGCCTCACTTTTAGATACAAATAACAGAGCCAGGGATCACCAGCATCTGAGAAACACAAGGAAAAGGCTAGAGAAGTTCAGATTAACCTGACTTTTTTTTTTTTTTTTTTTTGGGGGGTGCAAAACTAGTAACAACCAATCTCTTCTTATTTGAGAAAAATAAACTTTTGGCTTTTGTGTTAGTCATGTTTTTTTGTTGCTTGCTACAGAATGCTCCTGAAACACAGTAGCCCCAGGCAACAGTTGGTGGAGAAACAAATAGAAGGAAGTGGTAAAAGGACAAGCACAGAGGGAGATGAGAGGGAAGACAATTTCCTTGGCAACTTGTTTGGCTGAGGCAGCTGGTTATAATATAAAGGATAGCCTCTATTAATTTACATCAAAAGCCAAGCATAAAATACTAATACAAACATTAGTCCATTTTAGGGAAAAAAAATATAAGAAATGGAACACAAGTTTCCCACATATGTTGAATGGGATACGGATTCCCATCTAAAATTTTTTCATGTAATTGTTGAAATGTCACAGTTTTGCTGATATCCCTTAGGTACCTATGATATGAATAAAATGCTCACACTTATAGTATGTGTGCACTTTGGGCCATAAAAACAAAACTTAAAACCAAATTAAATTTTTTTTTAAAGAGAAAGTCTATATATGTTTGAATAAGAATTTTATTTGCATCATCATCACTCATGCCCACCTGAACCTGATCTACACTGGAGCCATTCAGACTTCTGGAAAGAAAAGAATACTTGAACAAAAAGGTACAAACCTGGCCCCCAGCCTCTGACGGGGAGAAGATTTATAGAAAATTCACCCTAAGGAAGGGAAGAGTGAGGTGCTTGGGGCAGACTGATGGTGGGCAGGGGATAAAGCTTGTAAGTGAACATGGCGGTGCTCTTGAAATACCCTCTCAGGGATGAACACTGATAAACATGTGCAAGTCATCCAAAAAGTTAACTGGAAAACTAAACAAGCCAATCTACCCTTTGGAGATTAGAAACAGATGCCAGTATTAACTGAAAACCATCCCTCCATAAACCTCCCCGCAATGGGGGAAAAATGTCAAGGTCAGGAGAGCCCAAGGAAGCAATGGTAGATGAAGTGCAAGACTAAGATAGCCTTAATATCCACCAGGGAGAGTCCTGGAATACTTGGGAACCTGTTAAAGGAAGAGTGAGGTAACTACCTGGGATCCAGTAAATCTGTTGAGTCATGATTCTCATTTTCACTGCAGTTACTCGTACCCCCGCCTGTCCTTGCTCATCTGGCAGGCCACACACACAGTCCACTGGCCACTCGGCAGATCCTCACAAGCCATAGCTCAAAAGCTCATAGTCTAAGAAGCACAGTCTTACAAAAAAAGAATCTAGCTCCAATTGCTAATATTGCAGCAAAGAGACTATGGCTTGACTTATGTGTGCTTTGCTATTTTTGAAAAGGTATAAATATCATTGAATGTAGCTTTGAACCCAAGGCCTGATGCTTGATTTTAACAATAGTAAAAATACTAAGATATAAACTTTTAGTTTTAAAAAGTATGTTCATAGCTTTCATAAATGTATCACTATCAAATTAATACAATTCTGTTTCTGCATTTAGGGAGAATATTTCTATGCAGCTCCTAAATAGGTTACTTCATTGAAAGGATGGCATGAACAAGACCAATGTCTTAATACTAGTAAAAGCCAGGTGACTTTGAAAAGTCCAGAAAGAGTAAACAGTGAGTACAAATCTCCTTACAAATAGTAAGGAGGTCAGTCTGGCTGGAGAAGGTGAGGTCACAGGGTAATAAAGGGACTAGATCACATTAGGTCTTAAAGGCTATTATAAAGTTTTGGCTTACTATCAGTGACTCTCAGAGCCATTGGACTGTGTAGAGCAGAGGAGTGCTGTGATGTAAAAACTGGAGATCTAGATCCCAAACTGGATCACTCTGGATACCCTCCCACAAGGGTAGAACGACAACCACAGAGGTAGAAAGGCCAGTTGGGAAGCTGCTACAATAATCCAGGCAGGAGGTGCCAGCCATTGGCTATGACCCTCCGGGTCCTAGCAAAAGATAGTAAGAATAGCACATATTCTGTTACAGATAGCAACAGAATAGTAAGAAGTGGTCAGAGTCAAGACATGTTTTAAAGATTGGTTTTGCTGATGGATTAGATATGAAATACGAGAGCAAGGAAACAATTGGAAGGATGGTGTTGCCATTAATTGAGAGAATGGAAGCCTGTCAGAAGAATTAATTTTAGTGGAAAGATTGAGCTGTTTTGGAAATTTTAATTTTAAAACAGGAAAGATGACCAATACAAGACTGAACTTGTGAATTCAGAGTTCAGGAAGAAGGGTGTGCTGGCGATATAAATTTTTTAATTGTCAACCTATGTGCCACTTGTAAAGCCACAAGACTGGCTAATGGAGAACAGAAAGAATTCAGGGAACTGAGTGTCCCTGAGTGCTCCACAATTAACAAGTCGGGGCCATGAGGAGTGTGTGGGTGTTCAAGCTAGTCTGAGTTTTCTGAAGTACGTCGTATTAATCTCTCCCTATCTTCAGATAGGGAGAGTGCCTGGGGCACTGTGGCTGGCAAATAAACAGAAAACTCAACAAAAATGTAATGCACATCTATCCTATTCTACCACAAATGCCAGGTACTGGGAAAACTTCAATGAATGAATGCCAGTTCCTGACACCTACGTTCTAACAAGCAGATCGGGGAACATAACTGGTGACAAAAATTAAAAAAAAAAAAAAACACGTCGAAATGGCTTTCCTAAGAACCTATAACCTCCAACCTAACATATAAAGTGTTGAGGAAACTGAAGCAACCGAGGTCACTCAAGCGGCACACGGAGCACAGGGAGAACACAGCTTTATTCACGTGGGGGTAGGGGGGAGCTCAGTGGGATCACTCCCAAAGACCGAGCAACCGACAGGGTGAGGGGGGAGTTTTTATGGTTATGGGTGCTGGGGGATGGTAACGGGACGTTTTAGCAGACTCTCAGGGCCGACTGGCTAGTATAATCTAAACAGAGGCGTCTCAGGAGAGCGCTAAATCGTCCCCGGGGACTTGTTTTCTTTTCTTAACCAAACGGAGGGTCATTTGGTCTTTTCTTCCGCTAGGGCAGAAGGAGAGAAGCAGAAGGGGCTAGGGTCCGGGGGGGTGGTGGTGGTGGGGTCTCTATACGCCTCAAAAGAAAAGGTGGTGTTGGGGCTTATCTGAAGGACTTCCCTGGTGTCTGTCCTCCATCCCTCAGCTGGAGCCAGTCCAATGCAAACTTAGCTCCTAAACGGTTTTCACCTGCATCCAGCGCAGAAGCGCCATAAATCAGGGTCCTGAGGTCCTCAGGGCGAGACTAAACTCTGCCAAGAGAATGAGAGGGCGGCAGGAAGAGGTGACGGTGTTTTTGGCTTAGCCGCCAACTCTCCCCACGCAGGGCCGACACCCGATCCACCACCGGTACCCTACCTCACACTCCATCAGTCCGCCAGTAGCTCTGTTCCTCAGCAGGCAAGCCGGTTTCCATGGAACTAACACAGAGCTTTAAACCAACCCGCTCCGGCGCGGTAGCTCCTGTACGCAGGCGCATCCGTGGCAGCGCATGCCGGGAATTGCAGTTTTCCCGGCCCAGGAGGGCCCTCCGCCCGGGGCGGCACCCAGGCCGGAATCCGGCGGCGCGCAAGGAACGCGCAGCCCCGTGACCCGGATGACGACAGGGCTCCATTGTGCTCATGAGCGAGGCATGGCGGGATATGTAGTTTCCTCCCACTCACCTCCCAGATGGTCGGCTTTGCAGAGTTCCTGGTCTCACCTGGATGAACGTGCGGCGTTTGGGTAATTTGGTAAACATACCCCGCAACAGGAGAGACTCCCTTAATAGGAAGTGTTTTTAGTTTTGGGAGGACTAAAGAATCAGTTAACTTTTGCACGATAGGAAATTAACAGATTTAATCATTAATGAGCATAAGAAATGGCAAAAATACAAAGTTCAAACATTCTTTTCTTTGAAGGAAAAGCCTAGAGCCTCTTCAGGGTCGTCCGTGATGGCCAGATGGAGAGTAAACCACATGTTTTCTGCTCTCCTGTTTTTGGTCTCACTGGCATGATATATTTTTTGCCTTCTCGACAGAGAAGTGAATGGGAATTTCTAAATATGACTGTAAATAGCGAATAAACAAGGAAGAATTGAAAATAATACTGCAGCCGTTTCAGAGTTGTTTTGCTCTAAGAGTGGGAATTCACACTAAAGACCAGAAGCCTTCTACCGTGAAAAGACAAAAGGGCTTTGCATTTAGGGAGCTGAAGAGAGCACCTGTTACCACCATCAGAGCGGTTAACGATTAACGCATTTCTCTCATTTCCTTGGGGGCGCGGCTGAGAATAACTTTAGCCCTCAGATGAATGCAGTCAGATTCCAGATAAGACCTCATTTGCTCAGCAAGTGACTGACTGAAATGATCTGGCTGTTCTGATTCTTCTGATAGCCAATCCTCCAGACAAGATAGAGAGAATGACTATCCAACCACAGCTGTAAGATGTATTCATTAAACCGTGAGCCCATCTGGTGATAGAGAAATGAGTGCTGCATACATTATTCAGGTGAAAGGACCAAATAAAGCTTTTAATAGGAAAAGTGGGAAAGTACTTTAGAGCGTTAACACAAAGAGCCAATTACTCTTTCAGTATGTACATTTTCTCTTTCAATGATCTCTGATTTATCTGCGGAGATGAGGGATATGTGTATGCACTCCACAGATATCCACACACTTCGATGTAATGAGCACTTCACCTTCCTGAATCTCCATATTGAGCAGCAGTCAGGGAGCCAAATTGATTAAATTTACTGTTTTTCATTTCCCTTCCTCTTTCCACCATCTGGCAAACCACATAAAAACTTAAATCAAGCAATTACAAAGTTAGAAAAAAGAATCTGAATTCTTCAATAAACTAATTCATCTGCTAGAGAATCAGTCCCAGATGCCTGAGAATTCATTAATAAAAGGTCCGTTTTTATTTTTTAAGTGCCTAAATATATTGATTTTTTTTTTCTGATTTCACTCTTAATTTTCTATTGATAAATGGTTTTTATATTTCTTGACCATTGATAAAGCAGTCTTTTCAGTCATGGAAATCTTGAGATTCCATGAATACCATCTCCTCTCTCACTACAATACCACGGAAGATTTCTAATTGGTTTTCTGATCACCCTTCCCAATGCAACCTTCATACAGCTACAAAAATGATCTTAAAAAGTACAGATGATCCTTCAACCACACAGTGGTTAAAGGTGCCGACTCCCCATGCACTCAAAATTTCATGCATAACTTTCGACACCCCAGAAACTTTAGGAGTCTACTGTTGAAGACTTAATGATAATGTAGAGCTGATTAACACATATTTTCTGTTTTTACGATAAAGTAAGCTAGAGAAAAAATGTTAAGAAAATCATGAGGAAGAGAAAATACATTTACAATACCGTATTAAAAAAAATCCACATATAAGTGGACCCATGCAGTTCAAACCCATGTTGTTCAAAAGTCAACTGTAAATCCCAATTATTTTAGGCCCCTGCTTGAAAACATTTAATAGTTCTCCCTTGAAATAATAGTCTTCCGCTGAGCAGGATGAAACTGCTTATCACTTGAGCTTAATCCACCAGCCACATCTGCACCTAGTAGCCCAAAGGAACCTTGAATTCAAGCCTAGCAGCCTGTCTTTGTGCTTGCAGGCTCTGCATCCTCTGCCAGGCATGCCCTTTCTCTTGTCTGTCCGGTGAACCCAGCAGAAATTCAACCACTTCAGTGATGCCATTCTATTCCCTCCCAAAGTACTTAACTGCATTGCATTATAATTGTCAGTGTGTCCTATGTCCCTTTAATTAGGCTATAAGTAACCTGAAGGCAAGAGTTTTGTTCTTATTTTGAGCTTATTATTTTTGACACCAACCACAGTCCCTGGCATACAATAGAGTCTTGGTAAGACCTCTTTGTTAAGTGAGTGAATTAACAAATAAATAAAGTTTGAATGCTTCTACTGACAGAGGCTATTTCTCACTCTCTTGACTATATACCTATTCTATTTGTAGGTCAAAAAAAAAAAAAAAAAAAGGAATCTGCTCTCTTCCAGAGCTGGTAATGATTTGCAATTACAAAAGTGATAGCAAAGTTACCTGCAACCACTTCCCTTTGGGGTTGGAAATGTGTTCTGTGGATAGAGAAATGCAAACACAAAAACTGAAAGGTTTCTTGTTGGTACAATGGAGAAATAAAAATGGCAAGTTCACTAACTTGCCCGACACATTTTGTGGGCAGTCCAGACCTTTTGGTAAAGTATTGGTTTTCAGTATAGAGATTAGAATTTGGAGCATTCTCAGACTTTTTAATGAACTGGTGCTTTGGCCCAGGACTGGGAAGATGAATCTGTTATTTGAATCAGCTAAGAGTAACAACACTTCTTATAAGGTCTCTATCACTTAGTTTTTCTCAACTAAATTTTGTGGCCAAGTAGATTTTCACATTGTTCTATTTACTGAATTTCAGAACAATCAAGGTTATGGTGATACTGCTGCAGGTCTATTTTATGTTTCCTAAGATTATTCTTTTTGTCTTGATAGGTTGATACATAATCAGCAAGAGGAAGAAACATGAATGTGCTTTAAATTGGCATACACAGATCAACTACCTGATATTTCTGAACTTTTCTGATTAAATAATAGCAATAACAATGTGTACCATCTGTTGAATTGGTGCTTTATATTTATCATCTCACGGGATCCTGGTTGTAACCTTAAGATGTCATATGAGGCAGTTGAGATTTGGGAAGTTAAGTAATTTGCCTACGGCCATGCAGCCAGTAAGTGACAGAATGGTTATTTGGACTGGACTCCATCTGGTTTCAAAGTCCTGCTCTTCAATTTGATTCTATCTCCCACCATTTGTCCACTCCATTTTGACAAGAGTGGATCAAGACAGACATTTCAGCATCTAACTACGAGATGAGAAATACACATGAGTTGGTGTGCCTAGGTGGCTCAGTTGGTTAAACAGTCTGACTCTTGATCTTGGTCTTGATCTCAGGGTTTGATCTCACGGTTGTGATTTTGGGCCCCCCATTGGGCTCCCTGCTGGGCAGGGACCCCACTTAAAAAAATACATGTGCTTCCACAAAATGGAATACCATAATTTATAAAAGAAATCAAGGAAATATACGTGGTGGCATGTGGGTGTTTATGCCAAGCCATACCAATTTTCTGCATGTCTTAAAATTTTTTCACAATAAAAAATATGAAAAGAAAATGAAGCAAGTCTGTGTATTTATATGGGAAGTTTCTAGGATATATTTTAAATGAAAAAAGCAAGGTGTGTGGAAATAGGAGAGATAAGAATTTTGTATTTGTATAAATAATCACTGAGAGGATACCGAAGAAACCAATAAAATAATACCTTTTATTATTTCTGCAGGTAGGGTAACCGTATAATTTTCCATCTTATATATAATTTTTTCAAACTTTGTATTATGAAATAATTTTAGATTTCCAGAAGAGCTGCAAAATCAGCACAGAGAGGTCCTGTATACCCTTTATCCAGCTTCCTCTAATATTAACATCTTGCATAATCATGATATAATGATCAAAATGAAGAAATTAATATGGGTATGATACAATTAACTAAATGACAAATTTCATTTGGATTTCATCAGTTTTCCCAGTCACATCATTTTTCTGTTCCAGGATATAATTCAGATTTTACATTGCTTTTACTTGTCCTGACTCCTTCCTCAGTCTTTGTCTTTCATGACCTTGGGATTTTTGAAGACTGCTGGGCAGTTATTTTGTAAAATGTCCCTCGGCGTGAGTTTATAATAATTTCTCATGGTTAGAACAAGATTATGCATTTTGAGATGAATATTTCTTTAAGATACTTTTGAGATGTGCTTCTTGGTGCCTGATACCCGGGGATACACAATGTATATGTTTTATTACTGTTAAAATCAAAGTCCATCACTAACTTAGGTGATATCTACTAGATTTCTCCAGTAAAATCTTACTATGTTCCTCTCTGTAACTATTAAATATTTGGGGAGGGATACTTTGAGGCTATGCAAATATCCTGTTTCTCTTTAAACTTTCACTCACTAATTTTAGCTGCTTTATCTTGCCAAGAGCAGTTATTACTACGGTGTGCTAATAGTGACTTTCCATGTTCTTCATTTATTAATTGGAATTCTTTTGTAGAGAAGATTTGTATGTTTTCTCCCATTGATTTATTCAGATTTATTCAGTTGTTTATATCAGTGCAGGCTTATGGATATTTGCTTTATTCTTTGGTTTATAATTCAATACTATCATTATTTTACTGCTCCAGCAGTAAAATTGTTCGAGCTTTGGCCATTCAGAGATCATGAAGGAGCTGCTGAGTCCCCTCTTCCTTTTTTTAAAAAAAATTTTTGAGCCCTTCCTTACTTTGTTTCACTACAAGATTTCCACACTTACTTGTATTTTCCCTGCCCAGCCCTAGATTCAATCACTCCTCCAAGGAGCCCTGTTCCTTGTTATGGAAGAATGGTATTTAAAATCACTGCTGATAGTTCTTCTCAAAAGTTAGAGATAGGAAATACACATTTATATACCAAACCATGCATATACATGTGTCTCTATATTTCTGTATCTCTCTATGTATTTGCATATATATACACAAATAAAACATGAGTTCCTGCCAATCCTGCCCCTCAAATCCAGTACCACAACTTATTCTAACCTGTGTCCTTTCATGAGTTTTAACTTCTGTCTATGACTGTAGGAACCCTGACTCTCATTATCCACAGTATATCTATTGTTTGTTCAATCCTTGTACACATGTAGTTTTTAAAATTGCTAAGCCATACCCAGAGAGAAATAAATTTAAAACTTGAGCATATTGGGGGCACCTGGGTGATTCAGTTGGTTGATTGGCTGACTTTTGGTCTTGGCTCAGGTCATGATCTCTGGGTCCTGGAACTGAGCCCCTGGAGTGTTGGGGGTCTCTGCTTGAGACTTCTCTCTCTCTCCCTCTCCTTTTGCCCCTCCCCTTGCTCACCCTCTCTCACTCACTCTCTCTCTAAAATAAATAAATCTTTGAAAACAAAAAACTAGAGCATATTGCTTTAGCACTGTTCTTTTTGCTTTAGTCTTACAGTATCCAGTCAAAACACTTCTTCAAAGTGACTTAGATCAGCTCCTTTTGTTCTCCACCTGCCTCAGCATGGTTATCTGATTCCTTTGTAATACAGTTAGATTTATGTGGGCCAGTCTGCATGTATCTCGTGTTCTGCCCACATCCTGGTTGATTTTATTTAATTTACGTACCGTAAAATTGACTTTTTGTGGTGTACAGTTCTATGGCTTTTGACAAATTATTAGATACTTATCCTCCCACCATAGTCGTTTACAGAACAGTTTCTTCACTCACAAAATTCCATCACACTTCCCCTTTACAGTCAACCCCAGCCCTCACCTCCTAGCCAGTGGAAACCACTGATCTATTTTCCATATCTATAATTTTGCTGTTCCAAAATGTCATACTAATGGAGTCAAGGCGTTTTGGGTCTAACCTCTTTCAGTGACCAGATGTATTTAAGATTCATCCATGTTGTTGTATGAATCAGTAATTCATTTTTTTAACAGAAAATTTTTTTCAGTTCTGGGATGGTAGACTTTATTGAAAAAACTATAAAGATAAAACAGGGTCTTGGAGATTACCTAAAATATCCTACTTCTTTAAATTAATAAGATTACTGAAACATTGATAATGCTGTCAGAAGATCTCAAGGAAGAGCAAATTGAATAAAATATTACTAGTATATAAAATTGCTTATTCCTTTAGAGACACAGGCATACTCTAATCCCTAGTACCTCCTCAGGAATTTTATTCCATCACTTACCCACCTTCACCCTCCACTTGGTTCCTTCTCATAGACCTTAAAATAAACTCAAAGTTTCTACCATCCTAAAAACACATTGACTTGACCTGCTTCCCTAACAGGCTACCAGTATCTCCCTTATTCTTTCACTGACAAACCTTAAGAAAACACGATGCAGCAGAAAGAATGTTCTATGAACTGAATGTCTGCCCCAGGATTTCATATATTGATGCCCTAATCCCAACATAATGGTATTTGGAGGTGGTACTATTGAGAGGTGATTAGGGTTAGACTAAATCCTGAGGGTGGGGTCTTTAGAGTGGGATTCATGCTCTTAGAAAAAGATAAAGAAACACAAGATACCTCTCTCTCTATCTCTCTCTCTCCCCTTTCCATGTGAGGATACAGCAGGGGAGCCAGCAGAAAACTAGGCAGAGGGTCCTCACCAGATACTGGATCTGCTAGCATCTAGATCTTGGATTTCCTAGCCTCCAGAACTGTGAGAAATAAGTGGGGTTTTGTACTTGTTTAAAAAATAATAAACAGTAGTTTCCCTGATTTTATTTACTTATTTGTCAGAGAAAGAGAGAGAGAGAGCGCGCACATACAAAAGTAGGGGGAGCAGCAGGCAGAGGGAAAAGCAGGCTCCCCGCTGAGTAAGGAGCCAGATGTGGGACTGGATCCCAGGACACTGGGATCATGACCTGAGCTGAAGGCAGACACTTAATCGACTGAGCCACCCAGGCTGAGAGAAAAAATCTTAAGCAAACTCTCCGATGAGCACCAAGCTGGACACAAGGCTCAATCCTGATCTCATAACACTGAGATTATGACCCGAGTAGAAACCAAGAGTCAGATGCTTAAATTGACTGAGCCACCAAGGGGTCTTGGGATATTATTTTAACTAATATTTTTTAAAATTTCAAATCTGAGTGTTTATTGTTATAATAGAGAAATATATAGAATATGGAAATATTGTATAGAAATATAATGGACTTTTGTATTTTGATATGACCTATGACCTTGCTAAACTCACTTAATAGTTTTAGGAACTTTTTTTGTATATTCTTCGGGATTTTCTACGTAAACAATCCTGTCATCTACAAATAGAGTATTTTTCCCCCTTATAATATGAATAACTTCTCACTTTTTGCATTGGCTAGGATTTTTACTCTAATGATGAATAGGAGTGGTGAGAGAAAGATATCCTTGCCTTGTTCCCACTAAATTTGATATTAGTTGTCCTTTATTAGGTTAAGTAAGTTTCTGTCCATTTCTAGTTTGCTGAGAGTTTTTATTGTGAAGAGATACTGGATTTTGTCAAGAACTATTGAGATAATCATATTTTTTTTTTCTTCTTTAATCTGGTAATCTGATGAATTACATTGGTTTTTCAAAAGTTTAACCAATTGCATTCTTAGGATAAGTCACACTTGGTTAATCTATATTATCCTGTTTTATATATTCCCAGATTTGATTTGCTAATAGTTTATTGAGAATTTTTGTGTCTGTGTTTGTGGAGGGATATTGCTTTTTTTTTTTTCTTTTATAATAATGTGTTTGGCTGTGAAATTAGGATAATTCTAGCCTCGTAAAATGTATATGTGTTTTCTCTTATATTTTCTAAGAGAGATTGTAAAGAATTGACATTATTTTTATCTTAAGTATTTTTTAGGATTTGCCAGTGAAGCATCTAGGCCTGAAACATTCTTAGTTGAGAGGTTTTTTAACTACAAATTCAATTTCTTCAATAGTTCTAGGACTATTGCATTTTTGTTTGGGTTTTTGTTTTGTTTTGTTTGAGTGAGTTTAGGTAGTTTGCATCTTTTTTTTTTTTTTTTTTCTTTTTGAGAGAGAGAGAGAGAGAGAGCGTGAGAGCATGCATGAGTAGGGGGAGGGGCAGAGAGAGAGAGAAAATCTCAGGCAGGCTCCACACCCAGGACAGAACCTAATGCAGGGTTCAGTCTCATCACCCTGAGATCATGACCTGACCCTAAATCAAAATTCAAATGCTTAACTGAGCCACACAGGTGTCCCTTGTAGTTTGTGTCTTTTAATGATTTGTCCATTTTATCTAAGTTGTTGACTTATGGGCTGAGAGTTGTTGGCGGTCTTGTCTTATCCTTTCACTCTCTGTGTGAATCTGTCATGAAAGTTTCTCTTTCATTCCTAATATTGGTAATTTTTGTCTTTCTTTTTTTCTGGTCAATCTGGATAAAGGTTATCAATTTTATTGATTTTTTTTCAAAGGACTTACTTTTGGGTTCATTGATTTTCTGTACTGTTTTTCTATTTTCGGGTTTATTGATTATTTTCTCTGGTGTTTATTATTTAAACCAGAGCACTTTTGAAAATAAAAGGGGACACTATTAATAATTAAACCAAGACAAAGGGCTCAAACTGGAAATGTTCCAGGAAAACCAGACCTGTAGGATACACAGGATAAGGACAGGGGTATATGGAAATTTCTATGTGAATAAACTTTTCAGTGCATGTCTCTTACTATTATTTTGATTCTAAATCATTTGCGTGTATGACCTATTCACAAAATAAAATAAATGTACTTTAATGTACTTCTACTGTACTTCAGAATCTGGTAAAATTCCCGGCATATAGTAAAATCTCAATGTATGCAGTTGAATAAATGAATGAATCAATCTGTAAGCACTGGGGATTACATGAGTTTTACTGGAGAAAGTGGGATAAATATTACATAATTAACTCTAAATGTTGACAACATATGTATCAGAATTGAATGATTGGTTTTCTCTGTAGTCCTAACCTTCAGGTTTGGGAACCATAACTATTATCCTCACATACTTTGTTATTTTAGTTTTTTATTTATATTTCTCTCTCTCTTTTTTTTTGCCTATTTTCCAATATATTTGTGGCATTTTACATACAATGAAAGAGTAAACTGTAACTTGCTTTAGAAAATCAGAGGGAAGGTAAAACCTATCATTGATAGACCCATTGAGGGTCTCGCCAGCTCTGCTCCTTTTCCTCACTACCTATGTCCTATCTCCATGGTGACTGTAGGGATTTCCATTTTCATACATGGTTCTGTATGTATATCTCCAGCATAGAATTCTCTTATGCATGATTTTTAGACTAGAGAACCTATACAGTAATGGTAAAACTAATGAGAAATAAAATCTATAAAGTGGTTGTTTAGAATTCAATGTCTGGGTGAAATGTTATCATAACTATAGTCAGGACCTTGGTTCAGTTGTTTCTGAGATTTAGTTAAATTCTTAGATATTGACTATGTCCTTGGATTCCATGAGTCAATAGGTCAGATGAATAATCTAAAATTGTTTTATTTATGGAATGAAAAGGATAACATTATTTATTTTTCTGTGGTTTGGGAAAAATCACATCGCTCTCTTAAAAAAACATTAAAAATATACACATACTTACATATATTAAAGAACTGATTTGATGAGGGTCACCTGAGTAGCTCCGTTGGCTAAGCATCTGCCTTCAACTCAGGTCCTGGGATCAAGCCCCATTTTGGGCTCCCTACTCAGCAGGTAGTCTGCTTCTCCTCTCCCTCTGGCCCTTGCCCCACTTGTGCTCTCTCTTTTTCAAACAAACAAACAAACAAACAAACAAACAAAATCTTAAAAAGAAAAAACTGATTTGTGAATTAAATGCAAGTAACGCATTTCGATAAGTATTTCCGAAAAGAATAAGAACGCTCCTGGTGATAGTCATCAAAGATTAGTCCAGCCCTTCCAAATACAAGGCTCTGAGGGAAGCTGTGGATCAACACTACAACAGAAATGATTCTCATCCAAAATATAAAAAGCATCAGATGGGTGAAAAAGTGAAAATTAACATAACATTTCACCCAGACGTTGAATTCTAAACAACCAATTTGTAAATCTTATTTCTCAGGATCTATTCCTTTATTTCTGAGGCTTTTTGTAGATCTTTGTAGATGCTTCTTAATTATATTTGAAAACAGATGGGGAGTGCCTGGGTGGCTCAGTCGTTAAGCATCTGCCTTCGGCTTAGGTCATGATCCCAGGGTACTGGGATCGAGCCCTGCATTGGGCTCCGTGTTCGGCGCCTGCTTCTCCCGCTATCACTCCCTCTGCTTGTGTTCCCTCTCTCACTGTGTTTCTCTCTGTCAAAAAAATAAAATCTTCAAAGAAAAAAAAAAACCAGATGGTACAATAGTAGTAACCCCTTAAAGAATATAAATGTATATATATTCCATTAAAAATATTCAGTTGAGCTTAAGGTATCACTTGTATATCCTGGTATGATAATTACCAAATGGTAAAAGCCTTAATCTTTATAAAAACATTATTTAATAAGACTATACTACAAAGTAGAATTGTTTCTCCTCTGGCTCTGAACAAATAGAAAAATCCATATTTACATTCATTTCTTCATTGTTTCTCCATAAAAATCAGTTCAGAGGACGCGCCAAGGTAGTAAATTTAATCTAACATACTGATGATAAAATCAAGCTTCTACATTAGCTCTGAAATGCATATAGTCTCTTGACTGTCAAGGGCTTGGCTGCTTTCATTTTCTACCCCCATACACTCCCTTCCTGGAAAGCATTCTGACTTCTTAAAAGAATTATTTATGGAAAATATTCTCTCCAGCTATAGTGCTATCAAGATACAATTTCTTTTCTTATACAAAATGAACAACTTAATAAAGACAAAAGGACTACTTTTTATATGATAATGAAAAAATTGAGTTCATACATTCCTTATTCCATAATTGTAGTATTAAAGACTTTTCTTAAACAAAAATCTATCTTTGTTTTAGAAATATTGACCAATATGCCTGACTCTTCTACCCTTTGGCTGTACGCTCTTGGGAAAGTTATTAAATTCTGTGTGCTTTAGTTCCATATTTGTAAAGAAGAGAGGATTAGTTAATAATATCATTAGGAGACAACTGTTCATGGCTCTTTTATATTTCTCTATGACTTATGAGGAGAGGCACTGACTTCCCTTTGTTCTGGCCTATCTTTTCAAAAATATTTATATAGGGAATAGCTTTGGAAAATAGAGATAGGGTCTGCCTCTGGAGTAAAGGGAAGGTTTGCTTACCATCTATTATGAGAGATTTGAGCTCCCTAAACTCAAGGATCCCCTCCTGTAACACAATCCATGTGCAGTTTTCCATCTGGACCAATCTGTGATGCCTCTCTGGTGCTTTGCGGGCAAAAGGAATTAAGACAAACTTGCTGATACTTATGCTACTGGTCATAAGTAACAAAGTCCTTTGATTTAGGAGTCTCATGTCTCTGCCTATGTCTATGTCTCTGTCTCTGTCATGTCTCTGTCTCTGTCTATGAAACTGTGGCAGGATAATTTGTTAGCTTGTTAGCGTGGAAAAGAAAAAAATTGCAGACTCTTTACAGTTCTGGACACATGTGAAAGACTGAGAGTGGAATGTAGAAAATGTTCAACAAATATTAATCACCACCACCATTACCTAGCTGGCTCCAAAATTACTAAGATTTGACTTAGCTATTATGCTTCTAGGAATTTCTCTGGCTAAAAGTTGCAAGATATGTGTAAAGGGATGGATACTTATTGCATATTTTTTATAATAATACAAAGTATGCTATTGCCATCATTTTACCACCTAACAAAAACCCTCTAAAACTCAGTGTCATATAAAAACAAGCATTTATTCTCATACTCACAATATCTACAGGTTGGCTGGGAAAGCTCCACTGGTTTCCTTCTGGGGGAGGCAGACAAAAGGGGTCAGTGACTACTTGGGGATACCCTTCTTGGGAATAAGAGAAGTATCCAAGTGCACAAATATATTTCAAGCTGCTGCTTCTGTCACATCTAGTAACATTTCAATGGCCAAAGTAAGTAAGTTGGCCAAGCCGAAGTCAAAATACCAGAAATTATACCAAGCCCACTAGGAAGCTATGGCAACGTGTTAGATGTAGTATAGAAGAGTAAATAATTGGAATCCGTAAATTAGTTTACCACAATCTTCAATAAGAATGTGGTTAGGTAAAAACAATACATTCATACTAAACAGCCATCAAAAACATTGATATTTTAAAAGGAAAATGTACACATCACGCCAGTAGATGAAAAGAACAAATTGTAAAATAGATATTTGACCTTATTTTTATTTAAAAGAAAAACTTTTGACTACATTTATTTTATGTGCATAGTAAAGAATTTGAGAAGATACACAAAGTATTATTATTTATCTCTGAGGATTAGAGTTGAGAGATGAGAAATAACTTTCTTCCACTTCATATTTTGTGTATTAACATAAATACTTTTGTATCATTGGAAATTTTTTAGATATGTATACTCTTAAAATAAAGCCTTATAAAGATAGAACAACAAAAACAACAACAACAAAATACTAAAAGTGACAAAAAAATGTTTTTATCTTCCAGGTATTGTCTAGTTGAGAACATATTTCCCATTCCTGTTCTCCAGTCAACGTAAGAATAAAATAACATCTAATATCTTGAAGAGTTAGGTCTGGGCTATAAAAGCTCATTTGCTTCAAAAATTATCTGTTTCATTCCTCATAATTATAGAGTTTATTTTAATTCTATTGGGTATCTTGGTGGAGCAAAGAATTACTAAGAGTATTTGAGGATTTTCTGAGTTTCTTGACATTTATTTCAGATAAAGTATTTTTCTGATTTAAAATTACTGTTTGTTTTAGATGAATAGATAGATAGATAGATAGATAGATAGATAGATAGATGAGATAGTTTCCATTCCATTTCTCAGTTGAGACCTTCTATCTTTCTACTCATACTGCTATAATAGTTATTTAAGAGTCTTAATTCCAACAGCTAGACCAGGACTTGGCAAGCAAAAAACTTGTGAGCTAAATCTAACCTGCTTTCCATTTTTTATATGGTCCATGACTAAAGAATTGTTTACACACTAAAGTTTTAACTAAAATTTAAGTTTTAAATCATTGGGAGGAAAATGAAAAGCATGCTAGAATTTTGTGACATGTCAAAGTTATATGAAATTAAAATTTGTTTCCATAAATACAATTTTTTTGGAACACTGTCATACTCATTCATTTAAATATTGCCTGTAACTGCTTTTTTACTACAATGAGAGTGTTGAATTGTTGTAACAGAAACCATATGGCCCACATAACCTAAAATATTCTTTCTATCGGGTTGTTTACAGAAAAAGTTTGCTCTGATCTCTGTTATCTCAGGCTTTGCATCTGTTGATTGTCTTTTTCCTTAAAAATTGATCAGATTTTTCTGGTTCTTTGCATGTTGAGTAATTTTGGATTATATCCTGTACATTTAGAATATTATATGGTGAGGCTCTGACGTCTATTTCATGCATATACAGCTTGAGAATGAGTCGAGGACTTATGTTGGTTTATACACAGAATTGGAATTTATTCTCCAGCTCTCTGCTCTCTGATATTTCTGTTATTCTTTCCAACTTCTGAGGACCCCTTTTCCCAGTCCTCTGGCTAGAAAGATGGGTTTCTCTCAGAGTAACAGTTGTCCATTCTGATGCACAGTTACATTCTGTAACCAGTATGTTAACCAACCAACACCAGTTTCTTTAGGTCAACACTGAAAAACAGATAAAATAGAAGAAAAAGAAAAGAAATTCACCGCTGTATAGGCCACTCAAGTTTTCAATCTTCTCCATAATCTACTTGCTCTTTCTTACTTAGAGTGCTGCAGTTGTTGCTTTCCATGTATTATACAGAGTTTTTTTTTTTTTTTAAAGATTTTATTTATTTATTTGACAGAGAGAGATCACAAGTAGGCAGAGAGGCAGGCAGAGAGAGAGGGGGAAGCAGGCTCCCTGCTGAGCAGAGAGCCCGGATGTGGGCCTTGATCCCAGGACCCTGAGATCATGACCTGAGCCAAAGGCAGAGGCTTTAACCCACTGAGCCACCCAGGCGCCCCTTGTATAGAGTTTTTATTTGTATAAGGTTTTAGCTCCTGCAAAGAACTAAGAGGCTGAGATTTCCAGGGCATAAGCACATCCTGAACAATGTCTTAATAATCCATATGTTACTATTTGGTGATAATTTTACTCTAGTATCTTAAACTTCTTGGGGTTAAGACTATGGAAAAGGCAGTATCATTGTTTGATTTACCCAGGAGCATCAATACTCATGAATTCTGAGACTCTTTACTAGAGTACAATAGGTGGATGAATTCCCATGACGAAGCCATGTTGTCTTGCATGAAGAGGCTTATAGGCAATGACAACTCTAAGTGGACTCAAGTATTTATTCTGTTAGCTTTAGTATGGGAAGTTGCATGATCAGTTAGGATTCTTGTTTACAAGCAACAAGAGGAAGATAAGAGGAAAATAATTTTTTTACAAGTTTAGGGATGGGTTAATGTGGTAGAAAGACTGGGGTCCCAAAGGCTTTCTGGTAGAAAGGTTTTTATGGTGGAAAGCCCCAATAATGTATACATCCTAATCCCCAAAACTTGTGAATATGTTAATGGAGACCTTACAGATGAAAATAAGGATCTTGACCTGGAAAGATTTTCCTGGATTATCTGGATTATATAATGTAATCACAAAAAAAGAGGGAGACAGGAATGTCAGAATGACAGAAAGAGATGATGAGATAACAGAAGTAGAGATCAAAAAGAAAGATGGAGACACAGGGACAGAGACAGAGATCTGAAAATTCAACACTGCTGGCTTTGAAGATGGAGAAAGGGCCATGAACCAAAGAATGCAAGTAGCCTTTAGCATCTGGTAAAAACAAGGAACCAGATTCTCCTTTAGAATCTCTAGAAGGAACAAACCCTGCCAATACTTTGACTTTAGCTCACTGAGATTGATTTTGGATTTCTTTTTTTTTTTATTTATTTAATTTTTTAAATTTTGGATTTCTGACCTCCAGAAATGTAGGGTAATAAATGATAATGTTTTAAGCCACTACAAAAGCCATTGTAGGCCATTTGTTATAGTATCAATAGGAAATTAATGCAGTTAGCTCAGGCACAAATGGATCTAAGGAGTTAAATTATGTCATCACGTCTGAGGCCCGATTTCTCTTTCTCTCAACCACTTCTATCCATTCAGTCTCACTTCTTCTTATCTCTTCTTGATCTTATTTCTGTCACACACTCAGGGAACATGGCTTCAACCAACACCAGTTTTACCTTTCCTATCACGTATCTCCTGAGTCAAATGATGCTTTACCCTCTAGAGCCATTTAAGACAATCTCAGAGGACTTTGATTAGCTTGGCTTGAGTCAGGTGCCTAACATTGAATCAATCATCCAATAAATGGAAGGGGGCAAAAGTATAAGGCAGAACTGCCTGAGTCACTTGCAGACCCCCTTAAATAGGAGGATGGTAATGTATTATCAATCCCACTAGAATCACATGGAAGAGGTAACAAATTTTCCAAGGAAGAAAGGAGTGCTGATGAGACAAAGAGAACAAATGTCTACCATAGTTGGTCATTTTACTAGCTAGACACAGCACGGCCACAATAGGGATAATATTGACACATAACCCTGAATTTCCACTGAGATTACCAACTAAGATGACAATCCATTTTCTTTCTATAAGCATGTCTACACTCACTTGTCCACTCTACTAGTAGCATCAGTTAATATTATTAGATCTTGCTCTGAGTGAAAGTACACTGTAAATAACAATGGCTTAAATAAGATGGTGGTAGTAGGTGTTGTTTCTCTCTCATGAAAATACTGGAAGTAGACAGTTCAGGGCTGGTGGATGCTCCCCAGTGCCAGGATCCTAGATTATTTCTCTCTTGTTTATCATTCTTAGCAAGTTAATGCCCTCAAATTGTCCAAGACAGTGCCTCAGAACATCATGTCTGTGTTCCAGAAGTCAGAAAAGAAGGAATAAGGAAGAGCACATCTCCTTCCTAAAGATATTTCTTGGAAATTGAACAGAGCCATTGATATGAATATAGTCACATAGCTTGCTTCTCAAGCCACCAGCTCATTTCCTAAAGGTAGTGGGGAAAAGAATTGAACTTAAAGAAAGTATGACTTTGCCACTTTCTAGTTTGGTGATTTTGGGAAGTCATAATCTGAAACTCAGTTCTTTTATCTGCAATTTGACAGTATGAGAGCTAAAATAATTTTTTACTAGAAGCTATTATTTCTTTTAGTTTGTAATGGAAAGTAGCAGGATCACAACCTTAAGTGTCTCACCTTCAAATAGCAAAGATTGAATTTTTTTTTTTTAACATTTCGCAAACCTGGGTTGTTATATTTTAAATAACACTAGATGCTGGACAGCAGCAATTCAGTTCAAGATGAACTTTGTCAAACCCAGTCTGGTTCCTTCTGTGACCTCTTCTCCAGTGTGAAATGAAAATGTTTGCACAAGCTTCCTGCAGTTCTTAGGGTCTAATCTGTGATAAATGCCCAAATGAGAACATAAGCATCTCAACAAATGCAGCAACATTCTGCAGGCATAAGACAGTTTAAAATCTACTCACAGTAAACCTTTTTTTCAAAGAATAGGCAACCTGCAGAGATTCAGCTCTGGCTAGGGCAAAGAGACAAATTCATGATCAGAAATGTAATTTTACATCTTAAAACCCACAGCAGACAATTGGGTCCCCCTTGCCCACGTTATTCCAGCACAGCTGTGGGGGACAATTCCAAGCACAATTCCAGTGTTCATTGCATTCTCTGTAAACTTCCATATATCTTAGAAGTGTGAACTTAATTCATTAATCAAATAAACAACCATTTGTTGCTTGGGTCAGAAACTATGTAAACCGCCAGGTGGCTCAGTCTGTTAGGCATCTGACTCTTGATTTCAGATCAGGTCATGATCTTGGGGTCATGGGATCGAGACCCACTTTGGGTTCTGCGATCAGTGGGGAATCTGTTTGAGATTCTCTCTTTCCCTCTCCCTCTCCCCATCCCACCCCTGCTCACCATCTTTCTCTCTCTCAAATAAATATATCTTAAAAAAAGAAATTAATAAGACAAAATTCCAGAAGACAGGGAGCTCACTATCTTATGAGAGATTGAAATGCAAACAAATACCCCACCTTCTGTGATCAAGAAAAGCCCAGGTGACTCAGAGAGCAGACAGGGTCCAGGTAGTGAGGTCTGAGAAAGTGTTCTGGAGGAGCCATGCCAGACATAAGTAAAAAGTGATGAATAGGAGTTTTCCAGTTGACATAGGACAGAATTGTAGCCCCAGGGAGAAGGAACAATCTGTGCTAGTGTGTTTGCTCTAAGAAAGCAGGGTGCATGTGGGGGGCTGCTTGTTCAGTATCAGTAGAACAGAAATGGTGAGAAATGAGACAAGACATAGGAGTCATTAGATCAAAGTTATGCAAAGGATTCTGAATTTTGTCCTGAAGCTAATGTTTCCAAGTTTCTGAAGTCATTTAGCTATGGAGTGAATTCACTGGATTCATGCTTTAGAAAGATACATTTGGTAGTCCTATGAGAATGGATTGGAAACAGTAATGGTAAGAGGCAGGGAGACTGATTAAAAGGCTGCGGCGATATCTGGCACATGATTTTAAAGATCTGAATTTATATATTGCATATTTATATGAATTAGGAAGCTATTCAGGAGGCAGAGGTGGGGGTGAAAAAGAGGGAAGAATTCAGGATAGCTTGGTCAATAGAATAGAATATACACTCATTTAAAGCACAAAGAAAAGAGAAAGAAGATGAAGTTTGGGGCATATTAGTTCTGTTTTGCTGTGTAACAAATTAGCAATTTTAAATACCATACTTATTATGTCACAGTTTCTGTGGGTCAGGAAGCTGACATGACTTCATTGGATGCTCTCTGCTTAAGGTCTTACAAGGCTACAGTCAAGGTGCTGGCCAAGTTGCATTCTTACCTGGAGACTGAACTGGGGGGAAGCTTCTAAGCCCACTCAAGTTGTTGGCAAAATTCATGTCCTGTGGTTGTAGGATTGAGGGCCCCACTTTATCGGTGATCATCAGCTGAAGGTTATCTTTGGCTCCTTGAGGCCAGTTGCAGTTTCTAGAAGCTAGCCACAGATCCTTGGCACATGGACTATGCCCAGATGACTACTAACTTTGTTAAGCCAAAAAGGAGAGTCTCTAGAGTGAGTCAGCTGGCAAGAGGCAACATTCTATAACATCACATCCCAGAAGGGTTGTCCCATCAACTTTCCCATTTTCTACTGTTTAGAAGCAAATCATAGGTCCCACCCACTTTCAAGGGTAAAGGATGGCACAAAGGTGTGAACATTGTATGGCAGGAATCAAGGGTCACCTTACAGTTTGTCTGCCACAATGAGGGAAACATGAGTTCAGTTTTGACCTGTTGAGTTTCATGCAACATCTAAGTAAAGATGTCAAGTGGGATATGTGAGTCCAGTGGGTTATGCAAAAGAGGGGTTTAGGGCTGGAGTTATAAATCCACAATCTACATGTGGACTACAAATGGTAGCTGAAATGATGAAAACAAAGGATGTTTCCCACAGAGAGTGTATATGTAGGCATCTGGGGAGATGGAGGTGAATTAACATCCTCTCCTTAAACTTGAGGACAGCCCAGGTGTTCCTTAGCCTTCTCCTTTTCACAATAAAACAATGCAAAGAGCCACTTCTATTTTCTCCATACCTACTCCCTCTTAATCTTTTTTTAAATCTCCTTCGGGTGTTCATTTGTTTCTGTATATTACACTCAAATGAAGGAATTCAAATTAGAGGCTGTACATTAATAAAGGTTCTGATAAATCCTTAATAAAGCAGAACTACTTCCAGGATATCTCATCATCTTTTTTGTTCGTCCCCATAAATATAATTTTAAACTTATACATAATATATTGTATCCTAAATGCTACTTCACTCGCCTAAAACAATATTGAAAGAAGCCAAAAATTATTGAAATCTCCCCAAAGCATGTCCCAGTCTCCTCAGAGCATGTCTAATAGTAACTTACAAGAGTAAGAAGGGAATATGTACTTATTGACATGTTTGACAAATTGATTTGAGCATCTGTGTTGATGATAATACATAAGGGAGGAATGTTAACAATGTTATCAATACATTCAATAGGTCACCATAATACATCAGGTTTAATCCCTTAGATTTTGGAGTCAGAATTTTCAAGGAAGTTGTAAATTGTGTAAGTTAGGTAATTGCAAATTACCAAATGAGTTGAAAAGGAAAAGGTATTGCAGTAATGGCTAAGGGGTGTGGAATTTGTTACTGGGAAAATAAAAATGTTCTAAAATTAGTTGTGGTGATGGATGCAAAACTGTGAATACACTAAAAACAATCGAGCTGCTTTTAATTTCAATAAAGCTGTTTATTTTTTATTTTTTTAATTTAAAGGTAGGGCAGCTTACCTAAAAGCATTTGTTTCAGCTGCCATATCTCTAATTTCCACTAGGGCTAGGTGAAGTGTGAATCTCCTAGGGATGCTCAATTGACAGGAAGCCAGAATGTTCTGTGCTTTTGCTGCTTCTCTAAGCCAACAGAGAAGGAAAAAAAAAGTCTACTCCTTTTTACAAGGAATTGTGAAATCAATCTTTCTACCTACCCACCATCTCTTCCTTTTTCTTCCTTTTTCCTTCCTCCTTAACTTCTTCCTTCCTTCCTTCCTTCCTTCCTTCCTTCCTTCCTTCCTTCCTTCCTTCCTTCCTTCCTTCCTTCCTTCCTTCCTTCCTTCCTTCCTTCATTTTTGATTCATTGTCAAATGCATGTGGGTAAACAAAGAGTGTTCAGAGATAAAACTTTGAGTTTAGTAACTTGAATTTTTAATTTATGGTTTTCTGGAAGGAAACAGTTCACACCTCATTTTAAAATTAACTTTATGTACTTTATGATAATATGTTAATTTTTAAAATACAAAACAATTGTGTTATTATCTGTTTACCTTTCCAGATCTATTTGCTTTCCTTCTTTTTCCTGTTTTGTTCCACAGGAAGTTGACCTGGACAGATAGCTTCAGACAGGCTCTCCTGCCTTCCGGTTGGTTGTGGCCAACGGGAGGCACAGACAGGCGATCAAAAGAGGAAGGAAAGAGAGCCTGATATTGATCTACCTGGTAGATCTTGGTTTGGACAATAATTGAGATCTTCTAATTCCTCCACTGAAGGTCAAAGTTGCTGTCAAACCCCTGTCCCATGCTGCAACTCACAGCAGATTCTGGAAAAATTATTCCTTCTCTCTGCCCTCTTGTGTTCAGAGGTGGTAAGGGCTTTCCACTGTTAATATTCTCTGAATGTTTTACCATGTCTTGTTCTTTAAAACTGCCCATACTTCTATAAACAGTCTCTTCATTACCCCCTTCTTACCCCCTTTCTAACTAACCCTTTGTGCCATCATCAGCTTCTTGCTGGGGTCCTCGCCATATTAGAATTGAACTATAACATATGCTGTGTCTGGATATACATGTCCCAAGAGAAATGTGAGCAAACACACACGCACAAAACAACAACAACAACAACAACAACAACAACAACAACAAAACAAGGATGGGAATGATATATTCCACCTTCAAGGTAGTGGTTATTTCTGAGGAAGAAAAGCAAGAAGAAACATGGGAATTAGGGGGTTTTAGCTGTATCTAAACCATCAGTTCTGAAAATAGTATTTAACACACAAAAAAACTAAAATAAATATAGCAAAGAGTTATGCTTGTTTAATTTCAGTCATGGATACTTGAGTGTCTCTTCCTTGCATTTTGTAAAAATTAAGAAAGGAGATAAAATTTACCTTACTCTAAACTGAACATGTTCGCAAAAGAGCCTACTTTGTATGACAGGTTGAGTGTACATGTGAAATTGGATTTGGTGTACATGGACTAAGGAAACGGAAAGATGAATACTGAAGGTACTAGACTGGCTGAATTGCACACAAAAAATGATCTGAGTCTATGCGCATAAAAACAAAGGTAAGCTCTTATTGTTTCCAGGAGATGATGTCATGACATTACCCATCTTACCTAGAGTTCACTTGGAAATAGTGTCTCAGAAAAAAAAAAAAAGAAAGAAAAAGAAATAGTGTTTCAGGGCCATGTAGCTTCTTGCAAAATGTAAATACAAATAAAGCTGAAGTAAATTTAACCTTGAGGCTACTGCAAAGAGAACTCTCTATTGGTCCTGGCTGCTTCTGGTTTGGGGAGGAAAAGCATTTGAGGAATGATAGTGTAAACAGTATGGAAGACTGTGAGGATTGCCATAGGTTAGGAATTAAAGGTGTTTGCATTAAATCCTCACTTCTTGAGCTAGAAACATTTTTGCTCATTATTCTACAGCTCAAATTCTCTAAATTCCTGGAGAAGTCTCTTAGGAAACTGGTAGGCTGACACACTAAGTTTCCTAGACCTCCCCAGCATTCTTGCTGTCTCTGTAACATACTTAGTACTTTACTACACTCCCCCTGGTTCTCAGCAATGTCATTGTGTGGAATGGACCCCACTTACATCTGTAGGGGCAGGTCCTTATTGGTGCTGGTATAAAACAAAGGATCAAATATATTCCAACACCAGACCCCACAGTGATTGGTGCAGAAATATACAAATAATCTAATCAATTCAATGACCCCTATGGAGACCTTGCAGGGCTTTAGGAAAATAGGCTTTCATTCTTCCTCTGGGCGTAGGGAAATAAAGATATGAAAAAGATGAGATTGCTGCAGCCATTTTGCAACCATGAGAGGAACCAGCCAGATAATGAAGTCCCAAGAAGGCAAAATCAACCCGAGTCCTCATGTTCTAGTTTGGCCTAAAGTCAGGCTGTGCCTGGTGCCAACCCTAATAAAAGATTTCAGTTAACGGGAGTTGACAGATTTCTTTCTTTCTTTTCATTTTCTTTTTCCTTCCCCCCCTTGCTTCCTTCCCTCTTTTCCTCCTTCCCTCCCTCCCTTCCTTCCTTCTCCTAAATTTACTTTGAAAGCCCAACCAATTACAGAGGTACATAGTGAAGTATGACTCTCACAAATACTCCCTGATCAACCGACAAGGTAGATTTGCTGAGTTAGACAATATCAGTTAGGCAAGAATTGGGTTTTGATAGTAGTAACATAAACACAAACAGTGACTTATATACATAAGAGATTATTCTCTCCTGTAAAATAAGTCCAGAGTTTGGCATTTCAGGTTGCTACAGTGTCCCTCAAAGGTTCGGGCTTATTTTGCCTTTTTTCCTTCCTTATCCTAGTCATGAATTCTATTTCCAGCGTTAACCACAGGATCAAAGATAGCTGCTGAACTCCAGTCATCATGTCTATGTTTTGGACAAAGGGAGGAAGAAAAGAAGAACAAAAGGGTGCATTTTGTGTTAAATCAACTTCCTTTAATTGTTCTTCCTAGAAGTTCTGCCTGTTACATCTCATTTGCCAAAATTTCATCTTATAATTACATGTGGAAGAGAAGCTTGTAAATGTAATGTTTTAGCTCGAAATACAGCTATGTATGATAGACTGATAACAGCCAGCTTAGTCATGTGAATATGTTACCCCACTACATGGCAAAAGGAACTTTGCTGATATTATTACATTAAGAATCTTGAGATAGATTATCTTGAATTATCTAGGTGGGTCCAATGTATTCACAATGATCCTTAGGGAGGCAAGTGGGTTAAAGGTAGAAGAAGGGGATGGAACAATGGAAGCAGAGATTGGAGTGATGAGCTTTGAAGATGGAAGAAGGTGTCACAAGACAGGGAATGGAGATGACATCTAGAAGTTGGAGAAGACAGGGGAAAAGACTCCCTAGGGTCTCCTAAAGGCCAGTCTAATGACACCTTCACTTCTTAGTCCAGTGAAACTGATTTCAGGCTTCTGAACTCCAGGGCTGCAAGGTAATACATTTGTGATTTATAAGCTGTTGAAATTGTGGTAATTTGTTACAGAAGCAATAGAAAACTAATACATTGTTCTGTTACCAGGGAAATAGGTTCTATCTGTTTCTCCTGGAGCAGGAGGTAATAAATATGTGAAGTGTTATGCTTCGTTAGCACAGTTCATCAATCAATCCTGATAAACCCATCATAAGTTGAAAATATTGTTAAGTTGAACATGTGTTTAATAAACCCGACTTACTGAATACTATGGCTTAGGCTAGTCTATCTTAAACATGCTCAGAGCACTTGCATTAATCTGCAGTTGGGCAAAATCATCTAAAACAAAGTCTACTTGATAGTAAAGTATTGAATTTCTCATGTAATCTATTGAATATGATACTGAAAGTGAAAAACAGAAGGGATGTATTGGTACTGATAGTTCTAAGTGTATTGGTTGTTGACCCTTGTGATTGTGTGGCTGACTGGGAGCTGTGGCTTGTTGTTGCTGTCCAACATCCTGAGAGAGTGTTGTACCACATATCACCAGCCAGGGGAAAAAATCAAAATTCAAAGTACAGTTTCCATGGCATGCATAGCACTTTGCACCATCATAAAGTTGCAAAATCACAAGTCAAACCATCATAAGTTGGGGGTCATTTGTAATCATAAAAGTATGACTCATCTAAAAAGAGGATGCCCTTAATCAATGCACTTTAACTTGGAACCATAGTTGGCTGAAGGTCCTACATTTTAATTTTATTTGTTATTTTGCTTGTTAAAGTTTTTTTTTTTTTGGTTTGTTTGTTTTTGTTTTTGTTTTTTGCGGTGGTAGTGGGCTGGAGTAGTAATATCACTTATATTTGCTACAACTTTAGTTAACAATAGAAAAAGAATGTAGGGGCGCCTGGATGGCTCAGTGGGTTAAACCTCTGCCTTTGGCTCAGGCCATGGTCTCGGGGTCCTGGGATAGAGCCTCCTGTCGTGGGGCTTTCTGCTCAGCGGGGAGCCTGCTTCCCTCTCCCTCTCTCTGCCTGCTTCTCTGCCTACCTGTGATCTCTCTTTCTCTTTGTCAAATAAATAAAATAAAAAATCTTTAAAAAAAAAAAAGAAAAAAGAATGTATTTGGAATTGGATTTCAGAAAGTTATTTGGAGAGTTCCAAATAATTGTATTGTTATATGGAGAGTTCATAATTGTATTAGGAGACCTACCACTGAAAGTCTGATTGTCATGAATACAATGGTTACAAAAGAGATGGTTGGACAATTTTAATCACAGTGCAATTTGCTAACATTGTTGATACATACTAAACATTCTGACAAACGTCTTATGTTGAATATTTTCACTGAAGTATTGAGACTGAATTCTTCCCCAAAAAGGAGTGATAATGGCCTTCTTTATCTAATATGAAGGCCATTAGAGTTTTCCTGTTTCCTTTGATAGCTAGGTGGGTGAGACAAATCTTATTATGAGCAAATTAAACCAAAATAATCAAATGCCTAAAATAATAAACTACCATTATTGTTAGAAACAATTATATGATAATACTCACAGAAAAATAATATTTTCTTTAGATGAGTTAAGGCAAAATAGAATGAAATTTTTTTTAAAGATTTTATTTTTATTTATTTGAGAGAGAGACAGCACACATAAGTGGAAGGAAGGGTCAGCGGGAGAGAGAGAAGCAGACTCCCCACTGAGCAGGGAGCCCGAGGTGGGGCTCAATCCCAGGACCCTGGGATCACGACTTGAACTGAAGGCAGATGCTTAACCGATTGAGCCATCCAGGCATCCCTGGAATGAAATTCTTTATTGCAGGTTTCTGTAATGTTTTCTTTAATGATGGTTCGGAATGTTTTTTATACAAAGTCCCTCTGGCATGGCAATTGTTGATAGGTAGTGCTTAGCTTCCTAAGGAGTTCAATGAGATGGGGCTGCCTTTTTTTTTTTAAGATTTAATTATTTATTTGAGGGGGGAGGAGGGGCTGAGGGAGGGGGAGAGAAAATCTCAGTACGGAGCCAGACATGGGTCTGGATCTCACCACCCCAAGATTATGATCTGAGCCAAAATCAAGACTGGATGCTTAACTGACTGAGCCTCCCAGGTTCTTTGAGATGAGGCTGCTTTTAATCAATATGCCAGAGGAACCATATGTAGGCTGACTACATAATGCTTGTTTCTACAAGTCGACATCCAGACAAAATGAACAAGAGCCAAAATGGCCACTGTACAAATCTGTTGTCTATATGCAAGTTTAGCAGGAACTCTGGCCTTCAAGTAGAGGGCCGCTGGTGCCATGAGAGTTTCTTAGATGGTGCTTGGGTTTCGTTTTATGATCTTCTTCCAATAGTGTGAACTCTTAGCTTATTTTCTTATAAAATAAGCTAAATAAGATTCAAGAAAAGAAGTTTTTTGGGTGGCAAAATATACCTACCATAAGGGGCGTTTGGGTGACCTCAGTCAGTCTGCCTTTGTCTGAGGTGATGGTCCTGGGCTCCTGGGATCAAGCCCCATGTCAGGCTCCCTGCTCAGTGGAAAGTCTGCTTCTCTCTCCACCTCTGCCTCTCTCCTTACTCATATGCATGCTCTCTCTCTCTCAAATAAATAAATATATACACATAACATAAAATTTTATAATATGTTAACTGTTTTTAAGCTTACATTTAGTGGTAGTAAGTGAACTCACCATGTTGTGCAACCATCACATCATTCATCTTCAGAACTTTTTCATCTTCCCAAACTGAAATCTGTGTCCACTGAACATTAACTCCCAATTCCCCTTCTCCCCATTAACTCCCAATTCCCCTTCTCCCCTTCTCCCCAGTTCCTGGCAACCACCATTCTACAGTCTGTTTCTACAAATTTAACCACTGTAGGTACCTCATATAAGTGGAATCAAATAAGATTTGTCCTTCTGTGTCTGACTTAGCATATTATCTTTAAGGTTCACCCATATTGTAGCATGTGTCAGAATTTCATTCTTTTTAAAAGCTGAATAATATTCTATAACATATTTATATCGGATTTTGTTTATCCATTCATTCAGGGACATTTGGGTTGTTTATACCTTTGGCTATTGTGATAATGCCACTATGAACATTGGTGTACCAATATGTGCTGGAAGAGGAGAATGGTTTTTAAGAGAAGTATGTCTGATTCACCTAGGACATATTCTGAAAATATATATGATATGAAAGTGGGAAACTCTACTCACAGAGGCTTTGATTCAATGGGTGTGGAGGTGAGATTCCAAGGCACACATCTGATTACAAATCACTGCTTTGATGTATCTAGAGGCATATAAGTAATGTTTCTAAGAGATACCAATGGAACTTTTTCCAGAAATAGCCCAGTCTAAGAAATTATTTCTAAGACTTCTGTGAAATGAGACCAGAGTATCATCACTGTTTTATCATTCACTCATTTTATAAGCTAACACAAAATCATTGTGATGTTGAACATTAGTATTCGAGATAGTATCATGGTAGAAACTTCAAGATTGATAATGAATACCCCACCAGAGATACAAAATTGGTGGTAGCTGGTCAGTGGATCTACAGTATTGCCCAAAAGAGAGAAGCTTTAGGTCTAGAAGTGGTACTAATAAATTTAAAAAAATTTTATTGAAGTATAGTACTAATACAAACATATGCACTCCTATTATAAATGTATAGCTTGATAAATTTTCACAAGCTGATCCATTTATACAAGCATTGTGTAACTAGCACCCAGATTAAGGAGAACATCACCAGCCTTCCAGAATCCTCCCTCATGGTTCTCTTCCAGTCATAATCCCCATCCTCACCCCTACACCAAGGTAACCACCATTGTGACTTCTAAATGACATTGATTAGCTTTCCTTGTTTTGTGCTTATATAAATTGAGTCATACAATATATGCCTCTTTGTATCTTTCTCTCATTCAACATTACACTTGTGGGGTTCCCTCATATTATTGATTAGTTGTAACTTGTTCATTCCCATTACTTTATAGTATTCCATGTAAGTACTATTTGATTTTGTTGTTGTTTTCATGCAGGAGTATACTTGAAATTTATAAAAGCAATTTATTATGTCAATTAAATTCATAGGAAAAGCCCCTGAAAATATACAATGATTCTCTCCTAATTCTGTGTCCACCATGATGCAAACATCTGATCTGTAATTTGAGGTTCTAAATGATAACATCCATGAAATGATGATTTTAAAAATGATATTATCACCCCCTGAGCTGATGGCCTCACAGTTCTGGTGTCAGTTAATTAACAGTTAAAAGAAGTTAGTTAATTCGTTAATAAAGTTAGTTCATTAGTTAATAAAAAACAGTTAATGAAAGGAAGCCTGGAAATATAACTCAGTGTCCTGTGAATTTGGCATGAGTAGATTCCTATGGTTCTGTCATCTTTGGGTGAGTTGATAAAATTGAAATTTTTGAACCTTCAAAACTGAGGAATAAACTCTCAATGAATCTAGGTCTGAAATTACCTGATGGCAATTGATTGGAGCTCTATTGACTTGAACTTTATTGATCTGAATTGTAAATACCATCTACTTTAAATGTACTTCTGTGTCTAAATCCATCATTTTGTAAAGTGTAAATATCCTGGAAAAGAATGCTGACCAGGAGCCCAGCAGAAAATAGAAGGCATGCTCCACTGGAATGTTGTACAAATGTCAAGAAAAGTCTATTCACAGAAACTTGGGCAGAGTTAAGAAAGTTATTAAGAAATGTTGGGACACCCAGGAATCAGCAACAGTGGGAACTGCTACTACCCAAAGCACAAAGGGGTAAGGAAAGGTAATAAGGTCCTGGAGTGCAGAGAGGGCTGGAGAAGTAGGAGGGGGACTGGCTGACAGGGCGAGTACTCGAAATGCATCACCAAGTCAAGGAGAAAGGGTGGAGAGAAAACCCTCCAACCCCACTCTCCTCCTACCCTCCAATCTCTTCCAATGCTAGGGAACAAGGGAACCTGTGATGCAGTCCATATGGGTCAGTCTTCCCTGCACACAAAGCAGGGCAGAGAAGGGAGAAGCATGGGTCTCCAGAAGCATGGGGTCTCCAGAGGAGGTCTCCAGAGAAAACCAGTGTGAAAGGATAAGCTGTATGTAATATAACATTGGCCCTAGGACACGGGGTAAGAATAACTCTTAACAGGACATCATAATTAAACTTTTTGTATATTTTATATTATTTTTCTAGGATTTCACCCTTGCCTTTAATTTCACAATGTATTTTCTACACTTCTGTTTCCCTTTATGTCTCCTTAGATTAACTGCTGCTTCACTTGTTATGTCTCTGTGACCTTGAACTAGATCATGACATAAATTCTTTGGCACAAGTTTCAATAATGGTACAACTGCTGAAAAAGATGTCTTTTCTTTGGCCAAAGCTACAGTGTTCTCCTCAGACAGAATAGTGTTTAGGTTGGAATTCTGCGCCAAGTGGAAATGCTGGATTTATCTGACATGTTTGTTCACTAACAAGAAAAATACGCCAACCTTAATATACATTTTGGATTTTTAAAGCATTTATGGTATCTCTTATTACATAACTAAAATATATCCTCTTGCGGGATCTCTTTCCACATCTTTATTTGGGCATCTCTCAAATTGTGATAGTCATTGAACAAGCAATTTGGGGCTCTTCATATGTGAATATCACTGAAAGTGCTATAAAAGTTAGTAGTACTAAGAAAGATGTTAATAAGAGGAAAACAATAAGACATTAGGAAAATAATAAGGATATCAAATGTAAGGTTTGACTAAGTGGGAGATTACTATTAGGCATCTTAAGGAAATAAAACTTTAAAAAGTAACTTAAAAGCCATCTTACTTTAATGAAAAGGATATTACACCATGGTTGACAAAACACCAGATGAGGAGTCAGAGGTCCCATGCTAGTCCTGGCAAATGACTTAGCCTTTCTACTGCTTCAATTTCCTACCTGTTGTGATAATAAGGGAATTCATTTCTTAAATGAGGTATTATATATTGAAGTTAGTTAAGAAGCTAAGTATTCTTTGTTAATAATGCAATTGTAATGTTTTAGAATTGCCTCCTGATTTAGTTTCCTTAAAGTTGATTTTTTTGCTCTTCTCCTGGCTTCATTAAGGCCTAGCAGTGAGGCTGGGTTTGGGAAGGAATACATCGGTCTGAAGACATTGGGCAGCCCAAAGGCTCATTTGTAGCCAAAGGAAGTCCAAATAGACAGGAAAGGAAAGTCGAAGAAGGACATCTCTTCCAGTTCCAGCAGGTCATGGGAAAAGAAGGCAGACAGGTATAGAAAAGACCCATGGTGTGATAGACGTGTGTCTCAAAATATATGTTCTGCCCAGGCTTTGGCTTGGTGGTGGATATGTTAGGGCAGGGACACTTGCTTCAGTTTGTTTTATTTATTCATTTATTTTTATTGTGGTAAAACACACATAACATAAAATTTACCATCTTAATCTTTTTTTTTTTGGATAACATCTTAACCTTTTTAAGTATACACTTTTGTGGTATTAAATACCTGCACATTGCTGTGTGACCATCACCACCACTCAACCCCATAACTCTTTCATCTTGTAAAACTAAAACTCCATACCTATCAAGCAATAACTTCCCATTCTCCTTTCTACCCAAATGATTTTGACTGCTCTAAGTACCTCATGTAAGCGGAATCATAGAGTCACAGAATTTTATCTTCATACCTATGTGCCCCCAAAACATAAATTAAAAATTCTTTTAAATGCATTGGTCTCTTAAATTAGATAGAAAACAAGATTTGAAGTTACAAACCAAAGTTACAGTACTTCTAACTTTTGCATTAATATCTTTTTCTTTAAATGCATTCATCTTTTGGGAGTAGGGATAGGGTGGCTGGGTATGGACATTGGGGAGGGTATGTGCAATGGTAAGTGCTGTGAAATGTGTAAGCTTGATGATTCACAGACATGTACCCTGGGGCAAATAATACATCATATGTTAATAAAAAATAATTAATAAAAAATAAATGCATTCATCTTTTAAATCATGGGGAAAATAAAGTACAGTAACAAACCATTATTATAATAATACCAGTTTTTATAATTACCCATGTATTTATCTTTATTGAGATTTTTATTTCTCCATACTGCTTGAAGTTACTGTTTAGAGTCCTTTCATTTCACCTTGCAGGACTCCTTTGATCATTTCTTGTAGGGCAGGTCTGGTGGTTATGGAGTTCCTCAATTTTTGTTTATCTGGGAATGTCTTAGTTTCTCCCTCATCCTTGAAGGACAGATTTGCCAGATATAGGATTCTGGGTTGACATTTTTTTTTTAGCACTTTGAATATATTAGCCTACTGTCTCCTGGCCTCTGAAGTTTCCAATGAGAAATTGAAATCTGCTGATAATCTTAATCTGAGGATCCTTTGTATATGATGATTTGCTTTCATCTTGGTGCTTTCATGATTGTCTTTATCTTTTGATATATCGGTTATAATGGATCTCTTTGAGTTAATCTTGCTTGGAGTTTGTTGAACTTCTTGGATTTTTATATTCATGTTTTTCATCAAATTTGGGAATTTTTTGGCCATTATTTATTCAAATATTCTCTCTGTCCCTTTCTCTTTCTCCCTTCTAAGACTCCCATGGTCTGTTTGAGGGTGTCCTACTGGCTCCTTAGGCTCTGTTCACAGTTTTATTTATTTTTTAATTTTTTTAAAAGTTGTTTCCAACTTTTCTTTTTTTTTTTTTTAAAGATTATTTTTTTATTTTAGAGAGGGAGAGAGAGAGAGAGAGAGATCACATGTAGGCAGAGAGACAGGCAGAGAGAGAAGGGAGGGAAGCAGGCCCCCTGCTGAGCAGTGAGCCCGATGGGGGGCTGGATCCCAGGACCCTGAGATCATGATCTGAGCTGAAGGCAGAGGCTTTAACCCACTGAGCCACCCAGGCGCCCCTGTTCACAGTTTTAAATCTTTTTTCTTTCTGTTCCTATAATTTCCATTGCCCTATCTAATAATGTGGTAACTATAAATCAGATTCTTCCCTTTCCCCAGGGCTTGCTGTTTTCTGTTATGATTCTTTTTCAGTTGTTGTAGGCTGTCTCTGTGCTGAGGATCAGCCTGAGTTGTAAACTTAATCTGATCCTTTCTCAGGGAATGTATGGTCAATTTCAAATTTTTCCTGTATATACAGTAACTTTTAAATGTCTTTATCTTTAATATCTGGCTCCCAGGTAAGGGTAAAAAGTGAAAAATAAAGGGGGGTAGAGAA
>CM053605.1:32102959-32159080 GCA_028646535.1 Procyon lotor
TGCCCCTCCCCCTGCTCATGCACACACACTCTCTCTCAAATAAATACCTCTTTTAAAAAAATAAATACCTCTTTTAAAAGTTGCTTTCTTGATGTTTGGCTATGGCAAGTAAACTATAAAACCTCTTACTAACTTAAACCCAAAACTTATTTATATTGATATTTTTAACAAATACCAATGTGGAGAAAATTTACTAATATTTTAAACTGCCTGATTTTCAAAGTACAGAAAGTAATCCCTACTTTTCTAGTATAATAGTATTGTGACTATTTTAGTGTATTATATATTATGTGTTGTTGGTAGCTAGAAAGAAATCTTTAAACAAATTATCTTTAATCTTTCATAGCCACTTGTTACTATTTTTGAATAAAGAAAGATGACTTTAGTTTTGGATCCCTTTTTTATTTTATACTGTTAGTTGTTAAGGATCATTCCTTAACTTTTTTGAAAGCAATTCTTAGCAAAAGTTACTTTTGGTTAAAAAAAAAAGACTAGGCATTTATTCAGGGATCTTAATTAGTGTTGTGAGATCATATGTTAATTTGTTTCAAGCAGTCCTTCCATTGGAAATGTGTTTTAAATATGACAGAACTGGGATGCCTGGGTGCTCAGTTGGTGAAGTGTGTGCTTTCAGCTCAGGTCATCATCCCAGGGTCCTGGGATCGAGCCCCAGTGTCTGGCTCTCTGCTCAACGGGGAGCCTGCTTCTCCTTCTCCCTCTGTGTGCAACGCATGCCTGCACCCCTTCTCTCTGTCAAATAAAAAAAATTACGACAGAGCTTACCTTTAAAACTATTTGTGCATTCATCCCTTACTCTCTTTAATGATAAGAACATGAGAAACATAAGTGAAGAATAGGTTAAGTTTTGTTTTGATTTAGCATCTCTACAGTGTGTTCATTTGTTGCATAAGAATTCTTCCTTGGTTTGCTAGTTCTTGGGCCAAATGCCAGAATGGAATAAGTGTGCCATCTGCTTTGTCATCATCAGTTTTAGATAGCATTCCCCCGATTTAGGTTGATTCTCACTGATTTAACCAGCAGCCTCTGGTAATTTTTTTCTTCTTGCTCTCTGGTATTGCTACCGGCTAATTTTGTAAGTAATTTTAGGATGACCTTTACATGTACAGCTGACCCTCGAAGAGCAAAGATTTGAATTGTGTCCACTTGAATTGGGTCCACTTACTCAGGCATTTTTTTCGTAAATATAATTGAACATTTTTTGGAGGTTTTCTCTTCTTTTTAATTTTCTTCATAACATTCTCTTTTCTCTAGCTTACTTTATTGAGAGAATGCAGTATATAATGCAACATACAAAATATGTGTTCATCAGCTATTATTGGTATGTTATTGGGTAATAGTACATTATTGGTAGGGCTTCTAGTCAACAGTAGGCTAGTAATGGTTTTGACTTATAAAGTTATACGTGGATTTTCGACTGTGCAGGGGTTGGCACCCCTCAACTCCAAGTCATTCAGGGGTCTCCTATGGGAGGACAGGGTTAGGGTTACACAGCTATCAGCTTTTAATCGCTTCGTTTTGACTTCATTTTTCACTTGTGGGGAGTGTTGCACTAAGGACAGTTTTGAATTTTACCAAAGGGTTTCTGTAACTATCTCTGAAGAAATAGTTGAAGTACTTGCCTCGGAAACCATGGAAAGCAGAGTAACAGAAATGAACGCTCAGCTTTTCACCTATTGTCTTCTTAGTACCTTGCTCATTAAATTGAAGCTCCATTTTATTGTGAAATATATTTTTATTATGATCTATCTAGATTTGGAATATTGAATGCATTGTTTAGAGAGAGCTGTAATTGCTATCAACCTCCAAGGGTAAGTTAGTACTGGAAACTTCTGTGGTAGGAGATATGATGTTGAGGAACGTAAGCTTTTATGGAAAAAATAAGGCTGAGGGGAAAAGAAATATTGAGTGTTTAAATTAAAAAAAGGTTTATATCTTCTTTCTTTCAGCTTTTTTATTTTAAAAGTTGTTTACTTATTTGATGGAGAGAGAGATCACAAGTAGGCAGAGAGGCAGGCAGAGAGAGAGGGGGAAGCAGGCTCCCTGCTGAGCAGGGAGCCCGATGTGGGGCTTGATGTGGGGCTCCATCCCAGGACCCTGGAATCATGACCTGAGCTGAAGGCAGAGGCTTTAATCCACTGAGCCACCCAGGCGCCTCTCTTTCAGCCTTTAATTTTGAAAAATTACTGTGAAAAAATTGAAATAAAAAGAAAAACACATTTATACTCTATATCAATTGTTAACATTCTGTCACCTTGGATTCTCTCTACATGCCGGTATTTTTTTCTGAACCTTTATACTTGATCTTAGCCAAAAGGCTGAGAAGCGATTTTTTTCCGAACTTTTAAAGAATAAGTTGCAGACACATTACACAGCACCCCTGGATACTTTCATGTTTCCTGAAAGTAAACAGTCTCCTACCACCACAGTATCATTGTTATTGTTTTTATCATTGTTGTCAAACCTAGGAAAAGTCACCATAATTCCATAATATCATCTCACGTACATTTTATGTTGAAATTATCCCACAACTTAAAAAAAAAAAAAATCCAGGATGTAGTCACGTTTCATGAATTGTATTTGATCACCATGATTCTTCTTCTTTTTTTTTTTTTTTTAAAGATTTTATTTATTTGACAGAGAGAAACACAGCGAGAGAGGGAACACAAGCAGAGGGAGTGGTAGCGGGAGAAGCAGGCTTCCTGCAGAGCAGAGAGCCCGATGTGGGGCTCGATCCCAGGACCCTGAGATCTGACCTGGGCCGAAGGCAGACGCTTAACGACTGAGCCACCCAGGCGCCCCTGATTCTTCTTTTTGTTTCGTTTTATAACCTGGATTGTTTTGAAGAGTTTAGACTGGTTGTAGAATGTTTCACATTTTGAATTTGTCTCTTTCTTTCCTAACTTTTAGTTCAGGTTAGCATTTTTGTCAGGAAGCCAGTAGAGGTAATACCACTTACTGCATCATACCAGGAGGCACATGAGGTCTGATCATCCTGCTGTTGGTGACCGTAGAAGGGGGTTACTTGGTTAAGTGGCGGCTACCACACTTTCCCATATACAAGTACATTTGTCCTTTTACGAGTAGTAGATAATCCATGGGATGGTGCTTGAGGCTAGGTGAATATCCTGTTTCCAAATAATCTTTTCCCAAGAACTTTTAGTATTCATAGGTGATTCTTGCCTGAATCAGTTACCCTGGAGATTGCAAAGAGATTATTTTCTAATTTTATCATTCCTTTTCCATCTAATAGCTGGCATTTTGCAAGAAGAAATTCCCTCATCTCCCCCATTAATATGGATTTGTGAGCTTTTAAAGTTAGATGTTGGGGCACCTAAGTGGCTCCGTTGGTTAAGCATCCAACTCTTTTTTTTTTTTTTTGAAGATTTTATTTATTTACTTGACAGAGAGAGATCACAAGTAGGCAGAGAGGCAGGCAGAGCGAGAGGGGGGAAGCAGGCTCCCCGCTGAGCAGAGAGCCCGATGCAGGGCTCGATCCCAGGACCCTGAGATCATGACGTGAGCCGAAGGCAGAGGCTTTAACCCACTGAGCCACCCAGGCGCCCTAGCATCCAACTCTTGATTTCGGCTCAGGTTGTGATCTCAGGGTTGTGGGATCAAGCCTCTCATCGGGCTCTGTGCTCAGTGGGGAGTCTGCTTAAGATTCTCTCTCTTCTTTTCCCTCTGTTCCTCTTCCTGCTTGTGTGCACTCTCTCTCTCTTGAAATAAATAAATAAAGTCTTTAAAAAATAAAATTAGTATGCTCCACTGGCTGAGCCAAGATCCTGAAAAGTCATTTTTAATAATTAAATCCCAGCTAGCCAATACATAAGAAGTTATAGAATTAGACCCCATTTTGCAACTTTTACTGAAATAATCTATACAGATAATGGCTACCAATGAGTAGTCAAACTGTAAGATGAAAGTTGATGCAGATATTTATAATGAAGGATCAGCCTGCCAACCATGATCCCACTGATAAATCTTAACACACTGAAAGTGTAAAAACAGGAGATACTCTGTCTGTGCCTCTCCGTGTGATGCAATAGGAAATCCTCAATATCACCTGTGAAGTATTGTTGGCAAAAAATTGAACATAAACCTAGAAGTCTCTAGAAAAAATGTCCAATTATAAGAAGTAAATGAAACAGAAGAAATATTGGGGATAGAAGAACGTTTAAATGACATAAAGAAGTAATCAGTCAAATATGGAACGTAGGACTTTCTTTAACATGAATAATCGATTTCTCCAACAAATCAATGGCAGGAAAGGAAGGCAGTGGTAGGGAAGATTGTTCAGGCTCTTAAGTCTCTTATTCTATAACAATCAAATGCGATGAGGTCTAGGAACTTGAATGGAAAATAATTACATCGATTTTCACTACTTCTAACTAAAATTTAGCATTTCTTTCAGTTATGATAGTAGGCAACAAGCCATATCAGTATTCACAGTACACATCATTTTATGACAGCTATTTCAGATGTAATTTTATCACATTATGGTCATTGTATTTATCTCATAATAGTTTCTAAATTTACTGTAACTTTGCAATTATAATAGTTCTGAGACCTGACATTGTTTAATGCATTAGTCTGGTTATTTAATGCATTAATGAGGAGTCACATATATTGGTAGGTCAAGCAAAATAGAATTAAAAAAATAGATTTTATAATTATCAGCATTATAATTTTAGATGCACAGATTGTCCTAAATCTGGCACCACTGCAAGCTCCTGTGTTCTTTTTTTTTTTTTTTTAAGGATTTTATTTATTTATTTGACAGAGAGAGAGATCACAAGTAGGCAGAGAGGAGAGGAGGAAGCAGGCTCCCCGCTGAGCAGAGAGCCCGATGTGGGGCTCCATCCCAGGACCCTGAGATCATGACCTGAGCTGAAGGCAGAGGCTTAAAACACTGAGCCACCCAGGCACCCCTCCTGTGTTCTTTTTGGACATGACCTTTGTAGGTTTTGAGCACTTCCCTGCTTTTCCAAATAAATATTTTTAAGTGGCTAAAATAAAGTTCTATTTATTTTATAATAAAAGAAATAAAGATATCTTAGACATTTTATACAAATTTCCTTCTGTCCTCAGTTGTTTGCAGGAAAATTCTCTGTTCTGTGTGGTATCAGTGATATGTGCATAACTGGCTATTTGGGGATGACAAACATGTCACGAGGCCAGTTTTTGGTTTCTCAAAATCCTTTTCTGATTTATGATTCAAAATAAAGACTCCTGCGTGCTGCCTCCCGGGACCCTCTCTGATCTGAGAGGGGCAGGATAATGTGGATGCTTGAGGTGGTAAAAAAGCTCCAGGACAGCCCTCCTCACATACATATTTGCTCTGTTCCTCCCTCCTCCTATATACTTTATAAATACAGGGTTTATTGGAGCTCGTTTTCCATTATCTTTTCTAAATTTTAACTAGAAAAGCCCCTACTGCTTCTCTGTCATCCGCTTTACCTCCTCTGTTACCAGCTTCTCTAAGCATTAGGCACAGAAATTGCCACCGAAAAGTAGTTTAAATGACTTATACAGGGACAAGTCGTTAAATTTTAATTACTGGGGCCTTATCAAGAGAAGTTGCTGTGAAGTATACCGAAATTGAATCTCTCTTTTGTAAAGTTCTTATGTAAGTATGTGTAAGAATTTCAATTTCAGTACATATGATTTGTGTTTTCTGTGATTTGGTTGGAGGTTGAGAGGAATTGGCAGACAGGCGGCAGGAGGAAGGAAGGGATCGTGAATGGATCTGTTCCTAGACTGACATTTATTTCATCCACCACCTTTGGATCTTCTGTTTATCACCTATGAATCTGTTCAACACATTATTATTTAGGCTGCATTTCTCTTGTCTTGGCCACAAGACTTTTAAGAGACCTACATCTTGCTGAAATCTAGATATGCTGTCTAAAGCATTGTTATAATTCACTGTTGTTATAAGCGTGTCAAAAAGGAAATAAAGGGTTTTGGCATAACCAATTCTCAGCGAAACCATGCTGTTTTTTCTAGTGCATGCCTCTTTTTATTTCCCCTAAGTTCTAACAGACCATTTGTTCAGTAATCCATGCCAGGGGTTGGAGGACGGGAGATCAACTCTGTGATTTTCAGAATTTACCCTTCCTCCTAACTTTTGGTCCATTTCCAGACGGCAGTCCTTTTCCTGCAGCTGGATGTTGGCTATGCTGCTGAATAAGGCAAAACTGATCAAGAAGTCATTGTGTGAACCTGGTCCTCTTTTATGGAAAATTCTTCTTGAGTACCCACCAAAAAAGTGTCTGCAGACTCTGTTATGAGAAAAGCTGGCTAAAGAAAACCAATTCTCTGGAAGTGCCTGTCAGTTATTTCTGCAAAGAGAAGTCTTGTCATTGAACTAGTAAAATGAATATTTTTTAGATTATCAAAGAACTTGAGTGCACAATAAATGATCTGTGTAAAGCTCAGTTTCCTAGGGCCAGAATGAGGAGCACAGGCAAATGAGTGAAGAAACAGTGGCTGAGATCTTTGCTGCTAAGGCTGGTCTCTGCAGGTCAAGGTCACCTGGGTGCTGGTTAGAAATGCAGAATCTTCAGCTCTATTTTGGCTGATTGAATGAGAATCTGCATTTGAACACTATCTCCAGGTGGTTCCCATACAAATTTGGTTTGGGAAGCACTGGAAATCATTTTTGTTAGTCTATCCCTTTCTGCACATGAACTGGTTGGGTGATAAAGGCCCATTTTGTGAAGTACTTGCCCATACTAAATAGCATATTTAGGAAAATCCATTCAGAGGGAAAGCGCTTCATGTATATATTGTAAATGTATATTAGCGCAATACAGTTAGATATTAACCATCCCACATTGCTCCTTCCAAGAAGGCTTAAAGGGATGTTTCCAAAATACCAACACTAAATAATAAATATTTATTTATTTGACAGAGAGAGATCAGAAGCAAGCAGAGAGGCAGGCAGAGAGAGGGGAGGAAACAGGCTCCTTGCTGAGCAGAGAGCCTGATACGGGGCTCGATCCCAGGACCCTGAGATCATGACCTGAGCAGGAGGCAGAGGCTTTAACCCACTGAGTCACCCAGGCGCCCCAATAATACTATTCTTAAAAAGTGATTTTTAGGTTATTTTGCTAGGAGGCTGGAGTGCTCAACTACTTTCCTCCCTTTCCTTGTTTTATATATTCTTTATATTTTGTTGATACCAGTGGTTAAAATTTTGATGTCTTGCTTCAGCTTGTAAGGAGTGGCTTTAGGCTGCCTCTGTTGTTTGCAGGATGGCCACTCTGTTTCATGTCACGGGGGTGTTGGGGCAATTTACTGCGTTCCCCTGTGCGTAGTACTCAGCTGAGCGTTAGGTGTCAATGATTCACATCAGCCTAGCGCTGGCTTTGATAATTTTGATGGCAGCTTGACATAGTCAGGTTTCCCAGCTTTCTAGATGTTTCACTTATATCTAGAGGTGACAGGGTGATGGTGAAGAAATCGAGCCACCTCCCCTCATGAGTCTCCCTCACATCTCCAGATATTTCTGAGGAGCGCATGGGTCACATGTGCCTCTGAGAGGCTCGTAAATGTGCTGTTGAAGCAAGTGCCTTCAGCTAATGCCCGACTGCAGCGACATCTTACTGGCTCACTCAGGTGGGAGGTCCACTGGGAACTGTGGGCATGATGAGCGCACGGAGGGCGGCAGTATGGTGGCATGAAAAAGAGGATTGCGTTTGGCATTAGCTGGATGTGGGTTTAAATCCCACCTCTTCTGCTTGTTAGTTTTGTGACTTAGTAGCAGTTTTTTAACCTCTGATTTTTGAGTTACATCCTTCAAATAAGGTTAATAGATTTCTCCTGGGGTTGTTGTGAGGCCCACCATAACGAGATGATCTAGTAATAGCTCAATACTGTGCCTGACACAGAGTAGGTACCCACTGAATATTAAGTACTCATTATTATATACATTTGGTGTATTAAATAATTCCTTACCAGTTTTTTTTAAATGGCTGCTCCATCTAAACTTAGTAGAATTTAAGTAGCTTCTGATAGTTTTGTCCATCTAATGTATTTCCAAGTGATTCTTTGCCAGGTAAGCATCATCCTTTGTTATCATCGCTATATCACAGTCCTTGGCCTTCAAAGGCACAGTGTTTTCAGCCTGGCAGATTCATCAGCTGGATCATAGTCAGGAGGGATTACATGTCCAGAAAACTAAGAATATTCCATTTTACACAGAGGATATGCCAACATGTAGTCAGAGTCAGGAAAAAGAGAGGATATCCATAAAGCAGTAACATTAACTTGTGGTGAAAAGGGCTTTGGTGAATTAATAGTCTCTAAATGGTTACGGTATGTGGAATTATTTTTCATGAAAAAGGCCATGAAACGTGATTTTTATTGTTATTTTATTATCTAGTCCTTCCTTTTTCCATTGATCCAAACTGAAGTCTTATCATCCAATAACATTTTGTATATAACCCATGTCTTTTATGCTGTGAGATGTTTTCATAGGATCCATATTGACATTTTTTTCTTTGCTTAGTCCTACACGAGGGGAAATCTGCTCATTCTTGAGGTAGAACGTATTTATCTTTATTCTTGGTGTACTTATTCTGGGCTCTATCGTAGGTTTTATAATCTCCTTTGGCCTTTTAAGCTACAGGGCTAAGGGCTGTGCATTGTGTTACTGTGGTCTTTATTGTTTATGGATCTGTTGTCTAAAGCAGAGATTTTCTGATGTCTTGTCACTGTTGTCTTTTTGTAAAGATGAGTATTTATTTCTGGATGATCTGAAAAACCTACAAGTAATTTCCGAGCCATCAGTTTTGCATACCAAAGAGCTTACTGCTTATTGTTCTTCTAGGCTAACCTCCAGGGATTGACTTCTTATTGGTGCACTGCATGCTGGGAATTGTAGTTGGTGGGAATTAAAGTGGAATTGGTACAAGAAAAGAAGTTTTGGCAGATGGGGGCAGCTCCCTGCTGCTTTAGAAAGCAGCACTGAGGGAGTAGTTTGCTTTCTTTTTGTGCAAAGCCCAGATCTGGGCAGTGGGGTGGGGGGGGCGGGGGGAGGGAGGAAGTGCAGATATGTTTTGGTAGCATGGAATTCTCCCACCTGACTACCCCCCTCCTTCTTCAGTTTAGGTCTCGGGCTTTAAGTGAGGGTTAGTTAGAAGATGTTTCTCCCAAATTTTCAGGACCTTGAAAATATCACTAAGAAGTCAATGAGCCAATGTGTGTAAATAGGGAGTTGCTTGTTTTCTGCCATTGTAATTCAGAAATCTTAAAAACAAAAGCCCTCTCCACCCACATCTGAGATGTCTGGGAGATAGATACCCTTCCAGGTGAAAAGCTTCTAAGACAATAAGCTATGGCACTCTGGGCTGGGTAATTTGAGTGAGATACTGAAGTTACTGACTGAAAATATTTTTTGGTTATGTGGAAATGACACTAGCATATGAATGTGTTTGAGGCTTGTGTGGGTTGAATATTGGTGATGTCTGTGGAGAAAAACTCCTGCAGTCTGTGGGGCAACAATTTGATTAAATGTAAGGCTCTGTAAGAGTCTCCTTTGGTCCAGTGAGTCATCAGCTTGAAGGTTTCTCCAGACAATTGCTTTGCAAATCAGAGTTTAAATGCATATGTCCCTTAGACCAACAATTTGGTGCAATTTTCTACCATGTTTTCTTGGTCACTGCTTCATTCCATTGGCAATTGGGTAGTGCTTGGGAGTATAATTTTGTTGCAGGATGCAATGCAAACATCTATTACCATTTGTAATGCTCTATTTACTTGTTTACTTGTTTTTTGTCTGTTTCCTCAATAGTCTTTAAGCAGTGGGCATATTTGTTTTATTCTCCACTGTGTGCTCAAAGCCTAATGCTTTATTGGGCATGTGATAGGTGCTTTACACATATTTGCTGAAGAAATGAATGAACTTCAAAGAGTCTACATATGTTCAGGTTATAGGGGAATTATGGAGTTAAATTTTTGACTTTTGTTGGCTAACCCACAACTTCAATTAACTGGACTCTAAAATCTCTTGCAGGTATAGTAGAATTACTGCATGTAATCCATACTATGAGAAGAATTTGAACAGAAGAATTTGAATAGTTTTGGAGAACTGTTGTTTGCATGTGAAATACATTTTCTAACCATTTGCAAAAGCAATTGTTAGCTTCCAGTGTATCTGAATTTGATTCCTAGAAAGCAGCTGGAGTAAAACCTAACAGCTTGTGAGAAAGGATTGGATTTTCTTCCCTTTGGGCCCGCGGTACCCAGTCTTTCTGGGATTTGGAGCACAGCCATTTTTCTTCCGGGTCTTGACCAGGTTAGGTTGATGGGAACAGCTTTGGTAAAGTGGGATGGAGATTTGAAGGTGTTTTTGGATCTAGGTTTATGTTGAGAGAGGGTCCTAGAGACTTCATTCTCAGGCTGGATCTGGAAGTTTGTTTCTCCTGATTGTCTGAAGAGAAAGGATCTTCCCCTTGGTTGCCATGCTGGCCTCTCCCTTGTTCCACCAAAGGAAAATCCAGTGCAACCAAATGGTGAAGACTCTGGGTCAGTAGCAGAGGAAGAAGAGAGCGAGCTTGGGGCTCTGGCTAGGAGTGAAGACACTTGACGACCGTAGGGAAACAGAAGAGGGGAAAGACTTCCCTGTGCCTCCCAAAGTGATCATGTTAGGAGCTGGGATTTAGGGAACTATGAAATAACTTTTATACCATCCTCTGTACTCTGTGCTTCGCCTTGTAATAGTAAGACTCTTCTTCTGATGGACTGTATTTCTCTTCTCTCTGAAGTTGAAGGTTAGGTCATCTACTGTGAATGAGTAAATAGAGGCTGTCTGAAAATTTTGAAAGTGGAGCAAGTAAGAAATAGTTGTCATGGAAATGGACCAGAGAGCTGCCTAGGGAAAATCTAGAAGGATTTCCAGGCAGCTGAGGGCCTGAGGACTATTTTGAGAAATATAAATGTGTCTGGCATAAACCTGGTTGGTCAGCCTCACATCCTCCAGGAAGACTTCTTGACCATAAATCCTCAATTCTGATTAAAATTTAAAATATTTCTCACTGATATTCTTTTTTTTTTTTTTTAAAGATTTTATTTATTTGACGGAGAGAAACACAGCGAGAGAGGGAACACAAGCAGAGGGAATGGTAGTGGGAGAAGCAGGCTTCCCGCAGAGCAGGGAGCCCGATGTAGGGCTCGATCCGAGGACTCCGGGATCATGACCTGAGCCGAAGACAGACGCTTAACAACTGAGCCACCCAGGCGCCCCTCTCACTGATATTCTTATACCAATTATAATTCTTATCATTTTGGGTTGAAATATTAGTTTCCTGCATCTTTCTCCTCAAGGACCAGGCGTATCTTGAGCCTTCCTTATCTTAGGACATAGTGTTGTGTCCATCTTATATTGGGCTCTAGGGAACGTTTGACTTAATGGAGACTGGGAAGAGAAGGAGGGAAGTGATTCAGGATCGTATATTGTTACAAAAGCTGGGAATTAGAGAATGTTAAGAAAGAGCAATACTGAATGGTAAGAAATGCTAAGAAAAGAAAATTCAAGAATGAGAAGTATTGCATATAGTATGAAAGATGTCACTGATGACCACGGAAAAGAGCATTTCTGGAAAGATTTGGATCTTGAAGTCAGATTGTAGAGACTCATGGAAAGAGTGTATGATTAAATAAATTACATTTCCTCAACCTTTACTATAATTTTCAATTCATGTTGATTCTCTTACAAATCAGGGAGTAGTTATTATACATCTGAGTTTAAAAGAAATTATTAATCATGTTTACCATTTAAACAAAGTTATCAGACACTATATTTAGATATTTTGAAACTGCATAGTATTGTAGAGCTATAAATCTTTACATCTGGTGGAGAGAAATTACACATATGTAAAAAGGATATTAAATTCAAGCATTTGTTTGTTCTGAATTATCATCTGGAATAGAGTTTTAGTGGTAAACAGAAGCTAACTTCTGCCTGGTAGTTTCTACAAATATTAGTCTTTCCATTTCGTAGGGTGGAGTGATTCAAAATAGTTGTGTTTCCTATAGTCTTTCACTTTGCATAGCTTGAATTTTTTTGTTCTTTTAAGATCTCATACAAATGCTTGTAAAAAATAGTATCTAATTACTATTTTCCCTTAACTCCTGCCCCTGTCCTTGGCTGAAAGAGTTATTGTGTTTTTTTCCTAATAAAATGAGGTGGGCATGTTTCTTAGTTGTTTTCATTGTGAAACTTTTAATGTTTTTTTTTTTTTTTTTTTTGGTCCCTGAGTTGTTGCATTTCTCAGGCTCTTTCCTAACATATTAAACAGATAGAGCTATTTACCTGTTTTGCTGTGATGGAGATGTGAGGAACATTTGGATTTCATTGAATTTCCTAATTGCTTATGGAGACAATAGCAGTAAAAATACTGGGCAAGAAGACAAATTCTTAGATTTTATCCTAATCAGAAGTTTGAATGTGTAGCACTGTCTTGCTTACAAGCCAGCAGTAAGGCATGAAAGATTTAAAATCTTTATTGATCTTATTAGAAGTTCTTTTTGGTTGGGGTGCCTGAGTGGTTCAGTGGGTTAAAGCCTCTGGCTTCGGCTCAGGTTATGATCTCAGGGTCCTGGGATCGAGCCCACATTGGGCTCTCTGCTCAGCAGGGAGCCTGCTTCCCCCTCTCTCTGCCTACTTGTAATCTCTCTGTCAAATAAATAAATCTTAAAAAAAAATTCCTTTTGGTCATTAATCTTTTGGGGTGTAACTAAGGTTTCTTTAGCATCTTGTTGTAGTTGACTGTATTTGGTCTAAACTGTAACAGATTACCACAACAGAAGATCAGAATGGACTGTTCTCATTCATCAAACATATACCTTCATGGAAAAGATTATTTAAATGGATGCCTAATAAATTATGGTACATTCTTACAATGGAATTTTATTTTGCCAGTGAAAGTGATGATATAAAGAAAAAATTTTGCCAGAAGATGGTCTTTTTATTTTTTTAAAACATTGTATAGCTTTTATTAAATGATTGTAATATGTGTTCATTGGAAATACAGTTAAGCAAATCGAAGGAAACAAATTCTTCCTGACATTACCAGTCTTCGTGGCAGTGTTTTTCTATATATGTGTACGCATACAGGTATTCACACTAATTTAAAAAGCAATTGTCTGTGCATACTATTTTTTAGCCTGTACTTTTCCATATAAAAATATACTTTTCAGTATCATTACTTTTTTTAATAAAGGTTTTTAAATTTAGTTTTAATTTTAATTTTTTAAAAAAGATTTTGTTTATTTGACAGAGTGAGAGAGCACAAGCAGGGGGAGCAGCAGAGGGAGAGGGAGCAGCAGGCTCCCTGATGGGCAGGGAGCTGGACATGGGGCTCTATCCCAGGACCCTGGGGTCATGACCTGAGCCAAAGGCAGACATTTAACTTACTGAACCACCCAGGTGCCCCCCCAACAACATCATTCTTAATATGATGCATTGCAGTCCACCTCATGTATGTTCCACAATTTAGTTGTTGAATATTTGCTATTTTAAATTATGTCTCACTGGAGGATTTAAACATTTCTGTAATGGCCTTAACTGAAATTTAATTAAGATGTAACTTTAGTTATAAAAAAATGTAGCTTTAGTTATTTTTTAGTTAAAATTTCTATAGCTGGCCTCATTGGATAAAAAGCTATACAGAAAAAAAGAAACAGAAAAAAAAGCTATAGTTTTTTTTTTTTTAGACAATAAAGATAGTCACAAAATAATATAAATTATAACATGATCTCATTTTTTATCTATTTACCTATGTATTTATGAATAGAAAAGTATAGCCTGGAAGGATATGTGTCGAAATGTTAACAGTGATTATCTCTGAGTGTTAGAAATAAGAATGGCTTTCCCTTTATTCTTAATATTCTTAATAACTTTATAGAGATTAAAAATTAATAAATTTGAGAAGTGAAGCTATTTTATTATTTAAAGACTTTTAGTGAAAATTTCATGTCTGTAGTAATTTCTTAATTTCCTTCTTTATTTAGGTCTTTTCTACTTCATAGGGATACATGTAGAGTGACAGAAAAAAAAAACAGCTTTCGAGTGTGCTTCATTTTGTAGGGCGTCACATCACTGTTAGAACTTGAATTAAGTCGGGACTGGAAAATACAACCGATTATCAGGATCAAGAATAAAGTCTGGATGGAGACTTAGAAGCAGGAATTAGGATCTGAGCTTGCAATGCCAAGTGAAGGATAGAAAGTCAGTCTGCCTCTGCAGGACTCGGGCCTGTAGATGAGGGCTGGGGCCTGCACGCAGATGAGGTAATAACCAAACTAGTGTCAGAGTCCAGCCTGAGACCGCAGACTGAAAGGTAAGCAGGCAGGCAAGGGTATAGTGCCGAAACCATAAAGTTAAGCAAATCTCAAACAGAACTGACCAAGGAGCAAGTCTGACCATTGAAAACCCACCAGTTGGGCAGGCTTCTGTCATCAGTGTAGCCCCACAGGTTATACTGTTGTCTTTCCTTTGAGGTCCTTTGCCCATCAGTGAAAACTGTCCACTAAACCTTGGCAGATGACCTTCCCTTTAGACCACTGAGCCGTGTTCTTTCTCATCTTTCCCTGGTGGTTCACACACCTCGTGAGAAACGGCTTTGTGGGCCTGTTCAACCTAGAATATTACAGCATTGCTTGAAGCATATAAAGTCCATTGGTAAATATACTTTGCTATGAGTATTTTCTGGGAAAATGTCTGCAGAGGTAACACTGAAGAAATTGCTTGTCTTATAATCTGTCTACACAATAGAAGTTTTAAGCACAAAAGTCTTTTTTGGTAAGGAAAAGAACTGTAAGAGTAAGTTTTAGAGTAGTTTGTAGATACAGATACGCCTTTGACGTAGACATGGAAAGCTGTGGGCATGTGAAGTGGGAATGATAAATATCAGAGAAAATACAGTTTTAACTAACAATTGGATATAGGTCAATGACATATTGTTTGGAACCATTAAAAAATATAAATATATGGATGAATCTTACTAATGTATTAAGGGATAGAAGACCCCAAATGATATATGACAATATAACTCTATTCATCAGGAGTTCAAAAATAGGTAAAACCAAACTATGTTGTTTCAGGATTTATTCAGAAATGGTAAGACTATGTAGGAAAGGAAGGAAGTCATTTTCCTAAGAGTAATGATATACCTTCTGGAAGAAGGAGACATTTGTGATCAGGAAGAGGCTTACAGGGGCTCCTGGTTCTTGACAATGCTCAATTTTTTTAGACCCAAATGGCAGTTATGAAGGTGCTTGTTTCATAATTATTTGTTACATTTTATATTTAGGTCTTGTGCATTTTCTGTATCTGTTATATTTTCCAATAGAAAGACTTTAAAAAGGTTATAATGAATGTAGGGAATATGCAATCTTTGGTCTCAGCTTTACAGTGCGTCTGAGTTTGTGTTGGGGGTTGATTGTGTGGCGCAATCGTGCCTGCCCCCAGCAAATTCATATGTTGAGGTCTTACCACAAGTACCTCACAAGGTGAGCTTATTTTGAAATGGGGTTTTTACAGAAATAATGTAGTCAAAATGAGGTGGTTAGGTGGGCTCTCATACAGGTGTCCTTGTAAAAAGTTGGAATTTCGATGCTGAGCCACGTAAGAGGGAAGACATTGTGAGGAGACATAAGAATACGGCCTAGAATGATCCTTTCCTCATAGACCTCATGTGGAACCAACCCTGCTGACATTTGGATTGTGGACTTGCCTCCAGGCCTGTGAGACAAAAAAGTTCTGTTTTTATGCCACCCAGTTTGCGAAATTTGTTATGGCAGCTCTAACAAAGTAGTACAGTTTGGAAGACTGATAGAGATTTTACTTCATTTTCTCAGTTGGTGGCTTTACTTATCACACTGACCTGTGTGGGGTCTTTCCATGCAGAGCAAGGAGAGCTACGTTCCTATGTGGGCTTCCGGTATCTCTAATTAAGGTGATTAAAGAAGGTTAGGAACAAGGATGTGGTTTATTCTCAGGTCATCCAGCTTTTGCTTAATATAATAATCTAATTATCTTTTAGGGCCTTTACTAATTTTTTTCTTTTCTCTGTTTGTAAACATTTGTCTCTTTTATGTAGTGACTTCATAGTGGATTTTTTATTGTATTATTATTATTTAGAATTATTTAAATTCAATTTAGTTAACATATAGTGTATTATTGGTTTTGGGTGTAGAATTTAGCGATTCATTGGTTGCATATAACACCCAGTGCTCATTATATCTAGCGTCCTCCTTAATGCCCATCACCCAATTACCCCATCCCCCCCAGCCATCTTGTTGGGATTATTTAAGCCATGAGTGGATTTGCTATATTAGACTTATCCATACTGTGAAGAATTGATCTCACTCAAGTTTCCTCAAGTGATGAGAGCTGCACAGAGAAGGAGGCCCCTAAATGATGTACAATGGTATAAATTTCACTCAATTGTCCTTTGCTTGCTAGTGTAGGGATTAGTTTCCTTGCTGCCCTTGAAGCTAGGCATGATCATGGGATAAAATCCAGCCAATGGGGAAAGGGTGGGCCCTCCATTCCTCTCTCTGCCTTCCTGCTGACTAGGGGATGGGGAGACTTCAATCAGCCATCTGGAACTGGAAGTGGAAGTTTTTCCTGCATGGACTGGTTTGCCTCTGGACTGTTAGATATTAAGATATAAATATGGGTCTTGGTCAAGCCACTTTTCTTTTTGGTTTCTGTGTAATAGCACCCAAGTCTAAAGCCACAGTGAACACATCCCAGTAGTCAGAGGAAGGTGAGGGCTCTAAGTCTCCCACCAAATTCCCACCCCAGATGTGAAAGCCAAATGTGCATTTGGAAAAGGGCATAACATTACACCTGCAACTCAAGTTTAATAAAGTCTGTATTTCTGCCCTTTTGGATGTTCCTGGCTTTGCTTAAGAGATTCACTTGAGGTAAATATGACAATGTTGTGGAGGCAGGAGTCAGTTAAACTTCGTGTTGGTGTTTGGACAGCCAAGATCATCCAAAGTGTGCCTGAGTGCAGAATCCAGCCTGGGGCCTGTTCTGAAAGCAGCCTGGTGAACGTGCTAGGTCATACCCCTCAGGAAAGGGCAGGGTACCCCTGAAGTTTTTCTAGCCAACTCACACATCTTGAGTGTCTCAGATTTCAACAATAAAAGCCCACTTCTAATGTCCATTTTGATGACTGACAACCTCAGCTCTTTAGTTGAGGTAAGGATAACTGGAAAACTTAGAGTAGCTGTCTCTCAATGTGGCCTTTTGATCCACTGACCCTCATGCTGTATCGTGAAGGAAATTTGAGACCACATTACAAAGGGACCAAAGTACTTTCCTGATACTCATCTCAGCTTCTTGCTACACCTTCTCTTTCCACTCTTTCTCTGTAGTCTTAGAAACTGTCTTTCCCCTACAGGTCTCCTAGCTTTGGATCATTCTTGGCTTCTGCTTTAGAGTTTCGGTTTTTACTTTCTCTTGATTTTGTTCTGTGCTAGTCTCTGACGGCTTTCTCTGTTGGAGTTGCATTCACACACTCTGAGAGAGGATCTTACTGAGTGGCTTCATCACTGTTCAGTACCCTTTGTCCCTCCTGGGGTCGAGCTCGCATGCCTGGCCACACTTAAGGCCAGTGGTCTTCCTCATGTTCAGTCTGAGATCTGACACCTTTTTAGGTCAGACACCTAAAAAGGTCAGACACCTTGCAGTAACCATAGTTGCAAGATGTATTTTACAGAGGTTGAAAACTTGTCCACAAAAAAGTGTTTCTGGATCCTTTGTTCTTTTTTTTTTTTTTTTTTAAGATTTTATTTATTTATTTGACAGAGAGAGAGAGAGAGAGATCACAAGTAGGCAGAGAGGCAGGCAGAGAGAAGGGGGGAAACAGGCTCCCCGCCGAGCAGAGGGCCTGATCCCAGCACCCTGAGATCATGACCTGAGCCAAAGGCAGAGCCTTTAACCCACTGAATCACCCAGGTGCCCCTGGACCCTTTGTTCTTGGAGGGAGGGCAGATGTCAAGTTTGTAAGACTCCTCTCTAGTACTCTCCTTGGTGCTTGAAACCGAACAGTGACATAAAGGTCACAGACCAGATATACTCTGGTAAATTGCTGACAAGTGTAGTTAATTATATCCACACAACTAATGTTTATAGAGTGTCTGCCAGACGCCGTGCTAGACTAGTGATCAAGTCATCCAAAGAGCTGAGTCTAGTGAGAGAGGCACAAAAGCAAATGATGATAAAGCTGGTGGAGAAGCGGTTTGTGTCTCTCTACAGCATGGGTTAATTGGGACAAGGAGCCGGGAAGTGGCACTGGAGGGAAGCACTCAAGAATCTAACCACAGACAGGATTTGTGCCTGAAAGGAAGAAGAAAAGTAATATACTGCAGCCATTATTTTCATAACAGGTAGCTCTAACAGGAACTTAACTTAAAAAGATGTATTCTTCTGTCTTATCCTATGAATTGGAGTGAGCATAAACAGTTCCTTATCATCAAAATAATATGGGTTTAGAGAACCCATCTTAAAGTATGAGTTCTGTGAGTTCACCTTTATTGAAAATATCATTGATATATTCTCATAGTTGGAAACTGTTGGGTATGTCATTTTGCTACAGTAAATGATTTTTTGATGCTAGGATTTACTGGAAGAAATTCATAGCATTTAATTTGGATGAGTTATGAGTTCTCGTGGGTGCCATAGAATTTAATAATCTATTAAGTGGTTTTCGATTACTCTCAGTGCTTAGGATCCAGTGATGCATCCCATAAGAACTTGGGAACAAGGGATATGTGATTTGCCCACTGAGAGTTAGTTAAGTGGAGCAGAGACAGAATGACTATAGGCTTGCCAGGCAGACTGAACATAGGGGCATGGTTTAAGAGCAAATATGTGAGGGGCACCTGGGTGGCTCAGTGGGTTAAAGCCTCTGGCTTTGGCTCAGGTCATGATCTCAGGGTCCTGGGATGGAGCCTCTCATCGGGCTCTCTGCTCAGCAGGGAGCCTGCGTCCTTCTCTCTCTGCCTGCCTCTCTGCCTACTTGTGATCTCTCTCTCTGTCAAATAAATAAATAAAATCTTAAAAAAAAAAAAAAGCGAATGTGTCAGTGCAAGTGGAGTTGGTCAGATGTTGAAGGATAGTAGGGTAGGGTGCTCAAGGAAGAACCCTGGCTCGTCCTGGTGTGGATATGGACTCATTAAGCTACTTTAATGTTGATTAAACATTCAAATCCTATTATAAACCTTCCTTAGTCCATTTCAGTGTCTCTGTGAAAACACTTATATATCAGGACTTCTTTTTGTTTGCAAGAAATAGAATCCTACCTCAAAGTGGATTAAGAAAGGAGTTTATTGTCTCTTATAAATGAAAAGTTCAGTACCTATCCTGGTCTCAGGCATGGCTTGATGTCAGTGTTAAAAGATATTATCAAGCAACGTCTCTCTTCATCTCTTGGTTCTGCTCACCTATTTGGCGTCATTGTCCCCTCTCTTTTTGAGGTGGCTTTCTGCATCTTCCTGCTCATATTCTCACAGTTTAGTCATCCTTCCAACTATGGGGACAATTTCAGCCCTGGGACTGGCCAGACCTGGGACATGTGCCCACCTAACCGTCTAAACATAGATTCTGCTAATGAGGAATGAAAAGTTCTCAGAAGTAAAAGTCTGTAATCAGAATGAAGAAGAATAGATTTGGATAGGCAGAAATGATAGTTCTTCTGTAGTTCTGTTACTTGGTTTTGACGTGCTGTGCCCACAGAAAGAAAATGCACTCGCCTCGGTGCTGAGTGTTGAAGGCTCCTTGACAGAGTTCTCCCTGCACGGGAACACTTCAGCATTCTGTTAGCCTATATGTTTACACGTACATACACCCACACACGCACATGTGTAGATCTGAGGAGTTACAATGTGACAACTTTGTCCAGGAGAAGGGTCTACTCTAAACACAGCAACGAAACAGATTCCAAAGCCTTCTGGACGATGATGCAGAGTTCGGACTTGGACAAGAGAAGCCTGAGGTATGAGACCCATGCAGGTCTCCTCTCTGGTGCTGTTCCAGCTTGGTTTTTTCTTTTGAATTCCCACACCGATTACCACACTGCATGTGTGGTATGCCAGTTTTTAAAAAGGGTACAGCAATAGGAAGACATGAATTACGGTAACAGATCAGACCTGTCATCTAGCCAGCTTTGTATTTAACATAAATACTCTCTAGACACCTCTGATTTGACTTGCTCTTTGAGAAGGAGCACTGTTATTTTTCTCATTTCTATTTTTATGCTGTGAAAATATGACTTTGGATGGAATTCACTTCCCAAAAATGGTACCTGTGGAATTGTGAGGTAGTTTTGCGACAGTGGACTGAGACTTTCTGGAGGACCTTTACATGGATTTTTTAGAAATATCTGTATTTGTCCTGAGTTTTGTGCTTAAAATTATATTATTATTTACATACATACAAAATTATATTAATATTTACATTACATACATACATATTATTATTTACATACATCCAAGCTGAGTACATCCACGCTTGTATGCATGCGCTGTCCCTAGAAGGAAATAGAAGCTAGTTATAGTAGTTGCCTCTGGGGACAAATGAATGGCTGAAGGAAAAGGATGTGAGGGAGACTCGCTTTTCAGTATTTACTCATTTCTTGTCTCTGAGTGTTGTACCCTGTTTATATGTTACTTTTCCTAAAATAGTGGATGAAAGAAAATATCTTAAAATCATGTTGTGAGCGTGAGCAGTTTCTCGTGTCAGGAGGTAGTTTTTCAAAAACCACGTTTTAACTGCAGCTTAATTTTCTCACATTTGTTTTTCATTTCACCAAATGTCCAGTGTGGTTTTAGTTCCATGCCTTCCTCTTGTTCTTCCTTGTTTACTATGCTTTCTCTTAACTTGTGTTTTTGTCTTTGTGTTTCATTCAGGTTCTTTTCAATTTTGCATGCTATTTCTTTATATATTTATAAACATTGAGGTACAATCTCTCTCTCTTTACTGCATTACTTGTTCAGGCAGTTCTTTTTGTATACAAGTAAAGATGTTAGGTGTTTTTCTAAAAAGATCTTCAAGGTTTTGAAGGAGTTTATTTTTAAGAGACTTACCCCCCCACCCCAGTTTCTGAGACTTGAAATTTTGAAATAAAAGAATAATTTTTTAAAGTGTTTTATTATGGGGGTCTTTAAATATAAAGAGTCAGTTAAAACGGAGCCATAAAAAGACGATTAAAGAAATCTCTGTGTGCACTCCTGTCTTCGGATATAAGACTGCGGTCTTCTCTTTGAGTCTTTATCCGCTCCTTGGAGTTCCTCATGGACTTTCTTGTGTAATCTGCACTCAATCTGTCTCCTCCATGCTTGGCAATTTCAATCTCTTCCCTAGGGAAGGTATGCAGAGACTCTTGTGAAGCAGGCTGAGTGAAGAATTCTAAAATTTTAAGACTTTCTCCAATCCTTTACTCATTCTTAATTTGACAGAAAATATTTTTAGTTACTTGCCTTTACCAGATCCTTCTAAAGCATTTAACTTGGTTTCCATAGTTATGATCACTCTTGCTTTTTGCTCTCAAATTTCTGGGGTTTACATAATATTTAATTCAGTTATATAATTAACAATAACAGGTAGAGCTGGCATAAACAGATCTGGGATCCAGGACAATTGGCTTTGGGAGCACATGACTCAGCTGATGGGAACAGAGATGCACAGACAGCCTGGAGGTAGCTTCCCGGGGGGTTCATTGGGCACCACTCAGTATGTTTTGTGGAGGGACTGAGGAGCATTGGTCTTTGGGATGGTTGGGTAAGTGAAGGCTGGGTTAGAGGAGGTTGGTAAGAGTTTTTAATGTAAAGATACTGATGGTTGGAAGAACACAGAGGAGCTTAGGATAGTTTTATGTACAGTCTCTTGCCACAATGTTAAATTGCCATGTTTTGTTTTCTTTTTCTTTCTAGTTCCTGCTACTCATGTTCTCTGTCATGTAAATAGCATGACCAGTCATTTCATTGCATGATCATTCCATGAAGAAAGTGTAGTGGTTAGATTGTTGTGCTTCCTTATATAATTTCTATTCTTTGCTTCAGAAAAATGTATGATAGAAGATAGTATTTGAGATTAGATTTTTTAAGCACATAATCTCTCCTATACTTGATTACTAAGTACTGATCAGTTTCATTGACATTAACAGATTTCATTAGCATAGTAACTTTTTCTTTTTTAAAAATTTAAATTCAATTAGCCAACATATAGAACATATCATTAATTTCAGATGTAGAGTTCAATAACTCATCAGTTGCATGTAACACCCAGTGCTCATCACATCAGGTGCTCTCCTTAATGCCCTTCGTGCAATTACCCCATCCCCCCACTCACATCCTCTCCCGCAACTCTCAATTTCTTTCTCAGTTCAGAGTCTCTCATGGTTTGTCTCCCCTCTGACTTCTTCCCATTCTGCTTTTCCCTTCCTTCCCCTATGTCCTCTGTGCTGTTTCTTATATTCCTCATATGAGTCAAACCATATGGTACTTGCCTTTCCCTGATTGAGTTATTTCGCTTAGCATAATACCATCCAGTTCTATCGATGTCGATGTAAGTGGTAAGATTTCATCCTTCCGATGGCTGAGTAGTCTTGTATGTATATATACCACATCTTCTTTATCCATTCATTCACCAGTGGACATCTTGGCTCTTTCCATAGTTGACTATTGTGGACATTGCTTTTAGCATAGTAACTTTATTTTTTTTTTAAGATTTTATTTATGTATTTATTTGGCGGGGGGTGGGGGTAAGAGAGCACAAGCAGGGGGCAGGGCAGAGGGAGGAAGAGAAGGGGAGTCTGACATGGGACTGGATCCCAGGATCCTGGAATCAGGACCTGAGCTGAAGGCAGACACTTAACCGACTGAGCTGCCAGGTGTCCCAGCATAGTAACGTTATTACTTTTTTTAAAAGATTTTATTTATTTATTTGACATAGAGATCACAAGTAGGCAGAGCGGCAGAGAGAGAGGGGGAGGCAGGCTTCCTGCCGAGCAGAGAGCCTGATATGGGGCTTGATCCCAGGACCCTGAGATCATGACCTGAGCCGAAGGCAGAGGCTTTAACCCACTGAGCCACCCAGGCTCCTCAGCATAGTAACTTTAAAAAAGATTCATGAGTAGATCACTAATGGGTAGAGAGACCACTTACTCTTTCGATTTTTAAAAGCCTTAAAGGAATAACAGAGTAGCAATCATGGTGATAAAAATGTGATAAAATATTTGTTTATTGACTAATATTTTATGGAAAGGTGTCCTGTGTTTTCTGTCATTTAGACTTTACCACTTCCTGTGAGGAGAGATGACAGGGAATGTTATCTCCATTTGACACTGAGCCTCAGAGGTTCAGTGATTCATCCCAGGTCCTAGAGTAGTTTCTCAGACAAGAACCCAGGAGTGTTCAGAATTTCTCTTCCAATCCATCTTTAGTCTCAGCTTCAGGCTTTAGGATTCTTCTGGGCTTCTGCCATTCTTCCTTGTCATTTCGGCAATAGTTACGTGCTTTTAGGACTAAAGAATTTAAATAGACTCTTCCTTTTCAGACTAGTACTTCTTACTGTTGGAAGGACTTGTTTTCTTTGTTCAGAGATATTTTTTCCCACCTTCAAAGAGTGTGTCCGCTCCAAGGAAACGGCCATGGCAGCAGGCTGATTTGGTATGGAGGCAACAGCTGGTTTCCACGCAAGTCACTAAGCTTTTATTTCTGGTAAGTTTTGATGAGCAGCCGGCCTCTATTCTCTCTCACATCACCAGAATTGTCTCTCATGTAAAGATGAAGGTACCTGGGAGGAAACCTTATACAAACAAGAACAAGAGTGTCAGAACATGTTGGCTCATGATACCTTTGCAAAGTTTACAAACTCAGAGTTTTCAACCAGAAAAATAATTTTAAAAAAATTATTTATTTATTTTAGGGAGAGGGAGGGGCAGAAGGAGAGGGAGAGAGAGAATCTCAAGCAGACTCCCTGCTGAGGGCAGAGCCTGATGCGGGGCTCATCTCATGACTGATTTCATGTCCTGAGCCGAAATCAAGAGTCACACACTTAACAGAGTGAGCCACTCAGGTGTCTCAAGACAAGTCACTTTTAAAAAAACAACAGAACTCCTTAGTGGGCATGGTGGGGCACTGGCTAAGTCTGATTAACTGGCCTCCACGGTGACTGCCCCCATAGAAGGGTACTCAGAATCAGAACCCCGACTCTCCTGCAGACCTAATGTGGACGGGGCCCTAGACCTCCTTTGCGGTAACCTCTCTGTGGACTGCAGAGTGTGCAGGGTGCTTTTTATGCTGTCAAAACAAATCTGGAGCTGCTGTCCTGGGCAGCAAATTACCCTTTTTATTGCCCTCACAGTCATTCATTGTTTGCCAGAGCGTGGTCCGGAACTGCCTGTGTTCCAGTCTCTTGGGGAGGGGCTTGGGATTCTTAATTTTAAACAAACTCTCCAAGTAGTCATAGATGCTTTAAGATTTGACAGCCACCAGCCCCTTTCTCCTTTCCCTTGTTTGTCTTTATCACGAGCATTTGAGACACATGAAGGACAAATCACTCTGCTCAAGGGGCTAAGGAGATACAGGGGAATGCTCTGTGTAGGTTAGAGAAAGGATCACCACTCTCGACCGTCTCTGTTAGACTCTTGAGTGCTGTTCAGCCACACCTCAGTCTGGTCTGTTTTCCACCCTGATTCATGCGGTCCCTGGTTTTACGAGAAGTCTTTTCATAATTACAATCATCTGTGCCCTGTCTTGTCTGCCCGGCAGGCCAAGAGCTCTGCCATCTCCTGACCCCTAATTTCAATTGAATTATGAACCTTTGGATTGAGCTAGCTGTCTGGGGGTGGGGACTTCGAATTCCTTTCAGGTCTGTTGTCTTCTATCCTGAGGCTTTTGTTCTCTCTCTCTCTCTTTTTAAGTTTTTTTAAAATTTCATTTCCAGTATAGTTAACATACAGTGTTGTGTTAGTTTCTGGTGTACAACATAATGATTCAGGAAATCTATATGCTACTCACTGCTCATCATGATAAGTGTGCTCCTTAGTCTCTGTCCCCTTTCCCCAATCCCACCACCCAGCTCTCTTCCGGGAGCTGTCAGTTTGTTCTCTACAGTTAAGAGTCCGAGGCTTTCATTCTCACTTCTAATAGTGTCCCCATACACACGCAGCACCTTCTCAAATTCCAAACAGGTTTCCCCGTGTACTTCTTTGCTTTTTGTTTTTGTTTATGCCTCAACATCTTCCTGGAAATTCTGTCATGGAGTTAAGGTGTTCAGGTTCTCCTGTGAAACCGATTTGCCCCGTGTGGTAACGCAACTGTTTCCTGGGAGCAGGAGGCTTCCGACAGGGAGGGAGGAGAAGGAGGAACAGTTTCCTTTCTTCTGCCTGGGACAGGAATGACTTTAGGCAAAATAGAACAGCCAGGAATTGGTTTTTGCTTGCTCCTGTGCTTCTACTAGACCCACCTTTCTTGGTCTCTGTATTTGAAGTCAGGAGGTCCAGCTATGAAATGAGTGCTGTGTGTCCCCCACTCACGAGATGGGTGGTGTGTGGGGAGCTCTGGGCTTGCTCAGTTGCGGCTGCTGCTGCCTTCCCCCCAGCACCACCACTGAGGTGGAAGTCGACTTGTAACTTGGTGGATCAGTGCTCACTTTATTCATAAGCTTAGTGGCCATTTGGCAGATTAATGTCGGGGCTGGGGTGACTGACCTGGTAGCTCTCAGCTTCCAGCCCAGAAAGTTGGATTATGTGCTTTCTAAAGATCATTTGCCATGTAACTTTTTGAAATGTGTAATCTCCTTTTCCCCTTCTAGCTGGAGGTGAGTCCTTGGAGGGATTCGAGGCACCAAATAGCAAGATTAATGGTTTTCAAGAAGTTATTATGTATTTTTTGCTTTTCTTTCTGCTTATCAGTAGAATACGTCTGGAAGTTGATGGGGGCAGCTGAGATTTTGTGAGGCTGAGTACGCCAGCTTTTAAGATCTACGGGCTTTAGGGGGTGCCTAGGTGGCTCAGTGGGTTAAAGCCTCTGCCTTCGGCTCAGGTCATGATCTCAGGGTCCTGGGATTGAGCCCCGCATCGGGCTCTCTGCTCAGTGGGGAGCCTCCTTCCCTCTCTCTCTCTGCCTCTCTGCCTACTTGTGATCCCTCTCTCTCTGTCAAATAAATAAATAAGATCTTTAAAAAAAAAGATTTATGGGCTTTGGACACATTCTGGAAAGCAAGTGCCTACTGACGTTTCTGATTTTTCTAGTCCAGCTCTCCCTTGTGGTCCTGTGGCCCCTCCAGTAGTCCCTTATACAGAATGCTGCCACAGCTGTCACAGTTCACAGTGGCAAGCCATGTACAGAGGTGCACCAAGAAACTCATGAACTCAGAACTGGATGAGCTAGAGGGTCCATGAATATTTTACAGAAGTGTCAGAGTGTTCATCAGGTTACCCTTCCACAAGAACTGTTAATAGTTAATTTATTCAGTGTGTCCTCCATAGCCAACACTGGTCATTTAGAAAAAGAGAGCTTGACTTTTTAGGATGCCATATGGTTCCAGCCCACGTTACCTTTCCAGATTGTTCTCAAATGCTCTCAGATTATTAAGCCTCATTCATCCATTTCTTCCCTTTGTAGCTGTTTTCTGATAAATGTTAGAGTAGAAAGCAGTCTGATTAAATTCTTGGTAGTGTAGTGATGCCCCTGAAGGTATGTTTTGTTTTTTTTTTTTAAAAAAACAAGTAATGTTTGTTGATTCAAATCTTTTTTTTTTGACTCAAATCTTTAATTGATGACATCTGAGTCAATGTATTATAATGAAATGAGCAATTTCAGACATTCTGAATCAAAGTGAGGAGACAATATAAAAGAGGTGTAATCTAAGCTGTTTTACTTTCTCTGACTTTTGCTGCTTTTGAACTCACATCATCTCCACATTTCCAAAGTGACTGTAGCACCTAGAGATAGGTGAGGTGGTGGGGGGTAGGGTAAGGTGGAGTGGGGGGCGGTGGAAAATAGCCAGGGCTATTAGGTATACATGTGGGGTTGACTTTGCCAGAGACAGAGTATATGGTTGGGGGATAAGTCTTCTAATTAAATTGTCTTATAATTTGCCTTAGCAAATCTTCTGATGCATTATGCAAGGCATTACATCAGACGTACCCAGACTCTGCCTGTGGCATATAAATGTGATGTGGAACAGTATAAAATTTCTAAACATTGATGCTTTTGGAATCTTGTCCTTTCCTATGCATTATGTTGGAAGCAGCTCTTAAATAACAAAGCCAGCACGGTGAACAGTCTGTATGTCTCGCATTGGTGGTAAGGACCAACCCCTTCTATTTTAGTATGATCCTGATTTTGTGTTTCTGCAATTGGAGTCTTTACCAACTTGCTGAAAGCAGCACTGATTTTCACAAACTGGGAAATCTGTTTTCCCTCTTCTGGGAGTGCTGTGAGAAATGAGGCCTGAAGCTTTAAATATGGCTTTTTAGGGGCTAGCTTTTTTAGCAGTGGAAGAAGAGTTATGTTGACAATTTGTTTTCTTCCTAGTCGTTTTGTTGTGCAAATTCTGAAGAAGACTAGTTAGTTGAGGAGTTAGCTGCTATGCTAATTTACTGTTTGCCATTTAAAAAATTTCCCCATTTAGATGTACAGAACTGTGTGGCGATGGAAACAGAATTTGATTTTGGTATTTGAGGCTTGTAGCGAGATGGTTTGCCCTCATACAGTTTGTGTTGAGAAAAGCACAGCAGTACCCCATTCCTTCTCGTTAACCCTTTCCAGCCTGGTGAAGCCATTGGAGGCGGCAGATGAACACCAGCTTGTTTCCCAGTGGAGATTGACGATGAAAATGCTGTTTAAGGCTGAGGCAGGCGGTTGTCTTAAGCAGGTTCTTGGGAGCTACTTTTAGTTCTTTGAAAAATTTATATCTCAAAGCCCAAATCTCCTTCCTGCGTCACAGCAGCTGGCCTACATTCACCAGAATATGCAGCCTCTCATCTGATATTTATGGGTAGTGGAGTGAGGCAGAAGAGAATAGAAGGGGATATGACTATCATTTCAAGCCCTGTTCTCATTTCCAAGGCTGCAAAGATTCTTCCATGGTCCTTAGGTATGTATTATTTAAAGGGGAGAAAAGTAACACATTCTCTCTGATGTTTTGCACTCACTGAATTGAGATCTCAGAGGATGTTGCTACTAATGACTTATTTGTCTGCATTAATGCTGACATGTGAGTGGCTTGGTGTGTGTGGCAGGGAAGAGCTGCATAAATTAAGAACAAAGCAGAGTAAAGATTTTTAGTTGCACAAGGACAGGAGGTCCTGACACTTGCTGGAGACTCATTTATAGCCACACTGAACCTTTCCTGTGGTCAGGAAACACATCTGGGAAATAGGACTATAAATAGCTGGATTTTAAAACTTGTATATAGTGCTTTCCAATTGGCTCATCTCATTTGGTTTAGGACACAAAGTTGGGACTTTTTAGCAGACTCATATTAACAGTAAAAACAAATGAAATCAGGATTCTGGGAATAGTGTGCAACAGTAAATCAGAGTGCAGTTATAAAAAAAAAATCCTCAGCCCAGCTCATGTCTGCTGTCAAAATAGCGGATATGCTAGGTTGAATAGTTATAAATTATGTCCAATAATCATTTTTTACAAGGCTAGTATTGTATTTTAGCCTCAAGCAAAATTTGGTTTCTCGTTCTTGATGCAGAGCAAGAATTGGAGATGTTATAAAGCTTTCATCTTAGGCGTTTAATTAAATTCTGCAATCTAGCATTGACCTCATCCTGTTCTATAGTGAGGTAAGCTGAGCCAGAAAAAAAGTCAGCGTAGTTTAAGGTGACAGTAAGAGCTACTTGCCCAATTAAAAACATTGTTAAAAGAAAATCAAGAACGAAATTACATCTATATATTCCTTTTCTTGTGCCACAGACAAGAATAAATATGATTTTGCTGAGATTAGAGAATAGGAGTTTTTCTGTCCTACAGGCTTAAAATTGAGGGGGAAAAGCAGGAGTATTAATGGGAAGTGAAATACGAGGTAAGGGAAAGAAAAGGCAAGTTGTCTTTTGGCTGTCATGAGTCAAAATAATTTAATTTTTTAAAGATTTATTTATTTTAGAATATTTAGAGCAAGCAAGCAGGGGGAGGGGCAGAGAGAGGGGGAGAATCTCAAGCAGACTCCCCACTGAACATAGAGCCTGAGCAAGGGCATGAGCTCAGGGTCATGAGATTAACCAACTGAGTCACCTAGGCACCCTGATTGTGATTCAAAATAATTTAAAGGGCCAAATTCATCTGTGGTAGTTGAGGCTACTTCATATTATGAAAGGGGCTCTAGAATGTCCCAAATCAGTGACAGACATTCATCTTCTAGAAACATAGCTGTGGAAGTAGGTAGAGGTCATTGGTTGCTAATTCTCCACCTATTTAGGGAGTATTTCTTGGTTTCTCTACAAAGGATAAGGTGACTTCAGTTTGGACATTTTTGCAGCATTATAATTTATTTGCTTACCAGAAGATCAGCTGTCCAATCCTTGGCTTCCGGAAGAATTAAAGCATGCTAGCTAAGCACCTATCATAGTCTTCAAACAGAATTAAGATGCAACTGAAGTTCTATCAAAGGTAAAGAAAGAGATAGTAAGAAGGCATCTAATTGGTCTCCACATGATGTAAATTATATGCTATGGGTTTGAAAAAAATTATAGCTAAAGAAACAATATTTATATCACTACAAGAAACAATCCCCAAATATTTTGAATGTATTTTCTTAACAAGATGTTTTGGGGAGCAACATAGGTGGGAGGGTTCACTAAGCCATGCCAAATTATGCCCAACTAATCTCTTCTTCCTCTTCCCTTCCTTCTCCTTCAGCCCCTTTATCTTCCCTTTCCTTCTCATTAGTGTTACTAGAAGTAAAATAAAATAAAATACGGAGGTGGTCTAGATTGTGATAAGGTAATTGACTAGATCTCTTAAGATGGCATTGTGGTCAAGGTGGAGGTTTGTGCCTGGATCCTGTGTTAGGTGCCAGACCCACTGCTATATACTGCCAGGGCAGCAGGAAACAAGTGAGAAGTGGCCTCTGTCCGCCCAGAGTTTATAGTGTGTTGAAGGAAGGAGATTATTACAAAACAAAGGGCAGTAAAATATGTTGAGATAATGGTGATGGGGTGCATGATCTTCTGTTGGATCTAACGGACCCTCGAGTTTGGGGAGGATTTGTCCAAGTGATCTTTATGCTCTGATTTGGAAGCTAATAGTTAGCTAATTAACAGTAGGAATTGGTAGAGTATTCCGGTCATAGGGAATAGCATGTGCAAAGACTTAGAGGTGAGAAGAACATGGGCTCCTCATAGATCTGAAAACCATTGAATATGGTGAGTGTATTTGTTAAGGTACAAGCTTAGCTGCTATAACAAAGTCATCTCACGTTACAGTCACATAAACAAGGCAAATTTATTTCCTCCCATAAAATTGTCTGGAATTGGTTGACAAGTCAGGGTGATTGGGCAGCTCTATTTATAAAGGTCATTCTGGTACTCAAATTCTTTTTATCTGTATCATTCACTTCACCAATGAAAAACTACTCCAAGCATCCTTTATACTAATAAATTAACCACTGGTGTCTGGAGTGATAGCTGGAAGTCAGAATGAAGTCTGCTGTTGGAATATCAAGGGGAACGGAACCTAGGCTTAAGGTTAGGGATAATCTCTCCAAGGAAGTGAGAACTGAACTAGGAGTTTACAAGATGAAGATTAGGAGGTGGGAGAGTTCTAGGTAGAGGGAAGAACATGCACAGAGAATCCACAGCAAGAGGGAATATGGTGTATTTTAGGAACTAAAAAATCACAGGTGTAGTAGTAGGTAGGGTGTAATTTAAGGTGCAGCGACACAGAGAGCAGAAATTACAGTAGCTCAAACAACATGAGTCTGTTTTCTTCCCATAGAACAGTAGTTGCTAGAGGATGGATATCTTAATAGGGTCTTTTCAGTGCCAGCAGGAGTGAACTCTTGATTAGGGAACTTTAATTGTTAACTGATTGTCTCATGTTTATATGTGTATTACATATATAATATATATGTGTGTGTTTATATATATATATATGTTATATGTATTCAGGAAGAAATATAGGATATAACAATATTTTATATATATATATAATATATATATGTATTATACACACACACACACACACACAAACACACAACACCTTCTCACTATATTTTAAGGAGTTTAGGATTTATCCAAGGGTAAATGTGAAACCATTAGAAAGAAGGGAATTAAATTTGCAATTGAGAAAGGTAGTTCTCATTTATAATGCTATGAATGAGTGGGTGGGCAAAGTGGAAGACTGGGGGCCAATGAGGTTATTACTGTAATCTAGATGAGAAAGGATGTGGGGATGGTTAAAAAATGAGATTCAAGTCAATTTTAACTTGCCCAGAATCAAAAAGAGAATTAGTGGCAGGACTAGAATCTACCTTGACCCCCTTGTAAAAATAATAAAATGTCTTTCATTTTATTTATTCATTTATTTGTTTGTTTGTTTATTTATTTATTAAAGATTTTATTTATTTATTTGATAGAGGGAGAGAGATCACAAGTAGGCAGAGGCAGGCAGAGAGAGGGGGGAAGAAGGCTCCCCACTGAGCAGAGAGCCTGATGTGGGGATCGATCCCAGGACCCTGAGATCATGACCTGAGCTGAAGGCAGAGGCTTTAACCCACTGAGCCACATGGCACCCCAATAAAACATCTTTTAAATGCATTTGTAATAAATATTTAAAACAAAAATTTGAGTTCCTATTACTACACAAAGTTTAGTCATTTACCGAAGAGTGAAGAGAGATGGCAAGTATATTTTTCCTCCTGGATACGTGATCATATTCCCCTTCCAAAGTAACATTCTTGATTATTCTTGGCATCACATGGGGAATCCACAAAAGCTAACAGCCCTTTGAGTACTTACTTAGTAGGATGGTTTTACTCTGGCAGTCCCAGTACATTCTTTTTGTCTTAACTGTTATAGTTTAATTATGTGCAGGAACATTGATTCCTTATGGCATGGTTTTTACATGTGGCTGTAACCCTTAGCCTCATTCAATTTCTGCTTCTGAGAAAACTATTACTGTCATGGCCAGAATTTCTCTCATTAGTCAAACCACTTTTACAGTCCTGGGTAACCACAACTGTGCACAGATAAGTGAAATTTCATTTGACAGTTGGGGGGGCATTTCACTAATACAGATCAGAGAAAGCCACAGAATTTCCAGATACGTGACTGCTCTCTTTCGTTTTTATTCAGGCCTTTGAATGAAACATTTATTAAAGAGTGAATTTGGAGTTCTAGAAAACAAAAAGTTGTAAGGATGTGGAACTCTCCCTCCTCTGGCTTTCATTAGAAAAAGGGAAAGAAGGCCTCATCATTTAATTGTGGTTTCTCTGATGAAGAATGGACAGAACAATGAAGCAGTGATGTGTTGACAATGCCTTGGATATGCACAATAGAAAAGCCTTCTGTTTTGCTTTGTTTTGTTTTGCTTTTTGAAGGAGCATCATGTTCTGGTTGGTGGAGCCCAAGATTATAATGCCATATACCAGGGTTCTAGTCATGGTGTTTCTGCTCCTGACACTCAGCATGGACTTCGGAACTAGCTTTTGGTTGCTTCAGGCAACAAACAGTTTTTAAAGGAGGGAGGCTGAGCGTGTTCTACCTCCTGTGTAGAGAACAGGATGGTGATAATGTTGCTGTTATGTAGTTGAATTTTTGTAATTAAAAAAATAATACATTTGACTCCATTTTTCCATTAGTCAGTTTCCAGTAATGGAGGCACCAGTGTTACTATTCAATTAATTGCTTGATAATGCATGTCACACTTTTGCAATTGAATCATTTAAAGGGATATACTTAAAAGTTGTATCATATTTACTGAGGGAAGAATTCACTTATTAATTAATGGCTCACATGGTCTGGAAATATAGGTGAACATAGAGTCATCACTACCAGTACAATCACCATCACCTTCATCATCAATATTCACCGTTGCGAAGAGCAAATGGAATGATGCTCTTTTTTTTTTTTTTTGCTTGAACTTTTTTCAGTGTGTTCATATGCCACATGGTCATTGGGTAGGGATATGAGCAACATGAAGGAATGGATGGGAAGGTTGCCGCTAGTTTGAAACACACACACATACACACGCGTGCACACGTGCACACACACACACATGTAAAGATTTATTTATTTGAGAGAGAGGTAGAGAGTGTGTGGGCATGAGTGGGAGGAGGGGCCGAGTGAGAGAATCTTCAAGCAGACTCCCTGCTGAGCATGGATCCTGATGTAGAACTCGACCTCATGACCCATGGGATCATGACGTGAGCCAAAACCCCTGCAGCCCATGTTAATTGTTATGCTAATCCATGAGACACTGATGTACATTCATCTTTAGAGACTACAGTTGAAAAACTGTTTTGAATATTATATTACAAATGGGTCTGGTTATGCGCAGCTAATAGGTTCATTTGTTTTGGTAAATATCTCTAAACTCCAATAATTAGGAGTAACTTTCTTACTGGGTTATAATGAAAGTAACCTTCAGACTTCGTTCCATTGCATGTAAAGATGTTTATCTTTCCTTTCTTGAGCTCCTTAGGTGCACATTACTTGATAGGTTTTCCTGGGGGCAGATACATCACATTTTAGTAGGAAGACTTTGTTAACTATCTGGGTTGTGTGGACAGGAGTCCCTTGGAACAGTTTCTATACACAGGGCTTTTACGAATCAAGCCTAAGGTTCCAATTTTAATGTCATATTCTATATGCTCACTTAATTTTTTTTGGTAATAATTTGAGATCTACAGGAAAATTGCAAGTGTAACACAGAGTTTTTGTATTTACCAAAACTCAGAAGTAATCATTGGTGTATTAATATTAACTAAACTCCAGACTTTTTTTCATTAATATCCTTTTTCAGTTCTAGAATCCAATCCAGAATATCACATTGAATTTAGTCATTAGACTTTTGTACCAGAGTCATGAAAGAAATCAGTTTATACATCTTAACCACTGCTAATTTTTTTGATGAAATTTTGTCCTTAATATCTATAACACTACAACAAAAACCTCCCGTGTGATTTGGAAAGAGAGAGAACTAACTGCCTCTGGGAGTGTGGTTCTTTTGAGTAAATGTCAGTTGACCACCATTGGAGTCTCTAGTTCCTATTAGGGTGGAGACTAAAACTAACACATACACATTTCATGTTGCTCTGCTGTTGTATTTTAAAGTAAATTCCAGGTAATCTAACACTTGGTTATATTGAAGTTCTGTTTAAGTTAAGAGGTGTTATAGATTACTGATGAAAGGATGTCCTTAGTCCTTCTTAAAAATTCATAACAAATTCTACCCTAATTAATAAAATAGTACTTTTATTCACTTGTAGAACATATAGAAAATATAGAAGAGCATACAAAGTAGATATGTCTAATTCACATAATTCCTATCATACTGATTTTTTTTGACTTAAATGTGATTTTTCCTTTAAATCTAATTACACTTGTGACCTCCCCCCTGAAACAAGGAAAATTTCAGAAATACTTTAGTCTAAATCTATATCCATCTTTCTCTGATTTAGTGTTTCAGAGAAGCTTTTGCCTCTTTGCCATCAGGGGTGGATAGGACTGATCTCAAGAATTGAGGGGCAAAGAGACAAAATGTTTCCTAACATAAATTATTACTTTTAAGTGGAATTCATTATGGAATTTTATACTTCTGTGTTTTTAAGAAATCAGAAAGTGTGCAAATGTTCCTCAGAACATAGACTAATTAACATGTCGATGTCACAGCTGAAGCAAGCTGCCAGTGCTCTTTTCTGTTTATTTTAAGTTATTATTGTTATTACTTTATAGTTGTTGCATTCTTGATACCGAATTGTGGGAGAGATTAATGACCGTGGCTTTGCATGTCTGTTGTACCGGTAAACCTGTGAAGGGAGGACTGGGTGAGGCGCAAAGTCAGTTTCACATGATGGGGGGACTTTCACGCTTGATGCCACACTACCTTCTCCAGCTTGGAGATTGGACATAGACACACCACATTGCCTCTCCCTGCCTTGTTTCCTCAACCTGTAGCACAGAAGGATGAATACCTCAGAGGCCTAAAAGTTATAGTAACTGAGATGATGCATGTAAAACTCTTAAATACGTGGTAGCTATGATTAATATCAAATGGCTTTTTTTTTTTTTTTTAGTGGTTATCAATTGAATCAATTCCTGTCTTGAGGCAGACATCTGTTGAGCTTCCCTCTGGGTGCTAGGATCCGGATATGGTGTTAGGGACATGGAGAAATGACATGTCCTGATACTCAGGCACTGTACATAGTAGTAGTGGAGACAGACGCCAACACATGGAAACCGTGGGACAGGCATTGTGGGAAGACTGGTGAGGAGTGAGCCAGACAGGCCCGTCTGAGAGAGGCAGAGATACAGAGGGGACACCCAGGCAGACAAGAAGGCAGTTGGCGCTGAGCTAAGGCTGGGTTTTAAATTAATGGGGAAGGGTGGGGTATGGTACAGAGGAATTAAGAATCCCACGGCGCCTCTTAGTGTGAATTCTTTAAAGGATTTCTCTGCAGTGACGCACAGAAGCCTCTCGCAAAGCAAGCCACCACCACTTAAGTTTTATAAATTTAGTTTCAGTAGGCCCTTTCCCATCACATCAGGCTTAGATGTATTTTTTCAATGTTATATTTAATTTTTTTCTTCACAAATTTTTGGATTATAAGAGACCTATAACAACATTACAGAAAATTTGGAAAATAAAGGAAAAGGAAAAAAAAAGTCCACAATATGATAGCTATGTTAACACAGTGGGTTTCAGTCTCTGTTCATCTTATCCTAGATGTATATGAAAGTTATCTTCCCTTCCTTTGTTAAAGTGTTAAACTTTGTTAAAGTGCTAAAATTTGATTGACACAAACGTGGAAGTCTGAATTGTAAGCCCCATGCTCTCTGTGGGGTGTCAAAGGAAAAAGTCTTCCAATAAGGACAGATTATCCTACAGGATTGCCTGGGTGATGCTTTGAGGTGGAATTACGGGAAATGATGTGCCCCAGGCCTTGTTAGCAATAGCTGCCCTCCTTAGTCACTGGTGATCTTGAAACTGTGGGGAGGTGTGGCAGGGGTGGTCAGTTGGGAGTGTTCATAACTTAGGACAGAACAATTTTCACAAATTTTTACATTATATGCCTCTACTATTATTATCTAATATTTCTATTTACTCTTTGTTTAGCTTGAGGGAATTTATTTTAAAAGGTAGCTCTGTATTATTACATGACTAAGAGAAGGTAACTGTCACAGTCATTATAATGAAAATGAAACAATGTCATTCTCCTCTAGTTGGATACTGATATTTGCCAAAGACTCTAAGCCAAATTTCTGCTCTTTGTTAAAATGGGAGATGAGCAAATGATGAAGATTTATCCACAGTGTTCTGTCATCAAACAGAAACTTTATTTCAGTAGAAATATTGGGATAAAATCTTTATGTCACGTGAGTGTAATTTATTTTGGAAGTGCTTTGGTATAAACGGCATGATTTTTTTTTTTTTTTTTAAAGATTTTATTTATTTGACAGAGAGAAACACAGAGAGAGAGGGAACACAAGCAGAGGGAGTGGTGGTAGCGGGAGAGGCAGGCTTCCTGCTGAGCAGGGAGCCCGATGTGGGGCTCCATCCCAGGAGGCTGGGATCATGACCTGAGCCGAAGGCAGATGCCCAACGACTGAGCCACCCAGGTGCCCCTAAACGGCACGATTCTTGCCTGATTTTCTTCTTACAGGCAGATACCGTTTTAGGCACCCTAATAAGGAATTAACACCTTCAGTGTTGGATACTTAGAACTTCAGATATTGTTAGAGAAACGTATACCAGAGGATTTAATTAGCTTCAGGGATGTCAGAAACAATTTTTCATCCGTGAAATGGTTGGGAATTGCCTGAATGAGCTGTGGGAAGCCTGGGAATCGCCCTGGGTTCGGTGTTCCCAGGAGGGCTCGTCCTGCCATCTAGATCTTTGGAAGTCTCTCTAGGAGCATATTTCATCTCAGAGGGTAGTAGTAAGTACTTGAGGAAGAAAACGGTACTTTCTTGAGCTACAAGACAGGCTTGGTGCCTGCTTGCTAATGTACTTTTGGCTAAATTTAGTTTATGACTTGATTTCATAAAATACTATGGGGTAGTGAGCGTGAGGAATGAGATATGTGGTTTGTACCTTGCTTCACAGACCCTTACTAGAAGACCTCTACCCTTACCAATCAGATTAGTTTGCAGTACCTTTCTTATTCTGTGATTCAGTGTGACTGAATTCCTTGTTTATTACTAAACCACATGTCCTAAAGTTTTGGAAAATAGAGCCCTAGGGAAATCTAGGTTTGAAATAACTCTGGCTTGTTTTCTGGCAGTCTTGGGTAGATCAGTATTTCTCAAATTATCTGTGGAGAGGGACCAGGTTTTTTTTTTTTTTTTTTTTTTTAATTTCCAATATGTTGTAGAGTGCTCCTCTAAATTACTAGAAAAATAAGATAGGAACTGCACATGCAAAATATAAGCACAGACTTTTTATTATTAGGTTTAAGACATAAACTGACATTTCAATAATAAATAACAAACCTAACACAGGAAAAGAAAAAAATTCTGAAAATTCTAATTATGAAAATCATACAGGTTTCTGAAAATGTGTGTATGTATAAGCAATTAACATAGAGGATTGTTATTACATTCATACCTTTCTTGACCTGCAATTGTAACTAAGCAAATAGTTCTAAGTTAAAGAGCAGTCTCCGTATACACTCTGGGAATGTAAGCTGTATGTATACCAGTATTTATAGTTTCTTATTCTCCAAATGGGTTTGCTTCTTGCTTGTGAACATATCTAATCTAGGTTGGAGTGAGAATCCAGATGATCTCCTACTGACAAGGCATATTGTCTACCCAAAATGTTTAAGGTTTTGTTTTAATAACATTCACTGTAGAGAAACCAGTCTCAAGAGTGGTTTACAAGAGTGGAAAAAGATATATATATTTTAAAGATTTATTTAATTATTTGAGGGAGAGAGAGAGAGTGAGCAGAAGGGGCAGAGCGAAGAGAGAGAATCTTGAGCAGACTCCCCACTGAGCACGGAGCCAGATGCAGGATTCGATCCCATGACCCTGAGATCATGACCTGAGCCAAAACCAAGAGTTAGTCGCTCATCTGACTGTGCCACCCAGGTGTTCCAAAAAAGATATTTTTATAGCAATTTCAGCAAGCTCTGGATAGTCACTTAAAACTTTTATCCAAAGTTAAAGCAAGTAATGCTATTATTTTTTACATTAACCTTCATCCTTTATCAGTAATCAGTTTCAACAATTTTGTAGTAAATAACTTGCCTCTTGAAGAAAGATAGAAATATATTCAATGTTATTCATGCCTAAAACACATGAATTTTTTTAGGCTTAGAGAATAAAGGTCAGTAATAGTGGAATGGATTGTTTTACAGTTTTTTGTTTGTTTTCTTAGTCTGAAATAGTGTGTTGGTGGTATATTAAAAAGTAAAACCAGTTGAAGAATTAAGAAGAGAAATCTTTTTTCCATAGATAACAGAAGTAAAATATTGGAGGAAGGTTACAAAATGGCGGTCCCAAACTTGATTTATTTGACTTACTATAGCTTTTAAAAAATTGGAATGTTTCATATGAAAAAAATCTAGACTTCTGGCATCCCTTTAAAAAACCCTAATATTTGGTCCCCTGGGTCACTCAGTCATTAAGTGTCTGCCTTCGGCTCAGGTCGTGATCCCAGGGTCCTGAGATCGAGTCCTGCCTTGGGCTCCCGGCTCAGCAGGGAGTCTGCTTCACCCTCTGCCTGCCACTCTGCTCACCTCTGCTATCTCTCTGTCAGATAAATAAATAAAATCTTAAAAAAACCCCCAAAAAACCAATCCTAGTATTTGGCCCCATGTGGGGCCTGCATCTCCACATGATATCCCCACCTGTGTCTCCACAGTCCTCACCTTTCACACAGGGTGCACATGCAGCTGCTTTGTTAATTTTCCTCACCTGCCTGCCCCCTGTGGTCAATGGAGTTTGGGACCTCTGGTCCAGAGTAATGTGTTAAACTCTCTCCTGCACCAGAGAATGTCTAGTGAGCAGGCTGTGGGGGGGATCCCATTTAAAAGAGAATCCATCAGGTTGCCCCACTGGTGATGTTATGCTCCCATTGCCCTGATTCTCTGAATGGTGCTGTTCTCTTTACTCTAACTTCTATCTTCCTCTGCCCCTACTTTCCTACTGGCCTTTCTGGAAACCTCCACCTATCAACCTCTACCTGCTTGCCTCTTACAGCTCTGTTCTTTGGATTACACATTTTTCTCATGCAGTGCTAACCTTACAATACTTCTGGTTTTGCCTTTGTATATCCCTTATTCTGGAATATTCTTCATAGCACTGTTTGTTTCTTTAATTGCACTTAACCATAGTTTGTTATCATACATTTATTTATATGCTTACTTATTTAATGCCAAACTGTATGCTCTCTGTTGGACCATTTCTGCTTTGTCCCCACTGAATTCTTAACCCCCTACTATTGTGTATGGCATACGTTGGACATATTGGGTGGCTGAATGAAATGAAGGTATTGGTGCAGTAGTCTTGAGGGTGGGTTGTGGATTTGATCTGTGGTTACGCAGTGTGCAGTATACCAGCCAATCCAGTTAAAAGCTACTTGGATTATCCCAGAAAATGAATGGAAATATTGATTGATGTCTTATAAGTGTATTAATTATATTTTTGGTGCTTATGATTTTGCATTTAGGAGTATAATATTTTATACTTCCAAAATAATTTATTTGCTGTGTTTGTATTATCATCAGTCAGATTTCAAAGTCTAATTTTTAGAGATTTTCTAGAAGGTAGGCTCTCACTACTAATTGCTTGTGGTTATAATTCTGAGGGGAAAAATAAGTCACCATTAAATTAGCTTCATACTAATTAAAGCTGTAGGCTACACAATAATTAGAACTGCTTGTCCATTAGCTCTTTTGGGCTTTTGATCACACCATTAAAAAAATAGATGGCTAAGTAAAAAAATAATATAATCCCCATATTTGTGGAAAATAACTACTAAAATCCTACCTTTTTTTTAAAGCAGTGTCTTTAGTGTTGAGAGCTGGAGGTTTTGTTTTTTTTGTTTTGTATTTTAAAGAATAGTGAAGTATAACAACTAAGGGAATCTTTTTAAAGAAAATTTTATAGCCCCCCCAAGCCATTTTTATTTTTCCACGCTCAAGCCAGAAGCTTATTTAAACATTTAATAATTTACTTTTGTCCTAAAACATATTTGGTAGAAATATGTTTTACAGGGTAATAGTTGTGATTGTTTGAAAGCTCAAGATGAAAATATTCATGAAAAGAAATCCTATAGGGAATAATGGAGTTCTCTTCAGGGAGGAGCAAAATGGAGCAGGAGTGAAAGAAACAAGAGTGCTCCTCCCCCACTCGGATGCCTGTGGGGGACGAGGGACTGGAGGGCACAGAGGCACAGTGGGGGAAGTTTGGAGAGGCACGTTCTGGGTTAATTTGCATATTCTCAGAGATATTAGTGGGAGGTTGGGATGAAGGAATTAAATCTGCTGAAGAACCAAAATACTGTTCTTTCTTATTATACCTCCGCCTACTCATCCCACACACATCCCTCCACACACACTGATGCTTTTTATAACCCATGCATTTTGAAAGTCCAACACTTGATGTGCATCAGCTGCAGTAGAGAATCCAGTAGGTTTCTTTTGCAATCTCTTCAATTGTGATCTTGAAGAAAATGTTTACGGGCTCAGTTTTCTAATTTGTATTTTAGCTGCACCACTGGGAAGGGTGGAACTATGTTGCTCGTTTGTCTTGAATATACCCAGAGATTGATGGATGCAGGCTTCTGTGTTTGACACAGGATGGCTTATTAACTGTTCTTTTTTTGCCTCTCTGCAGTTGTATGAGAGTAGAAAACAGGTTAGAAGAAGTAGGTCATGAGATTTAACCGAAGAAAAGTAAAGTAACATATTTATGTTGCTTTCCATCTTTCAGAAAGCAGTACACTTCTAGACAGTTGGAAGAGAGATAAAAATATCTCCTTGTTTAAAGTAGGCTGTTTTTTCCCCCTCCTAATACATAAATTGTATAAATGACATAAACAAACAGTATTTAAAAAACACTAGCCTATTATAAAATTTCCCAGGCCAGTGTAAAAGAATGAACTAGGTTTCCAGAGCATATTGGAGTCAAAGACAAATTTTCACGTCAGGGGAGAAAAATAGCTGGACAAACATTTTGGTTAACTGCTCTTTTTTTTTTTTTTTTTTTAAGATTTTACTTGATAGAATGCATGTGCGCGCGTGTGTGAGAGCACAAATGGGGGGAGGGGCAGAGGGAGAGGGGCAAGCCGACTCCCCACTGAGTGGGGTGCCCTGCAGGGGACTCAGGCCATGACCAGAGCTGAAGTCAGATGCTGAACGGACTGAGCCACCCAGGTGCCCCTGGTCAGCTGCTCTTAAACCTTCTGCCCATTGCCATGTGGTAGAAGGAATTCATTAACTTTTCTCACTTCTAATTTCACTTGGGAAGAAGACTCCTTGTGGAGTGAACTGACCATTCTCTTAATTATGACTCTTCAGGTGTAACGTTTAGGTAAGTTTTAGAGTTGGTTACGTATGGAATTCAAAATGCATTTTTTCCCATAGAAATTAAGGTTTAATTCAGTGATAGAGGTGCAGTGTAATAGAGTGAAAGAGCCCTGGATCTGGAATCAGATTCAGAGTTTGATGTTGCATTTTCTCTAAGCCCAGATTTCTCAACCTTACCATTGTTGAAATTTGGACTGGTTATTTGACCTGCAGGATTGTCCTGTATTTTGTTGTAGGAGATTTAACAGCATCTCTGACCTCTGCCCACTGGATGCCAGTAGTAGTCACCCAGTCATGACAATCAAAAATGTACCCTGGGAGGCAAAATTGTCCCTGGTTGAGAACCACTGCTCTAAAAGTGTGAGCTCCAAGACCTTGGACATATTACATAACAGCCTGTTTTTTTGTCTATAAGTTGGATGCTACTTATTTTACAAGAGATAATGAATGGTTTCGAATGTGCTCTGTAGTCTGCCTACATGTGTCTTTATTAATATGTGTGTATATATCTTTATATGTTATATTTAATGGCCACACATATAAATTGGTTTCCCAATGGTAAGCCATTCTTTTACTTCTGGAGTAAAACCTTATTGATTATGATACATTGTTCTTTAAAAGTATTTTTATATTAGATTTTCTAATAATATATTTAAAATTTTGTATACCTAGCGTCATAAGTAAGCTTGGCCTATATTAGTGTTTCTTAAAATATGGTCTGTATTCCAGTACTAAGTACTGGTAGAATGTGACCTACTTTTAGGAAGTATGTAAATAAATATTTTAAAAATTGTATATATGTGCAATTATGCAATTAATTTTGATAAGTGATATTATTTCTCATTTTTGATACTGGTAAAAATTTATCTTTTAGAGCAGCCAATTTAAATGAATATTTATATTCATAATATTTATATTTACTATAGATGGTATCTGGATCTTTAAAAATTGTGAAGATGGTACTAGAATGAGGTTTGGGGAACATTGGCCTGTAAAGTAGTGTGTGTGTGTGAGTGTGTGTGTGTGTGTGTGTGTGTGCGTGTGTGTTTGCTAGAAAAGGGGTGGAGGTGAGTAGGAGAGCCCTTTATATATATCTTTATCTGGTTTGTTTTCCATGTTCTATGAGCCTTATAAATGTTCAGAAACTTTTTATATAAGGGTTATCAGTTCTTCAAAAGCTTGGTGGAATTTACCTTTAAAGCTATCTGGACCCATCTTTTTTTAGAGGGTTTTTTTGTTTGTTTTCTCTCTCTTTTTTTTTAATTAAGTTTTAAATTTTAATTCCAGTGTAGTTAATATATAGTGTTATATTAGTTTCATGTACAATGTAGTGATTCAACAATTCAATACTTAGTGCTCATCCTGATAAGTCTACTCTTTAATCCTCATCACCTATTTCACCCATCCCCCCACCCACCTCCCCTCTGGTAACCATCAGTTTGTTCTCTATAGTCTAAGAATCTGTTTCTTGGTTTGCTCTCCCTGCCTTTTTCCCTTTGCTTGTTTATTTCTTAAATTCTACACGAGTGAAATAGTATTGTATTTGTTTTTCTCTGACTGACTTATTTGCTTAGCATTATACTCTCTACCTCCATCCATATTATTGCAAATTGCAAGATTTCATTCTTTTTCATGGCTGAATAATATTCCTGTGTGTGTGTGTGTGTGTGTGTGTGTGTGTGTGTGTGTGTGTGTATCTTCTTTATCCATTCATCTATCGATGGACACTTGGGCTACTTCTGTAATTTGGCTATTGTAAGTAATGCTGCAGTAAACATAGGGGTGCCTGTATCTCTTTGTGTTTTTGTATTTTTTGGGTAAATACCCCGTAGTGCAATTATTGGATCATAGGGTAGTTCTATTTTAAACTATTTGACGAACCTCCATACTGTATTCCAGAGGGGCTTCACCAGTTTGCACTCCCACCAGCAGTTCGAGAGGGTTCCTTTTTCTCCACATCCTTGGTAACACTTGTTTCCTGTGGTGTTGATTTTAGCCATTCTGACAGGTGTGAGGTGATATCTCATTGTGGTTTTGGTTTAAATTTCCCTCTTGATGAGTGATGTTGGACCTCCTTTCATATGTCTGTGGCCATCTGTATGTCTTCTTTAGAGAAATGTCTGTTCATGTCTCCTGCCCATTTTAATTGGATTATTTGTTTTTTGGGTATTAAGTTGCATAAGTTCTTTGTATATTTTGGATACTAACCCTTTATTGGATATATCATTTGCGAATACCTTCTCCCATTTGGTAGGTGGCCTTATAGTTTTGTTGATTATTTCTTTCACAGTGCAGAAACCTTTTATATTGAAGTAGTCCCAATAGTTTATTTTTGCTTTTATTTCTCTTGCCTCAGGAGACACATCTAGAAAAATGTTGCTATGTGGCCAGTGTCAGAGAAATTACTGCATGTCCTTTCTTCTAGGATTGTTATGGTTTCAAGTCTAATATTTAGGTCTTTAATATATTTTGAGTTTACTTTTGTATATGGTGTAAGAATAGTAGTCCAGTTTCATTCTTTTGCATGTAGCCGTCCAGTTTTCCCAGCACCATTTGTTGAAGAGACTGTCTTTTTCCTATTGTATATTCTTTCCTCTTTTGTTAAAGATTAATTGACTATATAAATGTGGGTTTATTTCTAGGTTTTCCTTTCTATTCCATTGATCAATCTGTCTGTTTTTCTGCCAGTATCATACTGTTTTGATTACTGCAGCTTTGTAATAGAACTTGAAGTCTGGAATTGCGATGCCTCCAGGTTTGTTTGTTTGTTTGTTTCTTTTTTTAAAGATTTTATTTATTTATTTGACAGAGAGAGAGCTCACAGGTAGGCAGAGAGGCAGAGAGGCAGGCAGAGAGAGGGGGGAAGCAGGCTCCCTACTGAGCAGAGAGTGCAATGCAGGGCTTGATCCCAGGACCCTGAGATCAATGACCGGGCCGAAGGCAGAAGCTTTAACCCACTGAGCCATGCAGGCACCCCTCTTTTTTCTTTTTCTAGATTACTTTGGCTTTTCAGGGTCTTTTGTGGTTCCATACAAATTTGAAGATTGTTCTAATTCTGCAAAAAATACGGTTGGTATTTTGATAGGGATTGCATTAAATTCATAGATTGCTTTGGGCATTATAGATATTTTAACAGTATTTATTCATCCAACCCATGAACATGGAATGTCGTTCCATTTCCTTTTGTTGCCTTGAATTTCTTTCATCAGTATTTTATAGTTTTTTAAAGTGCGGGTCTTTCACCTCCTTGGTTAAGTTTATTCGTAGGTATTTTATTATTTTTGGTGCATTTGTAAATGGGATTGTTTGGTTTTTTAAATGGCTTTTCTAATTTCTTGTGTAGTTATTGATCTGCAGTATTTTTACCTCTTTTGGTTCTTATTTTGACTTTGAATGCTTCTTTTACATTAGAGAGAGGGAAAGAGGGAGGGGGAGTGGCAGAGGGAGAGAGAGGGAGAGAATCCCAAGCAGGCTCCATGTCCAGCATGGAGCTGGATGTGGAGCTTGAGCTCATCACCCTGAGATCATGACCTCAGCCAAAATCAAGAGTTGGGTGCTTAACTGACTGAGTCACCTTGGCACCCCTTGAATGCTTCTTTTAAAGTACACACCAGATGATGTTACCCATTTACTCCTCATTGTACTTGAACAAGCCAAGTAATTCTCCAGCTTCCTTCCTCTTTGACCCTCGTGGCTCTATCCTCCTCTGACCACTGCTTTGAAAGATGTTCCTTCTTCCTGGTCTCCCTTTACCAACTGTCTTTGTTCTTCTTCATGATGTGTATTACCGTATGACATGCTATACATTTCTTTCTTTCTGTCCCTCAAACCTACCCCCGTGCCAAGGAAGTCTCCATAATGGGAGGAACTTTATTTATTTGTTGATTGTTATAGCCTATTGCTTGGCATATAGAAGGTCTTCAGTAAATATTCACTGAATGAATTGATGCGTTTATATTTTCCTAGAAAATTATCCTCTTGGTTTAAAGTTCCAAGTTTATTGTCATAAGTCTGTTCTATCCTCTTAATACCAAATTGGCAGTTGTGTCCCCTTTTTCATTTGCAACATTGTTTATTTGTGTTTTCCTTCTTTTTAAAAAATGGCATGGCCTGTGATTTGTTTCTTCTCTTCGTCCTTTCACAGTATCATCTTTTGTTTTATTAATCAAGTTACTTTGTTTTCTCTTTCATTCTGTTTTTATCCTTATTAATTCTTTCTGCTATCTTGGTGTTTGAAAATCATTTTTAAAGTTCTTTTTAAATTGTAAAGTTTGGTTAATAGAGTATCTTACTCTTGTTATTGTACCTCAGCCCTTAAAAGGCTATTTGAGGCCCCATGTAGCCAAACATCAACACATAAGAATCTCTAGAGTCTGCCATTCATCAGGCAGTTAGCTAATGCCGTGGGAAGAGAGTAACTTGAGTTACTCTCAAGTTTCACAGGTACAGGGAGAACTCTGTTGGGTGCCTTCACACATTTTCTAGGTTTGTCATCTTGAGTAACTTGCTTAATTTTCCTGAGCTCAGTGGATAAAACTGTGGATAGTAGTGATGGTTGTGAAGTTTTATGATGAGTAAATGAAAAAATATATGTAAAATACATGGTTCCTGAACATGAAAGACATGTTCAAAAACTCCTTCCCTCATATCTTAGTGCCTGATACATAAAGTTTGATCCCACACACTCTGTCCCAAAGAACTCACAAATGAACAAATAAGTCAAGTCAAATAAAAGAAATATGTCAGGAGAAAGAATAGGAAGGAACTTGAATGCTTGTGCAGGTGAGGGCTGGTGTGGAGAGAAGAGGGGTGAATTACACTAGCGATGGAAGTATAACACAATGCAGAATGTAACTTCACGGAGAGGTCTGGGGACCTTTGAGCTGGCACACACCTGGTAAGTCCTTCTCTGAAGCTCACAGCATTTGCCCAGTGCCTTGAAGAAGGGGAGTTAACCACCATGATGGGCATGTGCGGCAGCCAGCCTGCCAGGTGTCTCTGGCTGGGAGGGACCGAGTAGGGAATCAGTCCGGTGGAAGCATCCAGCAGGTGAGCCCCGGAGAGCACATCTTGCATCTGGATGGTTGGGGGTGGGGTTGCCCAGAGTCCTGGCACCACTGGTTAGTAGGGCCTTGTGTTTCCTCCGCCATTGGTGAATAAAGCAAGCATGGGACGCTTCCAGATTGGAAGCACTGATGATTGCTTTGGCAGCAGGAGTTGCTGAGTCGGTGGCTCTGCCATAAAAGACTCCCAAACTGCAGAGCAAAGCTGGTGGTGGGAATGGTACTTTACTGGGAACATTTTTGGGGTATAATTTAATAAATAACGTTTTAAACACTACTGCTTACGTTGGATGTTTTTGTTTTGTTTGTTTGCCTTTCTGTATTTCTGAGGTGGGCAGAACTGGCTTTCAGCGGAGGCTTAATGACTGTCAGTTCCTTCCATCTTCCTTTTCCTTTCCTTTTTCTCTTTCCCCGACTCTCCCGGGCTGTGTACTCAACTTGGCATCACAGAGAGACGGCACCCCTGCATCAGCAGCATGCCGGACCTCTGCCCTTCCCTCTGCTGCCGTTAGCCGTCTGGGTGAAGGAACCCAAGGGTAGGAGGGCATCAGGATAGTACGTTGCCCTTGCCTCCTCTTGTCCCCTGTCGCTCAGGGCTGCACTTCAGACTGATTCTGAAAAATCTAATCTGCCTCTGTAGAGACCACACTGATGCCCTCAGCACTGGGTGAGGGGCCCTTCCTCTGGCCCCCCGTCTGCCCCTCCACGGGGCTAAGTGAACGTACCCACCGGGAGCCTGTGCTCTGCCTTCTGGGACACCCTCTGGGCACTGATTTCCCTGTCCCAAAGCCTGAAGCCTGCCTCTGGGCCTGCTTGGGCCTCTTCCTGGGGGTTCTTATTGAGGACAGACAAAGGAAGCCAGTGTGCACACCCTTAAACCCAAGGAGTGTTTAAGAGGCTTCTATTTGCAGGGAGTGTGAATGGAGCCTGATGAACTGGCTTGGGTGCCCACAAGTATGCACAGATGAGGTCCATTTTGCTGGATAGAGCTGGAGGTAGATAGAGAAGGGATCTTGCACCTCTGGCTCCCTACATTTTGGCTAGAATTCTCAAATCAAACCTGTTCAGGCCATTATGAGAATAAAACGTATTAATTAGCTTAACTTGTACCTTTAAATATTTAGACATATCGAAGTCAGCCTCCACTGGTACCCTTGTCCTGAACTTTGCAAATGTTAGCGGTGGACCTGTATAAGAGCATCTCCCCACGCCCGCTCTCTACTGCCTAGTGGTGTTGAGAGGATCAGGGCCGGGTGAAGAGCTCCACTGGGCAGGAGCCATCACTGCTTCTGCTCACAATTGTTCTTAGAACAATGTCTGGCACATGTTGAATGAAAGAAGGACTAGTCATGGGATCTGAGGAGCAGTGGAAGGGAGGGAATTATTCAGCAGGAGAGGGAAAGTACCCTTAGTGACTCCACTGGGGTACGATTATGTGTGATAGGCTGAACGCTGTCCTAGGATGCTCTCTGGTATCCATTTCCCTCTTGGATCCTATGAAGTTTGAAAGTTTTTGTATCATTTAGAGATACTTGGTTATACAAATTTGATAATATATTCTTGTTCGACTTTATATCTGTAGCATATTTTTGAGGGAAGGAGATTCCACCATAATTTTTCTGATTCAGAATTTCACCACAAACACACATTATAGGATGGTATGTAGTTTAGTTAGGTTGGAAGAAAGAAAAAAAGAAAATGAAAGAAAGGAAGAAGACATATAAACAAAACCCCAGGGTACTACAGTTGGCTAAATCAAGCCAAATGTGTAGGAGATACATTATAAAAACCGTGGTGATTGTTATTGATTATTAAGACTAAATTTTTAAACAAAATAGGAATATTCTATTTCTGACGATTTTTTCATCTAAATCCTAGAACTGTTTTGAAAGCATCTTCAAAATAAACGAAACTACTAAGGATATCAAGATTCCAGTATATCAAGATTCAAGGAAAGTCAAGGTTTTCGTAGTGAAGAATGCTTACCTGAGTGTGGCTTGAGTGATTCAGGTCATTTGAAATCTCAACCCTTTGTGGCGATTGGGAGCATGTGCTAGAAGAGAAGGTGATGTGGGCTCACCCTGTGTCATGGTCTGTTTTGGGAATGTCGAGTAGCTGAGGAAAATGTTATATACTGATCTTGTTTCTGATTTCGGAAAATCATGCAACAACTCCTCTAATGCTCAAGAGAAATGTAAGCATTCATATTTACAAACTAGAAGATATTTTTTCTTATATTTAATAAGAAGTAAGCCCAAGTCGCTATCAATATTTTGATCTGTGGTAGTACTTGTGGGTTTAGACATTGAGAGTCTTTTTACTTAAGGAGTACTTTAAAAATCTAAAATAGGAGAAACTTTGTGCTCTCATGAATATACATGCAAAACACATGGAGGATTTGGCCTATTAGTGCTAATTTCGGCATTGGTAGTTTGTTCCTAAGAAATTCCTTTTGTCAGTTTTTATAATTATGGCATTTCATCCAACTGTCTTTTTAATACCAAGCAAAATCTGAAAGGAGAGTTTCACAGTAAAGAAAACATTAAAAAATATTAGTCATCTTTTATAACTTATGATTTAAAAAAGTTATTTTGACATTTTAGGGTTTTCATTAAAGAGATGGATAGAATGTGTTTCTGCAGCAACTAGCAGATTATTGTTTTCATATGAAAATCCCTTGTATTATTTAGTTTCTGAAAAGGACTAACTTCTGAACAAGGATTAAGTTCAGTAGGTGGGTTCATAATATTATTATTTACACTCATTTTATCTTTTGTTTTTCCTCCTTATCCTGCTCTACCTTTATATTCCAAAGAGAAAAATCTTTACTTTTGGAAGTGGTTTAACCCAGCCAGTTAGGGCAGGAAAATTAAGGATGGTCTTGCCATTGGAAATTTGCCGTCCATCTGTGGGCATTGTATCCTTCAAAGTTGCCTTGACCTTGGCTTCTGAATCGATGAGTCCTGGAGGTGGCTGCTCTGTTGGCAGACAGTGGAGGACAAGAAAGTAGCAGCAGGGAAATATGTGCAAGAAATAGTAATGTGGGGGAGACACCGATGTTCTTAAATCCAGTATAGTCTAGGTAAGTTTTTATTCCCAGGTTCTGCTCTGAGACATTTTTTATAGGTTTAGTAAAATTTTGGCAATGTACTAAATTTTAATTAAAGTTGAGGTTTTTCAACTTAAGGAAGTAAGTGGTAAAGTGGTAAAAGAGTATTAGTTGTGCTATTTTTTTCTTTCCCAAATACCTTTGTTTGACAAAATAAAAAGTTAGTTACTCTATGTTGGCCTGCAAAATGTGTGTGAAGTTTTACTATCATGCAAATCCCAAAGGCCTGCCATTCATTCGTTTAGTGACAGCAGCTATTACTTTATTAGCTTTTGTTTTTTCTAGCAGTGTCAATTTTTCTATGAAAATTATTAAAAATTTCAAAGGCTTATGCCTTTTAAAAGTGGAGAATTTGTAGGTATGTCTGCATGTATGTATGTTGTGTGTGTTTGTATTAAGGAGACCAGCCTACTGCTAATGGCTGTGTTGTGTTTAGGTCACCAGTGAGGAATTGGGCTTTGAGTTCGCTTGATCTTGAGTTACAGTACATTATATACTGTTCTTTTTCTTAAAGTCGATATTCAAAATTCTGGATCCTAGTCAAAAAACTTGAGGAAAGGAAGTTCTGTAGTTCTTGAGAGTGTTTTTATATGATCTCATTTAATTCTTATAATAGCTGGGAGTCATAGAGGTAGCTTTATTCACTTGAAAATTTCAATTATGAGCAAGCAGTTTGCAGCCTTTTTTTTCTTTTTTGGAAGAGGGGCCATTTTTAGGGATGGTTAAGGTTAGAACAAAATATATAGTAGAACGTGAAATAAAATGGAATCTCAGAATCATTATTCCATCTGTGGTTATGTGTTCATAGAAAAAAGTAGCAGTATAACATATAAGTGAGTTTTGTTGTGACAAAACTTGTGACAAAGTCAAGTCTCTCTGAATGGTCATGCAACATAATCCTTAATGCAGAATGATTAAGAACAATAAAGTTAAAAAAAAACCTAAAAGAAGAGAACTTTCAGGAAGTCCTTGATTTCATTAGGGAGGTGTTGGAGTTTGGTCAGCATTGATATTTAGTGTAAAGTGTTTTCTCATTTAAAAAATGCATGCACTAAAAAAAAATAAAAAAATAAAAAATGCATGCATTTCATTATGTTGTCAAGTCCACAAGTGAAAAGCAAGCCCAGAATTTAATGTAATATGAATATTTACCAAGTGAAGAAATCTAAATTTGCCTTTGAGAAGGTTACCAGTAGAGAGAAGATATCTGAAACTGTAGAGTCTAAGAATAAACACAGCATCATTTTCCAAGGTAAGCCCATCTAATTAGCTTACCCTGTGAGGCATTCTCAAGTCTTTTTAGAGTCCTCTTGCTTTGAAACTGTTCAAGCGAAGGGGATTATTTACATTTATTTGTCAGTTGTATTTGAATTCACAAACTAGCATTAATTTAAAAAAATTCAGAATGCTTAAACCTGGCAAAGGTCCAGTGAAACTAGTACTAGTACTGAAACCTGGCAAGATCCAGTGAAACTAGTACTAGTACTGAAACCTGGCCAAGGTCCGGTGAAACTAGTACTTTTAAACCTGCAGTCAGAATGACTTTAAGTTTTGTTTAAAAACAGTTTGTTAGTACATCATACAAACTTTAAATATATGACCTTTTAATTCTACTTTGGGGTTCGTGTTCAAAAAATAATCAGAAATCCATACACAACCTTTATGCACAAAGACGTTCCCCACAATATTATTCATGGAAATGAAAAATAAAAGGAACTTTGGGCTATTCCAGTAAATGGGAATGTTTAGAAAAATTATAACGTAGTCATGCAGCTTTTATCTAGCTTCTAAAGTGACACATACTGAAAATTCTTTTTTTTTTTTTAAGAGTGATTTATTTTAGAGAGAAGGAGAGAAGGAGGGAGGGAGGGAAAGCGTGTGAGTGAAGGAAGGGGCAGAGGGAGAGGGAGAGAATCCTCAAGCAGATTCTCTGCTGAGCCCCATGACATGGGGCAAGAATTTTTTTTTTAACTTTTTTTTTTTTAAAGATTTTATTTATTTATTTGAGAGAGAGAGAGAGGGAGAGAACGAGCAGTGGGGAAAGGGAGAGAAGCGGGCTCCCTGAGCCCAACTCAGGGCTCCATCCCAGGACCCTGAGATCATGACCTGAGCCAGAGACAGACACTTAACCATGTGAACCATTCAGGCACCCAAGAATTTTTGATTAAATGAGAAAACACTTACGCTAGAATGTTAAGTAAAAAAAGTCAGGTTGTAAAATTTATACAACTTCCAATTATTAGGAGTGACAATAGCTCTTGAAGTCTCAGGATGTTTTTACTTTCCTGGTGAGTTGGTGGTTACCATCGTACAATAGTGGCCTTGTAATTCATTCAGTTAAGTCAACGGTCATTCATATCCCATCTCTTATGCCAGTTATTGAGCTGGGCTCTGAGATACAAAGATGAAGAGCCTAAAATCATTAGTATCCAAATGCAAACTTAATATTTACTCATAAACATTTGCTAGTAAGTAATGGAATTCTGGTTAAATGCACAGCCTGCCTTTTGTTCTGGGTAGAAGGCTTTTTTTTGCTTTAGGAATCAAGGTGGGATGACCAAACTGCACCAGAAAAAAAAAGTACCAGGAAATCCAACTTACCTTAGGAAATCTTAAGTGCACGATTTGGTCTGAACATTTTCAGCACCTATTTTGGGAGCAATCTATAGATCCAGGAATTGGGATTTAGGAGTAAGATTTGATATACTTTTCTTCCATATTTCTCACTCCACTGGGCTCCTCAACTCCAGCCACGCTGATCTGTGTTAGTCTGTACCATCAACTGAGAATGTGTCTGTCTTCTCCACTTAACTGAGAATTCCTTCAAGGCAGGTACCAAGATTTATTTCTCTTTTATTTCTCTCCAGCCTTTCATAGTGTCTGGCTAATGGTAGGCACTCAATAAGTGCTTGGGAAAAATGACTTACTGGCATATTTATAGTTAACAACAGCTGTGATGCAGGTAGAACCATAGGGAAAATCCAGGTTAACATTTGAATAACAAAAAAAATGACCTCCTCAATGTCATCGCTCTTCTGGAGTCAACATTTAGGAAGAATATAGACTCTGTTTTACAGGCCAGTGAGATTATATAGTATTTTATACCTACTATCTCACAGTACTTAATAAACTTGAGACTAATTATAAAGCAACCTTGGAAGAAAAGTGCTATGCATATCTGAATTGGAAATTTGATTATTTTTAACTTCAGTGGGAGTTCAATGGCAAATGAAGAGTGAGAAGGGTTTAAGATTTGAAGGAAAACATGCTAGAAAAAGAATATGAGTGTGGTAACTATAAAAAAATGCTTCAGATTAGTCATACTGATAGAATATACACATGAATTACTATAAATGTATATGTGCATATATAAATACATGTATTATAAATACATGTGTATATATGGAAAAACTGACAAGTGTTTCTCATATCAGCACCAGTATATTGCACTTATGATTAATAAAAAGAAAAATCATTGAAAACATCAGTAAATATTCTCTTAGTCTTATATTTCAAATACTGTACTGGTATCTGAGGCCACCATGGCTGAAGGGTTTTGTATTTTTTTAGTAATACAGCACACACACACACGCACACACAACTTAAAAAAAGATGTGCAAGCATGTGCTATAGGAATTTCAGCCAGTGTTTTTTTTTTTTTTTTTTAAAGCAGGTCTAAAATTGGTCCTTTCAACCTCTATGTGTTCTTATTGAAAACTTGGGTGCATTCAAGCATGGGGTAGAAAGCGGATCATTTTATAATTAAAGTTCCTTATACTAGAAATATAAACTCTGATATTTGGAAAGATAAAGGACATGCATCGTTCTTTCCTGCTCTGAAACCTGCAGAATAAAGTCCACAGTACTCTTTTTTTTTTTTTAACCTGCAGTCTGTTTTTAACTTTATGCCTGCTGCTCAGCACTGTGAACTGTATACTAGCCAAACTGACCTTCCCTCAGTTTCTGCCTCTTCGTTCCTGGAAAGTATGGTGACAGCTGACAGGTGCCCTGTGCCAAGAACCTTACATACTTTATCTCATAAAATCCAAACGGTGACTGAAAGATAGTAGCTTTTATTCTCATTTGGATTCATTATTTTGTCCAAAGCCACATGGCTCGTGAGAGAACCTTGTCCGAACCTTAATGAAAAGCCAGCTTCTCTAAGCAGAAGCCTATGTTTCTCTGCCTCTGAGATTGCCCTCTTGTCTCTCTCTGCATGTCTAAATCCTCCCCATTCTGCAGGCCCAGCATATCGGAAAGTTCTTCTCTGAATCTCTTCTATAGGTGGTCTCTTCTTCCTTTGACTGCCCGTCACTCTCTCTGTAGAGGTGACCATTATCTTTTACCGTATATGACAGCATTTTTAGGTTACATAGCTCATCATCCCCACCAGCTCAGGAGCTCTCTGAGCGTACGGAGTCAGCGAGGTTGCATTCTACCACTGATCACCTACAATGTGTTTGGTATCATGCTCTGCCTTTCCATGCAGTTATCTTATTTAAGCCCTGCAGCAGTGCTGGGCAGAAGAACTCCCCTGCATTTTACAGAAGATCAGAGTGGGCATGTGCTGGAGATCACAGAGCAGGTGTAAAGCCAGTATTTGTCATCTGAGGCTTGACTCTGAGCCTAGAGCTCTTCCCATGATGTGTGGAAGCCTCATCGAACCCTCAGTGGCGGGCCATGAATCTGGGAAGCATGTGATAAAACCTGTCCAGTGAATGAAGATGAATTGCCTCCACTGACACCTAAGGATAGTTCTGCGTATAAAATATATACTGGGAAGTTGCAGTGGTCTTAAACTTCTGGATTTCATATATCCAGTTGTGTACTGGACAGTCTTGAGCATCACAGAGCGTCTTGGTTGCCTCACTTGACATGCCCTTCCCTTGTGTGCTCTGTTTTTGTTTTTTGTTTTGTTTTTAAAGATTTTATTTATTTGACAGAGAGAAACACAGTGAGAGAGGGAACACAAGCAGAGGGGATGGTAGCGGGAGAAGCAGGCTTCTTGCTGAGCAGGGAGCCCGATGTGGGGCTCGATCCCAGGACCCTGGGATCATGACCTGAGCCGAAGGCAGATGCTTAACGACTGAGCCACCCAGGCGCCCCATGCTCTGTTTTTGTTAATGGCAGAACCCTCTACCCAGTTGGCCCTGGAACTCTGAGAATCTTCCTTAACTTGTCCCTTGTCACTGCCCTTTCCCCCACTGCCCTCTACCCATATATTGAGTTCTAGAAATTCTGTCTCTTAAATATCTCTTAATCTGTACCATCCTCTCTGCCATTTGGGTCAATGCAGTTGCTTTCAGGTTTTTTCCTCTCAGTAATGTCTTCACATGGCTACTAGAATGGAATTTCTAACATGAAAATCGGATCATCCCAGTTTCCAGCTGAAAATTGCTTTTCGGGGGCCCCACTGCCAATTCGTCAGCATGGCACACGTGTCTGTGATCGGGGCTTTAGCTCTTTGTTCAGCCCCGGTGCCCACTTCTGCCCTCTTTGGCAGCACAGGCCGTTTTCCTGAACAAGTCCTGCTCTCAGATGTTTGTTCATTTGGGCTTAGGATTCCTTTTCCTTGGAATGCCTCTCCTTACCTGGCAAATTCCCATTCATCCTTTAAGACTGTATTCAAAAAAGCCGTGACTTATGTGAGATGTCCCTGAAGGCCTGGAGGTGGTAGTCCTGCTCTCTGTTTTTCCAGCTCAGTTCCTACTTAAGATACCTGTTTACATGACCGTTTCCAATCTTAGATCATAAGCAACTTGTCTTTGTAGTCTAGTCACTCCGTAAAGGCTTGTAGAGAAAAGCCAATGAAAGCCAATAGTAAGTAATTAAGCTTTCCCCACCCCAATTTAGGAGCTAATATTGAAGTGCTGTATAAATGTGATATAATCTCACTGACCTCTAGTCCAAAATTTGCTTTTTGAAAAGCATTCAGAGCACCTGGGAAATAAATTCTCCTCCTCCATCTGTAGCTGAGATTATGGCCAGTTAGGTCTTTGACAGCCAAAGAAACACATTTTTAAAGATTTATTTATTTATTTGAGAGAGAGCGAGCCCGTGAGCACGTGGCAGGGGGTGCCAAGGGAGAGGGAGTGTGAATATCATACAGACTCCCTGCTGAGTATGGAGCCCCATGCAGGGCTCAGTCCCACCACCCTGAGATCATGACCTGAGCCAGAACCAGGAGTCACACA
>CM053605.1:32159580-32173935 GCA_028646535.1 Procyon lotor
TATCGAATTTAGCTGTGTCCCTCCAGCACAGCACTGAATTACAACAGTGTCTTTGAAAATAAATTCGCCTCAAAATAGGTTTGAGAACTTTAGAAGAAAATCAGTACTTTGTTATGGAAAATGATAGCTTGTTATGATAGAGTGGTTATAGCTCCCTCTTTGAGACCTTATAAAATCAGCTCACAGTTTCTAGCAAAGCATAAACACAAAGCACCATTTTGAAAACTATGTTCAGTAGACCCTTCTATGAGCCTGATAATTTACAATATTATACTGTCTTCTTCTTTTTTTTTTAAAGATTTTATTTATTTGACAGAGAGAAACACAGCGAGAGAGGGAACACAAGCAGAGGGAATAGTAGCGGGAGAAGCAGGCTTCCCGCAGAGCGGGGAGCCCGATGCGGGGCTCGATCCCAGGACTCTGGGATCATGACCTGAGCCGAAGGCAGACGCTTAACGACTGAGCCACCCAGGCGCCCCTATACTGTCTTCTGATTAACAAAGCAAAACAGTACTGGGTCCTCTGTGAATTCCAAGTTTCTTGAGGTCATCTTGCAATATAAGTATACCTTAAAAAAAGGAATTTGAATAAAGTTACAAGAATAAAAGACACTAACTCTATTTTCATTACTCTAAAAAGCTTTTAAATCTTTTTTTTTTATTTGAGAGAGAGAGAGTTAAAAGTGCACACGGGGCAAGATGTGGGTGGCAAAGGAGAGGAAGAGAGAGAATCCCAAGCAGCTTCCATGGCCAGCATGGAGCCCGATGCAGGGCTTGATCTCAGTACCCTGAGATCATGACCTGAGCCGAAATCAAGGGTTAGACACTTAACTGACTGAGCCACCCAAGCGCCCCTCTAAAAAATCTTTTAAATTTATTTTAGTTGATATATAATTTTTAATAACAGTATACTGTGTGTAGGCAGTATTTTACCCTTTGCTTTTTAATTTATTTTTGTATGTATCTATTTTTATGCATTAGATTTTCAAACTAATGGTTATTGAGTGCTTACTATGCATAGGCCCTGAGTTTTGTGCTGTACTCAAGTATTATCTCATTTAATTTCCATAATATCCTATGCTAAAGGTCATGGTCATTGTAGAAAAATAGGAAAATATCAAAAAGTAAAAAGAAAAAAAATTCATTAGCAGTCCGTTTAGAGATAACATTTTGGAGACATTAATTTTACTTCTTCCCCCCTACCAGATTTATATGGATGCAGCTGTGTTTTATGTAGTGTGGTGTGTTTTCATTATAAAATTAGGATTTTAATATATATGTTGTTTTGAGAAGTGTTTTTTATTATTTGAACCACGTGTACCAGAATGAACATTTCCCTGTGCCATTACATATTCTCGTATAACACCAATTCTAATAATTTCCTCTGCTTATTGTAAAGAATAAAGCACATTGTTATTCAGTGAGCCAATTCAGAAATGTAAAGAAAAAATAGAATCACTGTTTTGTGTCCATGCTTTAAGACTTTTTCTATTCTTGATCTCCTTTGAAAGAGCTATTTATATGTGAGAGGAAATATTTGTTGGGATTATGATCTGACATACCTTAACTCTTACTGGTGTTTCTAAGAGAGGAATTGGGTATTTTGTTGTTTTGGAGGTAAGAAGGGATTTGATCCTCTTCGTTGTAACATGCCCCTGAGAAATGTGATTTTAAGGGACCTCTTGGAGAATATGAGCAAACTGACTTACACGCATGTGGATCTATTGCTCATCATGGTAATGAGAATCTTACTGAATACTTCCCAATCTTAGAATGTATACATACACTTTCCCATGTTAAAAATGAAATACAGTAAATGAGATTTTGAAAACATCATGGTCTTTGAAACTATCTCATTGTAGTTCTAGGACTATACTTTTTTTTTTTAAACTAAGCCTTGTTCACATTTTAGCCAGCTAATTTAACAATAAGAATACAAATGTTACGAAAGACCAAAGGACTCCCTAAAATTGGTGCATTTTGGGTACATGTCATTGATACTGCACTCATGGGAATACTGCCTAGTAAATGCATTGACCTAATAGAATTGCTGTTTTTATATGAACATCTTATCTTACAATAATATAAAAATATTTGAGCCATGCATTTGTGGTCAGTGCTACAGTTTTGAGATGATTAAATTCATTTAGTATTGGGCCCCTGTCTTAAAAGGACATCTATGTCAAAGTCAAATTTTCTAACTAAGTACTGCCTTATGTGGGATGTAGTTTAAGGCAGTCATCTGGAGACCTCTTCTGTAGGGGCTATGACCAAAAGGCCAACTAATTTCCCTGGAGAGTGGGGTGTGGTTCAACTTCAGGGCTAAGGTCTCAATATTCACACATTGGAGCATTAGTAAGCAAGGTCTGGATAGGGTTAAATTTTTCCACGAGTAGAGAGGGGGTCTTTTTTCATAAGCTAGCCTGAGTGTTATCACCCAGAAATTGGTGATGCGGTGATAATGACCCATCTTCCATGGCACCACTGCAGCAGTGGTTTTAAGTCCTCTGTTGGCAGATTTAATATTAGCCCTAGATTCCTAATGAGGAAATGTATAGAAGTGAAGCTGCTTAAGTTTCTCTGAACTTGTATTTGGAATTACATGGGCAAGGGGTGGACACTGAGCATGTTTGTTCTTGTTTTGATACTTCCCTTGGGTGCTGGGTCCCAGTCTTTGTTACCAGGTTGAAGTATCGTTCCATTCATTAAGCTTTCCTAAAAATAGGACAGAGAATGCAGTAATCATTAAGCGTACTTCTTTCTGCATTTCTTCCCTTTTCTGTCCCTTCCAGGGAAAGGCTGCCACCCATACTCTGGGCCCTGATTTCATTTCTTCTGTGAGAAACATTCATGTATGTAATGCTGGCAGAGCGCATGGGCTTGAGGGTTTTCCAAAATCATCTCTTTTCTCTGGGCCCAGGGGGATTGTATCTGCGGCACTAATAGTGGAGGCTTGGCCCCCCTAGCCGTGCTCTGACATAAGGAGAAGGTCTGTTAGCTGCTCTGTGTCCTCTCCCCCTCCACTTAATGTGAAAGTTGGGAAACATGCGAGCAGTTCCACGGGGAGGCTCTGGCAAGCTGTAAAAATGCATTTAATTTGCATACAGATGTGTGATGTGAGGTCTCCTGGTATGGCTTCCAGAGCATTTTCTCACTTCTATGGGAGTATTTTCTTTCTTGTTTTCTGTTTCCTTGCTCTCCTCTCTGTCCGATCCCACTGTCTTTCTTTCCTTCCAAACCCAACAACAGGCTGTAGGAACTAAGGCCTGGGCTGGATTCTGCCCCCTACAAAGAGGTCAACCATGTTTCTGACACTAGTTCTGTGTGATACAGGTGGGGAAATTCTAGATGCTCTATTTGGTCTTGGTAAGAAATAGGGATGAAGTAGTATGATGAAAGATCGCTAGTTCTGAACTGACTCAGGGATTTATCTTCCTGTGTTACGAGAGTGTCTACTTTTTACTTATTTTACTGGTCTTTACTTTCTAAGTGTCTTTCTTCCTTACATTTTGATCACATTTTGCTTCTTAAAACTCATTTTAAATTTTAAAAAATTAAGTAGTTTTTAAAACCTTGGCTTTCATGGTGATAAATCATCTCCTTCTTTTCCTTATCATCTCTGGTCAGGTCCCTTCCTAGTCTTTTTCTCAGACATACTTTCCGCGATCCTCTTGGTACATACTGATGATGTTCTCTCCTCTTTGGTCCTTGATCTGATCATTTTCTCTTTCTGGTTTCCACTCTGTGCTCTTCTCCCAACTCAATTTCTCTGAGCTACTCCTTTTCTGGAGACCTTCACTTTGATGTTTCACAAATCCTCACACTCAGCATGTCCTGAATGGAACTATCATTTTCTTCTATTTTCTCTTCTCCAATTGCTCTTTCTCTTGTGATCATGCCCTTCAGAAAACTGGGAGTTGCCTAGACTCTTCCTTCTCTCAGTAACCACACTCCATCAGTCACTCACCGAGCCCTGTTAGCTCCTCCTCCTTAATACTGATTATCCTGACCTCCCCACTGCCACACCACACTCATGCTGGCTTGAGTCTGACCTGCAACACTGTTGATGTAGAATATCTCATGATAGAACCTCTAGCAGCTTCCAGTTTTATCACCCACCCAAAGTATAGCCAGAGGACCGTTTACCACACTGAAACTTCAATGCTTGACTCCTTCAGGCACTTCAGGTTTTCAAGATGAAGTTGAAACTCAGGTATATTCAAAGCCTTCTGTGATTTGGCTTTTTCATGCTTCATTAGCCTTATGGTTGCTGTTTTGCCACACACTTTATTCTCAAAACACATTTGTACACACACACACACACACACACACACACACACACACCCCACACCACACCACACCACACCACACCACACCACACCACACCACACCACACCCATAGTTACCTTTCCCCGTAGGTGAATACTGCAGCTCCCTGAACACACCATACACTCCTACTTCTTTGTTTTTGTTTGTTGATTTGGTTTGGCAATCTATTGCTCTTCCTGATTGTTCTTCCTTTGCCTCTTCACCTGGCTATCTTCCTGTCCTTCTTTATATGTATGTATGCATGTATTTTTAAAAAGATTTTATTTATTTGAGAGAGAGAGAGAGAGAGCGAGAGCCAGCACAAGCTGGGGGGAGGAGCAGAGGGAAAGAGAGTGGGAGAAGCAGACTCCCCGCTGAGCAAGGAGCCCAATGCGGGACTCCATCCCAGGACCCTGGGATCATGACCTGAGCCAGAGGGAGACACTTAACCCACTGAGCCAGCCAAGCACCCCTATGGTGGTCCTTCTTTAAGACTGAGAAGGCACCATCTCTTCTGGAAGAAGTGACCTAACACTATTTGAGTATTATTTTGTGCTTCAGTGCTCATCTAACTGTGGCCACAACCCTATTATAAGATTTATCATTCTGCCTTGAGTGATTTTTGTGCTTGTTTGCTCCTTAACTGGATTGACTAGTTAATCATGATGTAAATGCATCAAGGCACAGACTCATTCATTCATTCATTCATTCACTCATTCATTCATTCAACAAGTATTTGAGTGCCTTCTATCTGCCGGGCCCTGATCCAGATGCTGTTTTATTTGTATCTCTGGGCTTAGCGCCTGAAGTGTAGTGACTAGAAATAGTAAGATATTAGGAAATGTTTGTCAGAATATAATCTGGGAAAAGATTTTCATTCTCAGAAAAGAAAATATCCTGGACAAATATATCAAACTGGGAGTAGTGGTTGCCTGTGGCTTTGGGATTTCTGGTTATATGTCCTTTTTTCTTTATCTTTTTCATTTACATTGAGCATATGTTATTTTTATATTAAGAGTAAAACACCTTTAAAATGATAAATAAGAATTATAATTATAAAAGGAAGTGATTGTATTATAAGTCACTGATTGCATATTTCTAAATGAAAGAAGCAGATTACAAAGCAGTGTATTTAGGAGAAGCACAGTTTTGTTTTATGTATTGTGAGAAGGGGGCCCTTAGAAATAAGCCTTGAGTGTATGGTGAAATGATCTTCAACAAGGTTGCCAAGGCTGCACAGTGGGAAAAGGATAGTGTATTCATCAGATGGTGTTGGGAAAACTGGATTCACACGTCTATAAGAAGTTGGACCCTTCTCTTATACCATATGTAAAAACTAACTCACAGTAGATTAAAGACCTAAATGTAACCCTGAAACTATAAAACTCCTGGAAGAAAACATAGAGGAAAATCCTCATGATATTGGATTTGGAAATGATTTTTTGGATACGATGCAAAGCAAGACAACAAAAGCAAAAACAGATAAATGGGTTGACTACATCAGACTTAAAAACTTCTGTACAGCAGAAGGAAACAGTGATAAGACACCTTACAGAATCAGATAAAATATTTGCAAACCCTATATATGACAGGGAATTAATATCCAGCATAAATAAAGAACTCCTACAATTCAAAATGAAAAACCAAGTTACCTAATTAAAAAAGGAAAAAGGTCTTGGATAAATTTTCCCCAGAAAAGATATACACATGGCCAACAGGCCTGTGGAAAGTTGCTCACATCACTAATTATCAGGGAAATGCAAATTCAAACCACAGAGAGGTACCACCTCATACTTTTTAGGATGGCCAGTATCAAGAAAATAACAAGTATTGTGAGGATGTGGAGAAATTGGAGCCCTTGTGCACTGTTGGTGGGAATGCAAAATCATGCAGCTGCTGTGGAAAACAGTGCAATTTTTAAATTTGTAAGTCCTCAAAAAAATAAAATAGAATGATCATATGATCCAGTAGTCCCACTTGTGGGTATGTATCCGCAAAAATTGAAAACAGGATTTTAGATATATTGCATACCCATGTTTATTGCAGAATTATTCACAGTAGTCAAGAGGTGGGAACAACCTCAGTGTCCGTTTGGTATATAGAGTGGCATATTATTTAGTCTTGGAAGGAAATCCTGTCACATGAAATCCTACTCCAGTGTGGAGGGGCCTTGAGGACATTATGCTAAACGAAGTAAGTAAGCCAGTTACAAAAAGACAAATCCTGCAAGATTCCACTTTTATGAGGTATCTAAAGTAGCGGAACTCTCAGAAACAGAAAGTGGAATGGTGATTTCTTGGGCTGGGGAACAGGCAGAGAGGGGGAATTTTGGTTCAAAAATGAGTACAGATTTTCAGTTCTGCAAGATCTAAAAGTTCTGGAGATCTGTTGTACAGTAATGTGCATATAGTTAACACTATTGTACTGAAAACTGAAAAATAGTTGAGGTGGTAAATTTTATGTGTGTTTTTACCACAATAGAAAAGGGAGGGCCCTTGTGTAATATGCTTCAAAATTAGAGTAATAACTGACCTGAGATATTCTAAGAAAGGCTTATCTTCTGTGCCCGAGTCTAGGAACACCCCCTTTCCCCGGGAGGGACCCGGTGCTCCCTCAGCCCCAGCACAGGTTGGGCTCTGGGGCATGCAAGTGCAGGTGGAGGAGAGGAGCCCCTCCTAACAACCCTCATCTTCCTGTGGACGCTGGAGGGCCCAGGAGTCGTGACTCAAACAGAGGTTATTTTGTTGTATAGTCTGGATGTTGTGGTGACTTCCTGTCTGTGGGGTTGTAACAAACAGACTGCCCCATCCCTGCTTTCCCCTATGAAGGCCGTAGCACTGGGGTTGCAAACTGACTGATAATTGTCCATTTTATTGCTGATGATGGGATTTATACATCATCACACTCTCGACTTCTTATCACCTCTGTATCAAGGCAGCCGCTCTGACTCTGGCTTACTAGGCTGGCTACCTGCTTCTGTTTTCCAGAACATACCATTTGTTGTCATCCATATTCCAGGAAGCCTGGATCGGCTGTGATGAAGTAAGCAAGGCTTTGGTGCTTGGAGAATGTCTTTATTTTCTGTCTGTTTTGTGGCCTTCTCGTGCAGCCTAGATGTCTCACGACTGACCCCTATGCACCTCCAAAAGGAGGTGAATGTGACCTCTGTGGGAGGTTTAGTTCTCAGGCCCCATCTCCCCCCAAAAGGCAACTGTAATTCCTTTATGAATTTTTTAGTTTGTCTTTTAGTTTGTTCTGGAGTTCAGGCATTCCAAAATTTGATGCTCTCCAGGACTTCTCTTAGCATGAATAATAGAGTCTTGCTCTTACGGGGTTTTGATTAGTTTGAGGCTGAGTGCTTAATTGTGTTGTGTATAATTGTGTTTCTCTCTTCAGTCCTCTCAGCCACCCTCTAAATCTGTAACTGGACAACTAGAGCTTCCCGCAGACTAGCCTGATCTCTCCTTCCAGAATTTTCTTGCCTGCTTCTCCTACTTCTCCTTACATCTGTGGTTCTCAGTCTGTGTTGTGTATTAGTGCCACCCGGGGAACTTCAAAATGAGCAAAGCACTACAGACACCCGGGTCCCATCACGGACATTCGGCTTTAGTTAGTCTGAGAGCCTGGGATCATATGTTCCTAGACTTCCCCAGCTGATTCTTAGATGCAGCCGGGTTGAGAGCCACCGCCTCACACACATCCTGGGGTTCATATGCACAGGAAGGAATGTTGTAAAACTTCTTTGGACTAAACACTGAACCTACACAGAACCTAATATCAGATGATCACCCCTTTAAAATTTGTGGATTAGTGACTAACAGTGTCTGTTAGGGAAATACAGAGGTTCCAGATGCCTTTTCAAAATTTATGTGATATTTGTCATATTTAATCCAGAATGTGTGCAGGTTTCTTAATAAGAAAGAACTTGCTTAAGAACAATATCCGTGATTCCTCATGGTCTTTACCCAGTTCAGAATCTGTGTTTTCCAGAACTATGTTGATCATTAGATGCAAACAGTTCGTCTCTGCTGTTCAATTTATTTATTTATTTGTTTATTTAAGATATTAAGGATTTTTAATTTATTTTTGCGAGAGAGAGAGAGAGAGAATGCAAGCATGAGCAGAGGGAGGGGTAGAGGAAGAAGCAGATTCCCTGATGAGCAGAGAGCCCAATGTGGGGCTTGATCCCAGGACCCCGGGATCAGGACCTAAGCTGAAGGCAGATGCTTAACCAACTGAGCCACCTAGGCACCCCTCTGCTGTTCAATTTATGAGAAAAGATTTGAATAATTAATGATATAAATAATAGCTATATCTCTTGAGTGCTTCTTGGTACACTGTTTCAAAGCATTATGTGAAGCCCTTTACACTCTATGTCTCATTTAATCCCCACAAAAACCATATGGGTTAGATACTGTTACCTCATTTTTCAGAGGAGAGGCTCTCTGAGTCCCAAGCCCTCATAACTTGGGTGTGCCATCTAATGTCAGATGATGTGATAAGAAATTGTAGAGTAAAAAAATAGGATGGTAGGGTTTTTGAAATTTGGAATTTGCATATATTCTTTGGAGAACCAGGTTATCAAGAACAACAGGTCTGAATCTCATTTTTGGTTCAGAGAAATGTTTATCTTTTGAGGCTCCAATTAGCTTGGCTTTTTAAAAATATATCTTCTAGTTGAGTACTTAACTGATTTCAGAAGGAAAAATTGGTAGCATTCTACCATTTTTGCTTCCTGATAGGTGATTATAAAGAGGTTTGTAACTGAAGAGCTTTTTGTAATGAACCCTTGATTTGCATACAAGGCCTATTTTGTGAAGCCGAGCCTCTGACTGAATGCTGAACTGATATGAAACTTTATTAATGTAATGAGCACTTATTTAGCAGTTATGAAGTCGTAGGTACTGTGCTTAAGTAATTTCCATGTGTTATTTCATTACAAAGACCAGTGGTGTGGAGATAGTTACCAGTATTTGGCAATGAGAAACCCGGGGCTCAGAGAAGTTGAGGGCTTTGCCTAGAGCCCCACAGTTGGTATATTGCAAAATTTGGATTAAAGTCAGGGCTGCCAATCTTCAAAGCACATGCTTTTAACCACCATATTAGATTGCAGTTCAACATATATTCACATGTTAAGACTTTCAGTTTGAGAATGGAAAACAAAATTGTAAACTGGTTGGATTTCTTCTTTTGGCAAGGAACTGGTGTCATTTTTATAATGTTAAAGTTGGAAGTAATCTATTATCATAATAGGCTTTGGCTCTTTGAGTAAGATGAACTTGTGCTCTCAAGACCTTCTCCTCCATTCAAGTTTAATGTACATTTAATTGCTTTGTTTGTATTTTTTTTCTTCCCTGAATTTTTTCTGGCTACTGGCCTGATTTTATTTAAGAATCTGTTTTCCCTAAGGTACGTGGCTTCAAACTTAAGAGGCCTCAAACTAAAGTGTAATGAGAATTAAGTTTATTCTGAAAGGTTGGCCTGTTAGGTCATTTTAAATACATGTTAATGTAATTGTGAAATAGGTTCGTAGGCAAAGGAAATGATAGGCATTTTAATTAATATGTGGAAACACTGATTTCTTTTCCTGACTTTGGTTATGGATTTGTTTTCAGGTACCCAGTGCATTTATTCTAAATGTCTTTCCAATTGGTGTCAACCTCCGAGACTGATTGTACTCTCCTCGTCTGCTCCAGGGCATCTGTGGAGTGCTCGTCTCCTTGTGCTGGCCGGGGTGGTTGATATGCTGGCCTGTGGGCGCCTTGATGGTGAGAAGGGTTTCCTTTTGGAATTTCAGAACGCCCTTGACTCCACCAAGTGCCTTGCAATGTAATAGGTGCTTGCTCTGTGCTTGAAGGAGTGAATGAGGCCCTTGGCAAATGTCCTTTGGATCACCAAAGTGAGTCACATCCTAAATTTCTTCTTCAAGACTCTATCTAGTAGCCAAGTTGGCCTGAAAGAGTTTGGAAGTGTTCTACCGTCATAGATGCTCAGTATATTTTAGGCTTAGATAAAAATGAGGTTCATTAAATTTGAAAAGTTAAGCAACCAATCAAAAAACATATTGTAAACTTACCTGGATTGAAATTTACGTAGAACATGCAAAGCAATTGCTGTACTTACAACTGTGTATTTTAAAAACAATACAAAATTAGCTCAGTGCTCATAAGGTCATCTTTCATCCTCTGTGATAGCAGGAATACTTGCTGTTAAAATCATATGAAAACACACAATGCGAGTCAGAGTCACAAAAATGATGTCACTGTTATAATATATAAATTGCTTGTTTACTGACATATTGTGCTCTGGCCCTGTTATAAAAGATTTAAAAAAAAGCCCCTCCCTCTTTAATCAGCTGATATAACTGATAATCAAATATCTCAAGTGTTTGTATCATATCCTCAACTTACTTATTGGGGATCTTCTATGTATATGAGGGGTAAGACACCACAGATTTTGTTAACATATTATCACACGTTTAGGACACTCATAAATACTAAATTTACAATCCTAGAATTAGAGCAGAATGAATATTATTTTTAAAGATGGGGAAATTGATGCCTGTTGAGATTATGATATGCTCAAGTATACATGGCTAGTAATTGACAAAATTGGAACCTGAAAATTGATTTCCTTGTTTTTAGTCCCTTGGTCTATCCAAAAGTTCTACCTTTCTAAAATAAATAAATATTTGTAAAGAAAATGGTTCTTAGGTTTAATCTGTGAATGGAGTTATATTTGGAATCACCACCAGTTAGTGCTGGGCACTGTAACTATACCAATAACTCCTAAATTTTAGATAAGATTTAAGAAAATAAGATCTTGTGCAGTAGTGAGGTTTTGATTCATTTTATATTAAAGTAAGTGTACTTTAAAATATCTTGCATAAGCAGTTCTGTCCACCCATGAAACCTTGCCCACTTTGCCTTCTCCAAATACTGCCCTACAACCTGATGCTTAACAACAACAAAGAAGCTTAGTTTGCACAACTGTCCTTTATTATACTTGAAGACTGAACTAATGAAAGCTACCAAAAAAAAGTTTTCTTTCTTAAAGTTTGTGGTAGAGCCAAAAGGAGTTAAGTGTTTGTTATTAGTCAAATGCTTTGGCTCTAAACTCCTTAGGAATGGTCTTTACCTTAAAGAAGCTTGTGGCATAAAATGGAAGATAGACACATGAAATGACTTAACTTTTAGTTTAAATGAGTGATATGTAAAGGGGAGAAATGGAATTGTTTGTTCTCATTTTTGAAGTCTTTACGGAAGATGTGGGTGTTGAGCAGGGTTGTAGAAAACTGTTATGATAGAAGGGAGGTGGTGTAGGGTAATAGTTAAGGGTAGGTGCTCTGGAGTCTGACCTCTTGGATTTAAATCCTTGCTCCACCCTTTACTAGCTATGTGATGGTAGACAAGTTACTTGAATCCTTCGGGACTCAGTTTTGTCATCCATAAAATAAGAACATCACTGGTACCACTCATGGGGTCGTGAAGATTAAAGGTGTCAGTATCTACAAAGCACAAATAATAGTGCCTGGTGCATACTAAGTGCTCAGAGCTTGGTAGCTATGTGTGACAGTTGGGGATAGAACTGTAGAATGGTAGAAGAATTTAGGAAACCAGCAGCAGCTCCATGTTATCAGGTGGATGTGATAATAACCGAATTCCCAGGAGGACTGCTGACTTGTCTCAGATCTTATGGAGTATTGGAGAGTCTGATCAACCTGGGTGCATACCTTGTCCTGCCACTTACCTACACGTCAGTTTCCTCGTAGGTTATCCTGAGACCCAAATACAATAACCTGTAATTCAGGTCAACAAATATATTTTGAGCGTCTGCTGTGTGCATTGATTAACATTGGCCAGTTTTTTCAGGAGGTAAGGTTATAAGAGGACCTCACTTCCTGCCCTGGAGGAGTGTACAATCTAGTACGTATCAACGCTTAACACAAAGTAGGTAAAAAGCTAGCATGTTGCTAGCACCTAGTAGATGCTCAGCATTTGTTAATTATCACCCTTCCTTCAGGAGTGACTTTATGCAGAGGGTCTCTGGAAGATCAGATCATCGCCATGCATCCATTTCAGGCTGAGGTCGGCAGACTTCTGTAAAGGGCTAGATAGTGAATATCGTAGGCTTTGCCAGACATAATGTCTCTGTTGTAGTTAGTAAGCTGCCATTTTTCGTGCGAAAGCAGCCATAATATGTAAAAGAATAGATGTGGGTCTGTTGCGGTAAGACCTCATTTACCAAAACAGGTGGCCGGGAGACAGCGGAGGTAACCTGACTGAGGAGACTGAATTGAAAATGGAAGGCCCATGGGGAATCTAGATATAGACCACTGACCTCAATATACACTATTTTTAGTATGCCCACTCATAAAAATACGCCTAAAGAATGAAGGGGTTCTGTTTCTGAAAAGTCAGTGTGGTAGCCTGCCTGAAATGGGATGAAACTGGGTAGTTTGGGAAGTGAGAATGGCGGCATGGTGGGGCCGTGCCCAGGGCTGGGGCAGAGTCCACCATGCAGACATGGTGAAGAGTCTTGTGGGAGGACTTTAGGACAGGGAGTGAGGGGCTCAGAATAATTGATGTAAATTTTAATCACATTAGAGAGGATGGTGTGAAGGTGAGAGAGCAAGGGTTTTTCTAAGTAGCAAGAGTGAAATGGGTCAGAATGGCAACTCAGATATTTGTTTATTTTTATTTTTTTTATTTTAAAGATTTTATTTATTTGCAAGAGAGATAAAAGGAGAGAGAGAGAGAGAGAGAGAGAGAGAGAGAGAGTCAGCGCACAAGCAGGGGAAGTGGCAGACAGAGGGAGAGGGAGAAGCAGACTCCCTGCTGAGCAGAGAGCCTGACATGGGGCTCCATCCTAGGACCCTGAGATCATGACCTGAGCCAAAGGCAGATTCTTAACCAGTTGAGCCACCCAGGTGCCCCGGCAACCCAGATATTTGAATGAATGTCATAGATTCATAGATGTTGGATTCAGAAGGGACCTCGGAGATTGGGTGGTCCAGTCCTCTCATTTTAGCGATAAAGATATTGAGGCCCAGAGAGGGGCAGTGATGGATTGTTTGAACCTCCTTTTAGTGGAGAGCTGGTTCTTGACTATGTCTTTCAGCAGCAAGAGGCCAAGACCTTCAAGAAAGACAGAAACTGTGATTTAGTAGAATTATTAGAGTTATTATTAGAATGTCACCCATTATTAGAATGTCACCTCTCTAAGTTGTGATTGGCCCACCACCCACATTGTCAAGAGTGTTTCTTCTATGAGGAAGACCGAGGACATTTTTAGGTTGATTTTCTTTTGAGAGCACCCTTTTGCTTGCGATACCGTTTGGGCAGATTTTTGCTGGAGCTCCTGCCAACACTTGCCTTTCTCTGCTCTAGCCACTAGACTCATTGTAATGGGGCTTCCAGGGCAGGCGCATGTAGACCCAGGCAGGTTCCAGTTGGCAGGATGCTGAGCTGAAGTCCTGCTTCTGCGCAGGCTGTGATTTTGTGATTCCTGTTTACAAATATTGATTTCAGTTTTTTTCCAGTTTCCTGGAAACGTTCCTGTCTCTAGATGAATTTTTATAGTGTTGGCTGCATCCCAAGGTGCTGGTATAAGGTGGGCCAGCCTTCAGCAAAAGTGCTTGATGACTCAATTTTGTACCTAAATTTCAAAGAACAGCGGGAAACCCGGAAAAGGGAATAAAGCAGAGCTCCAGGTCAGCCGAGGCACCCACACCGAAGCATGATACAGTCTCAAAAGCCTGAGCAAAGTACCATCTATGGCAGAATTCCTAACTAAATGAGTGAATTCAGCAGACATTGGACTGGCTACCATGTACAAACTATGGTGCTAGAATAAATGATCCTATTTAGTGTGTGAAAATGTGCTGGACCCCGTGCTAATAAACTATTAATTAACATTGACACTGATACTCTTATCTCACAAAATGTTTGACTAATGCTCTGTGATTTTGGTACATGCAATTTAAATTTCTATAAGGCAACTAACCTATATGTTATAATATTATTATAGTAATACTAGTATATTAGTA
>CM053605.1:32174035-32236529 GCA_028646535.1 Procyon lotor
AAATAAAATTATACCTTTAGATCTGGCAGAGTTTTTAGAGATTCTGTAATCCAACATCCTCATGTTGCAGATGAAAAAGGTGGGGCCTGGAGAGGTTTAATTGTTTGCCGAGAATCCTATATATTAGTTATTAGCACAACTACGACAAACAACCCAGATCGATTACTAAGGTGTCAGGAGTAATTAGATTTTTTTTTTAAGATTTTATTAATGTATTTGACAGAGAGAGAGATTGAGAGAGAAAGAAAAAGCACAAGCAGGAGGAGTGGTAGGGAGAGGGAGAAGCAGGCTCCCTGCTGAGCAAGGAGCCCAATGTGGTGTTGGTTTAATATATTCCCCTCTCCCGTTTCCCTGTTTTCTTTGTAAATTGGTAGTTGAATCTCCGAGGCTTGAATAGATTGGGGTTTGATTTTTTTTTTTAAATTTTGATTTTTTTTTTAAGATTACTTCATCCTTCAGAGGTATGTTCTGATGGAGATTTTTTTTTTTTGTAGATTCTAAAAGCTTGTGGGAAAAGGTTTGTAACTCTAAGGTGCTGTCGATTTTTTTTTTTTTTTGAAAAAATTTTCACTACTTTATAGAAATGATTGGGAAACCTTCCCCCCAGCCCAACTGGCTGCATTGGATGCCCTTCCCTTGTGCCTCCATGACAAGTGAGTCCACAGCACTTATGAAACTCAATTGTCTACTTTTTTGTCTGTCTTCTCCACTTGAGTTGTGCACTCTTCAAGGAATTGTGTAATTCCTGATTTTTGTAACATAGGGCTTAGCATAATGCCTGGCAGTTAGGCATGTAAGATTTATTAAATCCATTGAATAAATAAGTTAATGAAGATAGATTCATTCTTAGGCATGTTTGAATCTGTGGTTATTGCTATGCTTGGCTGGTTGTCTATGTTGTCAGTATTTGGGGGCTGCAGGAGAAGGCTTAGAAATGAGGAAAGTAAGAATGCTTCCTTTAGTTCAATTATTAAATCAACGCAATGTGGAAGTTGCTTAGTCTCTAAAATACCTGTCTAAAAAATAATTGGTTAATTAAAAGGGAACCTTAGTTTTCTCCAGGCAAGCTATCAACTTGTAAGTGTAGGCAAAATTGGACTGTATTTGCTTTTTGAAGCTGTGGCATACCCAGTGACATTTAGAAGAAAAGAAAAAGCAAGAGAAGTAGGGTGAATGACTAGTGCAGTAATACAGGGCAGCCCTCTGGGAAGGGCTCTGTGCTTGGGATACAGTGCTTTGTAGTTACTATTTAAATTTTTTTTAAAACCAGTTTTATGGGGCACCTGGGTGGCTCAGTGGGTTAAAGCCTCTGCCTTCGGCTCAGGTCATGATCTCAGGGTCCTGGGATCGAGCCCCGCATCGGGCTCTCTGCTCAGCGGGGAGCCTGCTTCCCCTCTCTCTCTGCCTGCCTCTCTGCCTACTTGTGATTTTTCTCTATCAAATAAATAAGTAAAATCTTAAAAAACAAACAAACAGTTTTATTAAGTAATCTCTGCACCCAACATGGGCCTTGAACTTATGACCCTGAAGTCAAGAGTTGCATGGTTCTCTGACTCAGCCAGCCAGGTGCCATTTTGAAATTCATAATAATTTTATTTTCGAATTTGTGTTTTATAAATGAAGCCTGATGGGACAATGGAGCATGTCCAGGAGCATGGAGCCCTGCCACCCTAGATCCTTGGCAGCCTGCTCCCCTCCTCCCTGGGTCACTGGTCCTGCTTGGCCTGTCCCTAGCAACCACTGTCACCCTTTGTCCCCGGTGGGGGTCTGGGTGCAAGGAGTGTGAGTGTCCAATCTGCACACCCCATGGTGTCTTGGTCCGAGGCATGGTGTTGGTCATTTTCACCCTGGGCTGGCAATGTCATAATGCTTTCAGCAGTGACTCAGTGCCCCTCACTCGCTGCTAATCCAGGTATTGAGTGTGTCCTAATGTAGATTTTGCAGTCCCTGCGGTGGGGCTGCATGCCTATTGCAAAGGGAATTACCTGGCTTGACTTTACCTCTCCTGGCCTAGGCAATGTCAGTCAGTCCAGCAGCTGGTGTGAGGGGAACCCTTTAGTTAGTGGGCAGCACACTTATTCCAAGTCATGGGGCAGGGCTATCTGGTGCCTGTGAGGGTCTCTTCTGGCTCAGGAAGTATCTCTACACTCAAGAGGGTTGGCATGAAATAGCAAATAAAAGGCAACATGGTAAGTCAAGAGAGAGACCATGGAAGAAAGTAAAAATAGATTTTAGTACCGTTAGGGTCATTGTTTATCCTAGTTTTTGAATAAGGAGTTAGCTCCACATTTTTATTTTGGATTGGGCCCTGCAAATTATGCAGTTGGCCCCTTGAGAGAAGGCAGTTAGAATGCATATGAAAAGGGGCATTTGGTCATCGTGCAGCTAGCTCTCTCCATGGGGAGGGCATGTGGTCGACTTACCTGATTTCTTTTTTTTTTTTTTTTAAAGATTTTATTTATTTGACAGAGAGAAACACAGCAAGAGAGGGAACATAAGCAGAGGGAATGGTAGCGGGAGAAGCAGGCTTCCTGCTGAGCGGGGAGCCCGATGTGGGGCTCGATCCCAGGACCCTGGGATCATGACCTGAGCCAAAGGCAGATGCTTAACAACTGAGCCACCCAGGTACCCCGACTTACCTGATTCCTTAAGGAAAAACATCTTCTAAGCTGCCTTGTCAGAGGTCCATTTTGTAAGGACATCTAAATCCCCTTTTCTTTTTTTTATTTTGAGTGTTTGCCAAAGCAATCTTAGGATTATGATTTATTTTCCATGACTTTAGCTATGGGAGAGAGTGTAGTGATCAGATGAACTCTAAGAATTCTAATAACCTAAAGTTTTCTACGACCTAATATCTAATAAAAAAATCGTTATCTTTTATTGTGAATGGAACTAATTGTCATTTTGATTTTCTCTATTAGTGGAAGCTTGTTTGAGGAAAGTTTCGAGCTTGGATTCTCTGAAGAGGCATCCAGCCTGGTGGAAAGCCAAAGGTTTCTGAGCGTCCAAGTCTGAGGGCTGCGAGTTGACCTGTGGTCAGTTAAACCCTGAGAGGAGCAGCCCCCTGTGAGGTCTCTCAGGAGACTTCCGTCCCCGATCCCCCCTGTACGTGAGTGCACCCCACCACAGTGGGGCAGGGCACACACGCATTGATTGTCCTGAAGCATTTATGTTCTGGGCACAAGGCACAACCGTGAATGAAGCTTTCTCAGACCTTGAACACAACAGGCATCACTGTACCTGTGTTGGCGGCCCCTTCTGAGCTCCTGGGCTTCTGGATGGGATGGGATGAATATGGAACTGACAGGGTCAGGGAAGCCAAACTAAAATTGTGCGAGTCTCCCTAATTTTAGAAGGAGAAACAAGTTTGCGGTCTTCAGAAGCTCTTTTAAAAAAACATTTGCTGCCAAACACCTGCTTTGCCATATGCCGCTAGTACTTAAGTAATCCTGAAAGCAGGGAAGAGTTTTCACAGAAGAGTTTAATTATGAATGCAAAACCTTCCTGAAACTTGCTAATGAAAGCTTTTCAGTGTCTACTGACTACAAGTGATAAGGTGATGACTGGAGAGACTGCGAGGGGCTAAAATTAAATCCATTATTTCTTCCCAATTAAACTATTTATTCCGAAATTCGTGTCAAAACCACTTCTTGAGTACAAGTCCGTACTAAGCACAGCGCACGTAGGTCTTGGGATGTGTGTACAATGGCAGTGGCCCAGTTGAACGAGGCATCGAGGGGAAAGGCGATGAAGGGTCAGACACTTCTCTTCAGTAGCCAACAGACAATAGAAGGGTTGTTTTAAGTAGGACTCTGGTTTGAGGACCCTCAAACCTGCTTAAGCAGGAAAAGGGTGTTTTTTGCTTGTGTAACTGATGAGTCCAGGAATAGGACAGGTTTTGTGTGGCCCAGTGCAGGTGTCAGGGAGTGTCTCCAACCTTTGCCCTCTGTCCTGCGGCCGGTCCAGCCTGCCATTCTCCCCATTCAGTGCTTTTCCCCGTCCCTCTCCTCACTTTGTCAGGTGCACATCCCAGAGCCCTGGGCTGTGGCTGAGGATGGGATGGGCAGACCGCCTGAGCCTGACCCTCTGCTCCACCCTCAGAAGGGGCCTCCTTCGACTCTAACAGACAGAATGGCAGGACGCTGGGTCCCCAAATAGCAGTCTGGCTTTGATCACCTGTGGAACAACCCACAGGCAGTGTTCTTTCACTCTAGTGAATGAGTGAGTTCGCAACCAAGTACATGAGGATAATAAAGTACCAAGTACTGTGGTACTTGGGGGAGGATGGAAGAAAAAAATCTTGTGTTGGGGAAGTTGGAGAAGCTTTGTGAGTGCACCTCCAAAGCTGATGTGATTTGGCTAGAAATGTGGAAAGGAAGATGTTTCAGGCCCAGCCGTCTCTTTTATTGGAATGAATGGGGTAAACGGGTGGCTGAGATGGGTACAGGCTTAGGGAAGAGTACATGGATTGGAGAATAGGTATTTGTGGGGGAGTAAGGGTTGGTGTGGTGGAAAATACTTTGGGGTCATGTTGTGAAAGATTGCAAATGCTGGGTCAAGGTATTTTTTTTTTTTAAGATTTTATTTATTTATTTGAGAGAGAGAACATGAGCAGGGGGAGGGGCAGAGGAAGAGAGAGAGGGACAGACTCCCTGCTGAGCAGGGAGCCCGATGTGGGGCTCCATCCCAGGACCCTGAGATCACGACCTGAGCCAAAGGCAGACGCTAACTGACTGAGCCCCTGGGTCAAGGTATTTAACTTAGTAGTCAGTAGGGAGTCTTTGAAATATGTCTTGGCACAGGTCATTTACAAATAGAGCTGTAGTTAAGATGGGCTTGGAGGAGATTCATGATGCACCGAAGCAGGGAAACCCGTTAAGAGACTACCTCATTCCTTCAAGCAAAAAGATGGTAGCCGGAGTGGAAAGAGGAGGTTGGAAAAGAGAATATGGGAGTGTTGAGAAGAGGCAAAGATAACCCAAAGCTCTTGAGGCAAGTTTCTATTTATAGAAATGAGGAAGTCTGGAGAAGGAGCTGGTGGAGGAAAAGGAGAGAGATCCTGAGTTTGTCCCTGGAAATATTGAGTACTGTGTTGACACAGTGTAATAGCACTACACTAAGCAATGGTTAAGCAATGGATGGTAAACTCAGACAGTGGAACAGAGTAGCTAGGGCTCAGTGACCCAGTGATTTTCAATCAGAGGCACCTGGGACATGTGTTGGGCCAATTCTGATTTCGATCATGCTGCTGGGATTTAGTGGGCATTGCTCGGCCATTCTTGAGACGTCCTTGCACAAGGAAGAGCTGGTCCACCCAGATATCAGCTGCATGGCATGCTCAGAAGATTGAGAACCCCTTGCTGACGGTGGCAAAGAGTGTGCAGTCTTGTTGGCAAGTGTCAATTCTTGCTCCTTGTCGTTTTAGGTCTATAATGGAGTGATGAATATTATGCCAAGGGCTGCAGATACTTTCGCGATTTTACTCCCAGCATCCTCTTGACGGAGATGGGGAAAATGTATGTCTGAGAAATGATTCAAATGCCCTGGGTTCACTTCCTTCCTCTACCACCAACTTGTATGGGCTCACAGTGGCCCATTTTCTGTGCTGTTGCTTCTTTATCCAGGACACGAGAAACAGAGGGTGTGGCTCTGTGCTTGAGTAAAGATACGCTAGTGGAATGAGTTTGTGCAGTACTCTGTTGTGACCATGCTCAATCATTTTAGAGTTGTGTACCTTCCTCTTTGGCCCTGACATTGGCTGTGTAACTTCTCCGTAGGTGCTAAGTGGGGTTCCAGTGGGTGCTCTAATGGGTGCTGCCTGATTACATTTGTCTCTTAGGAAGAAATCTAAGAATCATCAAGTTTGTTCTAAGAGACCACATTTTATACCACAATTTAGAGATTCCTTTTCCCTAGCCTGGGCTGCTGCCCATTCCTATGGATGCCGTAAATGTTTCTATTCGGCAATATAAATCAGGGTTTCCCATATATTAATATATGGGAAATATAAATATTTGTATATATATTTATAGAAATGTTTACATTTCTAAAAATAAAAATAAAAGTAAATATAAATATAAGGGTTTCCCATAAATTGAGAAAGCAGTGATGATAGCAGCTTTCTACTTTATAATATTTCAGGCTTCCTCCATTGCAGGGCTGGTTTGCATCTTCTGGTATGAGTTGGGATCTCCTCTGGCACTTTTGTCATAATTTTTTCTGATACAATTCTTTATGAAAATGTTTCTGGGGATTAGGTAGAAACAGCAGTTGAGAGTGAAGTTAAAATGAATAGTGGTGATACTAACAACAGCAATAATTACTCCCCTGACATGTGTTTTAACCCTCCTGGTTAGTGGGTAGAAGCAACAGAATGTTCAGACTTACTTTAAATAAGTATCCAGTCAAACTCTAGTGACTGCAGACCTACCTGGTAGAATAAAATCCACTTTTTGCCTTACTGAACAGTAGGAAAAGTTATGACATTATATACCCGCAGCCAGGAGACATGTCTGTGGGAGTGTGTCTGGTTTCACAAGAACCCTTGTGCATTGTACAGGGTTTTGGTGGGGAGTTTTTCCCTCCCCATCCTGCCTGTTTAAATTCTACTGCTTGGGGTACCTGGGTGGCTCAGTCAGTTCAGCTTTTGCCTTCAGCTCAGGTCATGATCCCCGGGTCCGGGGATCGAGCCCTGCATCAGGCTCCCTGCTCAGTGGGGAGCCTGATTCTCCCTCTCCTACCTGCTGCTCCCCCTGTGCTTGAGCTCTCTCTGTCAAATAAATACATAAAAATCTCTTTAAAAAAATAAATTAAAAAAAATAAATAAAATTTACTGCTCTTCAGAGCCTAGATCAATTTTCCTCTTTGCCTGGAGCCACTCCTGACATCTGGGACTCTGATTTCTCCTTTTTAATTTCCTGCTGTTTCTGTTTCTTCCAAGCCACTGTCTAAGTTTTACTGGACGTTTCTGTCATGGTGGGACTTGTGTCCTCTTTGAGGTGTTCAGCACCTGCAGGACAGTGGTGGTCCTTAGTGGCCCCTCCTCTCATGGGACCACACAAACAGGCGGAGCTTAGTATCTTCCTCCCAGTTTTATTCAGATTTCATTTAAAAGAAGTATGAAGGATTCATCCAGGTTTCTGACAATAAAAATTTGAAAAGAATTAAAGGAAAGTCAACTAATAACATAGACTTTGTATTAAATAATGGCACTAATGAAAATGAAATCCCCTGGGACACTTGACGGGATTTTTGAGGATAAATGAATTCATCCCATTTAGAATTTTCCTCCTGAAACACTCGAAGGCTGAGAAATTGGAAGAAGTGTTTTATTTTAAAAGCATGCAAGATTTCCTATAAATGGCCTATTAATTTTTAACTTATTAAGGAAATTTAGACTGAGTTTGATTTTTTTTTTAAATGGCAGCAATTTGAGGCATTGAATAGACCAAAACTCTCATGATTAGACAACTGCTGGAAAAATATTCATTACAACTTCATTTCACACAGTAAATATGGGCTAATTTTTCCTTTTTTTTTTTAAAAGATTTTTATTTGGGAGAGAGAGCACTCATGCATGTGTGCACACAAGTTGGGGGAGGAACAGAAGAAGAGGAGACAGAATCTCAATCAGACTCCTTGCTGAGCACGGAGCTGGATTCAGGGCTCCATCCCAGAGCACTGAGATCATGCCTGGAGCCAAGTCAAGAAATGGCCGCTTAACTGACTGAGCCATCCAGGCATCCCTTTCCTTTTTTTTTTTTTAAGATTTATCTATTTATAGAACACAGACACACATATGTGAGTGTGTGCATGTGTGTGCACACAAGTGGGGTAGGAGGCAGAGGGAAAGATTCTCAAGCAGACTCCCCACTGAGTGCGAACAGGGAGCTGGGCACAGGTTCGATCCCGACGCGGGAGAAGGACATTCTTGTCTCACAGAGTCAAAGAATGAATCTCACGGACCAAAGAGAGTGAGCAAAGCCATAGAGTTTTATTAAGGAAGGATACTGAAAAAGCTCTCAGGAGTGAGAGGGGTCCCAGCCACGTTGCCGATGAGGGCTTTTCATCTCTGCCATTTTATTAGGACTTTACCAGGAAACTTGCTGGTGGTCAGGTCAATGGTCTGGAACTAGACATGACTCATGTACATTTTGTGAGAGCGAGTCTTTGTTCCTTGTGACATTTGTGATCTGTAGATATGTTTTGCTGGGTCTGGTTAATCTTTATAGTTAACTTCTCTTTGAGGCCTGATCATTTTTTTTTTTTTTTTTTGCTGTTATGTTCTATTTTCTGTGGTTACAGTGTAATTATTAGAAAAACATTTTAATCCTAGCAGTTGGGACAAGGGGTCTGGTTTTTCTTCCTTACCTCTATTTTTGTTCTGTCCCAGTGTCTGTATACCTTAAATACCCACAGAGCCTAGTTGGGGCCCTATTCCTTCCCTACCTAAAATTCCATCCTTTCCCTATTCAATCCCATGACCTGAGATCATGACCTGAACTGAAATCGAGTCCCATGCCCAACTGACTGAGCCACCCAGGCTCTCCTAATTTTTTCTTTTCTTATATTCACTTAGCTTTTGCTTTTAATGAGTTGAGGACATGATATCATTGCTATCCAGATGTTTTGCATTTCCTGCAGGGAAATAAAAAAAAAATCTTCTACAGTTTAGAATTCTACTTTCCTATGTACTACAAATTTTAAGTCATCCTTCCTTCTTTCCTGGGTTTGTCAATAACAAATTAAATAATAGACACAATATGAAACCAGTGAGAGCTTTGGATAAACTGAAAATTATTGTATTTTTAGATTTTTAGGTATTCAGTGTCTTGTGGATTGAAAAAGATCTACTTTGATGGTTGTTAATTGAATCTTTTTCATAATGGCTCTGCAAGAAGGATAAAAAGATAATACCCAGTTTGGTAAAGATACAGTGAAACAGGTCCGTTCATACACTGATGGTGAGAATATCAATTAGGAAATACAATCTTAGAGAACATTCTCAAATATGCCTCATACTAATATGTGTTCTTAAGTGATGTCTTGTTGTAAATTGCATTTATAAGACATCTCAGATGTAAGCAAAAATGAAGCAGTGTTAGTGAAACGTTAACCAGTCACTGAATATTAATACCTCATGTTTTTTGAGAGATAACTTTGTGTGAGACCCTGTTTTAAGCATTTTGGGTGTATCATCTTATTGATTTGTCCCAGCAACTTAATGATAGATGTGCTATTATCACCTACTTTTTTTTTTTTTTAAATGAGGAACTTGAGGTGCAGAGAGATTGTACAACTTGCTGAAGTGATGAAGCCAGAAATGGAAGCCAGGCTGTTTGACTCCAGGGTCAGGACCACACACGAGGTTTTCCTGGGCCAGGGAAACATGTGGAGAGGGTCTCTGCTTGATAGACATGCTAGAGGATGAAGGGTCCTTGATTGGGAAAGTGTTGGAGGGGGTTCAAAGACAGGGATCAACAAGGAGGGCCCTGAGAAAGGTGGTGGGCTTGCCGAAATGTTCCCCTCCTGTAGCAGCACCCTGGTTTGCCTTTGAGCCCCCTTTCCCCTTGATGCCAGCAAGGGGCATCTGACTTGGGCTGAACCAATCAGAAATCCTTGCATCTCTCAGGCCACACGGTTGGTTCTGGGTTGAACAGGTAACCCACACAAAGCCAATTAGAGCTGATAAGTTTTCATTCTGGAAATTTTATTGGAATTCTTTGCAAAGAGATGCTCTCTTTTCACTGGACTTAAAGCTAGGAAGAGGTAAGCCTGAAGTTGCTGGCAGACATCTTGCCACTATTAAGGTAAGACCCTACTAGAAAATGAGGATCACATAGAGAAAAGCAGAGGTAAGAGACGTAGAGAAAGAGAACAAGTTCTCATTGTATCTCCTGAATCCAGCTCTGGGTCCCTTCCCCTTCATCTCCTCTCTTCTTTCCCCTCATTCTCTGCTCCTTCCTTCCTTCTCTATCATTTGCAATTGAGAGAATTCTAGCATAAGAGGTGAATAGATTTAGGAACCATCCAACCTGGGCCGATCCTCCTTTCTGCTCCTGGTTTGAAGGAAGAACTGTTGAATTGCATCAAGGGTACAAAACTGAGTGAGTAGGAGCTTTGTTGCCTGGGAGATCTTCTGAGCCTCTCAGAAGAAACCATGAGAAAAGACTGATGACTGATGCTCTCTGGGAGGCAGAGCCATGAGACCATGGACCAAGCCACTGTTGGGCTTCTGAGAAATTTGTAAGCTGTGAGACCCATCTATGATAAGTCCCCTATCCCTGGGCCCAACGGGTTGGGTCTAGGGGATGGGAGCACAAAACACATGTTTCTATGTTGAACATGTTCTTTTGTTTTCGGATGCAAAAGGTGATTTTATTAAGGCACAGGGACAGGACCCATGGGCAGGAAGAGCTGCTTGTTGTTGAACATATTCTAATAAATGGGCCTCTGCTTTGAGAGCCTGTGTGTTAGTGTGATTAATTTGCTTATTCTCACACACTTGAGGGAAGAAATTAGAAACCCTAGCAAATGGCTTCATCAAAAACTTATTTATCCTGAGATGACCTATTACATCCTATCATGTACCTTGTAGGAATCAAATCCTAAATGAGTAGTCAACAGTGGAGACAGGATGGAAATTGTTAGATAAATCTCTCCATTATCAGATATGAAATAACAGATAGCTTTCTATCTAAGCTTTGCATCTTTTTTAGAGATGTGCTGCTTCCTTACAACATGGCATAAAATAGACGTCTGTATAAACTGGTCCTGCTAAAGGCCTGTGTCCTTTAGTGAGATTTTCTGAGCTGGGGTCCAAATGAATGTTTGTAAAGGATTCTTTGAGAAGACTTTTTTTTTTTTTTTTGTATGAAAACATTATTAATAAAGTAAAATGCACACTCTCCTAGTAAATATCTTAATTTGTCCTGATTTATGGCTTAATGATATTTGTAGTATCCACCCACCTCTAGTCCTGCTTCTGCAAAAATGCAGGTCTTTATGCTAGCTGCCTCCTGTGCACTTTCCTACTTTGTTTGTTGTTAAATCGATAAATGATGCATGTGAATAAATAGTCATCTCACTTTACTAAAAGGTATATTTAAATTTTTTATTATACATTTAGTAAAATGATTTCATTTTTGTCATGAATTCACTTGGCAGTAACCAAGATCACTAGCTTAAAGGCCAAGGAGTTTATTTTAAAATGCAGCTTCTTTGAACAGTTATTTATAGTAAGATGATACTACTTGATTTTATCTAGTTTATTTTGTTGGAAGATTGCATTTCAACCTAAAGGGTTTATGCAACACATTTTCTTTTCTGGCTCCTGAAGTTGGCTCTGGAAAGATTCTTGCTACATTGTATTAGGCAAAATCCCACACCCTCACCCACATTTTCTGGTGATGTGCCATTTTCTAAATGTGTCCTGCCGGTTCCAAAATGAATTATCAATAGCTGGAAGCAGTTGGAGAATGTTAATTTAGCTCTTGTGTTAAAGAATGGCCCGCAGTTTCCTAGACTGTGTCCTTTTCCCGTGTGGGTTTTTCAAATGATTTACTTACTTTTTTTTTTTTCCTTCCCTTTTTAAAAAACAAAACATTCAACACCAATATATTCAGAAAAATTTGATCTGTAGAAAGTTAGAGTGAGTTTGTTCTTCAACTACAGTTTTAAGCTTCTGGTTTAAGATATTTTTCACTAATAATTTATCTCTTAAAAATCTAGTCCTCTTCTAAAATTTCTATTTTTAACCTCTAGGATTTGGGTATAGGTTACTTGAATGGGTGGCTTTTAAAGCTAATTAATGGTCATTTTGAACTGAGGTTTTTAATCTTTTGATTTTGTGTCCTGGCCAGTAAGAGTTTATTTTTATTTTATTTAAAAAAATATTTGATTTATTTATTTGAGAGAGAGAGAGTGTGTGTGTTCCTGAGTCCACGGGGTGAGAGGTAGTAGAGAAAGAGAATTGCAAGCAGACTCTGTGCTGAGCGAGGAGCCCAATGCAGGGCTCGATCCCATGACCCTGAGATCATGACTTGAGCTGAAACCAAGAGTTGGTCATTCAACTGAATGAGCCACCTTGGTGCCCCAAAAGTTTATTTTTACATGACATACACTTACCAGTGTGCAAGAACATGTTGTAAATTATGTTATATAAATTAATATAAATAATTTATACTGGTGTCTATTATGTATGCATAAATAGACAAAACCTAGGAATCAAAAGGATTTTATGAAAAAAAGTTATATTATTTTCTTCTTGAGCCCAAATGCACCTCAGAGACCACCAATTTAGAAAGCAAAGGTTATTTGTGTTGCACCTAGATGGTTCTTTTTGAGCTATAACACTGATCCCACTTTAATATTTTTGAAGAATGTGGCTTTTAGTAAATTTCAGAATCAACATAACTTTAATAGAATTTCTGGTCACGATGAATTGCTATCAATTCTCTATTAAGAGAATGTGGTTACCAGTTTACCAAGATAAGATCTTAAAATTTTATTATGAAATATTTAAGAAATGCAAAGACTGTAACGTGTAACATGATAATCGCCCATACTTATGTCTACAACCTTAAAAAAGAAAACATTACCTTCCTCCTGCAGAGGGATCCATTCTTTTGAATTTGCTGTTTCTTATTCCTGTGCGCTTAAAGACCTATATTTGGGTCCCAAATAAGGAGTTATTGTTTTCCATGTTTTAAGTGTTATGCAAAGCATACATACAGTGAATAGTATGTATTTGCCTACAACTTTCCCCTACTCTATACATGTTGATTATGGGGAGCTCCTAGTTTACTCATTCCCACAGCTGTATAATATTCTAAAGTTTGAAAATGCAGTTCCTCTATTCTTCTCTACGTGACATTTACTTTGTTTCTCTTTTCTTTTCCTTTTCTCTTTCTATTACAAAAAGTCCTGGTAAGGACTCTTAGTGAAAATCTGTTACAATTTTCCTAGGCTGTACCTAGGATTGGAAGTGCTAAATTGCGGAGTGTGCACCTCCTCACATCTATGAGATATCCCCCACCGGTGCACACAGGGATTTCCCTGGCTCAGCATCCTTGTTAATTAACACTCGGTATTGTCAGACTATTTAATTTTTGCCTTTTTGGTGGATGTGAAATAATATGTCATTGTAACTTTAATTTATCTTTTCATGTTTATTGGCTATTTAGTTTTCATCTTGTGTAAATTGCTTACTCATATATTTTGCCCAATTTTCTATTCTTTTTTCTTGAGTTTTCTTGGCTGGTCTCTCACACTTGCACATGTGCACACACACACACACAGTGATTCAATGACCTTAATTGAAGGTCAATAAAAAGGTAAAACAGACTTGTTTTTCTTTTCCCATCTGGCCCTGATATGATATCATATCCCACCCCTCTCCTTTAGAAAAGTCATTGCTTCTCCTACAAGGTAATATTACAGTGTAAGCAAGCTGTCATTTGGTTGCTCAAAGACCTTTTGCAGGCTAAGGACTGTCTGGGAAGATGAGCTAGATAATAGAGAAACAACAGCAATCCAGGCCTTCTGTAAGTCTCACGGAACACCTGCAGGCTTGGTTTAGACGTGTGTGTACTGATACCTTCGTATCATCCTCTTTCCTTCCTCTTCCAGTCCCATTTCCAGTGTTTGGATCCCGCCGACCCTAGAGTTACGTTAAAAAAAGACCTTATACCTTCAGACATTTAGAAACTCTGTAGCGAGAGAAGCAGAGGCATTCACACCGAGCAGTGAAAAAGCGGAATAGCTTCAAGTAGTGATACTTGAAGTGTGGTCTGCAGATCGCTGGGCAGCTTCTCCAGCCCTCGCCAGTTTATTAGCTCTGCCGATTCTCAGCCTCCGCCCCGATCCTCCTGAATCAGAGGCTGCATTTTAACAAGAAGTTGGAGGTTTGCTTTTAAATACAGAATCCTGGCCAAGGTTGACCTGCCTCAGAAAGGACCCCTAATCTTCTCTCCAAGTAGCAGAAGCCTGGGGGTGGGTGGGTGTTGACATATAAAGTACGTCTACTGTATGCACGTGTACCGTGCAATTGTGTCTCTCCCAATGAGAGGCTCATTTTAGTTCATTTAACTAATCCAGACATTCCTCTTTAAAGAAAGAACTAGGCGAATGAAGGGGCTACAAATAATTTGTATGTTAATGATTATTAGACCTTGTTGCTTGATGCTATTTTGTATTGTAAGGAAATGGAAGTTTTTTTAGGAAGAAGAGAAGGTAATTTTGTAACATGGGTCATTTAGGGAATAGGCTGGGCCTGGATTGGAGAGGCTTCCCTGGTAGGGAAGATTCTAGGGGAACATGGAAATTTATTAAGAGGAAATAGGAAGTGGAATAAAGGGAGCATCAGGGATTTTGCTCAGAAATGAGGGGAACATCTCTTTTCCTGCTTCTATGGTATAATAACTTATGTTGCTAAAACCCAGGATCGTTTTAACCTATCAGTTTTAACCTGGAAAGTTAATTACCATTCTTTTTTTTTTTTAATTAATTTTTATTAACATATAATGTATTATTGCCAGGGTACATGTCTGTGAATGTTAATTACCATTCTTGACATTGTTTCTACTCGGCAATTTTTTACTGAGTATCATTATGGGCACACAGAAGAATAGGGTTGAATACACTTGTAGCAGTCCTTTCATCGGACTTCAGAGCCTAAGAAGGAATCAGACACTGAAACCAAACTTATGCAAAGCATGGGAATGTAACTAAGGCACAGTGTCCTTCCTATCTCGCAGGATTACTGTGAGGATTTATTGGGGTCCACAAAAGGCTCAGAGAAAGTTCTCAGTAAATTGTGGTTCCTCCTCCTCTTCTCTCTGCCTGCATCACCCGCTCCTTCCCCCTCATCATATTCCAGGCAGTCTGACTCTGATCTGTAGAGGTTAGTACTAAGAGATTAGTACTCAGAGTAGTAGTTGTGGGAGAATTATTTATAAGGTGCAAAGATGGGAGGAAGTGATTTTCTATGGGAGGAGACATTTGGGGTTCTAAGTGAATGGTTGAAAGAATGGGTATGCACAGTTTTTGTAAACATTGAAGAGGAGAATCACTTTCGCTTAAGTTCCAATAATTTATGACTTGCTGAGGACAAAGCTAGGCTGAAGTCTATCCGAAACTATTTCTTTGGGGACCCCTAACACAAGCTTTGTGAGGCAAAGCTGGCATCTGCTGTTCCTTGTTATGTCCCAGCACATGGCCCAGGGTTACCACGTGATGTGCCATGGTGATGTGCTCAGTCCTAGCATGAGTTCTAGGCTAAAAAGTCTGAGAACTAGGGGATTTGGGATTATCAGAGATCAGAGAGAAAGAAGTCAAGATAATAAAAACAAGAAGTTGAGCGAAATTGGAAAGAGTATTCCTAAAATACTTTACCACTCTCTTCACAGAACATCAGTAGTTCCCTCTACCTAGTTAGCTTGCCAGGTTATCGCTCCCCATTATGGCCCGAAGTCCATTTCTGGCTCACCATACTCTTTTACCTCTTCTTCTGCCCATTCAGTAATCCCACTGGCGATGATACCTTCCACCCTCTCCAGCTGACCCAAACCATGGCCATCAGTTAAGATCTGCTTCAAATCCCATTTCCCCTTCATCTCTGTGTAATTCCCGAGATCAATTCCAGTTTCAGCTAATTGGGAATCCCCTTGTCAATTTAAGTAGTATTTTGTGTGCTTGCCCCTCATGGCATTACCTCTGTCTTGACCCTCTGAATGCTTTGGAAGTCCCCATGGGCTGGGGAATCTTCTAATTTTCTGTTCTTACCAGTTCTGTTTCTTGCGAGTGATGGTTTCTTAATGTAAAAGATAACCCTGGCTAGCTAAAGTCCAACCATCTGAGCCCAGGAACAGAATAGATTTGGATTTTTGGAGAGGGGACTATTTGGAGCAAAATCACACAGGGGTGAATACTTTCCTTGTGGCTCATCTCAGGCTGCCAACTTAAAGTCTCTGAAGTTTGGGAGGAGATGCACACCGTCAGATCCTGAGCCAATGAGAGCCAGCTCCAGTGCACCATTTAAAGGGATCCCCAGTTCCTAACTTGTTATGCAATCTCTGGAACCAAATATTAAAAGATTTAAATAACATGCTTTCCTTTCTGTCTAACTCATGGATAGGACAGGGTGGTCATTTGTCCTTAATCATTGGATTCTTCTATTCTGTGGGTGTGGTAAAGAGAATTCTTCAACTTTAGACTAATTTTCTAGTTTCTAAAAAAAATATTTTTACAAGCTTCTACGTTAGAGAGCCAGTTAAGAGGTTGTGGGATTGCATCTGAGCAAAGTTTTATAACTCTTTATTTGGACAGCCTGTGAAAGTAATTCTTTGAAAGACTAAGTGCATAGCAGATGTTCAATAAATATTGGCTAGATGATTGATCTAAGAAAAGAGCCAAGAAAGAGGAATAATTTCTTTGTATATCCAGTGGAATTGCATAACGCAATGTAAAAGTAGCATAAAACAAGAAACCACATGGTTTCATGTTTACCTAATGTCTGTTTGGATCAGTGGTCGCCAGGGTGGCTAAGGATTTGCCTGGCACAGTTAGGAAGCAGGACTTCATTTGAGCTTAATGTATGTACAGGCACTTGTAGAGAAAATGTACTAATTCTTATCATGGACTAAGTAAGCAATAAGGCAATTTTTGTAAAGTAACCTTAGGTTTAGAAACAGTAGAAGAAAGGGTGAATTCAAGAGCACCCTAAAAGGAATGGTAAAAGTTGGGTCCATATTTTCCTGGGCACATAATTATTTTAATCTGTTCTTCTTTGGGGAGACTACAGACACTGAACCCAGCATTATCCTGCTTATTTGAATTAGATTTCCTAACTGAAACTAACTACTGCTACACAGTTCATCTAGGTAAGAAAGTTAAAGTCTGTTCCCTTTAATAAACACTGCTGAATTTGGAAGACGAGCTTAGCCAAAATCTTATTTTGTAACTCAAGATTCTAAAAAGCAATAGAAAATCGGCCCCTTAGCATTTCCCAAAATATTCCAATCCATCTGCTTGAAAAGATTGCTGCCAAATACTTTAATTTGTTCGTAAGAAAGAAAACACATTGACTCTTAAAGCTGTGTGCTAGGTTTTTCATCCTCCCTTGAAGTGTATATAGAACCGCCCATCAGAAGGGTGTTAGGATTACAGGCAAAACTACCTGCTCACCATTCTCTTGTTTAAGCAAATGTTGTATAAACTTGAAATCTTATCATCCTCTTTCCTAACATGCACATTAAAAAAAACAAATAAACAAAACTATCAGGACCCTAACCTTTAATTATAGGCTGAATGTTTGCCTCTTGTTTGTAAAATCCTGGGAATTATATGTCAGGTTTTTCTTTGACTTTTTTCTTTTCTTTTCTTTTTTTTTTTTTTTTTTAAAGATTTTTTATTTATTTGACAGAAACACAGAGAGAGAGAGGGACCACAAGCAGAGGGAATGGTAGCGGGAGAAGCAGGCTTCCTGCCAAGCAGGGAACCCAATGCAGGGCTCGATCCCAGGACTCTGGGATCATGACCTGGGCCGAAGGGAGACGCTTAACGACTGAGCCACCCAGGCGCCCCTGACTTTTTTATTTTCTTGATTGTTTGGTAGTTTTGTAATGGAAAGAGGATTGAATATCTGAGTTAGTCATCAAAAACTGTCATCTGATATCTCTGAAGGAAATAGGGTCTTATTTAGTTTTGGTGGACCCTTCATGCTTAGTAAAACAAAACAACAAAAACACTGATGATACTTAGGTTGTAATTCTAATTCCCACCAACACTATTTGGCCCTGCATCCATGTTAAATTTTTTCTTTCCTATATATCGTATGCAGTTTTTCAGATGGGAATTCTGGGGAATGTTTAAAGCCATAAATGGGAGCTTGATAAGGCAATAGCAGCTGGCGATAATGTGGCAACATAGGCTTTCTTGGGTGCCATTTTCTTAATGTTCGTGTTGAAAGATCCAAAATGAAATCGGAAGCAATAGAGATGATAAGGGCCCCCAAAGTGGGTCACAATTTTATAGCAGTCCTCTTCAAAAGTGTTGGTAAAAGAGAGTCCCCAAAAAAGCTTGGATATAGATTTAAGAGTAAAATGAAAGACTCAAATCACCTTGGAAGTGGTTTCACTTTATATTATAAAATATTATATGATCAAGTCTAAAACACTGATAAAAATGGGTGCCTGTGTGGCTCAGTCAGTTAAGCAAATGCTTTTGGCTCAGGTCATGATCCCAGAGTCCTGGGACTGAGCCTGGGGTCGGCTCCCTGCTCAGTGGGGAGCCTGCTTCTTCCTCTGCCCCTCTGCCCTGCTGGTGCGCTCTCTTTCTCTCTCTCTCTCTCTCAAATTAATAAATAAAAAAATCTTGAAACACACAAAGAGCACTGATAAAATTACTAGTTGTCTCTCTGCAATGACTCCTGTGATAATCATATTGCAGACTGATACCGGTCCATATTAGTATTCTCAAGACGTGCAGCCCAATAGTTTTGAACTTTCATTTCTATCAAAATCCCGACTTTGTAGTTGCATTTTTTTTTCTTTCAGAGTGGTAGTGGTGGTGTGTGGGGTGGTGGTGTGCAGTCTGACCTGCGCGATGAATCTGCTTGGGTCTGTTTCATTCTGTTCCCAAACATTGGAGGCATGAAGGCCATCCCTCTTATTTTTTAGGGAATTCACCTCTCAGTAACTCATGCCAACAATTATCATTAATAGCATGAACACCTGTTAACGTAATTACTGCTGCTTTTGTTTCATGCTAATGTCATGGAAAAGGTGAGACACCCCTCCTACACCCACAGGGCTGTTGGTGCCCTCAGTGGCGATCACACATAAAGACAGAACCAGGTTATTACAAACCCTCCGCCTAATTGCTACTTAGCAACTAACTTCTAGAGGGACTCCGAAGCCCTGGCATTCGTGCATTGGGGAATGGGAGAATTTGCAGTCTCTTTTGCTGCTCGTGTTGAGTGGGGGGCAACTCTCTCTGTCTCGTGTGGAAGTCTCCTTAGAACAGGGGACAATGAGCAGGTGACAGCTAGTTGCCCTCATCTGGAGCTCTCACTGTTTATTTAGTGGTGTAGGCTGCTCCTTTAAATCTTTCTCTGATATTTTATTTTCTAGTCTTTTTTGTTTGCTTGCTACTGGGTCTTCTTAGGTTATACATTTCTAACGTTGAAATAAAAGAGTACAGTTGTTTTGACCTGATTGATGTCCAGTAATACTTGGGATTGTTAAGCATGATGAAAGATCATTTCATTTTTTTCTTTTCTTTTCTTTTCTTTTCTTTTCTTTTCTTTTCTTTTCTTTTCTTTTCTTTTCTTTTCTTTTCTTTTCTTTCTTTCTTTCTTTCTTTCTTTCTTTCTTTCTTTCTTTCTTTCTTTCTTTCTGGTGTGTGTGTGTGTTTCTGTTTGTTTTTGTGGTGGTGGTGGTGGTGAATAGGTGTTGCTTCAGAGATTTATAACTTTATCATTTACTAAAAAATTCAAAACTGTCTGCTTTATAAATAGCCTTAATGGAGGACCTATTAATAAAAAAGGAACCTGTTTTGGTTATATTTCTGGGAAGTAGTGATTATATTAAGTTTTAAGATTCTATTCGGCTAAGACCTGATTAAAGCAAAACCAGGAATTGGCCATCTGGAAAATACTATTAATGGATCCAAAAATGTCATTGTCACTTGAGTCATGTAATAGAATTTGCACTGAAGAAAAATATGGTGGGTTGAGTAGAATCCAAAGTCTATGAAAACATCTTGTCTTTCTAATTCTCTTCTTTCTTTGGGCCAATTTATTTTGCATGTCATTTCCAATTAACCATAATTCCTCTATCGCTTATGTACCTAATTTAACATTTAGTTTTTGTAGTCCTGGGCTGCTTGTTGTTTGATGATGGTGTCTCCCCTGGTGGACTGTAAGCCTCTGAGGAACACAAACCAAGTCTTTACTTTTTCTCTATAATCTGCGGTGCCTAACATGGTTCTGGACATAAAATAAGTGGTTAATGAATACCTAACACTTGGTAATCTGGCTAATGGTTATTGGGTCAATGTGTTGACCTTCTTGTTATTTTTATTATCTGGTCTCATAGTTTGTGCTCTGGAGCTTTTTGGAGCCTTTTTTCATTCGCTTCAGCACCTAGCAATACCAAGTCACACATTTTCACCCACTGGTGGAGCGTGATGTTTCAAGCTAGAGACTCAAGCCTTGTAAGGTCTTTTACAGTCAGAGAGTGGGTAACTCAAGTGTTTAATATAATGGAACTGACAGAGGGCAGAGGAAAGGGAAACAGTTCCCAGTGTATTTGACTGTAGTAGATTTTGAGAATTGTGGATACTGTTCCTTTTGATTCTTTGGATCAAACATCATATACTTTATTGGTAAATATTTTGAAATGTTTTGACATCTTCCCTAAGTATGGACTGCTTATTTACTTGTCCTTTTCAGGTGTTATGGTAGTAGGGCTTTTTACAATTTTTTAAAAGATTTTATTTATTTTTCAGAGAGAGAGAGAGAGAGCACACAAGCAAGGAGAGCTGCAGGCAGAGCAGACAGAGGGAGAAGCTGGTTTCCTGCTGATCAAGGAGCCGGATTAGGGACTCGATCCCAGGACCCTGAGATTATGACCTGAGCCAAAGGCAGATGCTTAACTGACTCAGCCACCCAGGCATTCCAGTAGTAGAGCTTTTTTTAAAAAAGATTTTATTTATTTATTTGAGAGAGAGAGAGAAAGTGAGAGCATGAGAGGAGTGAAGGTCAGAGAGAGAAGCAGACTCCCCGTGGAGCTGGGAGCCCAGTGCGGGATTGGTTCCTGGGACCCCAGGATCATGACCTGGGCCGAAGGCAGTTGCTTAACCAACTGAGCCACCCAGGCACCCAGTAGTAGAGCTTTTAAAAAGTTTGTTGTGAGGGAAAGGAAAACAAAAGTGGGAAATGTGATTTTTCTGATTTGTAAATGAATTATACAGACTTATAAAATTTGTGGAGTTGGGCAATGTCTCACAGATTATGTTGTCCTGTTCTTTCATTTTTATAGGTGAGAAACTCAAGGACTGGTGTGGTTAGTAAGAGATGTGAGTAAGGTCAATAGTTAATAAAAGTCAAGTGCAGAACAATATTGTAAGTAGCTTGAGATAATCAGTTTATATTATTTCTCAATTCTCTGGCCCAGTTTGTACAAAGTATTATTCTGTAGATAGATACCTAAGAAACCCACACATTATTAAAAAGTGTACATTTTTTAAGAAGAAAGTTTTTCAAAAGATTTTTTATGTGCACATATATTGAACAACTCTGCAAAATGACTTCACATGGAATATGGCTAAGAGAGAAAATACCATGTGGGGGGGGCATCTCTTTGAGAAATCTATTCTAAGTCTGTTAATTACAAACTGTATGACCTTGCAATAAAAATCATACAGCACTCAGACAGTCACTTGATATTGGGGCACCTTGTGGCTCAGTCAGTCGACCATCTGACTCTTGGTTTCAGCTCAGGTCATCATCTCAGAGTCATGAGATGGAGCCCCATGTCGAGCTCTGTGCTGAGCATGGAGCCTGCTTAAAATTCTCTTCCTGCCTCTTCCTCTGCCCCTCTCCCCGTGCGTGCATGCGTGCGTGCATGCGTGGGTGTGTGTGCGTGCGTGCGCGCACACACATTCTCACGCTCGTTCCCTCTCTCAAAAAAAAAGTCAGTTGGTGTTACTATTCAGAAATTAAATAATTAGACTAGAATCTCTCTGGGAGCCCTTTTAGTATAAAATTCTGTATCAAAATGAAGTACTTGTCAACACTTGGAACTTGACATGATCAAAGCTTTATGAAGTCAGAACAGAGACTGATGTATCCAGTGTCTTACCAAACATGTCAGCTGCTCAACATTTAGGATTTCATTTCTTGATTCCAGACTTGGAATGCATTAGGCTCTATCAGGGCTCTTCCAGATGATTTCTATTTCTTAGGCTTCATTTGAATATTTCTTCTTTATTTGGAGCTTATTATAGGAATATGAATAATGGGAATAGATACAAGTTTAAATCTTGCCATAAACAAGATATAAGTTTATATAACCTATAAACTTATTATTTAGGAATCTTTTGGCTCTTTCAAATGAATAATCTGTACATGTATTAGATGTATTGGTATATTCAAAAATCAGAAAAATTAGGTTGTTTAAACTTGAAGCATATTTTTATTGAAAAGTGTTATGACTGTGCCAGGGACTAGTTTTGTTGAATTTGTGTGTTTTGCCTGGTGAAGTTCCCTTGTTTTATATTTGTGGAGAAGTAGATGCAGAGTTTCTTAGTCACGCTCACTCTTATTCAAGGAGTGTCCCAGGAGGGCAAACAAGAAGCCATCTGGTCATACTGAAGGGTCATTTTACTTTGTCCTGCATGCTGGGATATGGTGACTTTTATTTGCTGATTGTCGTGAATTCAAGCGATCCATCTTTCACCAGCCCAAGCTCAAACTCTCTATAGTGCCTGTAGCCTTAAAATTTCCATGGCCTTTCTGTAGAGGCCAACGAGTCAGTAATGACTCTCAAAGAGCCATTTGCAATCTGTTTAGGATTGCTTTTGGAAGATTCTATGTGGCAAAGGCAATGTACACCAGAGGGGTGGCAATATTTTCCTTGTTGGGGGAAGATAAATTGATGATAGGAGATAATGTGCATAGGATGAGCTCAGAGCATCCGGTCTAGTACATTTTAAGTGCAAGGTAAATATGTTATTATTCTGCTTTATGATTTTATCTCTAGGTAGGCAGTCAACAAGCAGGCTTAACGTATTTGTTGAGGCTTGGGAAAAATCTTCCAGAATATTTGATTTATTGTAGAGTTTTAGCATAGTGTCTTTTGTTTAATTTTTAAAAGAGAAGCTAACTTGTTCTGTGGCTCAAGTAGCTCTTATTTTGGGGATTAGCAATGAAGGCCTTAATATGTACTGAAGGCTTTTGTATCTAGAAATAATTCAGGCTCCTTTTCAGAATGTGGGAGTAAGGGAGGGTGATTTGTGAGAAATGGAATCATTCTTTTGAAATTTATGTGCTGTTTTTGGATGAAAACACAAGGAGTAAAAATACTAGATCAAATTGTAGCTGTTTAAAATTAAAGAGCTTTATATTTTTGGCTGCAAATGGTGGGTTAGAATTTTTGTTATTTATCAGCTATATTTCTTTAACAAGAATTATTGATTTTGAATCATTGGGCAAACTACATTATTGTCTTTCAAATTGCTTTTGTTTCACAAATTAAATAATATAATAATTTTAATTTTATACATCACATTCTTAGTGTTAAATATTACTATGGTCTTTACTGAAGGTGTGTGCAAATTTAGTTAATAAAGATCATTTTAATTTAAAATGTAAAAGAAGACTTTTTCCCCAAAAGAATGCCACAATTTAGAAACAATGCAGAATTTACATTTAAAGCAACTTTACAAGAAAATGTATAGAAAAAGTTGCCATCACATTTTTGAATTTTGAAATACTTTAAAAAGCTTCTGTTACCATAAAGTCGTGAATGAGATAAAGATATTTGTGACCTCTAATTTTATTCGTTTGTTTTAGAAATTCTAATCAATGCAATTATCTTGGAAAAAATAAGTCAAGAAGGTACAGAATTCATCATTATTTGTAAATGATATGGTTGACCACTTTAAAAAAGGCCCAAGGAAATGAAAATAGGTTATAAAAATTAAATAAGGGGGCCTATGTTTAATCCCAGTGAGAATCAGGCAGTTGCAATTTAAACAAAAATGAGATTTGTTTTTACCTCTCAGATGGGCACTATCTAATGTCATAAGAGCCAATTTTTATTGATTACTTATTGTGTACCAGGTATTGTAGTAGCTCATTTAACTCTTGAAAATAACCTCTGAGGTAGGGATAATGGTACAGTGTCTGCTTTACAGAAATCTGCAGGAATGTCGGGTAACTTTCCCAAGAGTTATTCCATGGCAGAGCAGAGATTTGAACCCAGCTGTAGAATTCTAGTTCTAGAACCTGTTCTCTTAGTCACTAACCTGCCTCCAAAGACTGATAACATCCAGTGTTGGTGAAGGTATCGAGAATGAAACAGCTTTCTCCCCTATACTACAGGTGTGAGGAACGTTCACTGCAGCGTCTCTCTAAAAGGCGTTTTGGTCACCCTTGTCAACACCTTATGACCCAGCCATTCCACTTCTAGGAATTTATCCTAAGGAACTAATCGGGCAAATGGGCAATAATGAAGGTATGAGGATACGTTAACAACGTGATTTATAGCAGTATTTACATGACCATCTTGAGGGCATTTTTATTTATTTTTTCTTAATTTTTTTTTTGAGCTCATTTTTAGATTATGCCATATCCTATGATGGAATGTTATATGACTGTAAAAAAGGGTGGTGTAGTGCTATGTTTATGAATAACAATGCCCACATTATATTTGGTGTGAAAAAGAGCAGGTTACAAAACAGTCTGTGCTCTGTAGTATGATCTCATCTTATCTATACATTTAAATAGCTATGCATGTATTTATAGACCAAACTGCAGTGGGCTGGCAAATCTGAGCACTGGTGTTATGGAGGATACTTACCTCCTTCTTTAGCTTTTCTCATCTTCTTTGAAATTTTATGATGGGCAGATACTATTTTTATAGTTGGGGAAAGAAGCCCCAAGAAGTATTTCTTTTTCTTCGTCCCTCAGCTCTTTTCTTGTGATTTAATTAGGTTGGCACGTTTAATCCTTGGTTTCATGCTTTGTGAATGTGAGCCATGTCACAATTTTGTTTCGGAAGTTTCAGCTTCCAGTTCTTTATTCCCAACACCAAAGCTCCTGCAGAGCTCTGGGTGTGCTGTCATTAGGTGGGGCTCACGAGCTTTGCAAATGCTCCAAACTGCAGAGCCCACCCTAGTTGGCTGGAGCCTCCTGATTTAAACTTAATTTTTCCATAGTACAGTTTATGTAAAAATAGAACTCAAAGTAACCGAACATAAGCTGTCTTTGAACATTACAGCAGATGATATTTTAAAGCTGCACTTCACATCAGCAAATGTCGTTAATAATCAGGAATCTTCTGATGCAGGTTTTTCTTTCATGATCATATATGCAGATCCTGATTAGAATGTTCCTTTCTTTTTAAGTCTCAATTTGATGTGAAAACCTCCCCAAACTCGTGCTTCATTGCACGCCCCTACCCTGAGTTTGGATTTGGCTGGTATTAGAGCAGTTAGGGCAATTTATTTTTTATTTAGATTTTGAGCACGTGGGCTTAAAACTAATTTTGTTGGCAGGATTCTTACAAAGTTCTCTGTAGGAGTAATAGCCTAACAAATTTTAGCATCACTTAAGTCAGAGACCCTAAACCTCTGTGATGTAAAAGAAAGGTTACAGCTAGTTTTTTTTGGGAACCCCCAGTCCTCAGTGATAAGATACTTTCAATTCACAAAAGTCTGTTTTCTTAAAAAAGAATGGAGGCTACCCGCTTCTCTCTTGTGTGAGTGGATAAATTCACTTGCATGGTTTTTGAAGGCAGAGTAAATACATATAAAGGTCTTGCTGAGTTCCCTAAACATGTTAAACGTAACTAATTACTATGAAAAGCAAATTTATGAGAAAATAAGATAGTTTTCATTGGAGGCCACAATTTCATCATGGATTCTCAATGGTCCTTGTGGATGGGGCATCGTCTTAGAATTGATTTGGATTTGCTGAAGTTCTAGGATTATCTCATTGGACAGTGCCCCACTGACAAGCCCTGCTCTAAAAATAGACCAGGCTATGTTTATGGGGCCCATGTTTTTTCCTTTGAGCTTTGGGGTGAGTCACTCATTTGGCTCTGCATAGAGAAGGCCCAGAATTGTTTTCTAGGGAAGATGTTGCCCAGAACTTATCCCTGTAATCAGCTTCTATGCAGAAGAGTGGCCTTTATGTAGGCATATGTACTGGTCAGCCTCCTTCATGTTGATAAAAGAATGAGACCCCTCCCAGAGGCTTTGTCCTTAGTCACTTGTGTTATTCAAGGTCAGATTTTTATTAGTAGACATTATCTTGAACTTTCCATTGCCACATTCTTATGGAAACTCATTTATAAGAAATTACATTCACCAAGAATTGCTTAAAAAATATGAAGTTGAGTTATTGCTCTAAGCTCTAAAATTTAAGTCTAAATATTATCCTTGAGTTAAACTAGAGTATAGCTACTAGACCAGCACCATTCCAGGAGCGATATAACGCAAGCCACTCATGTTAGTTAATGCTTTTAGGAGCCACCTTGAGGAAGGTAAAAAGAACAGGTAAGAGTAATTTGAAATATATATTCTATTTAGCCACTCTGGAGAACAGTATGGAGGTGCCTCAAAAAGTTAAAAATAGAACTACCTATGATCCAGCAATTGCACTACTAGGTATTTACCCAAAGGATACAAAAATATAGTTTCAAAGGGATACGTGCACACTACTGTTTACAGCAGCATTATCAACAATGACCAAACTATGGAGAGAGCCCAAATGTCCATCAACGGAAGAATGGATAAAGGTGTGGTGTACACACACACACACCCCATGGAATATTAGTCAGCTATCAAAAAGAATGAAATTTTGCCATTTACAATGATGTGGATGAAGCTGGAGTGTAGTATGCCAAGTGAAATAAGTCATTCAGAGAAAGGCAAATACCATATGATTTCAGATGGAGGGAGGTGGGTGGGGGATGGGCTAGGTGGGTGATGGGATTAAAGAGGGTACTTGTTGTGGTCAGCACTGGGTATGTATGTAAGTGATGAATCACTGAATTCTATTCCAGAAACCAATTTCACACTGTATGTTAACGAAGCAAAATTAAAATAAACAAAAACACCTATTTTATTTAACTCGATACACCTAAAACACTATCATTTCAATATGCAATCAACATAAAATGTATTAATGAGATATTTTACTTTTCTTTGGAGGTACCAAGTCTTTAAAATCTGGTGTATATTTGATATTTACAGCATATCTTAGTTTGGACTGGCCACATTTCTGTTGCTCAATAGCCACATGTGGCTGGTAGGTTTGGTCATGGTTAACAAATTGTAGACCATTGTAGAGCTATGTGTGAATGTGCCTCAACTGGAGCTATTTGGGTTGAGCCAATGATGTTTCATGACAACAGTAATACAAGAACACAGCGTAGTTGATGTCGATATAAGAATGCATAATAGTACTTCATATGTCATGAGGACTAATAGGAAAATATTCTCTCAGGTTTCATCACCAGGAAAACATTCTTATTTATATTATGGATATGGAGGCTGAACCTGTGATTCTTGTAACTTTTTGGTTGGGATGCTAGAAAGTTCAGAGACAAATTAATGGCCTATTTCTAGTACCCGAGTAGTGCTGAATGGTGTGAGTTTTGGGTATAAACTTTACCCCTGGCCTGCTTCCCCTTGCTTTTTTCGCTTGCTTCTTTTCAGCTTATGGAATGTCATGTGCCAACATGTCATGCAAATTTTGTTTTTGAATAAGGATGGGGATAAATAAAGTCTTGTGTTATTTGAAATTAAATTTAAATAATTATGTCAGTCTAAATTTTATAGAAAGTAGAATTGATTGTGCTTTGTGGCCCAAATGTGGTAGACCTTTTATATGATGGTACAACTTTGAGCCCTTGGCATAACTATACAGCTTCGAGCTTCATGGCATGTAAATTCTGCCATAGTTATAGAAGAGCTTTCTATGTATAATAGCTCAGAGTTGCAAATTTCACATGTGAATGAAATGGTAACTCTAAGAAATGTCTGTGTATTGTATTTGAAGACTGTTCACATAAATCTGAAGTTTAAACTTAGGTATTTCAATTTGGTATGCCAAAAAGTACTGAATGTAACAGTCCTTTTTTTTTTTTTTTTTACAATATTATAATTTCAGTTCAGAATTTAACTGAAAATATAAAACCCAAATGGTTTCTATATAGTAAATTGAACTGTAAAGGTAATTTGTGTGAGATTCTGAATATGCAAGATAAAATGTTTTTATTCCTCCTTAAAAAAAATAGAATTGAAAAAATTTTACAAAGACTGAAATCTCTCAGTTGCCTTTTAGTTCTTTTAAAATGTGGTTTTAAAAACTCGGATGTACTTGAGAAGATAGTATCTATGTTATTTGGTCTAACATGGGACTACATAGGGACACTAACTCACTAACTGGTAATTTCTTATGTTAGCAGTTCTCAGATTTCAGCATTTAACATTAACTAGGGAGTATGTTAAAAATCTGATGTATGGGCCCCACCCCTTAGGTGGGTTAGGATTAGTAGATTTGGGTTGGGGTCTAGATAATGATAGTTTAACACATTCTCTTGCTTGTCATATTCCTGGTAGTTGCTTTTCCCATCTTCCTCTTCCTAACTCTAATATCCCAGGGAGAGGGAAAAAATGCTTTCCATACCTAATAGCCACAGTCTTTTTCCTTTGGTCTTTTCCCCAGCCTCAGGCTTTTTGAGATATAACTGACATATAACATTGTGTAAGTAAGGTATAAAACGTGGTGATTTGATAGACATATACTGCAAAATGATTACTGCTGTAGTTTTATTTTACTTTATTTTAAAAAGATTTTATTTATTTTTTTGACAGAGCGAGAGAAGGAGGGAGAGGGCACAAGCAGGGGGAGGGGCAGGCAGACCGAGAGGATGAGGGAGAAGCAGGCTCCCTGCTGAGCAGAGAGCCCTTTGGCAAAGATGGGATAATGGGATGGACAGGGCTCCACCCCAGGACCCCTGGCATCAGGACCTGAGCCAAAGGCACACTCAACTGACTGAGCCACTCAGGTGCTGCCACCACTGTAGTTTTAGCTAACACCTCTATCACATCACATAATTACCATTTCTTTTTGGTGGTAAGAGCATTTAAGATCTATTCTCTTAGCAACTTTTAAGTATGTAATACAGTATTATTAATTCTAATCACCATTGGATCCCTAGAACTTGTTCATCTTGTGGCTAGCAGTTTGTATATTTTGATCTCCCTATTCCTCCCTGCCCTCTCTCCCCATCCCTCACCCCCCCAAATCTTTTTCTTGTCTCTCTTCCCTTGCCCCTCCCTGGCTAACACCATGTTTTGTAGGTGAGTCACATTCTTTGGCGTTTTCAGTTTTGCCTCCCAGCTTCACCTATCCTGTAGATTTTTACACAAAGCCAGGGTATTATCTAGGATTCTTTAAGTCTGTGACAGAAACCTAACCCAACTTGCTTAACCACAAAAAGAAAAGTGTCAGAGGAGCCCAGGGTGGGTCTTGTGTTAGGTACTCTGCATGGAGTCTGGAGTAGTCTGTAAATATCTCTCTGGTTCTCAGCCTGGCTGACCACCAAAGTCCTCATACCTCCAGAAGGTAGACAGGGCAACACTTTCCTCTGTAAGGAGACAAGAAGAAAAGTGCTATATGATTCAGAATCTCTTCTTTTACCCCATTTACTCATGTATCAGGGTAGAAGGGCTTACTATTACAAAGAGTGGGTCTTTCTTTAAAAAAAAAAAATAATTGGAGGGGCACCTGGCTGCCTCAGTCAGAAAAGTATGCAGCTCTTGATCTCGGGGTCAAGAGTTTAGCCCCATATTGGGTGTAGAGATTACTTAAATAAACAAAAAAACAAATAAATAAACAAACTTAAAAAAATTGCACCAGTGAGGTAATGGATAAGTGCATAATGTTTTTGCTATATTTCCCTAATTACAACTAATAATTGATTTTCATTTTAATGAGGTTTTCATTTGTTTAAAACGATTATTTAAGGCCGTGGTATCTTCCTAGATTTAATAATGCAGGATCCTAAGCAAAAATAAGTATTTAATTTCATTTATAAATAATGGATTTCTTTCTTTGAATAGGTTTTAATTTATTAAATAAAATGCTGCTTCTTGTATATTGAATTTGGGGGCAGGAATCCAATTTCTTTAAATTTAATAAGTTAAACTAATTTGACTCATGGAAACAAATGAAATTTTTTTTCAGCATCTTTAGAGAGAAATTGGCAGTTTTCCTTATGTAACTTTATCTGATGCACAACCTAACTAGAATGGTTCTATTGTTATTTTGTAAGCATTGTCTATTTTCTAGAAATCATTCCACAGGACTTCAAACCTTGCTTCATCCTATGTTCTCTTTTGTTCTACTTTCAGTAATTAATGGGTCTCTGCTACTACACTGGACATCTGGCGAGACTAGTGGGAAAGAGATAGAGAAGAGCAAATTGCTTTGTGTGAGGACTTACAACTTGTCGTTCTGAAGACAGCTGGAGAGCCATCAGGGTACCCCGAGGATTAGTTGTATCCATCATTGCTTTTGGGTGGTTGGGAGGAAGCTAGTACTTTAGGCAGGCATCACACTTGGAATCACTGATTTCCTCCTTCTTCATCTTCAGACTAAGAGGCCCAGCACTGGCTTGGCATACCTCCAATGCCGTGGAATTGAGCGTTGATAATGGGAGTTGGTACGGGAGGCAGAGCTTCATTTTTCAGCTTACCTTAGGATTTCACGTGCTTGAACTAGGAACCCTTTAAATATGTATTCATGGTTCTTTAAAAATTTGGATGGGTGAGAAGAGAAAGGCAAAGGATGGGACTTGTGCTGAGTCCTACTCTGGAAGGGTTCCCCTTGGCAAAGCTGCTCTTTGGGACCCCTGTTACCCCTGCACGTTACCGAGTTGTCAGAGCCCATGGAGACCGCCTTCAGGGAGGGAGATCCCCACTTCTCTACTGCAATATCGGCTTCTAAAGTTGACTTATAATTAATCTGTGGCTCATAACATATAAATAAGTAATGACTTTCTGTGCCTGCAAAGCTTATAGTAGGTGGACCAAAAACGAGGCCCGGAAGACTGGGGGGAAAGCAAGGAAATTCAGGTCACTGAGGAGCTCTGCTTTGGCAGTGAGAGGGTATGTGGCACCTTCATTTAGGGCACTGACTTTAAACCCTGTACCTAGATGATTTTATCTCCCCACCCCCCAGTTTTGTGGGTAACCCCTAGGTACCACATGATATGGCCCAGGTATAGAAACCACAGGAAGCTGTGGCATATGGGCAGAGAAGCAGGCTTTAAGGACCTAGGTGTGGATCTCAGCTGGGTCACCTGCTCACTTGGTGCTCTCATCTGGAAATCAAATCTAGAACTGATCGCTCTACCATGAGGTAGCTGTGGAGATAACAACATGAGGGGGAGGGTAGACAGAAGATACCAGAAATGCAGGCCTTTTAAAGTGAATCTGTTCACAATGGGAAGCCAAGTTTTATAGTAAGTAGGGGAAAAACGGTTTGACTTGGACAAGTTCAAATTATGGGTATCAGTTTATTTTACCTACAGGAAAATTTAGATTATAATCACAAACATGGCCTAATTATTAGAAGGAAAAAAGAACAAATGAAGGTGTTGACATTTTTAAAGAGTGAGAGGAGTTAGTTTTTTCAAGAGAATTGTCCAATAGCACCTGACAATTTTCAAGAAAATTGTCTCTCTTCAATTTTCAAGAGAATTGTACAATAGCACCATGTATATTTGTCTTTCTTACCACAGTCATGCAAGTCTTATTGCAAAAACTGTGCCAAGGCTCAATTGACCTTCCCACAGCCTGTATTTAATCCTGTGACATTCAAATTGCTTCTAATTTTCTTCCTCCTTCGCCTGTCAACTATTCTAACTCTACCAGGCCCTTATTCATCAGTGGTTTTGCATGTGATTCAAGAAGTTATTCAAAATCTCTTTCATTGACTTTTATGAATTCCTGAATGTTTTACCAGTTCATGCAGTTTCTCTTCTCAGTTTATTCTTGGAACATCTGAGGTTCAGTGAATGACTGACAGATGTGACTGGCAGGGATCAACTCCGTCTTTGCAAGCAAGAAGTGGTTGAATGGGGATTAGCTTAAAGTCTGCAGTTCATTGTTTTGTGATATGTTTTGCTTTCTTCCTCAGCTTAATAGAGTGCAGCTGGATAATGAATACCTAGGTAAAAAAGATCTCTTTTTTTTTTTGTCAAAAGGATTTGAAAACGATAGTACTGTGAAAATACAGGTAGTTCTTTTGGATCTTTCTTTCTTTCTTTCTTTCTTTCTTTCTTTCTTTCTTTCTTTCTTTCTTTCTTTCTTTCTTTCTTTCTTTCTTTCAAGATTTTATTTATTTATTTGACAGAGAGAGAGAGAGCATGAGTAGGCAGAGCAGCAGGCAGAGTGAGAGGGAGAAGCAGGCTCCCCACTGAGCAAGGAGCCCAATGTGGGGCTTGATCCCAGGACCCTGAGATCATGACCTGAGCCGAAGGCAGAGGCTTTAACCCACTGAGCCATCCAGGTGCCCCTAACTATTATTTTAAATTAATTCCTTCTCTAGTCTTTTAAAAAAAGATTTATTTATTTATGGGGGGGGAGAGAGAGAATGGGAGAGAGAGAGGGAGAGAGGAAGGGAGTGTGGGGTGTGGGGCAGACTCCCTGCTGAACAGGGAGCCCAGTGTGGGTGGGGCTCTGTCTCTTGAACCTGAGATCATGACCTGAGCCGAAACCAAGAGTCAGGTGCTTAACCGACTGAGCCACCTGGGCACCCCATTCCTTTTCTAGTCTTAAGACTCTAAGTTCCTTGAGAATGGGATGTGTTTCATCCATGGTTCCTTGGAGCTAGAAGAGTGCCTCACACATAGTAGGCATTGGAAATTTCTTGTATGGACAATCAGGTCAGTTTAGCCATCTGCGTTTATGACTTACATGTGACTCCCCTCTCTAACATGATTATCACTTATTATTTGATTCCATCCCTTTTACCTTCTTCTGTTCAAAGGTGCCTTTTGTTAAGCTCAGTAATAATGGTAAACATCAGTTGGTAATCTCAGGCTTTGAAATGTAACCTGTATGTTTGCAGCTTCAGCCCACAACCATTGATGGTGCCATTGAAACTGTATCAGTTAGAAATCTTACTGTGGTTGTGAATCACCTGTAAAGTTAAAAACAACAATTGATCATTTAATTGAATGGGCATTATTCTTGGTGCTCTCCTGAAAAACCATCTAAATTCATTTGCCTACTTAGAGGTGACATCTGTCTGTCATTTCCAACTCTTAATGAAGCATGCATTCTAGTGTGGAGAGACACTAGACACTAGAGAGACACTAATAACTTATACTAGAATGTGAAAGTGCTATGGAGGAAAAATAAAGCAGGGTAAATAAGGTAGTGTTGAGGCAGTTGAAATTTTAATAGAGTGGTCAAGGAGGGTTCTACTGAGAGGGTGGCATTTGGTAAACATGTGAAGGGGTAGAAAAGTAAGCAATGTGGATATTGAAGAGAAGAGCTTCTGTGGCAAAGGAGATAGCAGATGCAAAGGCCCAGTAGTAGGGGATGACTGATGCCTTCTAGGAGTTGCAGTGGCACAGGGATAGCATAAGCGTGGGGTGCCACAGTGGTAGACAAAGTCAGAGAGGACCAGGGACCAGATCATGTGAGTCTTGTAGGCCATTATGTGGGTTTTGGCTTTTGTTCTAAGTGAAATGGGGGCCCCTAGAGGGTTTTGGGTAAAGAGCAAATGGTCTAACTTACATTTGAAAAATGTAAGCTGCTGTTTTGAGAATGGACAGCAGAAAATCAAGAATAGGAGCAATAAAGGAAGTGATTATTTATTCAGAGGATAGATGATAGTGGTTTGGATCAGAGTGAAGCCATTGAAAGCTAATTTTTATCTTCCCTTTTTAAAATTGGATTCTTTCTTTGGCTTAGAATTCATGCCATATTTCCATGGCCTCTTCATATCTTTCAAAGTCCAGCTCAGTTTTTCTCATTAGGCTTCTTTTAAACCCTCGAATCCCTGCTGATCATTCCCTGCAGTGAACTCCTACTGACTTCTGCACTTACACCTTATAGAAGGCAGTTGCTCTCGATTTCCTTCATGTAGGTTGGTTTTTATTTCTTTCCATACTATAGCAATGACCTTACCTTATACCTTTCAGCATAGAGTAGGCCTTTTACTTAATAAATCCTCTTCGAATGGCGGGCTACATTCTAAAGAAAAGTCAACATGTGCTCCTACTGTTGATTCAGTCCTTTCAAATTTTTCTTTTCTCATTAGTGGCAGTTAACTCCATCCATTCACTTATTTGAAAAATATTTCCTGAACACTTACTGTTTTGTGGAGGATATAATGTGCAAGAGAAACAGTAATTGTCCTCAGAGAGTTTATAGTCTGACAAGAGAAGACGTGAATCTTTGTAATTAGACGCTGAGGCCTTGTGAAGTATAGGGGATACTAGCGACATAAAAAGGCCCCTGGGATTCAGTAGTAGGAGTGTTGCCTTCTGGCTGGGTGTTCTTCAGGAAGAAAAGGCGGAGTAGGTGCTGCCAGTGGAGAGAAGGGCGTGAACGGTGCTGGCGAGCCTGCTAAGTAAGCACTTTTATGTGTAGCTGAGTAGACGGGCTTGCATTGGAGTAAGTCCCGGATGGAAGTTTTTAATATTTTCTTTCAGAAAGTGTAAAGAAATCCACTCAAAACTCCGCCCTCCTCTCTCCACCTTGACCCTCAGAGCCGATGCTCAAATTCCTTCCTTCCTCACATGTCACCTGGACCTTGCAAAGGCCTAACTTTCGGTTTCAGCTTCATCAGCTTAAATGTCACTACCTGTCAGAGGCCTGTCCTGCTCACCCCGCCTAGACTTGGTTGCACCCCTGCCCCCTTTGTTTGCTTTCATCCTGGCCCTTTCATTATGTGACTTACTTGACCGGGAATGCTGTCCCTGAAGAAGTCCTGCAGGGGGAGAGCAGATGGATTGGGAGAAAACACCGGGGTCAGAGAGGCCCGCTGAGAAGTGACCGTCTAGACAGGACCTGACATGAACTTGGCTTAGTCTTGCTGTGGAAGTGGGAATGGAGAGAAGCATTAAGCCTTAAAAAATGTGTTCTGTGGGGGGACAGAGTACATGCAGCTATTATTACTCGTGTTTATAGTTACGACCGCCGAGTGTTTTATGGAATAAACAATTGTATTGTAGTAGAGTCGGTTGTCTTTTCTAGCAGCTTTTGACCATCAGTAACTAGGAGCCTATGTTTTGTGGTTTGCATTGCAGGGAAGACTTTCCTATGCAAATGTGTTCCAACTACCACAACGTAATGTAGAATCTGTAATATCTGAATTCCATTTACCAACCGTTGGTCATTATTGACAGCTCTAGTAGCTAAAGATAATGTTTTGGCATGTGTTCCAGGCAAAAGAAAAAAAAAAAAAGACATCTTTTGTCCTAGGGTTGTTCAGGGAGTAAAAGTTTAATATCTTTCAAAAGAGAGGACTTTGAAATGAAATGATTCCACTTCCCCCACACAAACCATTGATATTTGTTAAGAGAGAAATAAACCACCAATACTGCTTGAAATAAAAGCAAAGAGCTTTTTCTTTCTTTTTTAAAGAAATAGTTGGGTAGACCATGGCATTTCGTGTGTCTTTACTGAAAAACAGGTTGGAATTTTTAAAATGGTCTTGAAAATACATGAACCTTTGTTTCCCATTTTTCTAACCTGACATAATGTTTAAAATGATTCTTAAAGTTTTACTCTTCTTAATGTAATAACATTTTAAAAATATTGATCAGTGTCTTAAAAAATCGATATCTGGTATGCCAGTGAATATCATTCCCGTAAGGGATTCATTACAATTTATCTTCAACTTTTGAGGTAAATGAGTAACACTGTTGCCTTTGTTCCTCCCATACCTGTGTTCCTATTCTATTTTCTTCTCTCATTATATATATATAAGGGTTTGTCCTTTGGGTGCTGATATTTTGTTAGTTTTTTTTCTTTTTCCTTTATTTTTATTTTTGTCCAACATTCATGTCCTCTTCTTCTAATAACAACTTCCTGTTTTTTGTTTTTTGTTTTTTTTTTTTTTTGAGGAGACTGCCTTCAGTTTTGGTCTGGATGCCTTTTCTTCTCTAGCTCTGTGAAACTGCCCTCTCAGCAGCCTATGAGTGTGTGTCTTGCTGCACCTTCACTCCTGAGTACTGTTATTTTTCAGAGTTGACATTTTAATGGATAAAAAATTATATCTAATTTTTTTAAATGTGTTTTTTGTTACATAATATCAATTATTTAAATTTTTCTTTTGGGAATTATCCATTCACACCTGCCAGGAACACTTTAATTATTGAATTAAAAACCTTATTGAATTTAAAGAACTAAAAAAAATGAAGCCAAATCTTATATGTTTCTCTTATTTATCTAGCTGTATATTTAGTGATTTAAGGCTAAATCTTTCTCAGTCTTTAAAATGAAAAGCTTTTAGAACTTAAAATTATTTCTCCCCATGTGTATACATTCCTTTTCCAAACTGACAAGTGGACTATTTTTTGTGTTGTGGATCCTAACGTAGTACTTAATAAAATTACAGCAAGAAGAGGCTTTTCCTGAAGAGCAGCAGCCTGGAGGGTAAATTGCATTTTCTGATACTTTTCCACCTGAGAAGAAGAGGATGTGAGGGGCAGTTTCAGTCGTCTTAAGCTCTCTATAAAATGCTCTGGTGTCCTGGGAACACTTACTGGCAAGTTGTAGAGCAGGAATTTTCTGTTATTAATCATTTTACTAGAACATTTTTGCTGAGGAAGCAGAGCATTGGGGTTATGATTATGTATGAAACACCGAGTAATGGCTATGATTGCTTTCTCATAACAGCAGATAATGATTGAAATCCACTGGAGAAGTATCTTTAGTTGAGATTTTGGTGATGGATTTCTTCATCTCATAGGTCAACTAGCTTTGGGAGTCTGATGGGTCGCTCATTTCTCTTCCTAGATTTCTCACATCTCTGCTTGTTGCAGGCTAATTATGTTTTCCTTCATGTCTCTTGACATAGGTTTTTTCCCCCCTTGTTTTTCTTATTTATGTAGTAAAACACACATGGAGTTTGAAGCATAGTATGGTTGAGCATGTGTGTGTGTGTGTGTGTGTTATTTTTTTTTTAATTTGAAAAGTTAAACGAGGATGTTAGTTGTTATTGATTTTGCTTATCAGTTAACTTCTTTAACTTGAAGAAGTTAAAATCCTAGGATGTATTTCTAGTTTGTAAAAATCTTTTGACAGGGAATGGTGTCAGTTCTTGCCCTTCAGGTGAGATTTAGTAAATTGACATTCACCTCCAGATTCTTGAGCAGAAATATTTTAAATGAAAACACTTGCTTAGCGTATTTGTCATCTGCTACTGTCTGTATCTTCTACGCAAAATCTGCTGCTTTTGGAAATGAAGTTGTATACTAAGGTGCTTTGCAATTTGCTTGGTAATTGCATGTCTCTTGACCTCTGGAAGACAAGCAGTTTTGTTTTTAGTTGTCCTTTAAGCAGCTGTCTGTTATCTGAGAGAACAGCACAGTGCAGACCTAATCACAAATAAGAGGGGAAGGGTTTTAAGGAGTGCTACCTTTTGCTCCATTGTGTCCTTTGGGAAAGGGACGGAGCTGCTGCCGAGGTTCCTCATGGGAGGGATTGTCTACGGATCTTGAAAGGACCAGCTCTCTGGTTAACAAATATGGGGGGGTACTAATCAGTTTCCCTGACCATCATTTTTACCTTCTAAAGCTTTTGAGAAGAGCGTGGATAATTTTCTGAAGAAAAATTTGTCTTTCTTATGGCATAAGACACAGGTATGAAACCAAGAAGCAAATGAAGATTTCTTAGATTTCAGGAAGAGAAAGTGTCAAGCAGCCATTTTCCCTAATTTCAGTAGCTAATTTTCCCATGTGAGAATATTGCATTGAATAAAGTAAAATTATAAAGTAAAATTTTATCTATAACATTTAGAGTGGTTTAATTTTTTTTGTTTTCATGCAACTTTGAGAATTAATCTTTGTGTGATGTCTGATCTTATTTTCTGTGGATACATGTACTCTGAAACATACATTACTTTTCCTATAGGGGAAAAATGAAGTTTTCCAATACCGGCATGAACTGTTGTCCTTCATTGTAACTTAAGCATTCTAATTTCTAATTTTATTTCTTTTACATTGATCTAAGTTATGTACAGTAAAATATCTGAATGAGGCTTTTTAAATTTAAATTAAATTAAGTTAAATTAAATTTTTTAGAGAGAAAGATAGAGAGAGTGTGAGCTGGCGGAAGGGTGGAGGGGCAGAGGGAGAGGGATAATCTTTTTTTTTTTTAAAAGAATTTATTTATTTATTTATTTATTTATTTATTTATTTATTTATTTGACACAGAGAGAGATCACAAGTACGTGCAGAGAGAGGAGGAAGCAGGCTTCCTGCTGAGCAGAGAGCCCGATGCGGGGCTCCATCCCAGGACCCTGAGATTATGACCTGAGCCGAAGGCAGGGGCCTCTAACCCACTGAGCCACCCAGGTGCCCTGGAGAGGGAGAATGTTAAGCAAGCTCCACACGAGCACAGAGCCAGATTCAGGTATTGATCTCAAGACCCTGAGATCACGACCTGAGCTGAAACTGAGAGTTAAATGCTTTAACCGACTGAGCCACCCAGGCATCCTCTGAATGAGGCTCTTAACCCTCGAACTAGAGGTGCCTGGTTGGCTGTTGTAAAACAAATATTCAAATGCAAGTTTCTGCTTAATTATAGTTAATATTTAGCCAGAATATTATGGTTATCTCATAATAACCAGAAACTCAAGCCAGCCTCACAAGAGTCCTTGGGACATAGTTACTTGGATGTATTGCCTTTACTTCAAACCTACCCAAGATGGTATTAATTTTCTTAGTCCTGTCAGTATTTCTGAGATTCTGTGATCACTTAGACTGAAAATCCAGAATTTAGTCCTAATCTTTCCTACTTTTATCCCCTGTATTCATTCTGTTGCCAAGTCTTTGGGCTCTTTCTTTGAAATATTCCCAATTGATACTAAAATCCATTTCTCAGCTCTCAGTGCCAGATGCCTTAACTAATCAGCTTCTAACTGGTTTCCCCACTGCTCTTCCCCTCTGAGCCCTGCAGAGGCTCTCAGATTAAGTTTCTCATATTTTTATTTCATATTTTGACTCTTCCGCTCGAGACCTTGGAATGGCTCCCTGCTCATCAATCTTAATGAGGTTTCAACTGACTTGCTTCATATTCTGTGCCTGAAGTTCTTCTAATTTCTTCTCTCTCTAATCTCCTCTCTCACTACGCGCAGTTATCAGCTTGTAGGTGCTCGACTTTAAAAGTTCTTTCCCAAGTAGATTGTTTGGAAATTGGAATTAGTTTTTTAAATGTAGAAACAGTTATTCAAGAGACGTGGTTGAGTTCTGAAGCTTTAACTCAGAGAGCTGTGTTTCCTCTTGTAGCTGACTTCTGGCTTCCGGGAGCTAGAAGCCATGTTGAATAAGGAGGCAGGGGAAGGAAGGACTGCTTTCTCCTTCTTTTCCAATTACAGGGTCATCTCGCACAAGGCAGAACTCACAGTGATTTTTCATGTGTAAGGGTAATCTGTCTGCAGCATTTGACTTCTGGTAACTGTCTTCCAGTCCTTGGAGCTACCCCAAACTAAATAGTGCATTAATGAATTCAGCAATTACATTAATATTAAAATAACAATAATTGCTCTTTAGTGAATAATTTCACTTAGGACTTTTCTAATCCTTACAACAATCTTGCATGGAACTTTAAAGTCACCTCCATTTAATAGATGAATGTATTGAGACAGGTAAACTTTAAGCATGTGCAGCTATTGACTTATAAACAAAAGTCTTCCAAATAACCTATATATATTTGTAAGTCACTTAAGAGAGTAAGTGCCGTGTGAATGTTTGTTAAAGAGACACACGGATAACCTCCGTCTTTTCTCCACTTCCTCTCCTCCCTTGCTCCACACAAGCTCTACTAGGGCACTGTTTCCACTTTATAGAGACAGGGTAACTTCAAGGTTGTTAGTTTCTTTTGCTGTTCAGAGGCGTTTTAGTGTGATGTACTCCCACTTGTTTATTTTTGCTTTTGTTGCCTTTGCTTTCGGTGTCAGATCCAAAAAATTATTGCCAAGATTGATGTCAAGATGCTTACTTGCCTGTGTTTTCTTCTAGGAGTCTTGTGGCTTCAGGGTTTATATTGAAACCTTTAATCCATTTTGAATTTGGGTTTTTTGGTATTACATAAGATAAGGGTCCAGTTTCATTGTTATGCATGTGGCTGTCCAGTTTGTTCAGCTCCATTTACTGAGGAGACTGTCTTTTCCCCAAGCTTACATTCTTGTTGGGAGGAGTACGCAATAACTAAATAAATAAGTACATGGTACTGTGTGGCACAATAATTGCTATTGGAGAAAAACATAGGGAGAGGGGAGAGAAGGCTGGGGTGTTGCAGTTTTAAAGACAATGGCCAGTGTATTTAAGAAAGGAGGGGACATTTGAGCAGGTTCCTGAAAAAGACTCTAATGGGTTACCTTCCTGTGAGAAGGCAATTGAGCAAGTTAATCTGTGCTCAACAGTGTATTTCAACTGTTTCAAAATTTTCTGTCTTGTTTTTTACAATTTAATTTCAACAGGAAACAAATACGTGTGTGTGGGGGGATGAAAGATAAGAGGACCATTTCTGCAGGGTGGGTGTCCGGGAAAGGATAGACCTAAAGGAGCTAGTAGGGGAATCCCCTTCTTAATTGCCAGGAGGAAGCTGTGCCCAGTGAAATCAAGGGCCACAGGTGTGTGATGGCCTTTGCCTTCGTGTGACCTCAGTCTGTAGGAGCTGTTTCTGACATCACTCATTGACAGTAGAGTAATAGATTTTATTTTGACAGCAGAAGATTATTGTTTTAATAAACACTTTAGGGCTTTATGTCTGGGAAGCTTACACCTAATTCCTTGCATTGTAACGCTAATGCCTTGTGCTTGTCTGTCTCTTGCAGCTTTGTAGGAAGCCAACCTCCAAGCTGCAGACGGGATGGCTAGCTCAGCCCGGGAGCACCTGCTTTTTGTGCGGCGTCGAAACCCCCAGATGCGGTACACACTGAGCCCAGAGAACCTCCAGAGCCTGGCCGCCCAGAGCTCCATGCCAGAGAACATGACCCTCCAGAGGGCGAACAGCGACACAGACCTGGTGACTTCCGAGAGCCGCTCCAGCTTGACTGCGAGCATGTACGAGTACACGCTGGGGCAAGCCCAGAACCTCATTATCTTCTGGGACATTAAAGAGGAGGTGGACCCCAGTGATTGGATTGGACTTTACCACATAGGTGAGTAACATGAAATGGACTTGCATGTGACTTAGAGCAACATTTTTACTCTGACCTAACACTATTGTGTATTTTCTCTTGGGGGTGGGGGTTGGGGAACACACCACACAAATAAACCCAGCAAGATTCTGGGACTTTTTTTTTTCTTCTTCTTTAGAAAGGAGAGAATCAAAAATAATAAATACCTTTGCCAGTTTGAACTTTGTGTTTTGTGGTTGTATTTCTACCCTGATTAAATGCCAGAACCTGCAGATTTTATAATATCTTTTTTTTTTTTTAAGATTTTATTTATTTATTTGACAGAGAGAAATCACAAGTAGGCAGAGAGGCAGGCAGAGGGATGGGGGAAGCAGGCTCCCTGCTGAGCAGAGAGCCTGATGTGGGGCTCGATCCCAGGACCCTGAGATCATGACTTGAGCTGAAGTCAGAGGCTTTAACCTACTGAGCCACCCAGACGCCCCTATAATATCTTCTTTTTAAAGCTTCACATTACCCTTGATCAGTAGTCCCATTTTGGGAAGAAATGGATATTAACTTTTACTAATATTTTTAAACTGATGAAAAAGATGTCCAGATTTAGATAACTGATGTGAAAAAATGATGTGTATTTTCTTTTCTTTTTTTTTTTTTTTTTGGCAGCAAAGCAAGGTTTATTGGGTGATAGTGAAGTGATAGTACAAAGCTCCCAAAAAGGGAGGGGACCCGAGACGGCTGCCCTGTGGTGTAGTTTCTAAAGATTGAGTTTCATGAGAACAACTTGCAGTCTATGGTATCTTCTTATTTCAGAATTCCTGATGTGTCCTTGATCAGTTAAGTAAAGAAAGTGTCATATTTTCCTAACAAATGATTTAGGAATAGGTAGCTATTTATTTTAATAAGAATGTCCCAGCCGTGTTTAGCTAATTTGCACTTGCTATGCATAGGTGAGCGAATGATGAATGGCCCATTCCAGAAGATATAAAATTTGCTTTGTTGAAAGCAAAAATCCAAAACCTACCAACTGGGCTCAAAGAAAATCTAAATTTAACCTGACAATACAAATCCAACATTCTCTGCAGTTGGGGAAGTTTTTCAGTCAGTGAAGGGAATTCCTTTCAAAATTTAACCTCAAGGATTGTAATAGAAAGACATGTTTACTTTCACTGTGAATTATAAACCAAGCATCTTTGCTGTTGGTTTTTTGGGGGTAACCTAGGGGGGAAAAAAGACCTATTTGTTTAAGGCAGTGCTTCTCATTCAGGGGCGACTTTACTCCCTACTGGACATTTGGCAATGTCTGGAGCCATCTTTGGCTGACACAGTTGGGTAGGGAATAGGAGACCAAGGACACCCCTAAACAGCCCGCGGTGCACAGGGACCACAATAGCCTGTCAGCATCACTCTTGACAAGCTCTGATTTAAGGCAGAGTAACAGCCTTGCTGACAGTGTATCAAAATGTTCAACCTGCTAAAATCTATGTTTTTCAGCAGCAAAGAATTTTACGTTGACTAAAATAAAATTGATTTGTGTTTACTAATGTAAGTAACTCTATTAATCATGCTGGATAACAAGAAATCTAAAATGGCAAAAAAAAATTTTAAGAATTTTTACTTTTCTATTTCCTCTTATGACAATGAAAAAAGGGGGAAAAAGTCTTAAGAGTCTAGCATTTTTGGGGCACCTGGGTGGCTCAGTGGGTTAAAGTTTCTGCCTTTGGCTCAGGTCATGATCTCAGGGTCCAGGGATCGAGCCCTACATCAGGCTCTCTGCTCAACAGTGAGCCTGCTCCCCCCCCCCTCTCCCCCCCCTCCCCGCCTGCCTCTCTGCCTACTTGTGATCTCTCTCTCTGTGTCAGATAAATAAATAAAATCTTTAAAAAAAAAGTCCAGCATTTTTATCCAGGTGTTTCTAAATATATATTCAAGATGGGGAAGGTAGGATTTAAAAATTGTATTTTTATTTCTGATATCTAGTATATTCACAAAAAAGTCTTTTTTTTTTTTTTTTTTAAAGATTTTATTTATTTATTTGACAGAGAGAGAGAGAGAGAAATCAAAAGTAGGCAGAGAAACAGGCAGAGAGAGAGAGAGGGAAGCAGGCTCCCTGCTGAGCAGAGAGCCCAATGCTGGGCTTGATCCTAGGACGCTGAGATCATGACTCGAGCCAAAGGCAGCTACCCAGGCACCCTCACAAAAAAGTCTTAACAGTTTTGATGGGACTTTGGAAGTGATTCTTTTGGTTTTAAGTAACTTCAGCTTTTTAGATTTCACAAAACTATTTTTATTTTAATATGATTTTTAAATATTTACCTATATTAAAGTTTACCGACTTTTAATATTTTCATCTTCATTCTGTTATTAGTCCCATCCAATGGATTTTAAAATTTCAATTATTTGACTTTATGTTTGTAGAATTTGCATTTCTTTCTCTTTTTTGTATATTTTATTTTTCTCATGAGATTCCCTGTATGTTAACTCATTCAGATCATATTTTCATTCAGTTATTTGAATTGAATCTAATGTATCTACTTTAAGTTCTCTGCAAAATCCAATATCTGGGCAGTTTTTATTATCTGTTTTTCTCTTGACCATAGATCCCATTTTCCTGTTTCTTTGCATATCCAGCAGTTATTGATTTTAAACTGGCAATTGAGAATTCTAAGTTGTAGAAATCATGAGTTCTGTAGAACAAATTTTATTTTAATGTTAATTTTTATTCTAGTAGGCAGATTTATTTTTTTGAACTTGCTAGCTATAATTTTCCCCTTTGCGAGGATGGGTTGGTAGAAAGCCCAATGTGGTTCCCCAGCACTTCTAATTTGATGGGATTCAGCCTCCAAGTTTGGTCTCCTGGATTTTGTTGGGGCTTGGTTTAGGGCTTTGTTAGGCTAGATCTATGGTAGGCCTAGTTGGCCTTTGTACTTCTTCCCAAGTAGTGGCATTTCTGATGTCTGAGTGGATGCCTGGAATGTCGACCAGGTGTCTTTTCTCTGGCTGGATCACAGCTCCAGGGTTATCTAGCACTGCTGGACCCCCAGGAACTTCAACACCCTCAGCCCCGTTAGCAGCTACTCTCTACAAAGCCTTGGTAGTGTTTCTCTGCACATGGGCAGTCCAGACATTAGCCTAAGGCTTGTGGGGCATCCCTGTGTGCACTTCTGGCCTTCACCCCTCCATAGCTCTTTTGTTTCCCATGCCCTGCCTGTTGATCCAAACTCTGATCTCTGTGTCCTCAGCTTGTCAGAACTTCCATGGACTCAGGAAGTTGTCCCCTGGCTGAGATCTGGGTGGTCATAGAGTCACCTCATCAGTTTCTTTTCTCTCTGGGGTTTTCATCTTAAGCCACCTGTTGTGCAATGTCTGAAAACCACTGCCTCCCAGTTTTACAATTGTTCCCATCAGGAAGGCCAGTCTGGAATTAAAAGGACCCTAGGACCCAAAGCAGAAGTTTCTTCCATGCTTTTGATTTCCTGGAGGCGCTGAGAGATTTCACTTAATTTTCCCATCTCACCATTTCCAGAGAATTCTGAATGAATAATAAATGGTGGTTTAAGTTCCATGGGTTTGTTAGTTCTCCTTAGTGTATTTTCTAGTAGTTTTAGATCCCTGGCAGGGCAGAGAGAACTGGGGGCCTCAGACCTCTCAAGGGACTGGGATGAACACAAATTAGCATCTGCAGAGAAAAATACCACGTACTTGGGGTTCTAGGGCATGTTGTTGGTTTCAGCAGGTCCTCCACAACAAATGACTTTGAAAGGCACATGTCCCAGCATCTAAGACATTAAGTATGGCTCATTCGTTAAGTAGGGCCACAACTGTGTTTCAGAGGAAGCCTGGCTTATCTGGGACCTCAGAATGAGTGAAAAGAGACCTGGCTTTAGGGAGAGATAGCCGTTGCTCCTGGGACCAAGATGGGCTATTCTGATCTCTGGGCAGGAGGGCCCCTCACTTCTGTGGGGACTTTGCCCTTCCATGTGGACAGGCACAGGTGGCAGCTTTGTGAGTTTTCACTGACAGCTGTTTCCTGATCCTTCTTCCTTGTAGGGTCAGGGCTCAGCAGCAAGCCACTGATCTCAGGGCAGGTAGGCCCTCCCCAGACTCAGGAAAGTCCTAAACTTATATGGTAATCTAACGCGTGAGTAATCTAGGAGTGGGCTGTGAGGCAGCTCTGGCCAGTGAGATGTAAGGGAAAGACTTTGGGGGGAACTTCCTTTTCCAGTGAAAAGCCAGGGTCTCCAGCAGAGTCACTGAACTTCCCCTTCTCTTGCACCTGAGGCTGTGGTTGCAGGATGTGATACCTTGAACTGTTGCACCCGTGGAGCAACCGTAAGACATCAACTGAGACTGAAGCTAAGAATGACAGAGCTGGAAGTCAGAATGACCTTGGACTGGCACTCCAGAGTCCTTGCCATATGTGAAAACAATCTTCCCCTCTGCTTAGGTCTCTCATACCTGCAGTTAATCCTAACTAACTCCTGAGCTGCTAGGTGGTATAAAGATACCACAGGGAAAAGGAGGCACGTGGACTGCTTGTGAAGGCAGGACAGAGAGTGTGGGCTGCACCGGTAGTTATGACTTGAGGGATGGTGCCCCAAGCTGCTTGAACAGAGTTAAAACCCACTAGATCATTGTTTTTTGTTTTTTTAAAGTAACAAAAATCTGATATAAAAAATTTGAAAATAGTAACTCCGAGCCATGTGGAAATTTTCAGAAGTTTAGTAGGACCAAGCCTGTGACAGGAAGAATCTATGGAATGAGTAATTAAGTAATTCAAACTGTTCTGGGGCATTACTACGGGAAGGTGGTGAGGCGATACATTTGGAGAAACCTGAAAGAAAAGAGGAACTGCAAGGCCAGGATAGAGAAAAGAATTTTGGGGTATGAATTATGTCACCAATTTAAGGCCGTTGTGTCTGAACACAAGTACCATCTCTCCGGGGCTCTGTGACATGGATGTGCTGGGAATCTAGGTTTCCCCACAGCAGCATGCCTGTCAGGGGCGGCCTCACACTCCTGGAGGGAGCAGCCGCCCCCCTTCAGCTGAGTCCCGAGAAGCCGGACGGTTTCCTAGCAACGCCTAGTTTTATTTGTGGAACAGAGAGAAGGTCTCTATAGAAATAAATCCCAAAGGGAAAGGATTTGGGTGGAACGTCTGGCCAGTGAGGTGTGGCTTATTGGCACGCTCTGCGCTTGGATTGTGTTTCTCTTGGCTTACGTTTTCTTACTCTCGAGAAGTGGGAGTTTTGCTTGTGTTTGGCTAATTGTTCATAAAGTTTTGCATTGTACAAGTCAGTCCAGATGACGTTCAGCTAATCTAGAGAGAAACTACATACTCCTGGATCAGAAAAATAAATTGTTCTCCAGGCATTTTAAGTGATATATACGTCCTTTTGGGAATACAAAGAAAAAAAAGTTGAAAATATCAGAGCGCCGTTTGTGGTAAATTTGGGTGTGAACATAATTCTTAAAACAGGTGCTAATTATATTTTCTCTCTAGAAAGTCTCATACACACCCTGAGATTTCCAGAGAATATTACAATGTAGCGATAGCTCCAAATCTCCAAATTACAACAATTAATGCCTTGCAAATGGTTTTCAAAAATCACTAGATTTAGAACTTATTATCGGTCTCCGTAATGAGAAGCGAACCCTGTATAGAGTAACACTGCTACTCATTGCTTCCTTCTAAGCTGGCTAAATAAAAAGAGCCAAATGCTTAAATGTATGAAAGCACTGAGGGGATCCAACACAAACAGCTTTCCCTGAAAAACTGAATGATCCCTGTTTAAAGAGGAGGCAGGACAGATTATATTTGTTTCAGGCTTGCTATCTAATTCCCCTTAACCTTTGGTCTTGTGCTTTGCTTTCTGGCTATTCAAAAGAAGAACACTTCAAAAGGCTTACCTTGCCATTTCTCATTTTCAGGCAACTTCCAAGTACCTGAACAGAGCGAGGAAAATGCACATTATGAAAACTAGACGTCTTTACTGCTCTGTACACCAGTGTTACTCAAAGTGCTGGCCTATGGTTGATCTAGGACTGGATAAGAAGCTTCTTTTAGAATGTAAATCAATGTCCTGCATCCTTCATTGAGAAAATCTTGCTATTAAAAAATTAAGTTAAATAATGGGCTTATTGAGGCAGCTGTTTCATATTCTGACTCAAGCTCATCTTGCCATAGACCAGTAACCAATAGTTTGCCAGCATTTCTCTGGACCACCCTTTGAGTTTACCTCTCAGGGTCTGCGTGTTGATTTTATCTTCAAAGATGAATGGCAGAACAACCGTATTTGACTCTGTCTTAAAAAATATTATGGCTCATGTAGTATGACGTTTTTCATATTTCTTTACATTTCAGTGGTAAAATAAAAGTAGGATCACAGTAGTTAACCAAGGCATTAGGATTATGTTTTTCAGAGCTTTAAGATCCCGAAGTTTAAATTGGTGTTTTATACACAAAGCATTAAAGTCCAGCGTAGTGATGCCATGCATCCTGTGGGAGGCAGCGAAGGCTGGGCCTTGAGTGCCTTGTGTCTTAGTCTTCATTTCTCCCCCTTGTGTTGAAAATGCAATACTGTGTTTTCAACTTGCAGTTATTTACTCAGTACCTTCTTGATTTTTGCTGTATGAGGTTATCACCTGTACTATTAATATTTTTCTTTAAACCATCTGATAGAAAGGAAGGGAGGGAGGGAAGGAAGGAAAGAAGGGAGGGAGGGACGGAGGGAGAATCTAGTTATTTACCCGGACTTTGTTTTAAGCAGTAAAGGAAAGGTGTTCTGTGTCAATTGTAATTCTTCCTACCATACATTATCTGTTAAAAAAAATGACTTTTGTAGACAGCGCTATCGAGATTATCACCCACAGCACACTTTGAGAAATTCTGGGGTTATCCATGGTTAAGAGCACAGGCTCTACGATCAGACAGACTAGTAAATTCAAATACACTTACTGACTTGAGTGGATAACATAATCTCTTTGATGTCAATTCCCTGTGAGGAGTCGCAGGGCTGCCCTACATGTGCTGCTCCTGACAGAAGCCCTTTTTGAATTATGTCACTTTTTTAAACCTCAGTTTCCTCATCTATTAAAAAAAAAGACAAAAAAAAAAGTACCAGTATCATGAGAAATAAGATAATATGTGTGTAAAGCACATATTATCTTGAGAAGATAATATGAGAAGGTGCCTGGGCTTATTGTAACGTCCTGCTGATTGCAAACTATCATCATTATTTTGGCTACTGTAAATAATAATAAAATCATTTTCCTGGTAGCCTGAAGCTGCAGCACAAACTTATCTACTAGATGAATCCACGAGAAGGGATGTCCATATAAAGCGACACACCAGACCACTTCTGTTTATTAAAAACCCAAATCCAATCCTTTGAGTCAGAGTTCTAGAAATTATATAAAGCACTTCAAATTTCAATGCTAAATAATACAGTATTTTGGGTATTTTGTAGGTTCTGAACCAATATGCTTTTCAAGGTGATGGGAAAGCTGCAGTTTAATCCCAAATTCAATCAAACGGAACAAAGAATTTACGTATTAAGTATTTAGTTTCCAGAATAGCTATCAAATGTAGTGAAGAGTAACTGTTTGTAAGCTCTTTTGGTATTTTTACATAATTACTGCCAAAGAAAAGTTGTTTCACGTCATGTCTTTAAATTTTAGAAAATGGTTTTAGAGAATAAGAGCTTTGAACATGAAATGCTTTTTTGGATCAACTTAACTCTAAATTGCTTTTTGTTACCTAGTTGTATTAGCCTCCGTCAGATTATGCTGTACAAGTGAGCTAACCCTGAATCCTCAGTGACTTAGCAGAACAAAAGATTATTTCTTTCTAATACAATGTGTCCAACATGGATTGACAGGGGCTTGCTTTGTACTGTTGTTTAGACATGTGGGCTGACCATTCTCCTGATTTTTGCCATATTGGATTATTAAAGGCTCACCATCATGTCATTACACTATCTGTAACAGAAGGTTTCTCTGGCAAGTGTTAAGGGAAGAGAGCACTGGAGACTCCTACATCGGCTCTTAAATGCTTTGGCCCCAAAGTGACACATCTCACTTCTCAAAGACTCCATTCAGCATTAGTCCCATGATCTGCCTAACTGCACAGAGACTGGGAAATGGGGAGAAGCCATTGGCTCTTTAGGGAACAGTTGATGTCCCTACCATAGTAGATGTGTCTTGCTAACAACGTGTGTGGTCCTCTGACATTCCAGCTTAAGACATCCTTGCCTGGTCACTGCAAGAATAGATGCTGGGTATTAGAAAGTGTCATACTTCCGTATACACTTTACAACGCGTTCAGAAGACTGGATGAGAAGACACACCCAGAGCAGGACCAAGGACAGTACCTGGCACTGTGGATGCACTATGGGGTTAGAATCTGAATTCACAGCATCTCGTTGGCATCGCAGACCATCACGGATCTTTCCATCTTAACATCACGCATGTTAAAGATCTGGTTCACAGAGAAGTCCATGTATTTCAATTGGTTGTGGAAGAGTTCCCTGGACATTCGGTAGGCTTTATAAAGACGGATAGTTTAGGGGCGCCTGGGTGGCTCAGTCGTTAAGCGTCTGCCTTCGGCTCAGGTCATGATCCCAGGGTCCTGGGATCGAGCCCCGCATCGGGCTCTCTGCTCAGCGGGAAGTCTGCTTCTCCCGCTTCCATTCCCTCTGCTTGTGTTCCCTCTCTCGCTGTGTTTCTCGCTGTCAAATAAATAAAATTTAAAAAAAAAAAAAAAAAAAAAAAAAAAAAAAAAAAAGACGGATAGTTTAGTGTACCCAAGGAAGCTTTAGTATATTTTATCCCCTGACATAGAGATAGAAAGCCATACTTGAAATAAACATTCTTCTGTCTGTATACTGTGATAGTGAGGTGGTTTTTATTTTTTAACTGGTTATTCTATGAACATTATCTGAGCCCCCCCCACCCCCAGTTTGTGTCACTTTTCCTTAAAGGATGCTTATATAGATCCTAAAATTAGTAAATGTGAAATGATTGTAAATATTTTTTGATGCAGTTAAGACAACATTGACGTGCGGTTTAGAAATTCTTCAATCCACAGGCACCTGGATGGCTTAGTGGATTAACTGTCTGACTCTTGATTTCGGCTCATGTTGTGATCTCAGGGTTGTGAGATTGAGCCCTGTGTTGGGTTTTGCCCTGAACATGGAGCCTCTCTCTCTTTCCCCCTCCCCACCCTATTCTCTCGCTCTGTCTCAAAAAAAAAAAAAAAAAAAAACTTCATTCTGATAAAACCCATTACTAACTCACAAAATAATTATTTACCACACATATTGTTTTTATAATATTTGTTATAATTGGCTTTTCTTGCTTTTCTAAGGGCTAATAGGCACATCAATAAAGAAAATACATTTATAATGTCATCTTTTTATCCTGATCTCCTTCTTAAAGTCTGTTTGTCTGTTATTAGTTGCTGTGTCAACTTTCTTTTGGTTAGTTTTTGCTCGATGTATCTTTTCCCACTGATTTCATTTCAGCCATTCTTTGGCATGCTTCAGATATATCTGCTGTAAATCATCTAGCTTTATGAATTTTAATCCAATCTGAGTGACCCTCTTTTAAAATTGGTGCATTTAGTGTTTTAATATTTGCTGGGGTTTTTTTTTTTTTTTTTATATATTTGGACTTATTTCTACGTCCTATTTTGTTTTCTACATTTTATGCTTTTTTTGTAGTTTTTTTTTTTTTTTTACCTGCTTTTGTGCCTTCCATTGAGATGATGAGTTTTCTTTACTTCCTTTCATCTATTAAGTCTATTTGTTTGAAAGTTAAACTTTCTAGGTCTAGTCTGTTAGCAGTTATCCTTAAAATATTTGTCATGTATAATGAGTTAAAGGTTAAAATGAATCAGTATCTTTATATACCTCTCAAACTCTACAAAGATCTTAGAACTTATTTATTACAATCACTTCTTTCTCCATCTTCTCTTTTACTGTTGACAACATTTAATTCTATCCTGTTTTAAATCCCTTTTTCTATATTAGTCATTATTGTTATTGTGGATTTTTTTATAGACAGGGATTATTCTAGTGTTATATTCTGCATAAAAAGCTCTGAAAAAACTTAGTGGCTTAAAACAACAATGTATTGAATGAGTAAACAATAGGGTAGAAAAAGAGATTTATCTGAATGAACAGCACTAGAGTACATGAGGTTTGATTTTCCTACAAAACACACATGCACACAAAACAAAAGTTGCATTCTAAAATAAATGGAAGCAAGCAGGAGAAATTTAAAATTCAACTTCAAATTCTTGTTGATGTACCAACTCAAAGAATACTTGTTTTTTTGCCTTTTTTTTTTTTTCTTGTTAATGTAGGTAATGATGAAAGGTATCAGGTATACTTGAAATCTTCTCTTCATTTTTTGTAGTGGGTTTTCCCCGTTGTGGGCTCTTAAGTGTTCTCTCATTTGGCAGCATTAACTTTTATCTTTATATTAAACTAGTCTTATGCTGGCAGTCTCTGAGTTACAGTAGAACTGTGATAACTGTCAAAGTCGTCATATTGATTTCTGACAGTTGTTTTACCACAGTCAGGCTGACACTATTGTTGAGTTTTTGAGTAAATGACTTGACAATTGTTTATACTTCATATGGACATCAGAGGAACTATAGAGAGCATTTCAGGTTTTCAGTCTGATTTAAGTGGTTGGGACCAGAGTGTCATAACTTGGATTCAGCTGTTACGTTAAGGAATTCTTTCTCTAAGTCCTATTCTGTATTTTTTTTAAATTTAAATGATGAATTGCAAATCTCCCAGTGTATGCATGCTCACTGAGGAAGCCTGATGTTTCTTTTCCTACACAAAAATTTACAAGCAACAAATGCTCCCATTTTCTCAATTTACTGTAGTTCCTAAAATCATTAGGTGACCCACACTAATGCCTTAATTACATATGGAGCTTGAACTGGTTAGAGACCAGTGGATCCATTAACTTCTGCAACGGGTAGTGGAGTGGCAAAAAGGATGCTTTTGCAGATGGAGTATGGAATGGATCTGGAGTTAAGTTCTGGCTCAGCCTCCATTTCTTGTGTAAAAATGGGAATGGTATCAACCCCATAAATTTGCAGAGAAGATGAAATAAGATGACACTTGTGAAGTGTATGCAGGGTGGTGGTTTCATAGGTGGTAACCACCACGCCACCAAAACGTTTGTTGAGAGCCTGCCATTTGTCTGCTAGTAGGTGGTGGGGTCCAAACATGAATCAGCTCACATTTCGGTGGGGTGTGAGGTAGGTAGGAACGATGCCGTGTGTTGAGCACAATGTTACAGAGGCCGCGAGAGCACAGAGAAAGAACAATTTGATGCCTAAGATGGGTTCAGGGATGGGAAAGGAATAGAAAGGGCTTCACTGAGAAGGTGATATTTAGACTTATCATCAAGTAGGACTTTTTTTTAATTTTTGATATTCCCATGAGAGGAAGTGGTTCTAGGAGGTGAGAATTTCATATGAGTGTCACGTTTATCTCATGAAGGGATTACCTCTGCTTTATTGAAGATTGCCCCTCCTGTCCTCTTCCTTTTTCTGCCTGGCTGACTTCTGTGGATCCTTTTAGAGAGGATTCAGAAGTCACCCACTCTGTGATGTGCCCCGTTGACTGTTCCAGGTGATCAGTCTTTTCCTGTTTCCCTAGGAACTTTTTCATTTCATCTTTCAGTGCCGATGTCACTGTGTTGTAATTTGTCTTTTTCTGTGTTTGTCCCTTTGGGTGCACTCTTAACTGGGTCCTGTTCACGTGTCCTGAGCACCTTATCCAGCTGTCTGTGCTGCTTTATTCATGTGGATTAATTAATTTCATTAAAGAGTGGGTTTTAGGGCAGTTATGAGAGAAAAGTGAGTACTTTCGTATTGGAGATTTATTTCACATTATATAATTTTCTCCTAATGATTTTATTCAAACCAACCAAGATTGGTTTTGGTATTCATTCACTCACTTATTTCTGCAGCAATATTAGGAATTTCCCATATACCAGGCATCTGAAGGAGTTTCTAAAATACCTGTATTTGAGATCATAGTTAAAGAACTGTCATTCCAGTTCTTTTTTCAATTATTATCTTTTAAAAATATTTTATTTATTTATTTGACAGAGAGAGAGACAGCAAGAGAGGGAACACAAGTAGGGGGAGTGGGAGAGAAAGAAGCAGGCCTCCCTCTGAGCAGGTATCCTGGTGTGGGGCTGCATCCCAGGACCCTGGGATCACAACCTGAACTGAAGGCAGCTGCTTAACAACTAAGCAACCCAGGCGCCCCTCTTTTTGCAATTATTATACTATATTGGCCTGTTGCTTCCTTTCTTTACCAGTGGGTTCTATCTTCAATATGGAAAGCACTATGTGTTTAAATGGAAATGAATATATTCCCTGAATTCAGTGTGCTTAGTGCTTTATACTCTCATCCTTTTTTGTTTTTTCTTATTCCCTTGTTTGCAAAAATATACATCTGCTGCTCTAAGCAGTCAGGAGTATTTTTCTGAAGGTTGTGTGTCGTTTGGCATGGAGAATATATATAGTGTTTTTGACATTTTGAAATATATCACCTTTATATTCACAACATAACTATCACACATCTATGAACAAGTGCTGTTATAAACTTGTTGATGGTTCAAAGAATGATCGATTGTCTTTTTACTCTACAAGAATAAGTACAAGTATTTTGGGGACTATAATTACAACACTAAATATAGTATTAGAAGCAAATATGTTACTGTAAGTCTAATTAAAAAAAAACACTTTAAAATTCCTAGCTGAGAATTTACATTAAGTTAACTAATAGGATTTTAAATATTTATATACCTTTTTAACGCATCCAAATAGATGGATTTTTTTTTTTAAAGTGTAAGTCTGTGGCATATTTTGGATAGGATAAAACATTCCATGCAAAAAGGAAAGCCTTGAAAATTCAGCGAACATCTGGAGGAGGTTAAATTTTCAAGTTTTGGGCTGTGTGACAGTCATTTTTCCTCTGTTCACTTAGCTGCCAAACCCTGTCATTCCTGAGGCATTTCAAGGAGACAAACAAGGTAGACTGTGTGTATATGTACGTGCCCCCATGAACCCACTGATTTGAGCAAGGTCACAGGTCAGCATCTGTCAGGTAGCTTTGAATTTTCTAGTTCATCATGTGATTCATTTGCCACTATGAAACCAATAAAGCTACTTTAAAAAAATTCATTATTATTTGTAAAAGTCTAACTGGAGTAATGCTGCTGAGATAAGCAGCAACATCATCATCTTTGTGTTATGTGATGGTATTGATGGAACCTCCAGAATTCCTCATTTTACGTAAATTTCACTCAGATGTAACAAAACGGTACATTTATTTAAGGAAATTGAATGCTGGTGGTGAAGTACTGTATTTTTCATCATCTGGAATCATTAAATAGCTGATCCATCTGTTGAAGTTTATTTTAAAACATAGAGACATGGAGGTTTTAGATTTAGAAAAGGAAATTAATGATCATTTACTCTGCTGGCCTCATTTTACAAACGAGAAACGGAGGGCCTGGATGGATTAAATAATATTCCCATGGTTGCTCAGTAAAAGGGTTGGAAAAAATACAGTGTTTAATAGGAATTTCCTCCACAGTGGGGCTGCTTTTTAAAGGAGTTAGGTGCTAAATCAGTTCCTGCAGGTGATTTTTGAGTAGAGCTAAAATTACCCTCGAAAAGCCCCGGGAAGGCAATATGACTTAACAATGAGTTCAACACAGCCGTTTTTTTCTTCCAATATAGGAATAATCTCCTGTCTTAGATTGAGTGCCAAGGAAGAGGTTGCCTTGTGTTTAGGAGAGGTTTTTATATCCCCCCAAACCCTACCATTTAAAACCAAATTTCCCCTCAGCCTGGTGGGACCCTTGAAAGAACTGCGTATTTCCTGCTCCCTCAAGGGGCCCACACTCAGCGTCTGGAAAGGCTCCCGTGCAATTTAGATGATGCTCTTTCTCAATCTCTTCTCTTGTATCAACGGAGCGTGTGTGGTTCCACCAGAATATGTTAAATGCGCGTTTGCTGTGCCTCCCTTGAACATCGTTTCGTCTTTGAAGGTTCAGTAGACTGTGATGAGTCACTTCCTTGACTGGAGGCTCATAGAGATTTATTTTCCAACTTGTTTTTGCTAGTTTTTATAGCACTGTCTAAAATATTCCCCCAATACTTATTGTCCCTTTGAGCAATACTTCAATGAAAGAATTTTATTTTTTTAGAGCTGTCGCCGTGTCTCAGATACACATAAATACTGTCTGTTCAGTTACTTCTGCTCCTTCCTTACCAGGGCAGCATGCGTTCTTTGGGGTTTTAAATCCAAGAACTGAGTGCATACACAAAGTCTGGGCCTCAGGAAAGCCTCGGATGATCTAAGAGGATTGGTTTTGGTCCAAGAATCCCTTTGCCAAAAAATATCAAACCCACTCATCTTTGTTTAAGCTGTAACTGATGAATTAATTTTTTTCCTAAAGGCAGATGTGACCAACACCTGTAAGAGTCCGTTAGCTGAAATATCCCACATATTCTTCAAATAGTCAAATATTTCAAAACTACTTCAATAACTCTCTTAAGAAAGCTATGCAGAATTGAAGGATGTATTGCAGAATTCTTGTTTAGAACAGGTGACAGGAGGAACCCTGTGCCCTACTCGTTTCCAAAACCATGCACTTGCATGTTGTAGTAACTGGAAAATCCCACACCAGACCTTCTGTCGGTCTTCGCCAGCCTGGCCTCCGCTGCGGCCCACTGTGCCCTCTTTCTGAGGCCGCTTCTTCATTGACTGTGACCCTGTCTCCTGGATCTCCCAGTTTTCTGGCCCTTTGTTCCTTTCCTCTTTACTGAAACTCCTTTCTTACCCTCTTGTAAGTGAATTTTCTTCTTTTTAGTACCTCCTTCCTTGAATGATTTTATTCCCTCCCAGTTTTTAGCCCGTCTAGGCAGAAGGCTTTCCCTCTAACCACAGGTGGTTGTACGCTCCTGGCCTACAGGGGCCACGCCTGCACATCTCCTCGTGTCTCTGCATTCAGGGCCCTCACACTGGTGGCACCAAGTCAGCTGTGAGGAGGGCATGGACGTGAACACAGAAGGGGTGAACGCTGCACATCAGGGCTGTGGCTTGCCCTCAGTTTGCTAGCGACCCACCATTTAATGGCCAACCTCTATCTAAAGCTCCCGAGACCATTTCTCTCTGAATACTCGCTCTTCAAACTCAGCTGGTTCAAAAACAAATTGACTGGCATGCCAAACCAGCTCTTCTTCATTTTCTATATTTGTTTGGGGAAATGCCATTTTTTGAAGTCTCTCAGGCTTGAAAATTGCTTGAGACTTTGACACCTCTCCCACTCTCAAGGGAAGACTTCAGTTAGCAATGTTTTCTGGCATTGTCACCTCTTTGGATTCTCATTTCATGTAGGTCTTTATTGTTAGCTCCCTAGGTCATGTCCTTAGTCTGACATACTCCAGTCCAATCCATGTTCCACATTACCATCTAGTATTTAATAAATGAAAGTTTATTTTTGCCAGACACTCAGCTAAGTGCTTTACATATCTTATCTCATTTAATCCTCAGAACAACATTACGGAGTAGTGTATCTGTTAGGAGTTATCGGTGACTAAAAACACCCAAACAAACCTAGCCCTCCCCTGGATCAGGGAGGGGAGTGGCCAGGAAAATGCAATTGGAAATCATCCTCTAAACCAGCCAGGGCCGCCCTGCTGTGATGGGGTGCAGGGTGCGGGGGCGGGTTAGCCTTCTGCAAGCACTGCCGAGCATGGTAAGAGAGGTGGGAGCTGGGTAATGCAACCCATGTCTAATTTAGGCCGTTGCCAGTATCCTCATTGTATGGACAAGGAATAGACTAAAGTTAATTAACTTTTCCAATGTCTTTTCAGTTAAGGAGGCATTGAAATTTTCCTGACTTTTCAGCTTATGCTCTCCATTATCCTCTGTCATAAAGCTCCCCACTTACGCAGTAGAGGCTCGTGGTCAGATGATTTGGCTGTGAAGTTGGATAGACCTAGATTTAAATCGGCCTTGCCACCTGCTGTGTGCCACTGGGCAACTTACTTACCCTCTCTGATAACAATATCTGTCTCCTAGGAAACAATAAAATCCTCATTCGGATTTTCCCACGTGCACTTGGCACAGGACTTGGTTAGTAAGAATGTAAAAAATGTCGACCGTGGTGATAATGTTCAAACTCTATTTCAGCAAGGCAAAGACCAGATTTTTCTATTTCTGTTTGCTGTACTGGCGAATATAGACCATTACTTTGGATACAATATTTGTTGAGTTAAAAAAACCCACTATATATAGGAAAACGTGACGATGAAAACTGTACTCCAGGGATTAATGACACCATTAATGTGCAAGAATGATCAAAGGGAACTCCTTCTGCTTCAGTGGCAGCTGAGGCTCCCGGGTGGAAGGTGACAACCACCTCTGCATCTCAACGTGAGATGCTTGACCACCCAGGCAGGTCTCACAGAGGTGTCCAGAATCATGAAAGAGGAGTTGCTGACTTGACGGAGGATTTCCCTGGGAGCATAGTCAGTGTGCTGGGAGCCATTTTTTCTGTCAAACATATACGTGCTGGAGAAAAGTGGGCTGCTTCCCTCCACCTCAAGTCAAGTGAGAGCAGTGTCAGGGCACCTGCCCCAATGGCTTCATGAGTGTCCTCTGCTGTGTGAGGGACACACTGGACTGGTGTCTGATCCATGCCCAACGACTCTAAGGCGAGAAGCTGTGGCTGGCGCAGAGAGTGGGCACGGCTCGCTGGCCACGGGACACACTGCCTGAGCTGCTGGGACAAGAGTGTGTGTTTCTGGTGGACGAGGGTTGGGGTCTGCCCACCACAGAGCTGATGTGGGGTCACTGGTATGCCTGTGACCCTGTGGGGTCACACGATGCAGAGGGGCTGCTGCTCCCCGGGGCCCATTCAGAAGACCTCAGCGGGAAGAGGCCAGGTGTGTTCTGGGAGTGCCATCATCTGAGGGAAAGAGGGTTGTAAGCGACCGCAGCAAGGAAACTGCAGGTGAGAATCCTCAGAAATGGGCTGTCTCTCCAGAACCCAGGAAATATTCTCTGGAGAGAGAAAGTCCAAGCTCCCAGAATGCTGGCACCAGATTGTGGCAGTGCCACCTCAGCCGTACCTTCTCTGCCTCCTAACCTTTCCTTCTTCCACCCCACTGAGATCCTGAGAGAGACAGAGACTGGCGGGAAGTAGAAGACTGAGAATCCAGCCACAGCTCCCTTCCTTTCTGAAGGCTTTCTGCCCAAAGCGGGCCTTAGCTAAGACAGAGGAGAAGATTTTATTGTAACTGAAGTTTGGATGTTTAACTGTGACACAGGACTGGACATTTTCTTTATAGATGTGAACATTTTTGTGACTTGATGTGACCAGAGTACTTCTCCTTATCTCATAATGACCAGAAGAGTCAAGGGGCCTGCTCTTGTCTTTCCATCCAGTGGTGAGGAAGAGCTTGTCACCCAGAGCAGATCACAGCAGGCAGCAGTCTGAAAAGAATAACTTTGTTTTCAGTTTTGTCCTTGGAGTCCCGCTTGCTGCCTGTAGTACCCATTTGTAAAACTTTATTAGCAATGGGTTTCAACATTGTCTGGTGTTTGAAGTGGAGCAGACACTGTTGGGATTGGTTCGGTTTGATTGTCAGGTTGCAAATCAAGATGTTACAAGAATGGAGCCTAGGTATGGTTTCAGCCTTCGACCCAAAGGAGTCACTGAGCTGACCGCAGTGGGCAAAGTGGGGTGGAAAATGGTTCTGTTGGGCAAATGTTGCCTACCTCTTGTCTCTTGCTTTGCCTTGCTTCTCAGTCTGTCAGTGTTGACTGATAGCTGTGCTCCAGTCCCCTGGAGAGAACCACTTTTGAAGAAATATGCACATGGCTTTAGGCTCTGAACTATTTATGGAAGAGCAAAGCATTTCACTCAAAAGCGGCACAGAAGAGAAAATCAGGGACTGTTACCAGTGCTTTTTGACTGCATTGGTGGGATACAGCTGGAAGCTGGGTGAAATACAGTGTGATCATCACCAACAACAGTCAGGAAACTGAGGCACATCCAAGAGATGATGAGAAACATCCAAGAAACAAGAATGAGCACATCCTTGACACAGGAGGCACAGGGTGGTGGGAATGAGGCCACCTGTCCCTAAGATAGACTTCAGCCTTCCTACAGAGACCAGCATGGACTGCCAGAGAAGTCAGGAGTGGCGCGGGCAGTCTGTATAGCTATGATAAATGCAAAGAATAAAGGGAGAGCTCCAAATTAGTGGAAAGAAGGCTGAATTAAGGTTTTAAGTTTTTGGTGAGGTCTTCATGGAGTATCCCATGAAAATGTTGTCATTAGGATGGATCTTAATTGGCATGACTTGTCCTTATGAAAAGGGGAGATCTGGATAATGACATGCCTGACAGGGAGAATATTCGCCATATGAACATGAAGATGGTTACGTCCGAGCCAGGCAGAGGGGCCTGGAATGGATCCTTCCCTCATAGCACTCATTAGAAAGTACTGTCAACACTTGATTTTAGACCTCCAACCTCCGAACTGTGAGACAAGAAATTTCTGTTCAAATCACTCAGCTTATGGTACTTTGTTACGGCAACCCTAGGTGATGTATTCAATAGGTATTTGTTTAAATACTGGGACTGTAACGAAATAAGAATTCTTAAACTGCATAGCCTCATTTTCCAGGGTAATTTTGACCAAACTCATAATGAATTTCAGATTAAATTGCCTCCCCAGAAGCTTTAAGATCATGCCAGGCTGCCCCTTTTCTCTCTCTGTGCTTCAGCTGTGTCCCACCCCTACCTCACACCACCGTCCCCTGAGCTTGGATACCCTCTGGTGTGTCTCTTTTTATGTATAGTGCCCTAGGTGTGTGCACTTGGCCACCCTGACTCTGTCAAGAGTGCCCTTCTTTCCACAAGGCCTCTGTATGGAACCTGGTTGCTTTTTTAAACTTCCACTGCTGTGTGTGTGTGTGTGTGTGTGTGTGTGTGTGTGTGTGTGTGTGTGTGTTTTATTTCTTCTGATCAGAAAAAAATTGTCACCTTTTCACTTTTGGAAATGGTAGCACCCGCTAAAAAGAAAGCACTATTTGAATTCATCACAGATCCTGACCCTGAATTAAAAGATGCTGCTCCATCTAGCTGAGCTGTTGTCTTTCGTGGCATTTGGACCTCTGAGTCCATATTTATCTGGGTGGGCTATTATCATAGCTCTTAGCACACATATTTGTGGGTGTTTGACTATAAACCATAAGTGTAGAGGGCTAATCATATTTGGATCCTCTGTGCCTAGTACCCAATTCAAATTCAACACAAATTTGTTGAATCAATGAGCATTTTAAAAGGAAAACCTGAGATTCAATGTCTGATAGGTGTATTTCAGTTTAACATCCAATTGAATTCTGTGATGTGTTGTTGCATCTGAAATATTCTTCTAGGCTTTCGCTTCAGAATATCATTGATTTAGAGAATGTTTTTAGCCCTAGACTGAATGCCCAAGATTTTGTGGGTCCTGTATTTCTAGGGAGCTTTAGAAATTTTTCCAGTGATTTAGGTGTGTTGATCTGATTAGACACAGCAAACGGATCTAAATAACCACCCCTCTTTCTTTCCCAAAATCTCTTGAAGATATATTTCTATGAGTTACATTAGGACAGAGGTGGGCATTTTCTAGAATTCATTCTATGCTTAAACCACTCATCTATTTTTACGTTCTGCTCTCTGGCTGAATTTTTCAAAATCTGGCTGTCAGCATACTAACAAATTGGTCCTCCTGGATGATATTCTTCATGTTACTTTTAGGAATATGTCCAAATGCACTTTTGCCATTTACCAATTAAATACTCCCCCCCAAGTGTGTTATACGCACTTGTATTTTGAAGAGCAAGACTGTGGAATGATGATGATATTTACAGATCCTTACATCGAGACAGGAGAACACTTGGAAGACCATCAAGAGCATTTCCATCTTTTTATGATCAAATGGTGCATGATGACACTGTCATCCTGTATTGGAGGATAAGTCTGTGCAGGCTTGTCAGGAGCAGTTATTCTTAGGCGTCCTTTACTGCTCTGGGAGAAACCTTTAACTCAGTGTTATTTTTGCCCAAATAGCAACCTCAGATTCAGGGACCCCAAACTCTATGAAACCAGGCAATTCACTTGAGTAAGTCTTTCATGGTTCTTGAGCCAGGTTTTATGGGTAATACAGTCTCTAGCTTTAAGGGACTTATTATATACATAAGCTCAGGATGGTGGCCCTGGTTTGAGGTTGAAACTCTGGTATGAGGGCGTGTATTTCTTCTAAATCTTAATCTGGCAACACGACACTTTTCATTCCTGTCCTCATGCCCATTGCACTCCTCACCACTGCAACAGGAGATAGAAAGTAGCACCTGATTGACAAATAGGGCCAGGAATGTTCTGTGGGCCTTTAACCTAAGCCTAAAAGAAACTCTTGGACCCATCGGAGGCTTTCAGAAACTTTCTTTGATGCAGTTCAATGATTAGGATATCCTGGGAGCTTTAGAACTCTGACCAGGTTTGCCCACGACTGGCTGAATACCTCAGACTGAAGTAGTCCCAAACCGTGCTCTCACAAATGGAGGACAGATTGTTCAGTTTCTTGGTGCTGCCCAGTTTTCAGTTCATGGAGCATTTCCTGCTAGGAGACCTCAGGAGTCAGGATGGGTATGACCCAAACAGAACCATAAAATCTTAACTTTTAGACACCAGAAGAATCTTGAGCTCACTGATTTAGTTTCTCTTACATTTTATTTATTTTTTTATTTTTTAGGAAGCACAAAACAGTTTATTAAACAGTTTATTAAAGTGAAAGTACACTTCTCGGTGGGAGAGTGGGTAGGTTCTCAGAGTTGGAACAGGCCCTAACTTATTTGGTGTTTGATTGTTGTCTCTCTGGGCTGGGAGTACAGGTATCTCTATGAGCTCCTGATTTCAATTTCTTTAGCTACATTCCCAGAAGTAGGATCACTGGATCTTTTTTTTTTTTTAATTAATTTTTATTAACATATAATGTATTATTTGCCCCAGGGTACATGTCTGTGAATTGTCAGGCTTACACATTTCACAGCACTTAACAGCATATACCCTCCCCAATGTCCACAACCCAGCCACCCCATCCCTACCTGCCCCCGCCTCCCAGCCACCCTCAGTTCGTTTCGTGAGTCCAGAAGTCTCTTATGGTTTGTCTCCCTCCCCATCCCTTCCTGTTTCATTTCTCCCCCCCCCCCAAACTCCCTCCTTGACTCTCAAGCTCTTTATATCGGAGAGATCATGTGATAATTGTCTT
>CM053605.1:32237029-32268602 GCA_028646535.1 Procyon lotor
TGCTCCTAGAATTGCTGTTCTTATTCTCTTCTCTCTCCTGTTGTGTTTGCCGGCTTTTCGAGTGGTTTTCTGCTTCTTTAGCTGGACTTCTGGGTCCTGGTGCTTTTTGTGCGTCCTATACCTCCGCCATCTTGCCAGATCTCCCTCTCTTACATTTTAGTCAATAAAACAGAAGTTCAGAAACTTGCTCCAGCTTCACTGCCACTGAGTGGGACTAGTAGGGCCAGAATTCAGATCTCTTTGTTCCCTATTGGTCTTGCATTGTCTGTTTCACCCAAAGTCTTTCCAGCCAAGCACTGCCTTCAGTGGTGGGTTGACAAGTTGGCCGTCTCTCAAAGATACCCTCTGATTTGTAGTGTTTATAAATTTCCACAGTATAAATCCTTCCACCACGGCCAATTTCAAACTACCAACAGTCTGAGAGCCAGCTTTCAAAATTCCAGACACTGTCAATAATTGGTTCCAGCACACCACTGATTATATCCTCCTGCTGCTCTTTTTGGTAGTGTTGGTGTTATATCAGTGACCAGTGCCTTGTGAGGTTGGTCGGCCCCTGTGGTGAGGGGACATAAAATAGTGTGACTAAGAGAAGGACCTGTTTCACTGATTAGTTCAATTCCATGAGCCCAGCATTCCCTGGACCCTAATTTCCTCCAGGACTCTGCAGTCTTTGAGTCAACAATTGAAAATAAATCCTGGATGTTAAGTTAGGGGATGTTTCTTTTGCTCTAAAGCACTTTGAAAAGTCATGTTTTGGAACTTGGAATTTGCTGTTCATAAAGATTTTGCATCTTGAGAGAAGGTCCAGGAGAGGGGTGCAGAAAGTTTCCCGTCCATCTAATCATTCATTTTACTTATATTTGACAGTTACCAATGCACCTAAAAGTTACGGCACTCCTTCATCTAGCTATTTTGAGTTGAGAGACTGGAGGGGATAGGATACAGGGGATAATGTCATCATAATCTGGACTGGTAATGGAAGAAAAGAATCTAGAGCTGGAAGCGCCCTAAAGATACTCATCACTCACATACTATAGATGAGGACACTCAGAGACTGATTGAAGCCTGCACAAACCCACACAGCTGTTGAGAGTCATTTGGGATCCTAACCTGTGATTCTTGATATCTCATTCAGTGTTTTTTCCATTACACCATTATGACTACTTGATGACTATTTGCATATTCAGAGCATGGAATGTCATGCTTCTGACTTCAGATTGAATGAATGTGAATGAAAGATTTTCTACGTACCTTTTGTTCTATTAAGAAGTAGAGTATGGTGGAGCACTGGGTGTGGTGCATGAACAATAAATCTTGTAACACTGAAAAAATAAACATATTTGGGGGAAAAAAAGAAGTAGAGTGTGGGGGCACCTGGGTGGCTCAGTCGTTAAGTGTCTACCTTCGGCTCAGGCCATGATCCCAGGGTCCTGGGATCGAGCCCTGCATCGGGCTCCCTGCTTGGCAGGAAGCCTGCTTCTTCCTTTCCAGCTTCCTGAACTACTTGTGTTCCCTCTCTCACTGTCAAATAAATAAATAAAATATTTTTAAAAAAAGTAGAGTATGAATTGAAGTACTGATTTGGAGGACTGCCCAAGGCTTCTTTAACCTCCTACAACTTCTTGTCCATTAGTTGTCCATGAAAGGATTCAGAAAGTGCTAGATGGTGTGAAGCTTGAGACTTTTCATAAAAAAGAATCATTCCAGGTTTTTTATAGGTGCAGAATGAAATATTTAGTATTGAGATAGAGAATAACCCACCTGTTTTGTGTCAAAAGGAAGACTTGGCTCTGATGTGAGTGTCAGTTAATTCCACAAGCATTTAAACACCTACAATGTGGGTGCCTACATGGCTTAGTTGGTTAAGCAACTGCCTTTGGCTCAGGTCATGATCCTGGGGTCATGAGATTGAGTCCCATGTTAGGTTCTCTGCAGGCTCTGCAGGGAGCCTGCTTCTTCCTTCTTTACATCTTCCCGCCAGTCCCCCTGCTTGTGCTCTCTTTCTCTCTCTCTGTCAAATAAATAAATAAATAAAATCTTTAAAAAAAAATAAACACCTACAATGTGCCAGGCAGCATGCTAGGCACTGGGAATACACAGATGAATAAAACATCAGCTTGGTTTTCTGAACACGTACCCTGTGAGAGAAGAGACATGTGAACAGATAATTTCAGCATAATCTTCTAAGAACAGCATATGCACAGAGCACATGATGGCAGAGGGGTTTAGTTTAATATATGGTTTCATTTGTTAACTCGGGCTTAGCAGGAAGAACACTGAGCAAGGAGCCCAGCAATTAGGTTTTGGTCCCAGCACTGTGATACATGACTGTGCAACCCAGTATAAAACATTTAGCATCTTTCTGTCTGTGTTGGAGAAAGGGAGAATCATGGTAAACTCCTAAAAGGTTATCGGGAAGATTGAAAAAATCCTCTGTGAAAGTGCTTTGAAAGTATTATCTGCCACACAAATGCAAGTATATTATTTTCATTTTGGAAGCAGGTGACTTTTTTTTTTTTTTTTTTAGCTAGATAGCTCATATTCTTTGACAAAGCTCTCTCTAGAAGCATCCATTATCAAATATTTATTGAGCACCCGAATATTTATTGAGCACCTATGTCCATGTCCTGAAATACAACAGTGAATTAAACAGAGAAGGCCCCTACTTGTGAAGCTTATATTTGAGACGGGAAAGAGAAAATAAAGTTTTAAAAGGTAAAGAAAAATATCAGGTAGTATTTCAAGTAAGTACAATGCAGATAATAAAACAGGGTAATATGTTAAGAGAGGTTGGGTAGAATTTATGTTGGGTCAGGAAAGACTCTCTAAAAGGTGACTTTTAAGCGGAGTGACAAGTAGGAACAAGCCATACAAATATCAGAGATAGGAAGGAATGGTTCTAGCATAAGCCTTAGGCAGGAATGAGCATAGCAAGTTTCAGGAAAAGAGAGAATACCAGTGTTGCTAGAGCACAGTGGATAAGGGGCAAATAGGACATACTGGGGGTCAGTGAAATAGACACATGGAATCACAGAGAACTTTGTAAGCTGTCATAGGGAGTTGGGATTTTATTCAAAGTACAGGGGAGACCAGTGAAGGATTTTAACTAGCAGAATACCACGGTTTGATTTTTTAGAAGATCACTTTGGCTGTTGTTGGAGAATGAATCATAGGTCAAAGTCTTGTGGCAGTGAAGGTGAGAGAAAATATGAGCTTATCCTGGGCTTATAGCAGAAAGGTTGATAGGAGTAGAATGTATTTAGGGTATTATTGAAGATAGAATCAAGAGACTTTCCTCATGGTTCAGTATTGGGTAATGTGGGAAAGAAAAAAAGTCTAAGGTGGCTCCTTAGTTTTTACCAGAGTAGTTCATTTACTTGAGGAAGGAGTAATTAGGGGAATAGGGAGGAATAGAAGAAGCAATCAAGAATTATTTTATCTGTGTCAAATTTGATATGCCTGTTAGATATAGGTGCAGATGTCAAGAAGGACGTTAGATCCGTGAATCTGTAATCTAGGAATCATTAACAAATTGGTGGGTCTGGAGGAAACTACCCTGTGAGAGTCCCTCCCTACACTACTTAGAAGGGGGTCTAGGATGGAGGCTGCGCAGAGGACAGGGTCACAGAAGTCCAAGAAAGTGTGGCCAGGAAAGAAAACCATGTGAAGGATGTGTCCTGGAAGCTATGAGAAAAATGTAGGTATAATCAAGTAGGAGAGAGTGATCAACCATGCTGGCTAGAGGCCAGAGGTCAAGTACTATAGGAGTAGCGACTGTGGTTGACAAAAAGTAATGAACATTGGGCTTGGCAACATGGAAGGGAGACTGTTGGTATCTTGACAAGATTGGTGGAGATAAAAGTTGGAATGAAATGACTTGAGGAAAAAATATGAGGTAAAAAAGTGGCTATTTTGTCTGTAGATCACTACCTCAAGAAGTTTGCTGTGAAGGGGGTGAAGCAATGGCAGAGTGCCAACAGGGGCATTCAGAATTTAAAAAAAAAAAAGGCATTTTTAGATTTTGCATTAGTAGATGCGATCTAGTAGACATTGTCCAGATGACGACGCTGATGATACAGGAGAGGGGATACTCCCAACAGATAAATCCTTGAAAAGATGAGAGCAGATGGGATTTAGAGCACAAGTTGGGCGCTTGGACTTTAGCAGGAGCAGGGGCACTTGACCTAGAAGAGCAGAGGTAATGTAGCAAATAATGTGTCTAGAGGCAGGTGAGTGGTAGGTCTGCCAATGGAAATCGGAGTCTTGTTTGCCTCTGCTTATATGCATTTGCAGGTTGTGGAGAAGGGTGAATGTCTGACCTAGTCATCTAGGGAAGTGAGAAAGTATGTATAGTATAGCAGTGTAGCAAGGTTGCATGGCAGTGCTGAGGCCTGTGGAAGATCTGTGGTCATGAGTCAAAAGGCAGACCAGGGAGCATCTTCATTTGGTTTTATTTTGCTTTTCTACCAGTTGGGCTACAGAGATGGTCTAGGTAGGTAGCCAGGTTTAACTACTCTTGAGCTTTATCATGGGATGCAGTGGAAGGAGAGAAGGAAGATGGGGTTAGAGGGTGATTGTAATAATGGATCAAAGAATCTAGCAGGATAAAGAAGACTTTGATGACATGGGGGTGACTGATGGAGGAAATGAAATGGAGGACCTGAGACAGAAGGATTTCTGGAGTGAGAACACTAGAGCTGATAAGCTGGAAGATGAGGAGGTGTTTGAGTGCAGCAATATGCCCAAAGATAGAAAGCAATTTCCAAGATGATATAAGAAAATTCCAGGAGTGAAAATCCATTTGGTGGTTTTTAAAAAAGATTTTATTTATTTATTTCAGACAGAGGGAGCTCACAAGAGAGTGCACGAGCTAGGGGTAGGGTGGGGGGAGAGACAGAGGGAGATGCAGATTCTCTACTGAGCAAGGAGCTCAATGTGGGGCTTGATCCCTCGATCCTGGGATCATGACATGAGCCGAAGGCAGTTGCTTAACCACCTGAGCCACTCAGGCCCCCTAGGATTTAATACGAGTGTTTTGAGGGTTTCTTTACCATAAAAAAATTGGCATTACATTCTCAGTTATAAACTTTTGACTAGGAGAGGCCTTCGAATACCCTTTGAACCTTCCTGGTTAGTCAGGACAGGCTTATTGGATATTGGGAAATGAGAACATCATTTTCTTCTACTAAAAGATCTAGGAAGAGATTTTGAAAAATTTCTTTATTTCTACATAATCCTAGCAGGCATGGCACAAAGAAGCATAACTAATACTTTGGGCAAGTAAGTAAACATTTAGGGGGAGAGTCATAGGGAGATTTTTGCTTTTCTGCTGCTAAAGAATACACTGGGACTCCTATCCCATCTCCTATTCCAGTCCCAGGCATCTCCTCATCCATCAACAATGATTTAAAGAATCAAGTATATCCAGTGTGGATATTGCAAGTTGCCACAGGCACAGACACTCCAATTGTAAGAAAGCAGATTATTGTTGGCTTCAAACAGAAGACTTTTCCCTGGAACTTAATTGCATATAGTAAAAACCTAATAATATAACATGATTAGGCAGCCACAGCCAATTAGTCATTCCATTGTATATTACTAAAGCCAAATGTCACCTAAAGCATTGATAATAGGTGAATATGAGGCTGAAACCACATTTATATAACGTAATTTTAAAAGAAAGTCTAGAAGCTATAGCAAATGTTGATAGCGTGTTGTTGAAGTAGGACATGCTTGATATACAACCTGAGAACTTGAAAAAAATGTCTGGCTTACAATCTGGCTGCATTTAGTAAGCTGGGAGACAGATATGTCTCTATTTTTAAAAAATTTCTTTCAAAAAATCTCAGGTCCTATTACATTCTGCCATTCTTCATCTCTGTGTATTTCCTTATACCTACTGGTCTTAAAGCCATGGTTATCTTATCTTCCTGGCAGAGAATGAACTTTCCAGAATGTTTTGGTTCATTTCCTTGAGAGCTTTCAGGCATTTGAATTTTTTCACTGACAAGAGATAGCTGTTAAACTTTGGGGGAAGTGACTCAGTCTCCTAAAATAAATCTCATAAGTTGCTGAGGACTTTGTAATCAAGTCACATTTTGCAGAAAAGAGCTGTGTAGTATAAATGTTTTTTTGAAAGGACATTTTAAAAATTATGGCATCCCAAAGCTCTGAAGATTTGCGCTTACTGAATGTCTTTCATATGCTGAGGTGAATTTTATAATGGCAGAGTCTTCCTTTGCCTGCAAGTCTATTTAATAGTCCACATGTTTACCGAGGTACATGCAAAAAGCAAAAACACTTAGCTATCTGTTGCTTCAATAGTATGATTAAGTTCCATAAAACATATCTATTAAACACTTCCTTGCCCATTATGTCAACTGTCAAAGAATCAAAATACAATAGTTAGTTGAGCTTCCTTGTGGTAGCCTCTGATTATTTGGTACTTCCTGGCTTTTCCTTTGTTCAGATTCTGCCCTATGTGGCACGATTACAATGGGTCATCAGCTGGAGAGAGCTACTCAAGGATAAAAACTCCAAGGCAAAGAGGTCTGTATGTTAGTTAATTTTAACTCTATTTGGTTTACAAATATTTAAGTTTCCTTCATAAAAAGCATTCAGCTTCCCAAATTAAAATTGTTGGCCACAGAAATTTTGTTTGCTGTCTTACAAGTTTGTTTGTTTTTTGGAGGTGGGGAGCAGGAGGGGATTGTTCTGGGCTCTTGTCAAAGGTACACTGCAGTAGTTTGTATTAGATAGCATGGAAACCATTTCATTCACTATGCTACACTCTTCACTTTGACAAAAAGCTGTTAAATGACAAAGAACGTTATGGAGCCTACTCTCTCTAAGGGGGACTGAACAAAGCAAGAGCAGCGTAACCATGGTATGGAGTAAGTAACCCATGGTATGGAGGTATACCATGTACATGGATGACTAAAAATTTCTCACTTGGATTCTCTTGTTGGACAACAGTGCCAGAGTTTCTTTGACTAAGAATAAAAGATATACTGCTGCAAACCATCCCCTCACTGAGGTCTCTTAAATGGTCAAGTACCATGTAGTTGCTTGACTACTGAATTTCTAATGAAAACTTGCCATTTCTCTTTTGCTTTTTATCTTCAGTAACTGAAGGTTATTATGGCAAGTTTTTCTCCTTGGGTTGCCTACATATTGTATGTACTCTTTTCATGTGATGGTCCTATGAACAGTAGCCATCCCTTGATTTAATGTTTTATCTAGGGAATTTTGTTTTCCATTGAGAATCATGTTGGTGAAGGAAGATATATCCTCATTAAAACTTTTTCTTGGGGGGGGGGTGCCTGAGTGGCTCAGTCGTTAAGCGGCTGCCTTCGGCTCAGGTCATGATCCCAGGGTCCTGGGTTCGAGCCCTGCATCGGGCTCTTTGCACAGCGGGGAGCCTGCTTCTCCCACTACCATTCCCTCTGTTTGTGTTCCCTCTCTTGCTGTGTTTCTCTCTGTCAAATAAATAAAATCTTTAAAAAAAAATTAAAAAAAGAAAAACAAACTTTTTCTTGGGGAACCTGGGTGTTAAGTGTCTTAGCTGTTAAGTGTCTGCCTTCAGCTCAGGTCATGATCCCAGGGTTCTGGGATCAAGCCCCACACCAGGCTCCCTGCTCAGTGGGAAACCTGCTTCTCCCTCTGCTTGGGTTCCTTCTCTTGCTGTCTCTCTCTCTCTCTGTCAAATAAAAAAATAAAATCTTTTAGAAAAAAACTTTCTTTAAGTACTAATGGATGCTCTTTAAATGTTTATATTTCATTTTAAGATGTCAGTGTATGTATATTCACTTGTATTAAACATCTGTAAAAGGTAAGTTGTTACCTGACATGATATTTTGAAATATTTAGTAAGAAGAAGGGATGGTACATATTTTTAGAGGTAGAGTTTTTATTTTTAATTTAAAAAATGATTTTATTGGGGCACCTGGGTGGTTCAGTGGGTTAAAGCCTCTGCGTTCGGCTCAGGTCATGATCTCAGGGTCCTGGGATTGAGCCCTGCATCAAGCCCTCTACTCAGCAGGGAGCCTGCTTCCCCCCCAACCCCCGCCTGCCTCTCTGCCTACTTGTGATTTCTCTCTCTCTCTGTCAAATAAATAAATAAAATCTTTTAAAAACTTGATTTTATTTATTTGAGAGAGAGATCATGAGCAGAGGGCAGGGGTAGAGGGAGAAGAAGACTCCCTGCTGAATAGGGAGCCCAGTATGGGACCCGATCCCAGGACCCTAGGATCATGACCTGAACTAAAGAAGGACACTCAACTGACTGAGCCACCCAGGTGCCCCATTTAGAGGTTTTAAAGAAAATTGTCATTTTAAAACTTGTTATGGGGTGCCTGGGTGGTTCAATTGTTAAGTGTCTGACTTTGGGTCCGGTCATGATCTCAGGGTCCTGGGATTGAGTCCCACATCGGGCTCCCTGCTCAGCAGAAAGCATACTTCTCCCTTTCCCACTCCAACTGCTTATGTTCCCTCTCTTCTTGTGTCTTTCTCTCTGTCAAATGAATGAATAAAATCTTAAAAAAAAAATAAAACTTGTTATAAGAGGATTATATTTTTGTAAAATTTCAAACAGGACACTTTTTTCCCCTTTCTCCATTGGAGGTGAGAAGTGTTGATGATGGATTATGTATAGCAGCACACGCACATAAACACATTTGCACATATGTACACACAAATATACTTTTAAACAAAAAAAATGATGCTAGGCCTATTCTTCTGCAAATTGCTTTTGTTTTTACTTTGCAATGTGTCTTGAACATGCATCCATCTCACTATTCATTGTTTTTAACTTCTTTATAACATTCCCTGATATGTTTGCACCATAATTTATTGAATCATCATCCTCTTGATGGTCATTTGGGTTCGTGTGAAGATTTGATATTATAAACAATGCTGCAGTAAACATTTCTGCACTTAAAGTTTTGAGCGTTTGTGTCAGCATTTCTAAAAAATTAGTTTCTAGGGGCACCTGAGTGGCTAAGTCAGTTAAGCGTCTAACTCTTGATTTAGGTCATGGTCTCAAGGTAGTGAGATTGAGCCTCACGTTGGGCTCTGCAATTACTCTGCTTGAGATTCTCTCCTTCTCCTTGTGCCCTTCTCCCACTGTGTTTTCTTTCTCTCTCTCTAAAATAAATAAATATTTTAAAAAATTAAAAATATAAAAAATCAATTTCCAGGCATGGAACTGCTGAGGCAAAAAATGCACACATTTAATTTAAGATATAGTGTTAAATATCCCTCCAGAAACATCATATCAATTTACTAAAATTTTCATTATTAAGCATGAAATTAAATTAGAAATTGCCCAAAATGATAGTATTACTGGGGTGCTAAATGGTTGGGGAACATATTACAGATGAAGTTGTATACATTTTTAGGTTTCATAGAAGTTTAAAGTCTTTAAGTAGACACAAGTTGATTATAAAATAGGAAACTATTTTAAACTTTGCATTTTCTAAGAATGCAGGTTAGTGGTTAGAGAGAGGGCAAAACAGTCACTATTTGGTCTTGGAGACAGAGGTGAGTGAAGGGGATCTTCACAAGAAGGTGCTATCTGGAAAAAGATGGTCTTTCGTCAGGTTGTCATGATTTTTAAGTAAACAACTTGTGACTGGGCTTCAGTCCAAGAAGGTCTTTGTGCTAGGACAATACAGATCTTTAGGCTATAGAATAGAAGAAGAATAACAAAATTTCCTGTGCATATTTGGTTTATAAATATAACCTCTTTGAAAGCACATTTTCAGTTTCAAGTATCCCGTGCTTCTGAACTATTTCTAGGCTATCCTGTTTCAGGCAAAGGGCTTGATTTTAATACAATACACAAGCTTATCTTTTCGTTCAAGAGAAAATGCTATATCTTTTCCAGAGGTATGCAGGCATTAGTCATATACCCTACTCTCCTTCCCCCAACATGAAAATCCTTCCTCTGTCTGTCCCATTTCCTTGCTGATATATGCAACAGAAGTGATGTACTTTCTCTGCAATGTTGGCAGCTATAATTAGGCTATTCTTTTTGGAAAGGCCTCAAGAATTCCAGAGTGAAGGTTACAAAGCAGCAAACACTATTCACTATGATTAGAAAAATTGTTGAAAATTTGAGATTTTTTTCTTAGATTTATGAAAAAACAAAACAAAACAAAAAAAACCTCCCTAGAACCTGCCCTGAGGGAGGGAGCTAATTAATTTCTTGTAAGATAAATTCTCCATGTTTCCATATTCTGGCATATTTTTTCTTCTGGGGTTTCCAGTTATTAATTATTTTTATAATTCAATTATATATGATACAGTACTGAGTACCCACTGTGTTAGGACCTACTCTAGGAGTTTATTTAAATCCAGAGGAGTCTTTCTTACCTTGAAAACTTGTCAGCGTCTAATATTACTCTTCTTTTATCTAGAAAATGTCAGTAGACATGGCAGTAAAGAGGTATTGAACTGTTTGTTCAAAGATATGTTAATATTTGCTGATGATTTGAATTATTCTCTTGAAAACTCGTTAGGCCTACAAGTCCAAGCATCTGACAGTTCCACTCAGGAGACTGTCTGGTTAGAACAACAATGTTGATGTTCAATAGGCCTGGGTTTGAACCCTGCCCTTGTCACCTGCTAGTGACTTTAACCTGGGCAGGTTATGTAAATTCACACTTTTGCCATATGTCAAAAAAGAAATGTAAGTGTTCATATTTGACTTGGAGGAAGAGCTTGATCATGAGTTACCGTTCTTGTAGTTGGCACTTTATTCTCAGTTTTGTGGAAACTTAAAATTGTGCTTCCCTCAATTTTGTACCAGGATATTTCTACTGCAGATAATGGCAAATAAGTAGCATTAATTGGGGTGCCTGGATTGCTCAGTCATTGTGTGTCTGCCTTTGGCTCAGGTCATGATCCCAGTGTCCTGGGATCGATCCCTGCATTGGGCTCCCTGCTCGGAGGGAAAACTGCTTCTCCCTCTGCCGCTCCCCCCTGCTTGTGTTCCCTCTCTCTCTGTGTCTCTCTCTGTCAAATAAGTAAAATCTTAAAAAAAAAAAGTAGCATTAGTCTCCGAAAATTTAGCCCAAAGCTATGTGCTATTAGGATTGAGTTTTTTGTAGTTTTATTTTACCTCTTTATAACATAAATGTGTTTTCACATAGAATTGCTTTTTAAAAATCACTAATTAAATTACATCTTCAAAGTAGCCTCCAATAATTATGCTCCATATTTGGGAGCATGGAACTGGGTGAGGAGAGGTCCCTGGACCACCAATGTGTTCTTCTGGAGTCTGCATATTCAACTTGAGAACCAGGGCCTCGAGAGGAACTCTAGAATTATCAAGTCCTGTTTGTAGGGATCATTTTGAGATTAAGAATGGATTTTTTGATGGAATCAGAGAGGGAGACAAACCATAAGAGACTCTTAAGCATAGCAAGCAAACTAAGGGTTGTTGGAGGTATGAGGGGTGGGGGATGGGGTAACTGGACGATAGACATTAAGGAGGGCACATGATGTAATGAGCATTGGTTATTCTATATAAGACTGATAGACTGATGAGTCACTGACCTCTACCTCTGAAACTAATAATACACTGTATGTTGATTAACTGAATTTAAATTAAATACATATATACATTATATATGTATATACACAATATATATTAAATATATTATTATATATTAATATATATTAAATACATATATATTATGTATACATAATACAACATATTGTATTATGTACAATATATATTAAATACATACATATATATTAAATACATACATACGTACATACATACAAACAAAACAAAAAGAATGAAATTTTTTGGCCAATACGTCACCACAGATTGGAACAAGGTCGTGTAGTAACGTTGGATGGTAAACATATGTAGGTTTGGAAGCCATACTTCTATCTCTGTTTTTAAAATTTCTTTTTTTTTCCAATTAATTTAATTTTTCAGTGTTCCAAGATTCATTGTTCATGTACCATACCCAGTGCTCCATGCAGTACGTCCCCTTCTCAACACCCACCACTAGGCTCGCCCAACCTCCCTCCCCTGCTCCCCTCCAAAACCCTCAGTTTGTTTTTCAGAGTCCACAGCCGCTCATGGCTCATCTCCCCCTCCGATTTCCCCCAGTTCACCCTTCCTTTTCTACTCCCAATGTCCTCCGTGTTTTTCCTTATGCTAAGGAAGCCCCTGAATCTGTAGAATACCATGAACCTTTTATTCTTACTGGAGAGACAAGATAGGGGAGTACTATATATCCAAAGATTCATAGCTGTGTACAGTGGCATAGGGTTAGGTGAAGAATGAGTGGCGGATAGTAAAAGATATGTTTAAGAGAGAAAGATTCCACTTTGGACTAAAAGCCAGAGCTGGTTTCATAGAGGTTCATAGGGGACTTGATTAGAGTTTGAAGAAGGAGTGGGATTTGATTGGTTGGGAAGTGAGTCATTTAGGGGGATTTCTTCTTTTCCCTTTCTGTATCCAAGCTTTTTCCAAGTCTTAACTGCTGTGTCTTTCACCAGATCCTGAAACACCAAATTTATTAAAACTTATAGCAAATCTCTTGCTTTTGCAAAGACGTAGTAATTATACAACATCACCTCCTGGTTGAAGTTGTTAACATGTTTATTTAAGCTGTCATATTTTGCCAGGTATCTCTGTTTCTGTTCATGCATTCTGTTCATGTCTCTGTTTCATGCATAATCAAAATATTTTCTCCCACTAACTTGGCCATATTGTTTGTTTTCAAATTTTTTAACTTGGCTGTTAGCCTTTTCCTTCAAATTTTGAGCCCTTCTTATCTAGCGAAAATTCTTTCCAGGCCAGTGTGTTCTTTCTCATTCATCCCATGGACAGATACTGACTTCCCAAGCCATTTTATCCTTCTCTCCATCCCCAGCCCCTACACCTCCACTTTTTTTTCCTTTTTGGGTCTCCTTCCCTCCCCTTTGCTTACCTGAAACCCCCTACCCCTTCTTAAGAAAAACTCTGCTTCCTGCTGATGTGTTCAGGAAGGACATGCTTTGTATAAGGTTGTTAGAGCTTTGTGGAAACTGGTCCCTATTATTATTCAGCTTGTTGGGTCTCTAGTGGGCCCTGCCACAAACATCTTTGGATGCAAGTGAGGAGGATGAGGCAGGTGAAGCAGTGGTATTGGGAAATTCTGTTGAGTTTTAAAGGAAACCCCATTGGAAAAGCAATGTCTTGGCATCTGTGAAGGAAATGGTAGCTAAATAGGTTAATGGAGACTCATAAACTAAAGAATTCAACGATTTCCAAGGGAAAACAGACTGTGGTAATTGAGCACCTTAATAAAAAACAGGAAAAGAGCCTTGAATGTTTACAAGTAAGGATATGCTGTGCCGTCTGGTAGGAGATGAAGCACAGACAGTTCTGTCACTATGACCTGTAAAGTTGCGTAGAGGGCTAGCAAACCTGTTATGCATTAGCAAGTTTTTAAAAAATAATAAAAAGAAAAAACCATGAAACCCAAATTCACTTATGTCTTCATCCTCTGCTGACTCCCCATCTGTCAAAAGAATTTAAGATTTGACAAATGCAGGACTGTAGAGAACGACCAGAAGTCATTTATGTGTATAGATGCAGGTCATCAAGATGATATGAATGGGGTAGGTCCGTAGTGGCCTCAGGAAGTGAATATCAGTAAGCTCTTCCGGAAGTGAGCGGAAGGCCCCCTCTCAGAAGTGAGATTTCTCTGATGCCTGAGTCATATTAAGCTCTACCTTATGGATGCCTTCATTTGTTTTTCGAGGGCAGAAAGCAGGGACAGTGTCTTTCCTCTGTCACACCAAACTAAACAGTTTCCATTTTATATGTGAAAGACGTCACAAAGGCAGTTTTGATTTTGTTTTTTGAATTGGAGTATATGCAAACCTTGGCCTCTAATATGTTTGCAGGACAACAGTTTGTTGGAACTGGTGGGGACATCGTCTGGGTCTTGACCAGGCCACTTTTACTCATTCTTGTTTCCTCCTTGATCTCTGTAACCATTTCAGCTTGGTCACCCCTAAAAAAATGCCTGTAGGCAAATCTCTATGTCTAGAGATTTGGGGCCTATTTCTCCAAAAAGAGAAACAATGATGCTTTTATAGCTTATGCTGAACATTTAAAAAAATTGTTCTTTAGAAGACTGAAACAGTCATAGGTTGCAACCAGAAATGTATAAGAACAACTATTTTTACGTGTTTATTTCTATCTCCTTTACAAGATAGGAAGTGAATCTTTAAAAATGACATTTATGAACGCCTTTCTGTGTAATAATTTGCCATGTATTTTTGGCTGTGTATATATTTTCTTTCATTACTTTGTAAACAGATTTAGGACTTAACCATAAGTGTTTACCTAAAAACTGTTTTTATTGCTTGAATTATAAGCTTTTCAATTACTTTTATGCTATTGCTTTTCTTTGTATTTTTTTTTTTTTTTTTGCATTTAGACATGCAAGCATTTTTCTCCACTCCCCCAACCCTGATCCCTGGCAATTACCCCTCTACTTTCTACCTCTATGAATTGGACTACTCTAGGCACATTATATAAGTGGAATTATACATAATTTGTCTTTTTGTGCACCTAGTGTAATGTCTTCAGGATTAATGCATGTGTCAGAATTTCCTTCCTTTTGAAGACTGAATAATATTCCATTGTATGAACATAACACAATTTGTTTATCTAATCATTCATTGATGGACATTGGTTGCTTCTACCTTTTGGCTCTTGTAAATCATGCTGCTGTAAATATAGCTGTACAAATACCTCTTCGGGTCCTTTTTCAGTTCTTTTGGGTACATACGCAGAAGTGGGATTTCTGGACCTTGTGGTTATTCTATGTTTAATTTTTTTTAAAAATTGCCATCATGTTTGCCACAGTTTCACAGTCTCCACTGTTCATTTCCACCACCAATATGTAGAGTTCTAATTTCGGTGTTCTATTGTTTTGTTTTGATAATAAACATCTTAGCGGGTATGAACTGGTGTCTTAATGTGGTTTTGGTTTGTATTTCTGTAATGGTCAATGAGGCTGAGCGACTTTCCATGTGCTTATTGCCCATCTGTATGTCTTTGTTAGAGAAATGTCTGTGCAAGCCTTTTGCCCATTTTTAAAAAAGTTTTTTTTAAAGATTTTATTTATTTATTTGGCACAGAGAGCGAGAGAGATCCAGCAGGCAGAACAGCAGAGGGAGAGGGAGAAGCAGGCTCCCCACCAGGCAGGGAGCCTGATGCGGGGCTTGATCCCAGGACCCCGGATCATGACCCGAGTCAAAGGCAGTTGCTTAACCAACTGAGCCACCCAGGAGCCCCTTTTTGCCCATTTTTTAACCAAGTTTTTTGTTGCTGTTATTGTTGCTGTTGAGTTATAGGGGTTCTTCATATATTTTGGATATCAGTCTCCTAACAGATACCTGATTTGCAGATATTTTCTCCCATTCTCTGCGTTTCCTTTTCACTTTGTTGATAGCATCAAAGTTTTAAATTTTGATGAAATCCACCTTAATCTACTTTTTTTGTTGCATATGTTTCTGGCACCATATGTTGCCAAATCCAACATCATGAGATTTCTCCCTGTGTTTTCTTTTAAGAGTTTTATAGTGTTAGCTCTTATATTTATGCCTTTGATCCATCTTGAGTTAATTTTTTATGTGATGTAAGGTAAAATTCCAACTTCATTTTTTCCCCATGTGGATATCCAGTTTTCCCAGTACTATTTATTTAAAAGACTATTCTTTTTTCATTGAGTGAGAAACATTTTTAAAAATAACATTTGCAAATCCAGAGGCACCTGGGTGGCTCAGTCAGTTGAGCATCTGACTCTTGATTTCAGCTCTGGTTGTGATGTCAGGGTTCCTGGAATGGGGCCCTGCATTGGGCTCCATGCTCAGCAGGGAGTCTGCTTGAGATTCTCTCTTCCTTTCCTGCCCCCTCCCCCTGCTCATACTCTCTCTGTTTCTCTCTCTCTTTCAGGTAAATAAATAAATCTTTAAAAAATATTTGCAAATCCATTTTTTTTTCTTTTTCTCAGAGAGGCACTGTGGTATATTAGGCTTTAGAATCATACAAACTTGATTTTAGCTGTAGCTCTCTACTAACTAGATGATCTGGAGTGAATTAATTGACCTTTCTGAGCCAGGATACTGGATGGATCATCTGTCCACCTGGCTTGTGTTTCTCCTTCTAGATAGTCTGAACTCTGTCATGGACTAGCGGGGGTAGTGTTTATTGACTCACTAAAATTATAACACAAGCCCCAAATTCAGGAAAAGAAATGGAGGAAGTATTATCCTCAAAGTCAAGATACAGAAGAATGTAGTTTCCCTTTATCTAATTAATTTATCTTATAATTTAGGTAATGAGAGAGATAGAACACAAATTTTAATCTATTTTTACTCTTCGTATCTGGAATATTTTTTCTGGGATCATTTTACAACAATATATAAGCTTTGAGTGTGAAGAGTGATGTTTTCATGCCTTCCTTTTCTCTATTTATTTACTGTTGTTTCAGTGTTGATTTCGGTTGCTTTAGTGTTGATTTCTTATGCTGTTGTATTTCCTTTGTGTGTTGCAGCAGTATTTCTGAAACACAGTAGTGGCACTGGGAATTTTTCAAATTTAATTTAGTTTACTTATGTGTTTATTTTTTATTTGAGAGAGAGAGAGCAAGAGTGAGTATAAGCAGAGGGGAGCAGCAGAGGGAGAAGCAGGCTCCCTCCCCGCTGAGCAAGGAGCCCGTTGCGGGACTCAATCCCAGGACCCTGGGATCATGACCTGAGCCAAAGGCAGACACTTAACTGACTAAGCCACCCAGGCACCACTCTGTATTTTATATTCTGTTAAGGGAATGACTCATGTTTTTCTGTTAACTTCTCCTACATTTGAGGTTTGTAAACTATTATTTTGATGTGTTAGAAGATGGAACATGTTGTGTTACATCGTTGACAACAAACAAATCTTTTCTCCTAAGTCCTTGACTTGGACGTGTACTATTAAAAGAAGAAATTTCTTGGGGCGCCTGGGTGGCTCAGTCGTTAAACGTCTACCTTCGGCCCAGGTCAGATCCCAGGGGCCTGGGATCGAGCCCCACATCGGGCTCTCTGCTCTGCGGGAAGCCTGCTTTTCCCGCTACCATTCCCTCTGCTTGTGTTCCCTCTCTTGCTGTGTTTCTCTCTGTCAAATAAATAAAATCTTTAAAAAAAAAAAAAGAAGAAGAAATTTCTTTTATATAACATGTTTTCTTAAGCTTCTGTACGTAGCACTTTAATTAATGAGTATAAAACTTAAAATCACATACTTAGAAGGAGTGACCCCTAGAGATCGCACAGCCCTCACACAGAAAACAGGTTTCATCTTATGTGCCTATGTGAGTTGAATAGTAGAAGCTATATAGTGTACTACATTTAGTGAGATTGAGGCTTCATTCTAGGAAGAGTTGTGTGATCAGTTAGCAGTGTTTGACATGGAAGGAGATAAAGAACAATATTATTCAATTTTATTCTATTCTGTTACTAATTTTAGCATAATATATTTTATGCCGAATCAAAAACTGAATCTAAAAAGAAAATGGTTTGTACAAATTCACATAGCATATCTGTAATCATTTGAATAGCGCCCTTCGCAAATTCATGTCTGCCTGGAACCTCGGACTGTGACCTTATCTGAAAATTGGAGCTTTGCCTATATAAATGGTTAAGATAAGGTCATACTGGGTTAAGATGGGTCGTAAGTGCAATGCCTGGTATCCTTAAAAAAGGAGGCGAGGACAAATAGATATAAGAAGTCCACGGGAAGATAGAGGCAGAGATTGGAGAGAGGTAGCCACAAGCCAAGGAGTGCCAAGGATGGCCAGCAACTACCAGAAGCTAGGAAGAAGCAAAGAAGGGTTCTTCCCTAGAACCTTCAGGGGAATGTGACTTTGCCAACAACTTGATTTCAGACTTCTGGCTTCTAGAACTCTGAGAGAATAAGTTTCTGTTGTTCTAAGCCACTCGGTTTCTGAGACTTTGTTATGATAGTCCTAGGAATCTAATACAATATCTGGGACCAGAATACATAACATCTCCTTACTCTGGTTCCAGAGAGCTAAGTGCAGCTTAAAAGAAAAGGAATAGAAGAACTAAACCTTGAGAAGTGGGAACTGTATAGGATTATACTTGATAAACTGTGGGGTTCCAAATGTGAGATCATACAATCTAAATTATACATTAATGAGAATTACTCATTATGAGTATTATCAACACAGTACAAAAATGGCACACGGAAGTTCTTGATTGAATGCTATGTCAGTCAGGATCTATGCAAGATGCAGATAACTCACTGGAAATTTGAGGCTATCACAGAGCCGGGAGGCAGATCTGGAATAGTGGGGATTTCACTGAGTCATAGCCTCTTGAACTACATTCTCCAGGCTGTTTGTATGTGTTATGTGATAAAGGCTTTAATCAGGTGCATTTGTTTATGACACCATAGAAGTCCAAAGGCTCCTGGGAGCTTTTGTATTTGGTGATGCATGTTGTGAACCCCTAAGAGGGAGTGGATAGTGTCCACCACATTCTACTCTTACTTGGCCAGGAGCCCTCTTTCCTAGTAACTTCTCAAAGCATGAAGGTTTCTCAACATGCACTTTAGAACATTCTGCACCTCAAAGGAAATCTCTCTCTGTAAGGCTTCTCGGTAGCACATCTATTTGCTTACAACACAGACAATTCTGCAATATGACAGTCACTGTGATGCGTGGAATATTCTTCAGTTAATGGTGTGAAGTCTGTGTGTCAACTTGCGTCTGGAGACAGAAACCAGACATGGGTGAAAAATGCATCCTGAATGGTCCATAAAGTGACTAATTCATAACAGATAGCACTTGAGTCACAATTTATGTGTTCTAATCTGTGCCTCACATTCTAGGAACTGTTGCTTTCCTGTTGCCTGTCAAGGTTGTCCCCTAGAGAGGTTTAAATTTCTGTTCAGTTTTTCACAGGGCTGTTCCTCGCTGGGGCAGTAGTCACATCCCCCGTCCGAGGTTCTAGGTAGACATGAATTTGGGAAGGGCGCTATTCAAATGATTACAGACATGCTATGTGAATTTGTATACACCATTTTCTTTTTAGATTCAGTTTTTTGATTCAGCATAAAATGGATTATGCTAAAATTGGTAACAGAATAGAATAAAATTGAATAATATTGTTCTTTATCTGCCACCATGTCAAACTAATCTTCCCTGCCAACAGAAGGTAACTGTATAATAATCAGAAAACACTCTGTCAACATTGATTCTTGTCTCTGACAAACACATCCAGTAACCCTAACACTTTGACTTTTGCAAAACTGCCATAATAGTTTGCTTTTGGTACACAGCAAAATTCACCTATTTCACTTTTCTAGGTTTCCAATCTTATATATTGAAAATCATACATATGATTAATTGCCACAAATATATTAAGGATAAGGAAAATAGGTATTTGTTGAAGGCCCACAAGTAAATGTGAGGCAGCATAGTGTGGTAGTTAAACTTATGTACTCTGAAGCCGGGTGTTTGGATTGAAACCTGGCTCTGCTACTAATCAGCCGTGTGGCTTTGGGCATATTACACAGTCTCTGTATAACTTAATTTCACCCTCTGCAATATGAGAATAATAATAGCATCTAGGGGCGCCTGGGTGGCTCATTTGTTAAATGTCTGCCTTCCGCTCAGGGCATGATCCCAGGGTCCTGGGATCGAGCCCCATATCGGGCTCTCTGCTCAGCGGGAAGTCTGCTTCTCCCTCTCCCACTCCCCCTACTTGTGTTCCCTCTTTCTCTGTGTCTCTCTCTGTCAAATAAATAAATAAAATCTTAAAATAATAATAATAATAATAGCATCTAAGTCAGAGAATTGATGATAGGATTAAATTAATTAATATTTATAAAACACTCTGAACAATACATGACAGATAATACACACTATATAGTGTGTTAAATCCATATACCTAAAGAAAGTCATGAAAAAGCAAAAGCAGAAGCAAAAAATCAGTCTTTAGGAAATGATTTTTCTGCACAATTAGAATAATAAAATAGTATTTTATTTTTATTTATGTATTTTTATTCTTATTTATTTATTTATTTTATTATGTTCAATTAGCTGTATCCTGAGATCATGACCTGAGCTGAAATCAATCAGTGCTGTACAAAGCTGATTTAGACAGGTGGTTTGAAATAGCCAAAATATAAATACATCATTAGTTTTTTTTTTTTTAAGATTTTATTTATTTATTTGATAGAGAGAGAGATCACAAGTAGGCAGAGAGGCAGGCAGAGAGGGAAGCAGGCTCCCTGCTGAGCAGAGAGTCCGCTACAGGGCTCGATCCCAGGACCCTGAGATCATGACCTGAGCCGAAGGCAGAGGCTTTAACCCACTGAGCCACCCAGGCACCGCTACATCGTTAGTTTTTGATGTAGTGTTCAAGATTTGCTTTATTTTATTTTTAAGGATTTTATTTACTTATGAGAGAGAGAGAGAAAGAGCAAGAGTGGATGGGAGGGGCAAAGGAAGAGGGAGAAGCAGGCTCCCTACTGAGCAGGGAGCCCAACGTGGGGCTCAATGCCAGGACCCTAAGGTCATGACTTGAGCCGAAGGCAGACATGTAACTGACTGAACCACCAAGGCGCCCAAAGATTTATTTATTTGAGAGACAGAGAGAGCGAGAGAGCTCAAGTGGGAAGGCAGGGAGGGAGAGAATCTCAAGCAGACTCTGCACTGAGCACAGATCCCAATGCAGGGCTTGATCTCATGGTCATGATATGATGGCCTGAGTTGAAACCAAGAGTTGGACACTCAACTGACTTGTGCCACCCCTCATGTGGTATTTTTTTTTTAAGATTTTATTTATTTATTTGACAGAGATCACAAGTAGGCAGAGAGACAGGCAGAAGGAGAAGGGGAAGCAGGCTTCCTGCTGAGCAGAGAGCCCGATGTGGGGCTCGATCCCAGGACCCCAAGATCATGACCTGAGCCGAAGGCAGAGGCTTTAACCCACTGAGCCACCCAGGCACCCCTCACGTGGTATTTTTAAAGAATGTTTCTTAATAACTCACTGCTCATAAGCTTGATATAATTTAATTGAGCCAAATGAGGGCTTTGAATTTGATAAAAAATTATCCACTGCTGTTACTTTTCAGTGAAACAGGAAGCTCCTAAATGATATTCCCAAAGTGACAGCAAGGAAAACAGATGCTCTAATTTGGCATATTTTTCTCTTACATACATCACACTCTACATACACCTCAGTAGTCTCTTCTCTGTGTGTTAACTGTTTGAGATGCAGCCAGAGATCTGGATCCCTGGGAACACGTGAGCATATTCTCAGGGGTGTACTTTTTATAAGAAGTTTTTTGTGTTTTTGTTCCAGGGATAATCCCCCTAAAGAATTTAAACATATTCTGACTCATTAGGATCATCAGTATATAGCATTTGTGCTTAGACTGTTTCTTAGAATGTCACTGAGTAATCCTGCTTTCATTGTCTGAGCCTATGAGGAAAGACAAAAAAGGTAGGTTTAATATGTACGTAATGTTCTTGGGCCAAGAAAGGGCACCAAGACCAAGGATTTCACAGAAGTGCTGATGGTGACGAATGAGCAGAACTGAGTTATCATCTAACATCATGCCTTATTTTCATAATTAAATCAAAATAACCTTTGCTGTTAGTAGTCAGTATTGTAAAATCTCCTTATAGTTCCAGCAAAACACCAGTATCAATTTCAGTCAATGAGCATTGTTAGTTAGAATTTTATTTATTTTTCCGTTTCGCTTATAATTAATGGATGTGTTGTTCTGTATATTTGTTTAGCACTATTGGCATTTAGTAATGTATTTATGTGTACATAATATTATGGTAAAAATGACTTATTTACATTAGGGACTATGCCAGAATTTTTTTCCTCTTTATACAAGGGATCCATTCAGTAGTGAAATTCACAAAACACTGTCTAGGAAGGAGATGGTCTTGGCCCTGCTTGAAAAGAGACTCAGAACACAGAAAGAAGGTCAAGGAGATTTTTTCCCCTTTCCTACCTTGCAGTGCCGGGGTGCACAGCTCCTCAGCTGACACCATAAGTGTTGTATGCAGTGGCTACATTTTCACCAGCTGAAAAGCTGATTCAGAGAGGTGGTCTGTTTCTCTATTTTGCGCTCAGTTTTTCTGTTCCTTTTCATCTTCAAATGTTCTCTTCTACCGTCTCGCTGCTCTTCAAGCATTTTCTAGCATGTGTCTGCATTAGGGTCTTTGCCTATTGGTTCTCTGTGCCTGGGACGCATAGGTTGACTCCTCAAACTTTACTCAGTTCCTCGCTCCAGTGTCGCCCTCTGAACGAAGCCGGTTTTGCTTTCCTGTTCTTGAGACCCTTTACCTGATTTACTATTTTTCTCCAAACACTTATCACTGTCCGTTACACTCTATAATTTACCTGTTATGTGTATTACTTATGGTATATCTCCCCCTTCCAACTTCTGCTAGAATGTAACCTCCATAAAGACAGGAGTTTTCTATTTGTTTAGTTCAAAATTATATCCCAAGGGCTTAGAATTATTTCTGGTACAAAGCAGGCACTCAATAATTAACTACTGAATAGATTTGTCATCGTACTTTCTTCTGAGTTCAATTTTTCATAAATTTATAGCCTATGTTTCTTGTTTCCAAACAGTTTGAGAGACGGTGGGGGAGGTGGCCCATTTGTGTATATTAGTAAGACGGAGTTCAGAATACGTAGCTCTCCACAGTGCTGACATTTTATTACATTAAATGAGGCCTTTCCCATTAAATGAAACATCTTTAGTAGATATTTATAAACCTCCAATCTGCTTAGTTTCCTTTGGACTATTTTGGAGTAAGTAATGAGTTGGACGCCCAACAGAATGAGCCACTCAGGCACCCCTGATTTTTGTTTTTGTTTTTTTTTTTCTAAATCTTACCCAAGACGTTATAATGAAGGACTGTGAAAAGTGCTAGGGAGGGGAATTGTGAATGTTGTTTTCATCATTTCATTATGTAAATACTCATAAATTTATGTTCTTTTGTTTGCTTTCCCATAACACTAATAAGTAACTTCCCATTCTGTCATTTTTTTCCTGCCCCCCTGTGATTTTTTTTTTTTTTTTTTTTTAACGTAGCCATTACCTCCTCTGGCCTATGAACGTTGGGACCAAACCTGAATTATTTTTGTCTCCCAAGGATCCAGCATGCATTTGGCCCACGGAAGGGGCTCAGTGCCCCTCAGTGAATGAGTGACTTTAACAAGCAGTCCTTCAATCTGGGAGATCAAGATTTCATTTCTTTTTGGTTGTGGACCAAATGAGGAGGTAGACTCTAGAGTGGATCAGACACTAAGCTAGTTGCTGTGTACACACTGCCTCATCTGAACCCCAACAAACTGTTGATGTCGTATGATTTCCGTCCCCATCTTAAAGATGAGGAAAGGATATAGAGCATAGAGCTGTTTGCACAAAGTCACACGATAAACAGGTAATAGAACAGGATTTGAATACAGGAAATATATTTAACCACTGTACTAAATTGCTTTACTTTTTTGCTATGAGGCAGAAGAGAATATAGTTTCCATGTTCACTTATTAAAGATTTGCAGTATGGGGCTCCGTCGGAGGAGCGTGCATTTCTTGATCACGGGGTTGTGAGTTCAAGCCCCGCGTTGGGTGCAGAGATTAAAAAACAAACAAACAGACAAAAACCCCTCAAAACTTTTTTAAAAAAAGATTTTCAATGAATGGTATACATAGTGTGAAAGATCACCACTGAATGATTTAGTTTTATTGGTTGAAATGTTCACCTTCCATTTTATACCTCAACCTACCTCTGTCTAGCTTTCAGCTTCGATATTGGACTGTCACTGCCCCAACTAAGGTCGTTAGGAACCTCTTCATTGTTAAATGTGATGGACATTTTAGGCTTTATCCTCTAATCTTTAAGAATTTGTTGCTGTTGATCTCACAGTTTCCTTCTCGAAAATGTTATATTTTTTTGACCTTACATCAGGCCATTTTCTCCTAATTACCTGCATACATTTATTTCTACTTTGTCCTCTGCTTTCTTTTCTTCCACTTTATTTTTTAATTTTTATTTTTTATTAACATATAATGTATTATTTGCCCCAGGGTCTTTTCTTCCACTTTAAATACTGGCATTTTCTGGGTCATTTTCTTCTGATTTTGTTCTTAGCTCATTCTCAGCAAGCCATCCATCCCTCTGGCTTCAGCTAACATCCATAGGGTTAAATCTCCAATTTTAATTGTTTCTGAGTGCCATCATTATATTTCTAGTGTTGACTTGACATCCCCACCTGGATGGGCCTCACACTCCTCAGACTCATTATAGCCCAAACCAAACTCGACCACACCCTCCATCCTGTAACCAACTCACCTCTTCTTTTCTTGAATGTTGCTGCTGATAATTACCCACATGGAGACTTGAGACTTATTCTTAAAGTTTTCTTCATCACTTCCACCCAACTAGCCTGGTCAGTTCACCTCTTCAACATCTATTTCTACCTTCATTGCCTCTACTTTTATCAGATACTTGTCATCTATTCCCTAAATTTGGAGCACACTCCTGTCTGATGTTTCACTGCAATCTTTTCCTGCTGCAGTTCATCCTCTGCATTCTCATTGCAGTCATTTGTCTTATAAAATACGGTTTTATCCCTGATTATGAAAATTAAGCTCAGTGAAAAACATGGAAAATACAGAGAATAGAAAGAATAAAATAAAAATTACTCATAGTCTTGCTACCATCTCCAATACAATTTTTACCAATACTGAAATCAATACTTTTTTAAAAAAGATTTTATTTATTTATTAGATTGAGAGAGAGAGAGAGAGATCACAAGTAGGCAGAGAGGCAGGCAGAGAGAGGGGGGGAAGCAGGCTCCCCGCTGAGCAGAGAGCCCGATGCGGGGCTCGATCCCAGGACCTTGAGATCATGACCTGAGCTGAAGGCAGAGGCTTAACCCACTGAGCCACCCAGGCGCCCCAGAATCCAATACATTTTTTATAATATAGCCTGATCATCTCAGCTACCCCAGTTTAAAAGCTTCGCTGTGAAACAAGGTGGGAGTGTAATCTCTACTTGAATCAGTTGCTGCAGATATTTTCTTAAAGGCAGGTTATTTATAAATAATTCAGGCAAACTAGGGCTTCTATTGCTGTCAGATGGGGAGCACAGTCCTTCGTCAACTCGTACAGACTGTCACTCCCTTCTTTTTGAGGTTCATAAACTTTATCTTGACTACAGCCTTTTGCAAAATTTGAAAATGTCTCTAGTTTCTAATTTTATTTAAAAATAGTTATGTTAAAAACTGAGGGTTGCTGGTGGGGAGGTTGGTGGGGGAATGGGCTAAATGGGTGATGGGTATTAAGGAGGACACTTGTTGGGATGAGCACTGGGTGTTCTATGTGTAAGTGACGAATCGCTAAATTCTACTCCTGAAAACAGTATTGCCCTGTATGTTAACTTGAATTTAAATAAAAAAAAAAAAGTTGTGTTAAAAAAATGTAAGAGTCTTTTACCATATTTGAATAACCATGTAACAAAAGTCTTTTTTAGTTTAAATGATAAAGTCACATGGATCAAAAATTCTTTTAAATGAAAAATGGCCCAAAACATTCTCACCACCCTTAGAGGAAATTCCATATCCATTACGTGGCCACTTCCCAGTCCTCTTACGACCAGCCCCTGATAATCACCAGTTCACTTTTCTGTCTCTGTGGACTTACCTATACTGCATATTTTATATAAATGGATTCATACAATATATGACCTTCTGTATGTGGCTTCTTTCAGTTGCATAATATGTTTGGGGTTCATCCATGTTGTAGCATGTATCAGTACTTCATTTCTTTTATGACTGAATAGTACAGTATTCATTGTATGTATATACCACATTTTGTTTATTCTTTCATCCATTGATAGGTATTTGGGTTATTTCAACATTTTGGCTTCTGTGAATAATGCTACTATGAACATTTGTGTACAGATATTTGTTTGAATAACTACTTTCAGTTCTTAGGTTATATACACCTCTGAGTAAAATTGCTAAATATATGGTATTTCCAGTGTGTTTGACTTTTTGAGGCACCTCCAAACTTTTCCACAGCCAGTGCACAATTTTGCATTCCCACCCGTAATGTACGAAAGTTCTGATTTCTTCATATCCTTGCCAACACTTATTCTTATAGCCTTTGTAATGGGTGTGAGGTGATATCTCCTTGTGATTTTGATTTGCATTTTCCTAGTGACTAATAATGTTGAGCACCTTTTCTGTTTGTTGATGAGTTGTAGGTCTTCTCTGGAGAAGTGTCTATTCAAATCCTTTGCCCTTTTAAAAATGGGGATTTTGGTCCTTTTTTAGTTGCAAGATTTCATTGTAAGAATTCCTTATATATTCTGGATATTAGACTCCTCACAGATTCATGATTTGCAGATATTTTCTCCCATTCTGTAGGTTGCCTTTTCCCTTTCTTGATGGGGCTTTGAAACCCAAAAGTTTTTCATTTTGATCAACTTCAACTTAGCTTTTTTTCTTTTGTGGCTTTTGCTTTTATTGCTGTAATTGAGATTCCCTCATCAAATTCGAGTTCACGAACATTTACCTCTATGTTTTCTTCTAAGAGTTTCATAGTTTTTGTTCTTACATTTAGGTCACTGATCAATTTTTAAGTTAATTTTTTGTATATGGTTTGAAGTAGGAGTCTGACTTCATTCTCTTCCCTGTGGAAATCTAGTTATCCCAGAACCATTTGATGAAGAGACTATTCTTTCCCTATTGAATGGTCTTGACACCATTATTGAAAATCAATTGACCATAGATGTATGGGTTTATTTCTGTACTTTCAATTCTATTCCGTTGTTCTGTACATCTATCCTGATATCAGTACCCATACTATTTTGATTATTGTAGTTTTGTAGTAAGTTTTTCAATCAGGAAATGTATACCTTCCCACTTTTTTTTTAAGATTTAAAAAAAAAATTTATTTTATTTTTTCAGCGTTCCAAGATTCATTGTTTATGCACCACACCCAGTGCTCAATGCAATATGTGACCCCTAAAACCCTCCACCAGGCCCCTATCCCCCCACCCGCTGCTTTCCAAAACCCTCAGTTTGTTTCTCAGAGTACCCAGTCTCTCCTGGTTTGCCTCCTCCTCCAATTACCCCCAATTCACTTTTTCTTTCCTTCCCCTAATGTCCTCCATGTTATTCCTTATGCTCCACAAGTAAGTGAAACCTTATAATTGACTTTCTCTGATTGACTTATTTCACTCAGCATAATCTCCTCCAGTCCTCCTGTCTATGTTTTAAGATTGTTTTGGCTATTTGGGTCCCCTTGCAGTTTTGTATGAATTTGAAAATCAGATTTTCCATTTCTGCCCCCAAAAGGGGGGGAGGGCATTGGAATTTTGTTAGTGATTGCATTGAAATCTGTAGATTGCTTTGGATAGTTTTGACATATTAAAAATCTTAAATCTTCAATTCATGAATACAAGATGTCTTTCCACTTACTTAGGTCATCTTTAGTTTCTTTAAACAATATTTCATTTTTTAAAAGATTTTATTTACTTATTTGACAGAGAGAAAGAGATCATAAGTAGGCAGAGAGGCAGGCAGAGGGAGAGGGGGAAGCAGGCTCCCTCTTGAGCAGAGAGCCCAGTGTGGGGCTCTATCCCAGGACCCTGAGATCATGACCTGAGCCTAAGGCAGAGGCTTAACCCACTGAGCCACCAAGGTACCCCTCTTTAAACAATATTTAGTATATTTGTTAAATTTATTCCTAGATATTTTATTCTTTTAAGGATGCTATTTATAAATGGAATTGCTTTCTTAATTCCTCTTTTGGGTATTTATTGGTGGTGTATAGAAATACAACTGATTTTTGAGTCTTGATCTTACATCTTGTATTAAACTCTGATGAATTCATTTATTAGTTCTAATAGTTTTTTGTGGATTCTTTAGGATTTTTTTTAAAGATTTATTTATTTACTTTAGAGAGCACCTAATTGGGAGGAGGGGCAGAGGGAGAGGGAAAGAAGCAGACTCCACTGAGCCCAGAGCTGGAGGTGGGGCTCAATTCCACAACCCTGAGATCATAGCCTGAGCCTACTCAAGAGTCTGACCGTCAACCAATGAGCCACGCAGGCACCCCTCTTTAGGATTTTCTTATATAAGATTGTGTCAACTATAAATACAGACCCTTTTACTTCTTTTTAAATTTGAGTAAATTTAAATTTATTTCCCTTTCTTGCCTAATTGATCTGGCTAGAATTTTCTGAAAATGTTATAGAAGAGTCAAAATCAGACATCTCTGTCTCATTCCTGGTCTTAGGGAGAAGGTTCTTAGTCTTTAACCATTAAGTATGGTGTTAGCTGTGGGTTTTTCTTTTTTTCTTTACGTTTTTATTTAAATTCCAGTTAATTGAATTACAGTATAATATTAGTTTCAGTCAAACAATATAGTGATTCAACACTTCCATACAATACCTGATGCTCATCACAAGTGCCCTCCAGTCCCCATCACCTATTTAACCCAACCCCTGAAACTCCCCCTGATAACCATCTGTTTTCTATAGTTAAGAGTCTCTTCCTTGGTTTGCCCCTCTCTCTCTTTATTCCGCCGATGTTCATTTGTTTTGGTTCTTAAATTCCACATATGAATGAAATCTTATGGTATTTGTCTTTCTCTGACTGACTTATTTCACTTAACAAAATCCTCTCTAGCTCCATCCATGTTGTTTCAAATGGCAAGGTTTCATATTTTTTTAACAACTGAGTAATATTCCATTGCACATATATACTACGTTTTCTTTATCCACTCATCAGTTGATGGGCATTTGAGCTGTTTCCATAATTTGGCTATTGTAGACAAGGCTGCTATAAATATTGAGGTGTATGTTTTAATTCATGTTTTTGTATTCTTTGAGTAAATACCTAGCAGTGAAATTGCTGGATCATAGGGTAGTTCCATTTTTAACTTTTTGAGGAACCTCCATAGTGTTTTCCAGAGTGGCTGCACCAGTTTGCATTCCCACCAAGAGTGCAGGAATGTTCCCCTTTCTCCACATCCTTGCCAATACCTGTTGTTTCTTGTATTGTAGATTTTGCTAGTCTGACAGGTGTGAAGTGATATCTCATTGTGTTTTGGATTTGCATTTTCTAAAAAATTAATAATTTATTTAAAAAATGGGCAGAAGACATGATTAGATGTTTTTCCAAAGAAGACATACAGATGGCCAACAGACACATGGAAACATGCTCAACATCACTCATTGTCAGATTTTTCTTTTGGATGAGTGGCTATGTATATTTTAATATTATGAACTTATATGTTTAAAAAATTTTATATGTGTTTTAATGAGTTGCATGGTTTTTTTAAATACTCATACTGTACCATTTAGTTTTCCCATTTAGTTCAATGGGAAAACTAAATGGTACAGTGTGAGTTTAGGTCAATGGGAAATTTAGGTCAATGGGAAAACTATAGAAGAAGGTATTTTAAGAGCAGTTTTATATTTTATCCCTGAATCCTCCACATGGAATCCTCATTTTCTGCAGATAACCATTTGTGGTGGTTTCTTCTTTATCATCTTCATGTTTATTTTTTTTTTCCACAAATAAAAGCAAATGTGTGTGCGTGCACATGTGTGTGTAGCATACTGTATCACTTTGTATACTATTTTGGCCCTGTACAAAGACAGTTTAAATGACGTGGCCAAGTTGACAAGAACATGACATAGCAGGGTCCACATATAAACTCAGCGATCTGACTCCTGAGCTTGGGCTCTTAATGGACTGCTGTACTTGTGGCAGTCCCATTGACTCACAACCCAGTAACAACTGAAAAGGAGGCTTTTGTGACTTTCCTACTCTCAGAGTAATGAGTGAAAGAGTAATCTGAACACAGTATTAGCAATGGAACCTGGTTTTCAAATATTTGTGTGAGCATGCATCAGAATAAATTTGTATTTATTTAATACAATATTTAATAAATATGTATTATCTCAAAAAAAAGAGAGAGAAAAGCGTCTTCTTGGTTTTGGTTTTCTTTCTTTTTTCCTTTTCTTCTTTTTTTGTATTTCAATAGTTTAGTTGACCCACATTTTCCACTTTTGATTTAGCAATATTGATTTAATCTGCAGGCAAGAAATGGGGAGAAAGGCTTATTATAAGCCCTTACAGATATAATATTTGTATTGCATGATCATTTTGTAAAATGGAAGCTTTGCCTAATTCATACATTAATTATTCTGAGTCCATTTCAGAATAGTCATTTCAGAATGTGGTCTGCACCCAGGTAAATTTTAGTACTTTAGATTAAGACTATATGTCTTTATAGCAGAAAACCTTAAGCAGATAAAAATTAAAAGGAACCATAATATAATTTGCCTTTTAGCTTATATTTAAAACTTTTTTTGTCTCTCTTCAGGATTTTTAGAATTTATTAATTGTTTTTTGTTTTTTAAAGTTTTTTTTTTTTTTAAAGATTTTATTTATTTGACAGAGAGAAACACAGAGAGAGAGGGAACACAAGTGAGGGGATGTTAGCAGGAGAAGCAGGCTTCCCGCCCAATGCGGGGCTCGATCCCAGGACCCTGGGATCATGACCTGAGCTGAAGGCAGACGCCCAATGACTGAGCCACCCAGGTGCCCCTTTTTTTTAAAAATTTTATTTATTTATTTGACAAATAAATTATATATTATATTATTTATTTATTTGACAAAGAGAGACAGAGAGCACAAGTAGGCAGAGAGGCAGGCAGAGAGAGAGGGGGGGAAGCCAGCTCCCCGCTGAGCAGAGAGCCCGATGCGGGGCTCGATCCCAGGACCCTGAGATCATGACCTAAGCTGAAGGCAGAGGCTTTAACCCACTGAGCCACCCAGGCACCCCTTTACTCATTGTTTTATTACTAAAAGTCTAAGCTCTTTTCCTTGGCACTAACTAGTACATAGCTTCAACTACCTTGGTTTCTTTTTGATTTAGAGATTAGTGTTGTTAAAACTTCTTGGCCTGCTAACAAAGTTAGCAGTTTGAGCATCGTCAGAGCAGTATTTATAGGGTTTGTAACTCTTTCCTGGTTTTTTACCAAAAGAATGAAAAATTATTTTAATTTATGTTTTGTTATCAAATTCTTCTTTTTTTACTTCTTAGTGTAACAAGGCTGCTTAGATGTGGCTTTGGGTCTTTTCCACTCATGGTATGTCTTCAAATTTTTGTTTTAGCAGTCGCTCCTGAATACGTAAATTTGGATAACAGTAAGTTATGAGAGTTTCACTCATATGATGTTTAAGGCAAAGTTTGTGGGAATATAAGATAATCAGTTCTTAATTTATTTAATCAAAAACATGTATTGAATATTCTCAAAATCGGATGATTGTTAGCAGTATGAAGATTAATAAAATATGGTTATTATCCTCAAAGAAGATAGACTGATATTGGGAATTATATATGAAAGTATTTCCAAGTGGATCAGATTTTTAAAAAATATTTTATTTATTTATTTAGAGAGACAGAGCATGTGAGAATGGGGTGGTTG
>CM053605.1:32269102-32295487 GCA_028646535.1 Procyon lotor
GCTAAATTACATGTTTAATTGACATTTTCTTCTAAACTCTACACCTTTTCTTCTTTTCATACTCCATTTTCTATTTCCTTGCTACCTGATCTCTTTGAAAATCTTCTATATTCTGGTTTCTATTTCCACAGTCCATTGAAATAGTCTTAATATTGCAAACAACCTTTACTACTTCTTGTTTTTCTTAACTACTATTCAGAATTTGATATTGCGGTTATGTCCTTCTTTTTTTTTTTTTTTTTAAAAGATTTTATTTATTTATTTGACAGAGAGAGAGAGATCGCAAGTACGCAGAGAGGCAAGCAGAGTGAGAGGGGGAAGCAGGCTCCCCGCCGAGCAGAGAGCCCGATGTGGGGCTAGATCCCAGGACCCTGAGACCATGACCTGAGCCAAAGGCAGAAGCCCTAACCCACTGAGCCACCCAGGCGCACCTGGTTACTTCCTTCTTAAAATTATTTTCTTCCTCGTCTTGCATGACCAACCTAGTCCCATTCTTCTAGTTCTGCCTTGTTTTTCTGGCTCTTTGTCCTTCTCTGTCCATCTATTTGTAGATAATCCTTAAAGCTTTGCTTGTGCTCTCTCCCCTCAGTCCTCATGCCAGTGGCTCATCTACTTTTAAAGCTTCATATACCACCTTGATGCTTATGGTTCTGGAGTCTCTGCTGTATGTTCTCTCTGAGTTGAATACTTATATCTCATGCCCAATTATCTATATGACTTTTCCCTTTAACTACACTACTGTCTGAAACCACAGATCCAAAACTGATCTTCTCTTCCCAACGTTTCAGCTTTACCTGCAGCTTTACCAATCTTCCAAGATCAATATCTTGAGTTCATCTTGGTTTTCTCTTTGTTCTCCAAGTCCAAGTTAGTCATCTGTTGCTGTTATTATTTTTTTTTAGAAATGTCTTAGGATCATCTTGTCCTTCTAGCTCTACTGCTACTTTTAAACTCTGGGCTCTGAACACCTAAGTAACTGTGTGGGTCTTTTAATTATTGTTTGTTTGGTTCTCGGTCTGTCCAATATGCACACTTAAAGGCAACAAACACTAAAATAATCCAAAAGGATTCCTTCTTGGTCTGGTGTCATCAAACTCTATTTCAGAAGACTACCTATCAATTCCTTCTTCCTTACCAATCCATTCTTATCTTCCATAACCATCTTCCCTATGCAGAGTCTCTATATTGTGCAACACAGAACCTCTACTCAGGTTGTGATCCTCCACATTTTGATTGAGTCTACTTTTCCTCTGTATCTTTCTTTATCTAACTCTACCCCAACCCAAGGCAAAAAGCACTCTATCAAGAAGCTTTTGTCCAAATATCCAACAATGGGCTATTCTTTTTTAAAACAAGAATTCACATAATATGACCTTCCAATCGATTAACTATTATTGTTTGCATGAATGCTATTCTCCTTTATCTAATATATATATATTTATCTCTATAAATATATAAATTTTGTAAATATATAATAATATATTTAAGTATATAATAAATAATATTTATATTATAAATAATATAGTTATATATTCATTATATGTAATAAATGTATTATATATAAATAATATTTATATATTATACATATATAAATATACAGTATACAATATTTATAAATATATTACATCTATTTATTTCTATAAATAGATGTATTTATTTCTATAAATAGATGTAATATATTTCTATTTCTACTTACTTATTCTTTAAGTCCCAGTTCAAAGATCACTTCCTCTACAAAGTCTTCGCTGACCATCCCAGTCATTTGTGTCCCCCAAACATACCCGGCATAGTTTTAGAAATATAATTGAAAAGGTGTAAAAATCTTCCATTCATACTATATTTTGAAAAAGAATGACCTCAATGGAATTAATTGCTTACTTAGGCCCAAAAGATACATACATAAATTAACAGGTAAAGCTGATGTTTTTCTAGGCCAAGCCATTAGTGTTATTAGTAGAAGCAATAAATAGAAATGAATTCTCAGGTTTATTCTATTTTCAGTGAAGTTAAAAAATAGCTTATCACCATAGCCTATGAAATACTTACCATTATGGTTTATATAGTAATCATCATTTTTGTTTTTAAAATTGTATCTCTAATTACTGATTACTATAATTATCATATAGCTCATGATATATGTGTTGAAGCCCATAGATATGTAGAACACAAAAAGCAAACCCTAATATAAACTGTAGACTTGAGTTATAATGTATCAGTATTTTCTCATCCCTGCAACAAGTGTGCTAACATTAATGCTAATAATAGGGGAATTGGGGGAATATAGGAACTCTCTACTTTCCACTCAATTTTTCTGTAAACTTAAAACTACTCCAAAAAAACCAAATCTATTAATTTCTTTAATATAACATATTTATTTCAGAAAATATATAATGTCATGTAAAAAAGCAGAAGGAAGAAAATTTAAAACATCTTCAAACCTCCTACTCTGTCATTGTCAATATTTTGGTATCCCTCAAACTTAACACCCAAAAAACAGAAAATCACATCAAAAAGTGGACAGAAGACATAAACAAACACTTCTCCAAAGACATACAAATGGCTAACAGACACATGAAAAAATGTTAATCATCATTAGCCATTAGGAAAATTCAAATCAAAAACCTCATTGAGATTGTGGCCATTGCTGCTATGAACACTGTAGCACATGTGGCCCTTCTTTGTACTGCATCTGCTTCTTTGGGATAAATACCCAGTAGTGCAATTGCAGGGTTATAGGGTAGCTCTATTTTTAATTTCTTGAGGAATCTTCACACTGTTTTCCAAAGTGGCTGCACCAAAGCATTCCCACCAACAGTGTAAGAGGGTTCCCCTTCACATCCTCTCCAACATTTGTTGTTTACTGTTGTGTTGATTTTGGCCAAAGACTAAAGAAGAAACAGAAAATCTGAAGGATATTATCATCATTATTGTAATTGAATCCATAATTAAAAGATTTCTCAAAAGGTGAAACTAGCTCAGGAAATTCCACATGTGAATGAAATATTCAAGGAATATGTTCTAATTTTAAACAAACTGTTTCTAAGACTAGAGAAAGAGGAAAATATCTCCCAACTAATTAATAAGCTCAACTGAACCTTGCTAATAAAATTAGACAATGACAACACGAACAAGGAAAATTATAGGCATTCTCACTATGGGAAAACTCTAAATAAAATATTAATAGGCCAAAGCGAATAGAGTACATAAAATACAAGAATGCAAAAGTTGTTTAACATTAGAAAAATCTATTAATATAATTTACCTCATTGAGGTATAAGGAAAAAATAGATTTGGTCTTTGTCCCATGTTCTTGGCACAGAGCTCTTAAAATCCTTGGCATTTCCTGAAGGATAAGAGTGTCTATTGTTATTCATAATGAGCCCTTTTCTGCCCAACCTTCAGGATAAAAGCTGATCAGGAGGAGACCAAGCACAGGATTAGAGGTTTGGAAGTTTCAGTCCCAGTGTCTGACATTTAGGGATGGGAGGGCAGGGGGACTGGTGATTGTTTGATCACCAATGTTCAGTGAGTGACTCAATCATGCCTGCTTAGTGAAACCTTAAGAAAACATTCTTGAACAGAGAGGTTCAGGCAGCTTCCAGACGGGTAAACACATCAACGTGCTAGGCTGGTGGCACGTCTGGAGAGGACAGTGAGTTCTGTGCCCGCCCTCCCGTACCTCCCATTACCTTACCATATGCATCTCTTCCATTTGGCTCTTCCTGAGTCGTGTCCTTTCTAATGAAACTGTGATCATAATTACAGAGCTTTCCTGACTTCTATGAATCATTCTATCAAAGTATCAAACCTGGGAGAGGGGTGGTCATGGGAAGTCTTGTATTTATAGTCAGTCGGGCAGCAGTTAGGGGGGCCCCAGCAACGTGTTTTTTTTTCTTTTAACAGTGGGGTTTTGTTTGTTTGTTTGTTTAAGAGTTTATTTATTTGACAGAGAGATCACAAGTAGGCAGAGAGAGAGGGGGAAGCAGGCTCCCCACTGAGCAGAGTCCCATGCGGTTCTCGATCCCAGGACCCTGAGATCATGACCTGAGCCAAAGGCAGAGGCTTTAACCCACTGAGCCACCCAGGCGCCCCAAGGGCCCCAGCAACTTGTAACCAGTATCTGAAGTGAGCACAGTCTTATGGCCCTGAGCTCTTAACCTATGGGGTCTGTGTTACTTCAGTGTTGTTAGTGACAGAACTGAACTGAATTGTAGGACACCCGGTTGGTATCGGAGACAAAACTATTGGAAAGATACCATACAGATTAACAAATTAAAGGGAAAAAAATCATGATTTCCTCAGAAAGTACAGTAAGAAAAATAGGTGGCAGATCCTGGGGTCTGTCTGCCCAGATCCCACACCAGTGCACACTGGGGTACCACGAGGACGCTACAACTGAACCAAGACTGTGAAGGCCTACAAAGGCCGGAGCCCTGAGGCTCATTGCTTCTCCAACTTCAAACAGACTCATATACTTTTTCTACTGTCATGTATGAATAGTGTAATTTTCTGCATGTGCTGTCGTGTCAAGAAGTACAGATCTTTTTTTTAATAGATGAGCTTCACTCACATGGGTAACTCTTATCCTATTGTTTCACCCCCTGCTCATTGGTGGATGAAATCCATTTGTTTCATTTGAGTAGAGCTTCTCTATTAAAAAAAATTTTAAATCTGTAACTACTAGGAATTTGCTCTTTTCTTCCCTCTATGCATGACACAAAGATCATAGCTAAGAGCGTGTTTTGCAAATACAAATTTTCCTCAGCTGGGCTGAAACAAGGCCAAGAGAGAGGGTGCAGGGTGTTAGCAAGCCTATTTAACTACTTACTCATAGCCTCCAATGTAATTGCTTTCAGTAATCAAGCTGATATTTTTTATCTCCATTGATCTGACTGGCTCAATGGGAACTTAATATTATTTCGTAACCCCTTAATATGCCCATGCATAGAATTTCTAAAATGAGGGGTTATTGTTTTGTTTTTTATTTAAAGATTTTATTTATTTATTTGAGAGAGAGAGAGAGAGAGATCACAAGTAGGCAGAGAGGCAGGCAGAAAGAGAGGGGGGAAGCAGGCTCCCAGCTGAGCGGAGAGCCCAATGCAGGGCTCCATCCCAGGACCCTGAGATCATGACCTGAGCCGAAGGCAGAGGCTTTAACCCACTGAGCCACCCAGGTGCGGCATGAGGTGTTATTCTGTCAGCAATAATTGCGCCTCGGATAAACCTCATTGGCTATGATACTGCCACTGTGCAAAGCTATGAGGGGTTATTCTGAATCAAAACCAATAGATGAGCCAAAATTGAACCCAGGTTCACCAATGATTTACAAACGTTTCACCTACTGCAAAAGTTTTCATAACTGGCTTCTCTCCTGCTTTTATGCCCTCCAAACTGTCACTGAAAAAAATCTCGAGAACTCTTTCATTGACCATCTTCCCTCTCAGCCATCTGCCCTCCTCCCTTTTTGCCCAAGAAGACCCTGTGGAGGGGGGGGGTGCCGGGGGGGGCGGCTGTTGGAGCAAAGCTTGCTGCTCCTCCCCCTCCCGCCCCACTTTCTTCCTGCACCGCCTGTGGGGAATCTTCCTTCTTTAAAGGGTTTCAATAATAACTCTGCTCCACAAACTGAAGCTATGCTTGGTGAGTTTCCAGCCTCATTTTTTTTTTCTAGTTATCAATCCTCATTAGCCAGGAGCCCCTTCTAGAAACCAACAAATCCTGACTCTGTTCTGGAGCATGTACCTTCCAGGGGACCCTCAGGTGGAGCAAACTTAGAGAACTGCAGGCTTACTTTGATAACATCGGCACCGAGCAAGGTATTCTCTTCCTGTTCCCTTTGGAGGTATTTATTCACTGTCTCCCCTCTCTGTCAAGGCAATCTTCCACCTGAAGAAGAGAATTTCCACCGGTCCTGTGACCGCCAAGGCTTTGTCCCAACACAACTTTCCACCTTGCCACTCCAACACACACACTCATATTTACCATTACTAGTACCCACAAGAATCGCTGTTCCCACACTCACAGATGCAAAATGCTTTTACGTTAAGAGATGGTTAGCATTTTCTTTTGTCACAAAATCAGGATCTCTATAGGCTGGCTCTTTGGATTATAAGTCATACTCTTACATAGGGGGTACTTACATAGACCATGCTGCCCGGCCAAAGATATCCAGAAGGCTCGCTCAAAAACAATTCTCGTTGGGTCAGCCTTTATTAAATCCTCCCCGGGGAGCTGATATTTTGGGAACAGAATATTACTGGTAAAGAGAACCATGCGAAGTTTCCAAAAGCAAAAGCGTATGCAACCAATGAGAGGATAAAATTTCAAGGCCTGTACAGTAAAGCAGCTGTTAGATGATTTACTGGAAAATTCTTCCAAAACATAACAGAGGCTTCCTACTACAAAGGAAATATTTTTCCTTCAAGTTCATAATATTCAAGTTCAATATGTTATGTACTCAAAAGACCTCTCTAATAAAATCTGAGATTTTCACCAAAGTCTCCACCTTAGGGACTTGATTCTTGTTCCGTCCCCTGAACGGCCAGAGAATCCCTGCTGTGAAGAGTCGTGATGTGTGTTCGACAGCCCAGACTCATTCCTTCTGTGCAGTTTCCAGTATCAATAACAGAGGCCCGGACTCCATTTCTCGAGCATATGAGTGACTCACGTTAAGCTAGGCAAATCAGATAACCTCTCACTTTTAATTAGAGAAATTATCTTCGATCTGTCAGCAGAGCCCTGGGTGATTTACAAAGGCAGCGAGGACAACTGCCAAGCAATACTTGTGAGGGGACGAGGGGAGACAGAAAGGGAGGGAAGATAGACCGTTTCCTGTGCCCGCCTTAGCTTTCTACACGGGCGACCAGGATGCAGAAGGCCTTCCTCAGACGCTCCAGCGTGCGCGAGTGTTTGTGCCAAGTTGCAGTGGAGAGAATGAAGACAACGCTGAGGTACAGGGCCCAGTGCTCTGTCACTGCCCCAGGCTCGGGGCAGTGATGTAGGGGTATATCTGAGCTACTGAATGGGCTCCAAAGCCCCAAACCAACACTTCCCAGCTAACCTCATCCTTGACTCTTCTGACTGACGTGGCCGTGTATTGGGGGTTATGGGGAAACAGTTGGACTCTGTGTAAGTTTGTATATTCACATTAAACATCCTCTGGCTCACGTGACAAGGCCCCTACCTATACAAAGGGCACCACTGAGTTTCCTGAGGGGTAGTTACTCCTGAGACTTTGATCCACACAGGAAAAGCAGAAATGGCAGTGGAGAAAAGAGACACAGTGATGCACGCTGAAGGCAAAGCAAGACGTGTCCTACCACTTGCCTCCTTCACTATTTCCAATGTGCCAACCAGTGCCCACTGGTCCCTCATTGTGCCAGAGTGTGGGGTAGGCGGCGGTAGCAAGAGAAGTTCTCTGCAGCAGACCGCTCTCGATCTGATGCCCAATGGATGGTGAGGCAGCTGCTTTCAGCTTTGTTTGGATGTTGGGACACTAAGACAGGACACTTGGCTCCACTGTGCACATCTATTTGATTGAAACTCCATTTACACAGGCCTCCTCTTCTGAAGAAATGAATGTGGAAATGACCCAAAGGCAACAGGACCACTGATAGAGAAATCGTTTGTTCAATAACTATGACATAGGAGCTAACTGTCTGGGCTTGGATTCTGACAGAAGCCAGCACCATGGGTGCAGGAGGCCTGAGCCAGCTGAACGCAGGCTCTGGCTCGGTCTTCAGAGCCTGCTTGGCAGTGAGGGTTGGAGGGCCTGTGTCAGCGACTCAGCCCTGCTCTTCTAGAGGAAGATAAATCAGGTGTCGTGTGCTTTCCTGTTGGTAAAATAAGTTATTTGGGGGAGAACGTAGAAACTGACTTCAAAAAATTAATTCCATGAATAAAGAAGGTCCCTACCTGAAAAGGTACATATCTGGACCATGAGAACTTTTTCCTTCCTTATGAAAATAATACTATTTCCACAGTTATCTCAAACTATTTACTACATGGACTCTCTGAGTTTCGTTGATAAGGAGGGAGTCGAATGTTGCTTCCAAAGATACTCTGCTCGGTTGGGGGACACACCCCCCCCAGCCTTGCACACAGCCACCCTCGTCCCTTCGAAGGAGCAGCTGTGAAGCCTATTCCAGAGAAAAGTGATAAATGGTCCTGGGGCCCATTAGTTCAAAGTGGTAGGAGATACGTTAGGATCAGTTATAGGATCAGTTATAGAGCTGTTTTTACCTCTGTGTTGTAGCTGCCATTCTATACTCTGTGGTGTGCATGCCCCCTTGGTTCCTTCTCTTCTCTCTTTGCTAACAGAATCCTGGTCTCATTCAGGGACCAGGCAGCACTGGGCTCACAGCAGTTAGGCTTAGGCCCAGGCATGAGTCATGATTGGCCATTCTTCTTTGCCAGTGACTACTGTAGGGATCAAACCAAAAAAGAAACACTGCTTCGGGGCTTTGGAAAAAGGCTTTCCTCCCTAATAAAAGGAAACTTGACATGATTGAGCAGCTGGATTAACCCACCCTGCAACCCTAATGCTGGGCTTCTTGTTTGGGGAGAGAATCAACTCCTTATCATTTAACTGCACTGGACGTGGTGAAAATTGCAGATAAAAAGATCCTCAGTGGTAAGAACTTGAATTTATTTTCTATTTCTGGAAGAGAAACCAAGTCACAGGCTATCAGCTCTTACATAAAAAGAAAAAATAAGCACTCACAGTAAACTATGCAAATCAACACAAATGCAGTCAAATTTGCTCATCTGTAAAATGGGTATAGCAGCAGTAACAACGCCAGAGGGTTATGATGATTAATTTCTTTAGTACAGATAAAGCTCTTGAAATAGCACAAAGACTAAAGACTCAATTTAAATGTCAAATGTTATTATTATGGAGATGAAGCAAGAACTAAACCAAGGCTACCGATTAGGGATCAAGATACAATCACTTGCAAAGGGCAAGATTATGGTTGAGCCAATAACGGCAGCTTAGCAAGGTCTTCATCATGCTGTTCCTTCCACAAGGGTATTCTGTGATCTGGCCGTGATGGCAGCTCTCTGGGGTTGGCTCAGTTGACCAGAGGTGATAGGCTGAATGACGCCTCCCCCCGCCAGATGTTAGTGTCATAATCCCCAGAACCTGTGACTCTGCTTCCTTACATGGAAATGAATTTTGCAGATGTGATTAAGATAGGGGTCTGGAGACGGGGAGATTATCCTGGACTATCCAGAGAGGCGCAATGTCCCTATTTAAGGGTGGAAGGAGATCCGAGTCAGTAGTGGGAGATAAGCTGTTGGAAACAAGAGACGACAGTGGTGGGAAGAGAGGGCCACAGCCAAGGAATACAGGTCCTCCTAGAAACCAAGAAGGGCAAAGGAAACTACTTGTCTACTAAACCTCCAGAAGGAACTAGCCCTGCCAACAGTTTGAATTTGGACTTCTGACCTCCAGAACTGTAAGAGAGTAAGTTTGTGTGGTTTTAAGCCAAAGTTTGTGGCCATGTGTTATACTAGCAATAAGAAACGAGCATTTCGGGGTGCCTGGGTGGCTCAGTGGGTTAAAGCCTCTGCCTTCTGCTCAGGTCATGATCTCAGGGTCCTGGGATCGAGCCCCGCATGGGACTCTGCTCAGTGGGGAGCCTGCTTCCCCCCATCTCTGCCTGCCTCTCCGCCTGCTTGTGATCTCTCTCTCTCTGTGTCAAATAAACAAAATCTTAAAAAAAAAGAGAGAGAGAGAGAGAGAGAAATGAGCATTTCTGGCTAACCAAATAAGACACGTCCCCTTTGTCTCTCATGTATGTCTTTCGGTGTTCGTCTGGATGTTTTTGCTGCAAGTAACAGAAGACTCAACTGAAAATGAGTTAAATAGTTAAGGCATCTGGGATCTCACATAGTAAAACAGAGAAATGGTGTCAAGGTGTTATAGGTTGGTTAATTCAGCAGCTCAATGACATCATCAAAGATCTGTGTTTTTTTTCTAAATTCCTGCTCCGCTATTCTCAGCATGATCTCTTCAGATTGGTCCATTCAGAATCAAAAGGGTTGTTGTGGTTCTAATCACTACATCCTTACACATTAATATCCAATGACTGAAAGATAAAATCACTTCTTTCATGCAACCCTCTTTAAATACAGGAATATTTTCCTAAAAGTTCCCAAGTAGACCTTGCCTCCTATTAAAAGAGGACTTCACTACCTTCACTTTGGCCTCAGCCTGTATTTAATAGACTCATTAAGTTCTTCTCTCCGGCTTATCTCTTAACTCAGGCAAAAGACCCTGTAAGCAAAGCACCCCATGATGGGAACCCTCAAGTAATAAGGACTGCCCTGATGTCAGCGAGACTCCATGCAACTGACCCCAAAGACAAGGATCAACCTTGACCTTCACCATCCACCTGCGTGTACCCACCAACCTTTGTCTCACATTTGCCTTATATAAACCTAGAAGTATTTACAGTAGTTTGGAGACGCTAGTCCATTGTCTTCTCAGTGTTGACCTCACTGAAACAAATCCCTCTCTTTTTTCAGCACCACTCATGTCTATACCTTTGGACTCTGACAGCAGTGAGCAACTGAAATGTGGTATGTTTGGAATCCCCAGAGTAAGGTGCTTTTGCACCCCTCTGTGCTGGTTACCATATGGCATTAGCAAGAATGGAAGGGTTCACCAATTTCTAAGCCAGTCACTAGGAAGAAGATGGACTCAAGATTCACACCCTGGGACAACAGAAGAGTTGGTCCCTCCTGAAGGACTTGGCAACCATTTCCAGGTTGCATTAGTAAGGAAGAGAAAGAATAGTACACGATGTGTAGCAAACACATACCTCCTACAATCCCTCCTCAAGGATCCTTCTGAGCAAACAACTATATCAGAGACAAAAATTTTCCAAAATTGGGCAGGGTTATCCTTTCAGCAAAATGTGCAGATGTCTGTAACTTGCACTCTTTTTGCTCAAAATCCTCTGATGTGGATGTGCATTTATTTATTTAATACTCTGCTTAGAGCAGCCCTCAAATTAATGTTTATAGAAACAAAGGTCAAATAATGGTTATTTTGTACCTCCAGTGGTATTATTATTATTATTATTTTAAAGATTTTATTTATTTGACAGAGAGAAACACAGCAAGAGAGGGAATACAAACAGAGGGAATGGTAGCGGGAGAAGCAGGCTTCCTGCAGAGCCAGAAGTCCGATGCGGGGCTCGATCCCAGGACCCTGGGATCATGACCTGAGTCAAAGGCAGACACTTAACGACTGAGCCACCCAGGTGCCCCGGTATTATTATTTTTTTTAGATATTTATTTATTTATTTGTTTGTTTGTTTGTTTGACAGAGAGAAAGATCACAAGTAGGCAGAGAGGCAGGCAGAGAGAGAAGGGGAAACAGGATCCCTGCTGAGCAGAGAGCCCTATGTGGGGCTCCATCCCAGGACCCTGAGATCATAACCTGAGCCGAAGGCAGAGGCTTTAACCCACTGAGCCACCCAGTGCCCCACCCAGTGGTATTATTTTCTTAATTTGATTCTCACCAATTAGGCAGGTATTCAGAGTTTGCTGGAGATTTTATTAGCATAAATTTTGTATTAGATTGAATAAAAATAAATATACTTTTATATAATATTTTTCTAGGCATATTGTTATACTAAAGACTTTATATAACTCATCTAATCTTAGTGGTACTAGAGGGGGTTGTTTTATTGGCTGGAGGTGGTTGTTAAACATGGAGCTTGAACTCATGACCCTGAGATCAGGAGCCACATATTCTACCAACTGAGCCAGCCAGGCACCCCTGAAGTGGTACTGTTTTTAATCCCCATTTTATAGATGAAAAATTGAGGCACAGAAAGGAAAGCCATTGATAATCAATATATTTCTCCTTGGAAAAGCTTAAGCAATGGCAAGGAGTAGCTCTTATGATATTTTAAAAGGAAGTAAAAACAACAGTTAAGTGTCCAGCTCTTGATTTCAGCTCAGGTCATGATCTCAGGGTCGTGGGATCTAGCCCCTTGTTAGGCTTTGCACTGGACATGGAGTCTGAGATTCTCTCTCTCTCTCTCTGTTTGCCCCTCCCCCTTGCTCTCTCTCCTGTATTCTCTCTCTCCCTCTCAAAAAATAAAATAAAATAAGTAAAATAAAAGGAAGTAAAAACAATTTAGTAAAAATGGCCTGCTACATGACATAAACTACAGGATAATTTTATAACTATATTTCCAAAAAATTCTTTTTTTCCTGTAAAATTAAAGAAAAGCATCATTTGAACCTAAACTGAGGGATGGATGAAAAAAAAAAACGTGTGTCTGTGGAAAGACACCAATAGAAAAAAAGAAAAACTTTATAAATTGTGGTCTAACACTCATGAGCAAGAGAAAAAACTTGAGGCTAATTGGGAATCAAGATCATTTGGCTTTCTGAAACTGGAGACCAATATTTTTAATGTCTTTTATATGTTTGTAGAATTACTTTGACCTCCCTCTGAACCAACATCTTCTTCTAAAATGTGTATGGGGTATCGTGCTACAACTGTTCTGGACCTAAAAGGCCTATATTGTGCTTGGCTCTTGTGCTCTTCTAATCACTATTTATCCACTTTATTGTTATTGGGTTTAGATGTAATGAAACCAAATGATTTTATCAGTTCCTGCATACAGATGGAGACAGTAATAAACTTCATATTAAATTCATTATGATTCCCTCCAGGAGAGAAAATGATGCCCACAATGCTGGCTCCATTATGTCTGTTGGTTGGCACTGCAGTGGAGATCGGGATGCTTTCTAAATAACCTACAGAACAGTTGGAATTTCTATACCAAGGAAAACAAAAATTCCCTCACCTGAATCCTATTAGAGCTGACAAGGGTTTCAGTAAAGTTAGATCGTTATTTGAAGATGGGACAGTATAGATTTCATGATGCCAAGTAAACCAAAGACTGCCTTCAAGTACACACCAACTGAAATCCAGAAAGGGAAGAGGTCAATGCAAAGCAGACAACACATGAATTCACAAAACAAAACCATTTGCATGTGGCGGTATGTTGGCTTCATTAGGGCTCTGCTTAAGCCGATCAGATGTCCAGAATGAAAATGAAAATGTTGCCCATTCATCTGAATGATTCCAAATTATCCTGTATTTGATATGGTAGAGGTAAAGTAGTGAAGACCCAGGCTTTCTTTTTTTAGTATTTGCTATCCAAAGTTGTTCTTGTGTCAACTATTTCCAAAAAGGAGTTACTTAAAAGAGTTCACTGGTGATTGCAAATTTCTCTTTTGCATTTAGTTTTCCTATAACCGATTTACTGTTGCCAAGCATGTCGGGATAGGCTATTTCCTCTGAATAGCCTTTTTTTAAAAATTTTTAATTCAAGTACCGTTGACATATAATATTGTATTAATTTCATGTGTACAACAGAGTGATTTGAATGAATATCCAGACTTGTCCAGACTTTAAAATTGACATTTCTATGGCACTCTGAATCATTTGCTGGTAAAATGTAAATTAGTCTAATGCATTGCAAACTAATTTGGCAGTATATACAAGGGCCCTACAATGTTTGGGTATTTGACTGAGTGCTTCTGCGCCTGGAAGTCACTGTCAGGAAATAACAAAATTCAAAAACCATATTTCTGTTGTTTATATGGTAATTGTGCTAGCTGAGATGAGATACAATCTAAATGCCTAATAACAACAAGATGGTTAAGTGAATAATGATATAGCCACTGAATGAGATGTTGTCATTTCTAAAATTTATAATACAATGAAAAAATTCTTAAATATAATGGTAAGTACAGAAACAGGCAGAAGCAAAATTGCTTTTGGTATTTGATCTTAACAACACTAAAAAGTACATACTTTTTCAAAAGAATATATCTCCAAATGCCCATTAACAAGAGAAAGGATAATTAAGCTGTAGTGTAAGCACAGGATAAAATATAAAAAAAAATTTAAATGCATGACTTTAGCCATATAAGCCAACAGGGATGAATCTTAATAATATAGCTCTTTTTTAGATTTATTTATTTATTTGAGACAGAGAGAGAGCACACACAAGCAAGGGGAGGGGCAGAGGCAGAGGAAGAATTTTTTTTTTAAAGATTTTATTTATTTATTTGACAGGGAGAGAGAGATCACAAGTAGGCAGAGAGGCAGGCAGAGAGAGAGAGAGAGAGAGAAGCAGGCTCCCTGGCGAGCAGAGAGCCTGATGTGGGGCTCGATCCCAGGACCCTGAGATCATGACCTGAGCCGAAGGCAGAGGCTTTAACCCACTGAGCCACCCAGGTGCCCCGGGAGAGAAAGAATCTTAAGCAGACTCCCCACTGAGTGTGGAGCCCCATGTGGGGCTTGATCTCATGATCCTGTGATCATGACATGAACCGAAACCAAGAGTCAGATGCTTAACTGACTGAGCCACCCATGTTCCCCATGAATCTTAATAATATATTTTAATAAAAATAATATATTGAAACAAGCTAACTAAATCTTATGGTACTGAAACACAGATTCATATACATGTATACATGTATTTGCATGTGTATGTGTGTGTGCATGACGGAACTAAGAAAGGAAATAATAAACACAAAATTTGGGACAATAGTTATCTCTAGCAGGAGGGCACAGGGTCCAGAGGAATAGGGGAAAAACAAATAAGTAGAGATGAGTTCCTGGAACAGTCCACTTCCTGGGCAGGGCAATGGGCCTTCTGTAAGTTGCTTTGTTATATGATGATGAACAAAATCAAAGATGGCCATGCATTAGCCATGCAATGACGAAGAGTTATGGTTTATTTAATTCTCACTGTTGTTAGAAGATGAGATTATGACTGACATTTTTCCCTTTATGCATTTCTACAATTTCTAAATTCTAAGATTAGCATTATATTTAAAAGTTGTAAAAACCATAAACTGATCTAAAAAGCCTGTAGGTATAAAAATTCAAAAGACTTGTTATGCCTGAGTCTGGATGAGCTACAATTACCAAATGTACATCAATCGATCCGAAGCTAGGATTTAATTAACATTAAGGTACAAACAGTTAACTGGCTATATTACCTAGGCCTGATTTTATTTTCTTAGTTCTGATGATTCAGATTCTTTGAGAATGTGACCATTCTAGAGCCTAAGTGTAAAGACCTAAAAGTACCACATTTTCTCATAACAGTAACAATAGATGACACTATTACTATGTGCCAGGAACCGGGCCTGGGAAGTGTTTGAATCTTTATCTTTAGTTTCCAAGCTGGCATCAAATCATTTGTGTAATTTTCCAATGTTTAACATTGACTTCCAAATTTCTAAAATTTTTTAGGATACCAATCTTAATAGTCAGATCCAGAAATTGGACCTTATCTGTCCAAGTGTTCTATGGTCTCCAAATAATGATAACAGCTGGCATTGATTATTACTCTGTGCCAGGTACTGTGCTAAGTGCTTTTCACCTGTGGTCAGAGGTATTGTTCACACTAAACATGTGATAGTTAGCTATTATTGTCCAAATTTGACAAATGGGGAAGCTGAGACAGAAAGAAGATAGGTGCTTTGCCCAAGATCACACAAGTAGAATATAAGGGAGCTCAAAATTGGAGCCTAGACTTAATATGGATTAAGCCTTCTCCTGAGAACAACTAGAAAAATCTTATAAAATGCTGATTTTTTTTAAAGATTATTTATTTTAAAGAGAGAGAATGCACTCATGTGTATACACAAGAGTAGGGGAGAGGCAGAAAGAGAGAGAGAGAGAGGGAAAATTCTCGAGCAGACTCCCTACTGAGTGCAGAGCTCAAGGTGGGGCTTGATCCCAGCACCCTGATATCATGACCTGAGCCAAAACCAAGAGTTAGTCGCTTAACCAACCGAGCCACGCAGGCACCCCTCAAATGATGATCTTAATATATACTTATTTACCACAGTGGAAGCATAATCATCCTGAAAAAAGGCCCAGAGTTCAGTTCTGAGAACCAAGGGTGAGAATTGATTCAGGGGCATCGTTTCTCAGACCTGGTCTGGAGACAGAAGGTGGGGGAGTACAGATGCCAAGGATATATTTAGAAGGTGGAATAGTACAGTACGTAGGCTCTAGGCCCACGACTACCTAGGTTAATATGTAGGCTTTGCCACATATTAGCTTTGTGACCTGAGAAAGTTACTGGAATTCTCTGTGCTTCATTTCCTAGGATTGTAAAATTGGGATAATAGGAGTACCCACCTCAGAGTCATTGTGTGGATTAAATGAGTTAATCTGTGTAAAGCACTTAGAACAATATCTGGCACACAGCACTCGCTAAAGATTAGCTATTCAACCTCTAGTGTATGTTTTCCCAGTATGTGATCTTTATTCTTTCTCTCTCTCTCTTTCTCTCATTATACATTCATAGGATGCTTTGAATTATTTGGGAAATGAGCCAAGGTATATTGTATAATATAGAACGGAAAATAACCTTGCTGATACTAATAAATTCACCACTTTCATGATATGAAATAGAGACTCGAAGATGAATCAGTTGGTTTTCTTTGCTGTTGAGAGATCCTAATCCTAGGACCAGGAGATCTGAGTTCCAGTCTTGGCTCTGTCACGAACTATACAGTCTTAAACAAGCCTCAACTCTTAGCCTTCTAAAGTCTTCCCATCCGACAGCACAGATGAGAACGTCCCCCCATCACGCAACTGAATGCTGTGTCCTAGTGTCCTGTAGCGGGTTCCTTGTTTCATTCCGCACTCCACATTCGGTGAGCACCTGGCCTGCAGGAGGAGCTGCAAACTCCATTACGTGGAGGAATTCAGGGGGCAGGGACCTCAGTCCTAGGACAGGTGTGCCTGTGCACACATCCGTGTGAGCACGCAGGAATGGAAGGGACCGAAGAGACCAGAAGAGAACATTCCTCCTGCAAATGATGAGATGCAAATTCTCAAAAATACACCAACCCTACACAGTGGAATATGAGCTGTTCAAGAATGGGTTTTTTTTCTTTTTGACATGAAACATATGCACATTTCCGTGGGACTTGTTACCCGTAATTGCCCCCATCTGAAATGTTTGTTTTGCATTTGTTTTGGATCCTTTAGGATTCCGTGAACCTTTAACTCAGCTTCTTAGGACAGAACATTTGTATTTGTTTGGCAGAAATTTTCTCACAGTTCATGTCCAATTATTAAGTAAGTTAGATAGAAAATACTACACTTTCATGCTGATCACCCTTGACATTTTCCATAAATAGGAACTTTGTTCATTGGCTGGAATCCTGCTTAATGCTAAGCACTGTCAAAGGCAGGATTTGGTACACCAGTCTCCTTGGAGAAAAGGATGTGGGCCTCTAATTCAATTACAGATGGAACTGAATTTGATAGCCCCAGATTATTTGCCAGTAATATTTTTGTAGCCACAAATAACCAGGTGACTCAGCATTTTAGTTCACAGTGAGGTCAGAAAAGGGTCTTATTGGTCATACATTTCCACATTTCTCCAAATGTCAATTTAGTGCCCATCATGAACATGTCCACTCAGAGCAGGAAAGCCCACCATGTTACCAAAGCCATACAGGAAGATGTCAAACATTAAGGTATCCTTCAGCCCCAAAATTCTATGGGCTGGCATCTAAACAAAGGAGGAAGTCTCCAGAAAAAAAAAAATCTAAAACTCTTCTGTTAACCTCTATCATCAGAATATTTGGTATTGCTTAGACTGAACCAAAAGTCATTTGAAATTTTGTTTCTCAGGGTGCCCGGGTGGCTCAGTCATTGGGCATCTGCCTTCAGCTCAGGTGATGACCCCAGGGACCTGGGATAAACCCATGTGTTAGGCTCCCTGCTCAGTGGAGAGCCTGCTTCTCCTTCTCCCACTCTCCCTGCTGTGTTCCCTCTCTCGCTGTGTCTCTCTGTCAAATAAATAAAATCTTAAAAATAAAACAAGATAAAATAATATTTTGTTTCTCAAAATGTAATAAAAGAGAAGTACAAATGGCTAATAGATTATGAAAAGATGTCTGGCCTTATTATGGTTTCAAAATATGGAAGACAGAGCAAAATATTCTTTTTCTTCTAAAGAATTGGTAATTACTTGAACATCGATAGTATCTAATATAGGGAGTAGTGTAATAGCACTCTCACTTAGTTGTTGGGCCTTACGAGATTGGTAAAATTTTTCCAGAAAGAAAAAATCCTAATGTTTTACGTATCCTTTGACCCTGAAGTTCTCCTTTTAAGAAACTCTTAAGGAAATAATTATAAATGTACAAAAAGAGTTGCCTTCAAGGATGAGTGCTACGTTGTTTTCAGTAATGAATAGTTAAAAACATTAAATATCCACAAATAGGGGATTGGTTAAATAAAAGATGCTATCCTCATACAATGGTACAGTATATAATCCTCAAATATAATGTTATGTTATAATATTTTGTGACAGGGATATGCTTATGATATATTAACTAAAAGAGACATTGTCATGCTATCAGTTGTTATCCCTAAATAGATGGATGTGAACTGACTTCTTAATTTTTTTTATTTTTCATTTTTCTGTATTTTTTGTGGTGAATGAGTTTGCCACTTTAATAAAAATGACAAAATATAATGTGATAGTTTCAATAGGAAAAAATGGATAAAATGTAACGCAATGCTTCTTAAACTTGTATAAACTTCTAAATGCTATTAAAGCAAAAAGATATCGGCCTTCACCTATAAGCCTTATGACAGTCACTTTATTAAAATGTATATTTTACTGGTTTTGATCAACTTAATTCCAAATAATCAGAAGAGTGTAATATTTGTCGAGGGCAATATAAACACATAGGATTCGAGTGCCCCTGCTAGACATTTTGTATAATACATGAGTTGGTTGTGCACTGTTTCAGTGGACAGCCGGGATTTGCAAACTTGCACTCCTGTCCATGGGAAGCACGTGGAAATAATAGGAAGAGCTGACAGATGTAGGTACTTTTGTAGTTGAGTCCAAAATAATAGGGGTAGAAAGCCAACATGCACTGGTATGGGGTGGCCTGCACTCAATTCGTGCCTCTGCCCTTCGTTGGCTGTGTAACCTTGGCCAACTCACTTAACCCCAGCAAAACAAGGACAATGGTAATAGGGACCTCTTCCAGAGCTCATGAGATTTAAATGAGAAAAGGAATGACACAGGTAGAATTTGAAATTGTAAGGGACAAATAAGCGCTCAGTAACTTAAGCTATAATTCCCATCTGTAGGTTGATCACGTGGTTGTTATGTCTAAAGCCTCCCGCTCAAGTCCTGTGTGGCAAACCTGAGGAGGGATGTCAAGAGCAAGATCGGTCAGCAACTGCCAACTTTCCTCAATCTTACCCAGGGACTAGAAAGTGCAATCCACAGAAAGAAACTGAACTTGGAAATGCCCTTGCATTTGTGCATACAGGTGTGTGTGTGTGTGTGTGTGTGTGTGTGTGTGTGTTTGCTTTAATGGAATCCTTTGTTAAAAAAAAAAAGAAGAAGAAGAAGAAAAAGCAGTCCAAGAAAAGAGGCACTGTCCACCATAGTTAATATTGCAAAGCCTCGGGAAAGAATATATTCACTACTTTCTGACCTAGAGCCCAGCATGGGTTCTAATCAGGGGATCCTCTCTGAGTTGCAGGATTCTTTTTTTTCTTCTTTAAAGTTGTTTAAATGTTACCAACCTTTTAAATCCCTGGATGGATAAAAATCTCTGAGCATATTGGTTAATGTGGCTGAAGCCGGGAGATGAGTGTCCTAACACAAGGAAGGGCCTGATTTATTCAGCGCACTGAGCACAGGGAACAATGATCACTTTATGTGGTAAAATAATTAACCTGTTAAAACAATGATCGCTTACAGGAAAAATGTGAGAAAAGTTTACTTCAACCAGGAAGACACTGATGAGTTTGCTGTCGCCTTCTTGTAGAATCAGTAACTGAAAACCTCAGCTCCATGCTCCGAAAGTAAAACCCCTGTGTCTTGAGCAGGGGAAAGGGAAAAAAAAATTGTTTGCTTCCTGAAAAACACAGAGCGTATGTTTTCAGATCTTAAAAAGAGATGTAATTTCAAAAAGGGATAATCAGAAGCAACACTTTCTGCCGAGAACAAAAACCAAAGCAAAAAAATATTTATGGACATTCCCAAGAAACCGCTATGGCAAATCTCATTGGAACTTTAATTCATGTGGAGGCTTGGAAACATCAGCACACAGCAGGAAATGAAAGGGCATTTGAAAAATGAGGGACAACTCCAGTTTCTTCTCTATCCACACCTCCATAAAGAAAGTTGTTATTTTTAGCAAAATTGCTATCACGTTTACCAACCTCAGACCCGGACATGTGTCCACAGCTCTGGGCCAACATCACCGTATCGCCGGGGATCCAAAGCTACCAGAACATTTTGTTTTTCAAAAGTCGGTCTGCCTTAGAATACATTCACACAGAGGGTAGGGAATGAGAGCTGTCACGGATAATGACAACTCAGGGCCTGAGAACAAAAGAAATCTGCTAGCGATCTTTGGAAGTAGCTGTGAAGGAAAGTCCCTTTTTAGCTCCCAGTGGATTCCTCAGCAATTAGTGGTTTGTCTTGAAATGATAGCAGTTGCAAGAACTGCGGCCCGAGAGCCACTGCCTGCCTCCATCATGGGAATATCCCTGGCCTCTGAGAAAAGGAACTGCATAGAGCTGTTGTGATACCCGGTCTGGTTTTCAAAGCTTTATGGGCCCCTCTTTCTACAATACAGGAAACAAACAAATAAACAAAGAAAAATTGTCCTCGATCAGGATTTCAGAGCTATTTCAAAGCCGAGGGGTGCATTCCTATCAGAAAGTATTGTTTCCAAATGAGGAGCTGTGTTTCCCGATGCCAAGCTCCCTTCCAAGAAAGTATCTCAAAACACGTGGGGACATAAAGTCCAACATAAATGGTTGAGGGATTTTGTAGGTAAAAGGACTCTAACTTTCTGGCCTTACTCAGAAAGACATAATGAACTGCCATGAAAAACCACATACTTCCCAAATCATCAAAATTTCTTTAAAAGACAATATATTATTTTAGTTTTACTGTGTTCCTGCTGAGACAGCTTTGTCTCCTTCCCCATCAAATGCCTGATTATAAAAGAAATGCATGCTTATTGTAGATAATTGCAAAGCATGGGGGAAAGATCACCTATCATTCCATTGCCACGGTGCTGCCATGACTAACATACCACATTATTTTTTTTTCTTGTCTGTTTTCTACATTTTATAGTTAAGATTATACTCCGTGTGTGTGTGTATGTGTGTGTGTGTTCACTTGATGTTTCATAGAACTTTTCCAAGGTCATGGAGAACACTTGATAATTATCATTTTAAAGGCAACATCATGTTTCATTACATAACTATGCCATTATTTGCTTCACTTTGTCCTGTTATTTTATGTTTGCATGTCCTTTTGAACACATGTACCCTTCATGTTTTGTTAATGCAACTAATGAGATTTTCTTTTTTTTTAAATTTAATTTTATTTTTTCGGTGTTCCAAGATTCATTGTTCATGCACCGCACCCAATGTTCCGTGCAATACATGCCCTCATGAGGAGATTTTCTTTCTAAAACATGGAAAGAATGATATCTTACATTTATTTGTATGTATATGTGTATATTTCAATTTTGGGTGCCAGACATTTTGATTTATTTAATACTATTTTTTTATGTCATCTCTCAGAAATGAAGACGACATGTTTGCATCTAGACTATATAAAGCATTCCTAAAAGTCAATAATAAAAGATAACCCAATTTCAAAATGGGCAAAAGATTGAAATAGATATCTCTCTGAAGAAGATGTACCAATAGCCCATAAGCACTTGAAAAGATGTCCAACATCATTAGTAATCAGGGAAATGCAAATCAAAACCACAAAGAGATATTGCTTTATACCCACTAAGAGGACAATAAGCAAAAAGACAATAATGAGTATAAAGGAGGATGTAAAGAAATTGGAACTCATATGAACTGCCAGTGGGAATGTAAATGGTGTAGCCACTTTGGAAAACCGTGTAGCAGTTTTTTGGTGGTTAAACATCCAGGTATCATGTGACCTAGGAATTCCACTCCTCGGTATATACCCAAGAGAAATGAAAACCCCCCAAAATGGAAAACACAGCCAAAACAGCCAAAAAGTGGAAACAACCCAAATGTCCATCAACTAATGAATGGGTAAATGAAATGTGATGGATCTGCACAGTAGAATAGTATTCAGCCATGAGAAGGAATACAATATTGATATGTGGGGGCGCTAAGCATCTGCCTTCGGCTCAGGTCATGATCTCAGGGTCCTGGGATCGAGCCCCACATCGGGCTCCCTGCTCGGCGAGAAGCCTGCTTCTCCCTCTCCCACTCCCCCAGCTGGTATTCCTCCTCTCTCTCTTTGCCAAATAAATAAATAAAATCTTAAAAAACAAACAAACAAACAAACAAACAATATTGATATGCATGGATGAACCCTGAAAACATTATGCTAAGTGAAAGGAGCCAGTCACAAAAGATTGCTTATTTTATGATTTCCTTATAAGAAATGCATAGAATAGGCAAAGCAGTAGAGACAGAAAGTAGTTTGGTGGTCACCTAGGGCTCAGAAGGTTGAGAGGAAATCCAGAGTAACTGCTAAAGGGCACAGTGTTTCCATGTGAGGAGATGGATATATTCTGAAATTAGTGGTAATGCTTGCACAATTCCATAAATATATTAAAAACCATTAATTGTACACTTCAGATAAGTGAATTATATTTCAAGAGAGTTGTTATTTAAAAAGAGCAATCTTAGCATATTATGGCTATGATTGAGCCAATAGACATTGGCTCAATTTTCGTTTGAAAGGTATCAATAATGGAGCCACCTTATTTTTGGAAATATAGTTTTCCTGGCTGCAAAGTACCCTCTGGTATCAAATCTCTTCATATGTATTTGAGATGATCTTGTAACCACAGGAGATAATTACTAAATTTCTATTCAGGTTTCAGACGGTTAACTTATAAATGCCTGCTTTTTTAAGAACAGAGTTTAGACTTCCTGAGTGAAACTAAACAAATTATTTTTCAGAGAAGTTAATCTAATTCACAGGCTTTTACTGTAAGTTCAAGGCAAATGTGAGCTTTCTTTATCCGGGGACTGGAATAAGATTTATTTACATTTGAATCTCAGACTTTGCAGACATTTTGAAAAGACTCTATATAAATCTCACATGTAGAAAGATTATTCCCATTGCTAATTTTTCTAAGAATAAATGTGGTCTGGCCAGTTTGATAGTTGGCATTTGTTTATTTTTTCACAAGAGTTTTTTCTTTTTTCTTTTTTCTTTTTTTTTAAAGTAGGCTTCATGCCCATCACAGAGGCCAGCACGGGGCTTGAACTTACAACCCTGAGATTAAGACTTGAGCTGAGATCAAGAATCAGACACTCAACTGACTGAGCTGCACAGGGGCCCACACAAGCATTTGACAGCTCACAAATGACACCTATTTGTGCAATTGCACAAATGGGGATGGAGTCCAGGAATGACAAGGTTGTAGAAGCACATGAGGGATCAAAAATATTGCTGTGGTTATTTTCAGAAAATTTAATTCGCCACGAAGGATAATTTTCAAAGCTTATATTAGTCATTTTCACTTTTGTGTGAATATATTCCAGATTCTTTCCGGGAAGAGATTTTCACGAGAAGAAAAGAACCTGAGTATACAGGTTCTTACTCCTTAAAGGAGTTGGGAAGAGGGTATAAGTAAAAGGAGGAAACGGGGTGCTTACAGAAAGAGAGACAGGTTTTATCTACAGCCCTCCTGCAGCTCTCCCCAGAAACCCGTTAAGTTCCTCCTGCAGCTCTACCCAGGAACCCAGAAACCCCTAAGTGCCCTACCCCTCACACACTGTTTTAACTGTTCCTCTCTATTGATAGGAATGGTGGATATTTTATTAAAAAGACATTTGTATTCCTTCCAGCCTTCCTCCAATCACTTCTCTCCATCCTGTCTCACCGCTCTCCTTCTCCCAAACTATATCCTACTAGAGACATGGCTTGGCAGCAAGTTAATAGGACTGTAACACAGAGACCCTCCCTAATCGTGGAAGGCAGTGTAGCACCTGGCTCGCTGGCCTACTCCAAGCAAGTAACCTCATCCAATCAGCTGTGCGATGACGATACCTCGATTTATATCTCCATCGCTGATCCCACCTTACAGCTCCAAGTCTGTGGAACCAAAACCCATCATCAAAAACTGAGTTCGTCTTCCCCTCAGACCTGCTTCCTCCTCCAGGGTTCCCTTGTTTTACTAAATAGCCAACCACTGCAGTGGCTGCTCAAAGGAAAAACTTGAGAACCATTCCTTACATGCTCCCTCACCCTCCACATCCGAATAATCCGTGAACTCTATCAGTCCTAACTCTCACCTCTCACTTGAGTCCGTCCATTTCTCTCGGCTTCCCAAGCCCTCGCATCTCTTGTCAGGGCGACTGAAATAATCCTTCCTAAGTGGGTCTCTGCCTTCAGATCGACCGCTTTCAATACCTTCTTCACAGTGTCCAAACAACACACCCTCTATTTTTATTTTATTATTATTATTTTTACAGATTTTATTTATTATTTATGAGAGAGAGAGAGAAAACGAGAGAGGAGAAGGTCAGAGGAAGAAGCCGACTCCCTGCAGGGCTGGGAACCCGATGCAGGCGGGACTCGATCTGAGACCCCGGGATCATGACCTCAGCCCAAGCCAGTCGCTCAACCAACTGAGCCACCCAGGCGCCACAGACAACACGCCTTCTAAGACCCAAAAGATGATTATGTGCCACTCTCATTTGAAAACTCTAATGGCACCCTGTGACCTCAGAAAGTCACACTGGTTACCACAGTCCCTGCCCACCTCTCCAGTCTCTGACCTCACCTGCCTGGAGAGCTTCCAGTTCCTTGAATGAGCCCTGCGTTTCCCGCCTCAGAGCCAGTTCTGCCTGGAGAAGGGCTTCACGTGAAGGCTATCTTTGCAAGAGGTTTCTCAGACATTAGAGATAAAGAAATAAAGAAGACTCATTTTATACCAGTCTCTGCTGTAAAGGGAGCAAACTACAGGCCATCTGTACAGCGTATGGAACAAATAGCTAACTTGGAAACACTAGCGAATTACTCATATTTCTCTTTTCTATTTAGCAAATAGTGCATTCTGTAATGCTTCAAATATTTGACGTGATACATTTTAAAATGTTAATCATTTTAAACATCATAAAACATTATAAAACGTTATAAATCATTTAAAACGTCATAAACGGTTAATCAAACGTATATGAATTAAAATTTTGGTCCAAATAGGTTTTTCAATGATGCAGATTCCTATCACTTTCTCCTATTTTTTTTTTTTACTTAATACTGGAAAATTTAATTTAAATCTGGTGTGATAGAAAGGACACAGGTGGCGTTTGAAACCAGGTGGACTTGAGCTCAAATCCATGAGTGTGGTAATTAGGTGACTTTGAAAAACTGCTTAATCTCTCTGTGACTCAATTTCTTCACCTACAATATGATGATATTCAGGGTTGTTGTGAAGAGTAAATGAAACAGCATGAATAAATAGTTGGCCCTTAGCAAACTTTATTCTTCCTCATTTATTTTATATCCTCTGTATTTCTAAACACAGACACACTGGCAGGTGGTATTTTTTTTATATAGGCCCACAAAGACCCATTTTATAAACACACACTGTAAAGACTTTCCAAAATTGATACTTAGATACAATGTTGTGGGACTATTTGTGTGCGTTATTTGGGACACTGGAGCAAAGCCAAAGTAATTAAGTCTCTTACAAATTTAGTAATATAAAGGGCCCCAGGCATTGGCCATTGTAATTATTCTATTTCTGGGAAGAAAAGAGACAGGTTTATTTGCAGTATCCCATGCTTAATCATTAGTATTAAATGAATTCAGACCAGAACTAATCAAAGAAGCAAACAGCTGATTACTGCTGTTTTGTGAAAGAAAGAAGTAATTGATGTTCACATAGGTTAAAACGGCCAAAAAGGTTTTTAAATAAATGGCTTAGCTCCTTTTCTCCCTTTATAACTTGTTTTCAATGGTCTTTAGTCTGTGATTACTTAAATATTCATTTATTTCAGAAGCCTTTTTGTGCAAATTCCAATTAAAAAACCAATCACGTTCTTAATAAATTGGGCTAACAACTTCTTTCAAAGGAAGAAACAAATAAATCACAGTGTTTCATCTATAAAATTTGACTTCATATGACTATCTAGGCAGTTAATTCAATTACAACCCGGAAAGATCATGAAGCCCTTGTAGATTTATTCCTGATGATTGAGTTCTGGGGCAAGGAAGAGCTCTGATACACCTTATATGACATGTAGAATCTGTTGTTTTATTTGTTCAATCATTCTACCTTATAATTTTGTCCACATACATTTTGTACTCA
>CM053605.1:32295987-32340291 GCA_028646535.1 Procyon lotor
AATATTGGAAGAGGTTCAGTAAGAAGACAAAATTTTTAGAATGACACCTGGAGATACCCATTTGTGAAGAGTGGGTAAACAGTGCTGTATTAATGAAGGGAGATAACGTGAGGCCAGAAAGTTTGGGGGAGGAGGAGATATAAAGAGGGAGAATATGATCATGATTTTACTTAGAGCTATTTTACATTGGAGTACTCTTACAACCAATAAGGATAATATGTATAACTTCACTGTCCAGGAGGAAAATTATGACTAAAGAGAAAAATTGGGGAATGCCATTGTGTCAGAAAAAGAAAATACGGAACCTGAGAAGGAAGTGCTCACAATTAAGAAATTCCAACAAATATCAATTTCTTCTGCCTACAGACTCAGTTGTTAAGTTGGGCACTTTTTCATTATTACACTCCATACTTTTTACATGATGATTTTGGAATGTAGAGTTGACCCTCTTCATTCACTAATTCTGATTTGTGAACTTACATACTCGCTAAAATTTATTTGCAACCCCAAAATTAACATGCATAGTGCTTTCACAAAATTTGAGATGCTGGACACTTTCCTGTCTTAGGTTGAGCGAAGTAATGCTAAGTCTTGTTTTAGTTCTCATACTATAAGACAAATGTCCGTTTTGTGGTCTATTTAATGTCATGTTTTCTGCATTTTTGTGCTTTTTGTTAGTGATTTCTGTGTTTAAAATGGCCCCAAATCGTAATTTTGAGTTGCTGTGTATGTTACTATGCACAGGGCTATAATGTGCCTTATGGAGAAAAGATGTGTTATTAGATAAGCTTCATTCAGGTATGAGTTATGGTGCTGTTGGTGTGAGGTCAATGTTAATGAATCAACAATATATATTAAATAAGATCCCTTTAAACAGAAACTACATAAAACAAGGTTATGCATTGATTAGTTGGCAAAATGTTATAAACAGAAACTTGTAGGAACCTATCCCTGTATTTCCTCTAGTAATGTTTGAGTACTCACTGTTTGTGGGAACTTTATAGGACATAACTACAGTACATTACATGAACTGATTAGTCCATAATCAGATTATAAATTTCTTAAAGAATCCCTTATTCATCTTTTTTAAAAATTCAATTTATTTAAACTAAAAACAAAAAAACCCCCAACAGAAACAGTTCACTCATTTCTGGGTAAATAAAAATCCCTTATTCATTCTTATGCAACATGTAGTACACTGCCATTTACTGATACTTTCTGAAAATATCTACAATTACCACAGAATAGACTTGTTTTCAAATTTGTGTGGCTTTTTAACAGACAGGATCTAATAAACAGATATGTACTGAAAAGGGAGTTCAAAATGACATGTGTCTAGGCTAGTACCTTTAGTCAAGGAGGTTTGCTTTTAAGAAAAACAAACTTAGAAATACTTTAAAGCAAAAGACAATCACAGACATAAAAAAGTGCTTTTTAATTTTTAACCAAAAGAATCATTAAGTTGATATACTTTTTTTTTTTACTGGGGTATTCATAATAATGTCAGTCAATAATCTTAAGCAACAAGACTATTTAATGAAAGATGGGGACAGTTGTAATTTGTGTGAAATTTCCAATTAGAATTTAAAATTCTTTAAACTCTTATAAAATTATAAATTGATAATATTTCTCTCCAAATTGGAAGTCAGATAACTTAATTTTAATACAATTTGAAAAAAATACAATTGTTTATACAACAATGAATAAAGACAAGTTTCCAAGACGGATATAAACATGGAAATTAAAAAATAAACAGAAGAAATGTAAACAGTTATAAAATATCAATTTATAAATGTTGCTTAGAGCAATGCTATTCCAAATATGGTCCATGAGCTATTAGCAATCCATCCCAAATGAAAGAACTTGTGCCAGAATGAAAATCAATTATATCATTACTCATCTGACTTTTTTTATAACAAGACTTTCTTTAAAGGAAGCAATGTATTGATATATATTCTGGCACAGGTGCCTTATTTCATAATAGACTGCAGAACACATACTGCTTATATCTTTAAAGTGCCACTATAATTTTACCGCTCAGAGTTAACTTTGTGAAGAAAAAAATTAAAATGACAATTGGAACTGTCATCTATACTTTATTTTTTAATTCTATCCAAAAAGCAAAGTTATTAAACTTTACAAACTCATCACAATTTAACATTAATTTTCAGATATGTTAAGACATCTGTTCACCTCAGAGGGGCTAAGATTCCTACTTTAATGAGACATATCATCTACTTTTGATAGATAACTTGTTTTTAATCTTGGGAGAAAAAGAATTGAGTCATTTGTTAACAAGTTCTCTCTAAATACTCATTTAATTTCACATTTCAAACAGTAAAAAATACTTAAATTCACTTTTATGAAAAAACTGAATTTTTATACTGTTTGTGCAACTCTTTGTTACTTTTTTACAATAAAAATTGTGAAGAAAAAAGGTATGGAAAGTTACAACTTTGTGTATTCTGTTAACAAAGGGCCAACATGTGAACTATTTTAAGATTCTTCAGACTAAAAGAAAACTGGTATAAAATATTTTTTAAGAATTAGCTTATAATTTAAAATTCAAACATTTCTTTATTTTTTATTTTTACTATGGCATAATTCCTTTAGAAATTTAAAAATAAAATATCTTTTGTAAAAATCCTCTTTCACCAATGGTTTACCAAGCTTTACCTGCATTAGCTTAATATGGAAGGCAAATAAATGGACAATCAACAATTTAGAAAAAATTCATCAGTATTAGATATACAAGAGCCCAATTTAGCTTCTGCAATGGCTAGTTTATTTAACCAACAAACTACTTCTTAAAGAATTTAAATGTATATTTACATATCCATAAGAAGAGAGTTCCTTTGGCACCTGAGTTGAACACAATATAGTAAAGAATCTCTAAGAGAAAGTTGTCTAAAGACTATATTTTATCTATCTATACATAAATACACAGCCTATACATATACACATATGCACACACAAGTAGAAATAACTTTTCCTTTAAGAAATGCTGAAGATTTAAAAGGAAGTCACTGTTTAGCTAAATAAAGTGAACTGATGACTATCAGAAACAGTTTTAAGTTATTTGGAATCTCACCAAATTTCAGAAAGTTAAAGGTTTAGAGTAATATAAAATTCAAGGGGTGCGGGGGAATCAAGAATTTCTTTTTGGTCAAAATATAATTTCTTTTAATGGAGTAACATGGTCATGAGGTTACAATTACCCCAACATCATAATATAACAGAATCTTAATAGTAACCAGGTGCAAAGTCATCAAAGATAACCAAAAAAGGAGTAAACTTCCCTCTATTAGCACAACAGTCAACAGCCACTCTGTTGACCTTAGACTCTTACATGCATTGGTCTCAGCAAAAGACCACTGAAGGCCACCTGGCAGATTGCCTTCTGCTGAGCCTCATGACTCACTGAAATTCTACATAAGCACTTGAGAAGAGCATGATGTCATCAGGTTTTATGATCACATCCACCTTGCTGTCATGGACTCTGGCCCTGAGTTAACAGTCTTACTGGGCTGTGACATTTTTTTACACATACTTTTAGAACTCTGAATGATTGGCTTATATGCCAAGACTTAGAAAACATCTAAAATTCTGTAAGTTGCCAAAATCAGGCAGTATTTTTCCTATATTCAATTAATAAATATGTTTGGCCACCCAAAAGAGAGCACATTCAGCTTTATTTGAGTATCTTCTACTCTAGAAATTCGGGAAGATGAAAATCCTCTACACTTGCATACCATCTCATTCTCCATCTTTCAGACCTTATGAAATCTGAAGTATGTTGAGAGAGGGCAGAAGACATTTGAGTTAAAAAAAAAAAATGATGCCACGTTGCTCTTTTTTCTGCTCCAATTTGTACAGAGCATTCCTAATCAGGTTTCTAATTCCCTCTTTGCTCTGGTTAAAGGACATGTCTCATATAGCAGACCATCTATCCTGGAAACCTTAGGCAGTTTTAAAATATTTGTGAATGAAATATTTTCAAATGTAAAACATCCCTTGAGCATCTATAAAACAGTACATATTTTTCTTAAACTTGACACTATTACCCTAACAAAATTTTGTCAATAGAGGCATAGTATAGGACTTATCTTAGAGAACCTACTAAGTTCAAATGTCTTCATTTTGTTCAGTTTATTTCAACCATAATATAACCCAAATCAGTTTTCCTTATCTGCAAAACATTTTGATAAACCCATTTGAACTTGAATTATTTCATTAACATGTAAACTCACATGCACAACTTTATTTTTTGTCATATATTTAAATATTTCTTCTCTGCAGAGTTAATATCTCAGAACAGGAAATGAAATTATGCTGGTTCCTAGTAATTTAGCATCAAAACACTTCCCTAAACTCCTCTATGCAAAAGTGCATTTACAATATAAACATGCCATAAATGAAACTACAAACTACAATCTCACATTGGAGTAGATTTCAAATTCCAAATTCAGTCCAAATAACCCAAAGATAAAAGTGCTAACACAGCAAATCTGAAACAAGTTCATGGGGATTGGGCAATGAGTTATCAAAGCGAAATCTTTTGGAAACCATGCTGCTATCCTCTGGAATATTCTCTTTGTCTTCTCGATCACTACAGGTTCCATTACAAGAAGATTTAGAAGTTTTGTCTTCAGAGGACCTTGATGAAAGATCTTGACTTTGAGAGGAACTGGAAGTTTCTTCAGGGTGAAATAAGTTTCCAAAGTCCCACTGCTGTAGCCAAGAATGAGACAGGCAGATTTCTGCTGTTGGTCTTTTCCTTTGAAAGAAAGCATCAAGTGAAAATTTAGAACTAAAATATAAAGTTGGAAATGCCTGCAGTTTGATATACTATCGACTTATTTTTAAAATTTATTATGAAAATAACACATACTCATAGTACAGAAGAGAATAACAATACAAAGACTGGAGTACCTAGAGTTTAATATTGACACATACTGAAAATTCATTTTATCATGGAGCTTATGGATAAGACTAGTCAAAAAGCTTCAGAACATATGTTAGTCTCACAAATAAAAATTAGTAAAATTATAAAATCTCCTGGGTATACAAACTCTGAAAGAAAACAGATATAATTTATAATCTATTATTATTGTGTTCTTAAAATAAAGGTTGCTCTTGGATGATACTTATCCAATATTCTCAATTTTTACATTTTGTTTTCTCTTTTGAAAATAATATGGTCAAATATCACAGTATGTCAAAAGTTAGGAAAATACCTAGAACTCCAACCTTAACACAATGGCCATTTCCATTAGAACATATGCTTCCTTAGGCTTTAACTTCAGTTTTTTTTTTTTAAGATTTTATTTATTTGTCAGAGAGAGAGAGAGAGAACACAAGCAGGGGTAGCAGCAGGCAGAGGGAGAAGTAGGCTCCTGCCAGATGCGAGACTTGATCGTGGATCATGACCTGAGCCAAAGGCAGATGCTTAACTGACTGAGCCACCCAGGCATCCCTTAACTTCATTTTTTGATTTTAATTTTATTGTTTTCTGATTACAAAAAAATTAATGTGCTCATTTTAGGAATTATGTTCTTTTTTATTATAAGAAAATAAATGTGCTCATTTTAGAAATTTTAGAATCTAAGTAAAAATGAAAACTGCTTATAATCAGAAGCAAACAATATTTTTACTACAACTACTAAATAACCATTCATGTCCAAAAAATGGCCAGTGAGAATTTGTTTGGACTTGCATTAAGCCAATAAAATAATTAACAAACCTGTGATTTCTTTTTCCTTAAACATATAAGAAACTGAGTCCTCCAGGCAATTAAGTAATTGTTAGAGATAAAAGACCTGACAAGTAACAAAACCAGAATTGGAGCCCCAGGCACTGTTTCACAGCTTTTGCATTAAGTATAACCAGGCCATGGAGCACAGGGTGTTATACATAAACAATGAATCTTGGAACACTGCATCAAAAACTAATGATGTATTTTATGGGGACTAACATAACACAATAAAAATTTATAGATAGATAGATAGATAGATGATAGATAGATAGGGAGATAGGGAGATAGATGATAGATAGATAGATAGATAGATAGATAGATAGATAGATAGATAGATAGATAGAGTAAAGGGGCTGATTTGAGTAAAGAAAAGGGAGGTCAGTTTTTTATTTTCCTGTTCTGAAGTTGCCAATGAGAGAGTTAAAAGTCCTAGGCCATAGTCTCAAGTCCTTTTTTTTGCAGGTGGTCAAAGAGCAACTCTGACTTTTAAATATTTGATAACCAGTAATTTATACTTACCACATAACTATAATTACTTGTCTACAAATTATTCACAACAAAGTCTATCATAGCCAGCCATGTGTATTGTAAACATATTTCTCATTATTTTAGGGAATTTCAGGGTTTAGCAGCAGGTTGAAAGAGCAATAACCCAAATCTTCTCTTTACTCCAAAATTTCCTGTTATATGTTTTATATATTTTCTAGGTTTGAAGTTACTGATTTGTTATGTAATGATGGGACACCACCTCTCTTCCCATTTTATCTGAAACCTGAGAGCATACTTCTAATAACTGTATAATGTTTTATAATGTATCTTTCTCAATAGACATATATTCATTTTGTAACAGTACTTAAACAAATTAATGTTCTAACTTACTCTGGGTTTTTTACTAAAAGCCTCTGGATGAAGTCTGTGGCCAGCTGTGAAACTGATGAAAAAGTTTCTTCTGAATAATCTACATTAACTTGAGAAATATTGAGGTATGTTTCTTGATTATCTTCTCCCACAAATGGAGATGTATGAGTTAACAACATATATGCTATTATGCCAATATTCCTGAAAAAGAAACAAGGGACAAGAGAGGAACTTAAAATGCATGTTAATTGGAAAACATTTACATAGAGTAAAATTGATACTCAATATATTCTTGTCCTCAAAACTTCTACAGTTAATCTACAGACTTAAACTGCTTTTTAAACTTCTTATATTATTAAAACTAAAATTACTGGTTTCTCAAAGTCTGTCTCACAGAAAAAGAACATGAGGGGAACGCACGTGTGTTACATAATTATAAATATAATGTATTAAATATATATCATGGTATCTATAGTCTGCCCTTCACTCAGACACCTGGTACTGAGTACACAAAGCTGCTCGAAGGGCAGCATTTCCTAAATGGTGTCAGTGAAATGTGAGACATAAAATGGAGTTCTGTGCAAATAGAGTCAGCAAGTTTGGCAAAGCATAAAGTTGGGCAAGCGGATTTTTTTTCATTGCAAAACTTTTCAGGGCCTTAAATATATTAATGACAAGTCTGGTGCTCAGGAGCCAGAAAATGACAATACTTACAGTACATGTTTCCCACTTATTTAGCCAAGGACGGTTTCTCCTGGGCAAGCCAATTACCATTACATGGAACACAGGGAATAAGTCTAAACTCTTCCACCTGGCCTGGGGAGTCAGCCCCCACTGCGGTCCCAACTAAAGTTCCAGTAGTAATTCCAGTTTTACTCCTTATGATATCTGATACTCAAAATATCATTTCACTTGCCACAAAAACTCACAATACCCTCGAGAAATCATCTCATAAAACTAAACTTTGCATAAACCCAACCTCATTTTTCTGCATAGCAAATACCTTCCTAGTTCTTCTAGACCTAGATCAGATATTTTCCATCTGGTGCTTGTCTGCTGCTTCCTCCATGCTCATTAAGTATTTTATCTTATTACAGAACACATAGCACAGTACTGCAACTATTATGTTTTTTTATTTCTTCAGGAAAGGGATTTTCCTATTATTTCTATACATTTGGCTCACAGCCAAAATATTACTTAAAAAGAATGGACAGGTAAATGTCTTCTTGTGGCTAGTAATGATACTTGAAAACAACCTTTTATAGAAAACCTTATTTACATTTGGAATCAAAAAACCCTAAAATATACACTACCCAACGTGTAACAAAAGCATTTAGGTAACTAGCAAAACCTTACCACATATCTGTTGCTGTGGTAATAGGATCATAGTTCAGGATTTCTGGAGCTGAAACAAAAATAAAATTCAAATTCAAATTTAAAAACATGAAAACCATTTTATTTTTTTAAACCATTTTATAATATATTAAAACTGGTTTTAATTTTAAAGAACTAGTAATATCATAGAAATTTAGCATAGTATTATTAATTATCCTGTGATTAGACATTTAAATATATCTAATGTTGAGCAAATTATATAGCCAGATGGTTTGAAAGCACAAATAATATTTTTGGAGTAACGAGTAGCTAGTATGTAAGTTTTTTTTTTTTAATCATTAAGATCAATCTTATGAAAAACAATTATGAAGAAGTAAATTTTTAGACACTAGAATTGTTCTAAAAATTTTAGTTTTACTACTCTATGTTAAGAGTTGATGTTATTTTATCATACTAATTTAAGTTTTTCTTTTCAAGGTAAAGAGAATCATATGTATTTATAATAACATAATGAGCAAATTATGCTTCCTAGAGTGCTTTAAATTTTCAAATAGATTAAATATCCCTCTTAAACTATCAAAAACCAAAATTCCTATGCAATTAATTTCCCATCTTTTCCTTCCCCACCAGCGTTTTAAGTGCAACATAAATTTTTTTTTAAAGATTTAATTTATTTATTTGAGAGAGAGAAAGAGAGATCACAAGTAGACAGAAAGGCAGGCAGAGAGAGAGAGGGAAGCAGGCTCCCCACTGAGCAGAGAGCCCGATGCGGGGCTTGATCCCAGGACCCCAAGATCATGACCCAAGCCAAAAGCAGAGGCTTTCAGACCCCACTGAGCCACCCAGGCACCCCAATTTTCTATATTTTGTAAACATTATCACAAATTTCAAATTAGTCAAATCCAAACTAGAATTTATGCCTGAATAATAACTTTCTTGTTTCACAGTACCGTTTCATAATTTCTCCAAAGAGAAATTGTTTCCTAAAACCTAACGTTTTTATTAATAAAGACTTTGAGTCATATATATTTGTTGGTCTCTGTCCATCACACAATCTACAACCTGACACATACTTCTGTGAGCTGTGTTATCTATAATTACAATCATTTATTCTAGAACACTATAGCCCCTATTAGCACTCAAAAGTTAGTAATTTGCTTTGTTTTCATTTTGGGAAAGTCAGTTCTCTTGTTGAGAAGCACCTGTTCTGTTTAGTTGCATCTTTTCAATGCTCACATGAGGATATCAGTATCATATGGGCAACAACAAAAAAGTGTAAAAAAGATTATTACTATAAATACTTCAAAATACTTTAAATTTATGTGCTGCTTTATAGAACTTAATTTTTTTCATCTGTGTGATCTAATTCATTGATATAGTATAATATCCTTAGATTATCTAATATTAGGATCTTTTTGGCATCTTTTTCTTCAAAATCCTTTTTGAATCCTAGGCAAAACCTCACATTTTTAACACAGCAGCAACAAATGGCAAGCAGTCCTCCTAACAATTCTTGCAAAACTGAAGATAATGTATATCGTAAACAGCTTCAGAGTTGGGACCAGGACAGAAGTAGAAATGACATCCATCGAACAGCCAGGCTTCAAATAAAACAATGGACCATGTGACTCTCTGTTTTCCCCTCTTTCTTTTTCTCTTATTTCCTAATTTCTCCTTCATCCATTCTTCTTTATGTACAAAGCCTTTACACACAAACATTAACTTTTGAACTTATATATCCAATGTCCTTTGAATCATTGTGAATGTCTAAATAATCCTATGTATGCTAAAGTTTATTTAAATGTGTCATAACCAAATTTCAGTGCATTAAAATACCTGAACTAAATATATCCTGGAATTACATGCTCTAAAATAAAGTTTCATAGAGGTATCATTTAGTTGATAAACTTCAAAATGGTGTAGAAAATAAAAAGAAATTCTTACCTAAGTATTCTGGTGTTCCCATGATTTCCCGAAGTTCACAAGCATTCCCTATTTTTCGAGACATTCCAAAATCTACAATTTTTATATCTCCAAGAGGGTATATGCTGCTCAATAATATATTCTGTGGCTAAATAAAGCATAATAAAAAATGTAAGTAATATACAGCAATAAAAGAATACTAGTCTCAGGAGGTAAATTAAGTGTTTAGTTATTACACATTTTATTGAGTCTTTCACCAAACATTTACTTAACTACTTATTTAGGAAAAGCTTTATGCTCAAATGATAAAGTTAAAAATATACTCAGAGTATTATTAGTTTGGACAAAAAAGTTAGATGAATATTTGGATTGATTGATGAATATTTGGACTGACTATGAGATATACTCAGTAATGAAGACAGGACTACTTAATTCTGCCTATTATAATCTAATTATAAATTAGATTATATTATAATCTAAGAAGCTTTTACTGTAGAGATGATATCACAGTTGAACCTTATAGGATAAATAGGGGTATGTCAGTTAGAAAGGCACTCTAGAGATAACATGAAAGAAGGTATGAAGGAATAAAAAATGTATACATTTCCGGAAACAGAAAATGGTCCAGTATAGTATGATGGCTCTGGGTCTGACTGTTGCCAGATTTTTAGCTCAGACAATAAGAGATATCGATGTATGGCAGGTTTCAGTTATCGTTTCCCAAAATTATGTGACTTTGCTTTACAAAGCAATGGACTGAGGTCTATTACAAAATTCCCTGCCACTGTCATAACCCATAAAGCTGCCAGGGTGCCGCTCCCAAAGTCTGTGAGAAGAATCCTAAGTCTAACTTTGGGAAAACCTCATGCTTGTTTATTATCAAATCACAGAGACAGCAAAAGAGAAGAGGCAAGGGTAATTAGATCATTTGTTGTCAATCACAGGCTTTAGGATATATAAAGCCAAGTTTATTTGCCATCCCTGACTACAAGTGCTGTGTGGTATTATGTAATACATGGTTATTATGTAATACAGTCTAAGGACTGGTCTGTCCTTAGGAAAAAAAAAAACCCAACAGGAAGTTTGTGGGGACATGATTATCCTGAGATTTATGATATTGTTATTTTTCCAATATCTTATTGGTAGGGGACATGGCAGGGCTATTAGATAGTAAATACTACCCTTCCTCCATGGTGGCGGGGGGTGGCCAACACAGATGAACAGATTTTCTTTTTCTTTTGAAAATGGGGTAAGATAAAAAGAAAAAGTAAGTCTAGTTTGAGACATGTACATTTTAAAGTTTCTACAAGATATCCCAATGGCATCTAATCTTGGAGAAAATATTTTGGAGTTTAGGAGAGAAGTCTCGGCTATAGGTAAGAGACATTTCATTAATGTGAAAGTGATAGTAAAGGACAAAGGAAAGTGGGAAAGTATATCGAAAGAGAAGAGTCCAATGTTCAAAAAATAAGACACAGACTGATTGAAATTTTGGATGGCTGTGGAGGAAGGATATGGAGGAAGGATATGGAGAAAGGATAATAATATAAGAGGTTTAAGTGATATTTCAGGGCTTGAGGAGTAAGTGGCCTGAATGGTTTGGGGGGCAAAAAAAAAAAAAAAGAAGAGCCAAAAGACTAAAAGTCTCAAGGTAAAGATAAAGGACTATAATGGAAGCAAAGAAATGAGGACTAGTAGGAGGTTTTATCTTCAGAGATGGAGATCAGACTAGAGTATTTAGAGGTAGGCCATTCTACAAGATGAGAAAATACAGGGTGTTTAAGAGTGAAATGGAGCAGAATGACCGAAGGATTAGAACATGGAGGAATGATGGTTTTAAGAACCCAGTGATTAATTTGAGACACTCACACATGTGGTCTTCTCCTCTCTGCCAATACAAAATTCAGTCTGTGTAGCACACGGGTAAACAAAGAGTGTACCACCACAGTACAGAGAGGCATGATCTGACTGTTGTTTCTTACCAATACCAGCTTGCAGTTACACATCCCAAGAGCAGAAGGAATAATAATGTTGTGTTACTTAAAATCATATGTTACATTACCTTTAAATCAAGGTGTACAATGTTGTTCTGATGTAGATAACAAACTCCTTCAAGTATTTGTTTAATAAGTCTGATAATGTCATTCTCGGAAACCATTTCAGCCAGCTCAGGTAAACACAAGTTGAAAATTTCTCCACCTGCAGCACTGAAATAAAATTCAAATAATAGAAACTTGAAAAATCATTGACCTAAAAATGACAACTTTTAAATGCTATATAACTGTTAAGTAAAAGGCAAAGCTATCTAAACTTTAGTCTCTCTGTATCAATATATACACTTAAGAAATTGGGGGAAGGGAGGGTGGGAGAGATCTTTAAGGAAGAAAGTAAATGACAAGAACATTTCAAATTTTGAGTACCAATACTTGTATAATAAATAAAATTGAATTGCTTTATAATTCAATAATATTATATAGTCTGCTTTAATGATGCAATAAAAATAATAGCTAACATTCTGAACTCAGCTCTGGCTCCTCATTTTATTCATTTATATATAGAGATAAATATCATCTCTTTTGATTCTCATGACAACCATGTAGGATAGATAATTATTATTCCCATTTTACTGATGAAGAAATAAGTACAGAGAAGTTAGGCTACTTGTACAAGGTCACATGGTAAATGGGGAACCAAAATCTGAAGCTGTGTGATATGGGTGAAAATCTACATTCTTAACCAATACCCTGTATTGCAGCTTCACAAATCTTTTATTATTTTTTTGAAGAATTGAAAATATAAAGAATGTTGACAAAGGCACAGGAAAAAGTCCCTACGTTTGGAATCAAATAATATAAATATAAATCCCAAATCTGCTATTTACCAGCAATATAACTTAGAATCAGTCACTTATTTGGCTTTTCCAATCTGTAAAACTGAATCAAAATCACTGAATTCAATAGATTCTTTCCTGAGGACTAAATCTAAAGAATGCAAAAAAAAAAAAATCTAGGAGGTCATTTAATAAATTTGTAAGGTATGTTTAAGAATATCTCAAGTAAAGCATATTCTATGTGGTAAAACAGGACAGTGTCTGGCATATAGAAGGTGTTCAGTAAAAGTGTTTGTTGAATAAATGAATGAATCAATGAATCAATCAATGATGGAATAGACGGTCATTCTTCAGAGCAGCTGAAACTGAAATTCAGAAGTCTCATTGACCGTCAAGAGGAAGAAGCATGTCATATGTATTAGGAGCTAGAAGAAAAAATAATGGTGGTCAATTTGAGTCCTACACTGAAAGTTACAGGACTGGCCTTTCACATTGTAGATGTGACCTGTAACTAAGTCAATCTGTGCTAGTTAGAGGCTGCAGAGATTTGCTGCTTTGCACTTTACCATATTCCAGAGCAGACTGTGTGGGACAGCTGGTAAGGAATACTTGTGAAAACTCCAATTATACTTGAAATTCAATTACACTTGAAATTCCTCCAACTCCTTAAACTCCAAGAAAATTCATAAAAAACTAATACCTGTCTCAAGATATCACAGTAAAGACAATCTCAGCATTAAAAGGTTAGTTTGCTATAAAATTTATAGTTATAGAACCGAACTTGAAAATAATATACAGGAAGACAATATTAGAAATTTATGTTCCCCTACAAAAAAATAATCTTTATGAATAGTTATAAATAGACTACCCCTGGTGGTCTGCAGGTCAGATGTTTAGTTGTCACAGCCCTGCTCAAGGTCTCCTAAGGGAAGAGGGACTCCCCAGGACAGTCTGCCAGTGACATACTTACTCCCTCCCTTTCTGGTTACACTATTTAGTTTTAATGAAACAAACCCTCTTAAAACAGAAAGTGGTCTAGGGGCCCCTGGGTGGCTCACTGGGTTAAAGCCTCTGCCTTCGGCTCAGGTCATGATCTCAGGGTCCTGGGTTTGAGCCCCACATCAGGCTCTCTGCTCAGCGGGGAGCCTGCTTCCCCCTCTCTCTCTGCCTACTTGTGATCTCTCTGTCAAATAAATAAATAAAATCTGGGAAGGAAGGAGGGAGGGAGGGAGGGAGGGAGGGAGGGAGGGAGGAAGGAAGGAAGGAAGGAAGGAAGGAAGGAAGGAAGGAAGGAAGGAAGGAAGGAAGGAAGGAGGTCTAAATATTCCTGCAAAGATACTTTAGATAATATTACTAATGTAATCATAAGCAAATAAGAAAATGAAGGGATGATGCTTTAGAGTCTTAGGATGAGTTCCTTGCTCTAGAATTATTTGATAAGAAACAGATCAAGTAATTTGAAGTATAAGAAAACTGTATAAAACATGGATTTACATCCTCTATTAAGATATAAAAATCCAGGGTGTCAAAGTGAGATGGAGTAGAATGACTGAAGGAGGAATGATGGTTCTCAAGAACCCAGTGATGAATTTGAGCTGCTCACACATGCGATCTTCTCCTTTCTGCCAATACAAAATTCAGTCCATGTGGCACACATTCACTAAATTTAATTCAATAGCCAGAACCCTCCACTAACTCAAAAATTCAGATATATAAGAAAACAAACTAAGAAAAAGAATGTAAAGCTCTCCCTGGTGCCTAGGATATATGAGGTAAGACAGCAGGTTGCTTACAGGGGTACCTACTGAAATTCAAGACTCCCTGGATTCCATTCTGGCTCTGCTGCTAACTAGCTGCATAAATTGGGACAAAATGTTGCCTCTGTTTCCTTTATTGTAACACAATTATACATGATGAATAATGATAGCTCCTGGTTCATCGAATTGCTGTAAGAATCAAATTAGATAAGCCATATAAATTAGTGGACACAATAGATGTTTTAGAGATCAAAGCAGATCTATAAATATTTATCACAGTGTCTGACACATGGTAAATATTCAGTAAATATTAAGTATTATTATAATGAGTCAACAAATTTTAATTCCAAGTCTAGAGAACATCTATCCTTTCTAAATCTGGGGGCTTCTTACTGAACTGATTTTTTTTTTTTAAAGATTTTATTTATTTGACAGAGAGAAACACAGCAAGAGAGGGAACACAAGCAGAGGGAATTGTAGCGGGAGAAGCAGGCCTCCTGCTCAGCAGGGAGCACGATGCGGGGCTTGATCCCAGGACCCTGGGATCATGACCCGAGCCGAAGGCAGACACTTAACGACAGAGCCACCCAGGCACCCCTACCAAACTGATTTTTAAAGGCAATTTAAAAAGTCTTTCCTAAATTAAAATTCATTTTTAGAAACATTATATCATGCATATAAAAATGCACACAATATATTCTTAAGTGAAAAAAGAGAGTTACAATAGAGTACTTCCAAACTTACAATTTTGTTTCTAAACGTACACAGGCACAGACTCAAAAATAAGAATAATTTTAAAATACAGGAATATGCAATAAAAGTAACCACAATTTACATATGATTCCTATCTTCTATATCCTCTAAATTTAACACAATACATAGGTATTACTTTTGTAACCAGAAAAAGTATCCTAAGGGATGTTGTTTAAATAAAAAAAATCAAACAAATATTATGATTGCCAGCCAACCAGACTGTCTCTTCTTTTCAGTTTGGCAAGCTGACCAACGTCTTTTGTAGGATTGCCATTTTTCCTAAAAAAGAGGGATGTAGGTAGAGTTGTGGGAAATGGAAAATCAGGAGGAGCTAAGAGGAGGGAAAGAACAGATAACACAAGAAGCAGACTGCAGAAGTTAGCAGAAACTAGAAGCAGTGAGTAGTAGACAAGCAGATGCTTTGTTAAAACAAGCCACCTAAGAACAGTGACTACTGAGAAGAAAAAAACACCTCTATAGTCAGAAAAGATACCTATCATTATCATTGCCTTGTAAAGCAATTCAGGTATTGCCTGAATAATCTTAATTCAGATTAAGGTATATTCAGGTATATCTCTTCTTTCTGTTAGAAGAATTTGCTCCTTCATGGGACATCAACTAACAAATTTAGAAACTTGGAGTGTTTGCATTCATTTGCTTATGTGTTTGTATATATGTTGGGTGTGTGTGTGATAATAGTACCTTAATTACACTGTCATGCAAACCTATGTGTTATATACCCTCTTTCAAATGGTTCGGTAAATGTGGTAAAATGTCAACAATTGGTAAATCAAACTAAAGAGTGTGAGTGTTAATTATACTGTTCTTTGAACTTCTCTGTAGATTTGAAGTTTTGTAATACAAAAAGTCAAGGAAGAAAAGTATGTAGGATGGTTTGAGGAGGGGATCAGATTGGTAATTGTTATTGGAGTAAAAGATGCCACTGTTTTATTTTCACCATATAAAAAATTATGCCACCTTATTAAAATAACTAAGCTTGTCTGACCAAATTTTTACCTTTGAGATTATCTGATGTGACAATGCCACCCGAAAAGTGATAGGAACGATAATTAAACCAAAGTTCTAGTAATGAATTTTAGTTGGTCTTAGTTGCTCTAGTAAGAAATTATTTTAATCCATCTACACATTTACTTAGTGCTTTCTACACTTCAGCCACGAGGTACAGTTCTGCCCTTAGAGAATTCAGTTTACTGGGTAGGTACCTGAATCAATTTTCAGAGTATGAACAGGGCAGAACCACAAAATGTATCAAAATTTTTTGATGTATCTTGTTGTTTCTATTCAGATAACCCCCCCAAAGAAAATTTTATGAAAGTAGTAAATGCTCCTATTAATTCACCCTCCGAAACTAGTATTCCATTACTGTGTTTGAAAAATGTTAGCTTATTTTCACATACTTTAAACATGCAGTGTCATGGAAGTAGCTAATTTTTTAAAGGTTAGATGAAGAATCTGACCAATCACAAAATGTATGAAAAATGAGATCATCTTGGTAGTACTGTGGGTATTTCTACAATTCTAATCTATTTATTCTAAATTCTATTTATTATAATATTAAGGTGCTATAATCTACCTTAAGTGGTATGTTGGTATTCTGGGAAATGTACATAGTATTCACTCTTTTTTTTTTTTTATTTGACAGCGAGAAACACGGCGAGAGAGGGAACACAAGCAGAGGGAATGGTAGCGGGAGAAGCAGGCTCCCTGCTGAGCAAGGAGCCCGATGTGGGGCTCGATCCCAGGACTCTGGGATCATGACCTGAGCTGAAGGCAGACGCTTAACAACTGAGCCACCCAGGCGCCCCCATAGTATTCACTCTTAAATGAACTATTTATCAGTTTAACATTTTGCAAAATAAAGCATTTCCATATTTACGAGTTGATTCTAGGCAATCACCTTTACTGGTACAAAAATATATTGATTTTTCACAAAAATATAAATAAACCTCTTTATCCTTAAAATAACTGAACACTAAAATTAGGCTAATATACTTTTAAATTCAAAAAGGCAATGATACAGGTTAACCGTTAAAAAGGATTATTATATTTATAATGCATTTTTTTCTAAAATGAAGTTTCTTTAGTTTATCGGAGCCTAAAGCATACTAAACATAAATTTAGCTAATCTCTTCTAACTGTTGCAGATATTCAAACACATTTTACATACATACAATAAATGTGTCAGACTATCATTCAATAAAAGTACTATTTTAGAGTCACCTGTGAATATACCGATTATCAAGCCAGTTCGCTTAACCATGCTCCAGCCGCTCCCCATGCTTAACCTGATGAAATGTTGAGTATTTGGGTGTTTTCAGCTTTTCACTGACTTGTGAGAAGAGATATATTTTATTCTTATTGCTACAATTCCTAACAGTTTTCCACATGTTACAGAATACTAAATAAATGTGTTTCTTCAACAAACAATATGGTAGGAATACCTTCCCCTTCAAGATAGGGTAGGCAAATTCACCCTTCTACTCTCCATGAGTTATTTCCTTGGAGGTGTTCTTCAAGTAGATGGACAAAATATGTAAACAATTTCAATTCTATTTATCCATCAGATAATTTCCCACAAAAACTCATCAACTTTCTATGCTATAAAGCAATGAAAGTTTACTTATTTTACGACATACCCCAAATGTTGTGTTGCCATTCAGTGTTTTTGTGTGCGAGCTGTTTGTTGTTTTGTTTTTTTTTTAAGATTTTATTTATTTGTGAGAGAGAGCACAAGCAGGGCAGAGAGAGAGGGTGGAGCAGACTCCCCTGCTGAGTAGGAAGCCTGACACAGGGCTTGATCCCAAGACCCTGGGATCATGACTTGAGCCGAAGGCAGACACTTAACCGACTGAGCCACCCAGGTGCCCTGTGTGTGTACTGTTTAATTAGTTTTTGTGTATGTGTGAGAATATTCAAATATACAGTTTGTCTTTCTAATATTTTATCAATAAAAGTCCTTACAAGTTCTTGTCATACTTTTATCACTCCTGTTCTTGACATTTCAAGGTCACCTTATCCCACCAATTAAAATAAGTACAATAAATTTATTTAGATTTATTAAAGTGTATACTTACTATTCCAGTATCAAAATGATTTCACTGGCATTTTCATAGACTTCATGAAGATTAATTACATGAGGACAAGACTTCGCCAATTCAAGTATGGCAATTTCATGTAGAATCTCTGCTCGACAATCCTGCCCTCTTCTTCTCTTTTTTAGAAATTTTGCAGCATATTCTTGGCCAGTAGATTTTGATATACACTGTCTAACCACAGCAAATTTTCCTCTGGGGAAAATGGAGACAATCAATTTTAATGTTTGCATAAAGAACAATATTAGTATAATACAGACACAGTTATAACTCCAACTTAAGAGTTAATCCTTTCAAACAACTATGCCATTAGGAATTTATTTATTTTCTCTTAACTGAATCAAATACTATATGTACTCTTATAAAATTTATAGTACTATCACATAAAAATGAAAATGGCAAATGTAATAACAGTATAAGACAGAATTATATTTGTTCATCACTATTAATTCAATACATTATCATTTAGGGGGAGATCTCATCTGCATACCAACTCCATGCCATATTCTTGATATTTTTGTGTTTAACAATCCTATATAGTAAGTGATACTCCATTTTGCAGACCCCAGAGAGTATATATATCTTGGTCTATTTCCAAAGACTCTACCCTTAATAGAGTACCTCACTAACTCTCTAATCAAAATAGCTTCCTTCAAAAACAAACCATTAGGGACGCCTGGGTGGCTCAGTTGGTTAAGCCACTGCCTTTGGCTCGGGTCATGATCCCAGAGTCCTGGGATCGAGTCCCATATCGGGCTCCTTGCTCAGCGGGGAGCCTGTTTCTCCCTCTGCCTGCTCTGCCTACCACTCTCCCTGCTTGTGCTCTCTCTCTGACAAATAAATAGATAAAATCTTTAAAAAAAAAAAACATTAAAATGAATGCAAAAATGAGTATTTGACATTTTATCAGTGTAATCACTTTGCCTTTCAATGCCATTTTTAACAATCTTTGTTTTGTATCATTAATTTAGCAGTTGTTTTTGCCAGTAAATATCTTAAATGCCCAGTGGTCTATGAAGCCTGTAACAGATTATCAAAGGTATATGTGTCCTATGGAGAGTATTCAGAAATACTTCATGATCAACTAAGAAAATTAATAGTTATCAGCAGCTACCCATTAAGGTCATGTTTATCATTTTAGGAATAAATATGTGTTTAGCTCTTTCCAAAAGAAGTGCTTAGTGCCTGTCAGCAAGAATTTAAAAAGACACCAGCAAATGTGTATTCTAAGCCTATATATGCCCAAAATCTAGTTTCCCCAAAGACCTTGAGCTATTTTGAGTAAGACTATTTTAAGAAACTAATAAAGGCTACTGACTGCCTACCCAGAAAAATGTACACATGCCCTTAAATAGAAAATTTACGTACAATTCCAGAGGGTTTTCAGATTTCAAAATAAACCTTCTAAAACCTAGTCCAAGGGATCCAAAATTAAGAACCTATATCCTAAGGCTCAAATTACTTTGTAGATACTAACAAATGGGTATAAATAAAGGGCCTTTAGAGAAGAACTTTTGCTCCATAACTCTTCTTTCCCCAATTCGACTTCTAACACAGCATATCAGGTGCTTGGCAAGGAAAACTTGTGTTTGGGGTGGGATGGGGGACAAAATAAATTGCTTGATTGTATTTTACTTGCTATTCTCAAGGGTCAGGATGACAAAGATACCTACTCTTTATTTTCCAAATTTCTTCGATATTGGTACCAATGCAAAGCACTGGAAACCAAGCTGAAAAAGTATAGCTACTAATACCAAAAAAAAAAAAAAAAGTGATCAAGCTATAATTTGACTCTTCTACATTTATCAAAACTACACCAACTCAATAAATTTGCATGCACAAACCTGACTCTTAGAAATAACTTTCCTTTAAAATTTGGAATGCTTAGAAATAACTTTCCTTTAAGATTTGGAATGCTTAATTTAAAACTAAAAGGTATTTTTTCACTGTATGCAAAAGCAATGCAGATCAATGTATTTCAATGAGCACCCAAAAAGGTCATCAGCCTCTACTTCGTATTTAAACCACCCATGTTTATAGATTTTATACTGGATAAAGTGAATCAGAATAAGATTAAATGACTCCTGAAAGGTCATATATGGAATTGGAGTGCCAAGAATTAAACTATGGAAAGTGAATTCCTAGCTTTCTCTTCTAACCACTGCAAAACAATTCCTTCCTTTAAGACAGTTTTTTTTAAGAAGTACAACTCACTTCTGCTAATTCTCACTTAGATTTAGAAGTGAAGATGTGTCTAAAACAGAAAGGAAATTTTGAGTTTTATAAAGAAATTCGCCTTGTAAAACTTAGTAAACAGAAACTAGTTAGCCAAGAAAACTGTCCATCTGAAAAAAAAAAAGCTTATACTACCAATTGTGACAATTAAACTCTGCTGTAATTTTACAATTATATTTGCAAGCCAGAATTTTCTCAGGAACAATGAGCAAAATTAACTAGTAACACTTTTTATCTAAGTTCTTTCATGTATTCTTACGAGGCTTTCTTAAATAGGTACACAACTCATTAATCCAGTTCAAAGGTGACCAAATGATATTGGTAATTATTTATCTGTCAATATTTATGACTAAGTAAAAGCCCCATGAGGGCAAGACTCTGTCTGTCCTAATTACTATAGTCATTATAAAATCTACACTTTGCTAACACATAGCAGAAACTGAAATACCTGTTGAATGAATGCAAGAGTTATGCACCTACTACAGTACCATACATTGTGCTATTTTGTGTCTTGTGCTTAAAGCATTTATATTTTTTAAAGCTTTTTTAAGATTCCAATAACATCTTACATATATATTCATTAATATACTGTTAAATTACCATAATTTTCAGATGCCTTAGGAAGAAAAAAGTATTTGTTTCCCATTCTAAAATGCTAATTGTGGTTTAGAAGTATAAAAAATAATCTTTTATATACATTATGTTCCTGTATCAAATTTAACAGAAATATTTAAGAAAATTAAAAGCTCTTAATAATAATACTTAATTCATACCCTAAAAAGGCAAAGTGACTAGATTTCCCAGCAGTGAAAAAGTCTAGTAGTTACCCTTCTGCATTCTAGAATAGACAATAAAATGTGAAAGGAGGGGGGAGGGTAAACCAAAAAGGAAGCTGATGTCTATTTCTGCATCTGCCTCACCCTTCTAACCACAAGAAGTCTTAAGGAACCTTGCCTTGGTTGGGGGAGGGGTGGAAAAAAACTTACCCAACATGTTAAAAAACAGGAACAATGCAAAGTTTTCTGAGAATAGTCTAAAATGAACTGTTAACTTTTACATATTTTCTTTCAGTTTGCTAAAGGAAAATAAATTCTTAAACACTAATACCTTAAAATTATTTAAAAAAAAAAAACAGGTGATTTAGAAAGATCAACTTGATTTACAAAGAACTTTGTAGTTCTTTGTAATTCTTTGTAATGCTAGAATTATGTTTACACACTTCAAAATGTAAAGCCTCAGGAGAAACAATATTACGATCCTAATTTTCATTTTACATTAGTATTGTATATTAAAATTGGTAACAATATTGGAAGAACTTAAAGAAAGTTATTGATCATGAAAGATCATGATTCTAATTGATCAAGTTTTACTCATTAGAAATATCAGTATTTACCACGTGACTCATTAGCCTATACCATTATTAAAGGATAATGTTAGTTCTCTTTCCTAAAGATATTAGAAGATGGGATATCAGCAAACTGAATTTGTTTTAATAAGATTCTATCATGAGTTTTTGCCTTAAAATGTTAAAAAAATATACTTGATTCAAGTTTATGCTTGTTATTTATGACAGTACCTCATTTATAAAACCATTTAGAATTATTAACATTGTCCTCCTCAAAGTTTAAGTTCTCCAAAACTCCCAAAGGAAAAAAAAATATTTTATAGACTTTCAAGCCATGTGAGATCCCAATTTTACAAAGTTAGTTTAATAAATGTATGTACATTTACCCATCAAATAGTCATTTAGAATATGGAAAAGAATACCCTTTATTGTGTGTACTGTTCAAGGCTTTCATATTCAGTTACCTGTTCAAAGCAGTTTCCCAACGTTTTTGCAATAGAAAGAAAGTTGGAGACATCTACTCTATCCTCTCATCCTAATGAAAAGGAAATCACACAACTAAGTATATCACACAACTTTAGATCCAGAGTAAAGACAGGTCAACTGACTTCTTTTTTAGTTTGATCTGTTTTTTATTAATATACTACATATGGCATACATCTGACGTACCTGTTTAAAAAAAGGAAAGAAAACTCCTAAGAGAATTTTAAGCTACCTCAATAAAGCTTTATGGTAATCTAGATGTTAAGATATTAGACAATACTGTGGATAATATTGGACAAGATAGTGGACAATATTGTATCCACTCTAGGCCTTCTTAAGACTGACAATGAAAAATATGAAGTGGTCCAGAAGAAGGTAACTAAATCAAAGATAGCTATCTGGAAATTAGGTCATAAGATGAGCATTTAAGGAAACTGGCAGTGTTGTTAACTATATTCAAATCTCTGAAGGATTTTCACATGGACATTACATGCAGCTACAAAAGAAGAACTATATCTATTGGGTAGATGTTAGCAGAGCAGAAGAGAGAACCTTCTGTGCCTACAAGGCACCCACAAAATGGAACAGACACATTCTGAGGTCATGAGTTCCCCATCACTTGCAGCATTCAAATTGAAGCTGGATAAACAGCTTGTCAGGAAAACTGTAGGAAAGACTGCTGCATAAAGAATTATATTAGAAGACCACTGGCCACCAAAATCCTTCCAGCACAAAGATTCTATAACTATTCCATGTAAGACATAAGCAACTAAAAGAAACTGACTCCTGTTGAAATGCAAAGAGAAATAATTACAGATTTAGAATTAAACAATTTCTTAGAAACATTCTGGAAGGTTTGAAAAAGTGTATCTTTCTTTCTTTCTTAAGATTATCTATCTATCTATCTATCTATCTATCTATCTATCTATCTATCTATCTATCTATCCATCCATCCATCCATCCATCCATCCATCCATCCATTCATCCATCTATCTGACACTTAGAGAGAGATCATAAGTAGGCAGAGGCAGGCAGAGAGAGGAGGGGAAGCAGGCTCCCCACTGAGCAGAGAGCCTGATGCAGGGCTCGATCTCAGGACCCTGAGATCATGACCTGAGCCGAAGGCAGAGGCTTTCACCCACTGAGCCACCCAGGCGCCCCCAAAAAAGTGTATCTTTCAATACACCATTAAAGCACCAAATATTTTGCACATAAAATTAATTATGCCAGAAATTATGAAAATGCTTTCACATTTAGTTCGTTTTTTTTTTTTTAGCTCTTAGTTTAATGAAATATATATTATCATCCTTATTTGCAAAAGAAAGACTGCATCCAACATCTAACAAGTGTAGGACTTGTTACCCTTCATGTAAAAGATCACCAAGAACAGAAGTACTTTTCGTAGTTCAGTCAACTTTTATTTTCACACTGAGATTTTCAAATATAAAAATCAATCATACTATCTTCCTCTTCCTATACATCTATCAATACAAACATGGACATAGTAAACCATATTCATTTACGATAAGCAAACATCTATCTCCAGAACTAAAATCAAACTGAAGACTGAAACAGATCACCATCTTTGAACTCTTTGTTAAATGTCTTTAAAGTTCAAAGATCCTGAACACTTAACAAATAACTTAGTATATTTTTACAACTTGTATGTATATTTAAATGGTAATGCTAAATGGTCTCATAATCTCAGGTCACCCCTTGGCCTTAACACTCTGGTTAGGCCAAAACAGATCAGTATTAGTGCTAAGTACAGTGTTTTACTTACAGAACATGCATTCTTCATCATACAGAATTATATTATCAAATATGAGTTAATTCTTTTTGTTCAATTTAGGAAAAAAGAGGAGGACACTCTCATTTATTTTTTTAGCCCAGTAAAATATCCTAGAAGTTTAAAAATTTTTTAACAAAAATTGATAGCATTCTACTAAATACTTCACATTTAGATTAACTAATTTAATTCTCATAACAACCATAGAAGGTAGATACAATTATCTTCATCCCCACTTCTTAGATGAGGAAATTATAGTACTAAGAGGTACAGAAATTTAATTGAGGTCACAAAGTTTGGAAATGGCAGCGCCCCAATTTGGACTTGGCAGTCTGCTATTCTAAGCTCCCTGTTGCCATGCAGAGCCTCAAATGAGAACCCCAACCTCCTCTAAGGGCTCTGAATCCAGGTGGATTATATCACATAAGCACACTAACTCTCTATAGGCTTGATTTCCAAATCAGTTAAGACTGGGCCCTTATAATAATAGCAGAGATGATGATTTTCTTTTTAATCATTTTTTAAAACAACCAAGTGAATTTTATAGAACTACAGACCCAGAAATCCAAAATTTAATTTAAACAGCAAATACATTATAAAATTTCCTTACCTTCCCAGCTCTTTAGATGTAAGTGTATAAAAATTATTAAAGTTTTCCATTTTCATCGGAGTTTGAGGTGTTGTGGTTAGCAAGCCTGAAATACTTCGGCAATCAAATCTTCTCCTCGACATGTTTGATGACTCCCAGATATGCTTCTTTAGTCACTTATTTTTACCTATTTAAGAAAAGAGAAGACACAGGATATAACTTAAATGCAATTAAGAAAAAAGAAAAGATGTTATCTCAGATAGACAGGATGTACATTATATTTTACAGCTCCAAATATAGCTATAAGATACAACCAAAAAAATAAAAGGAAGAAAGAAGGAAAGAAGATTTAAATAGCACATTCTACCCAGAAGGAAGGGGGAAAAAAAACAACACACACACACACACACACACACACACAAACATAAATTCTATTACTTCTATTACTTGAACTAACTTGCTGACTTTATTTCAGAATAAAACTACTGTAAAAATCCTCAAGACCTCCCAAATTCTTAAAAAATAGTTATAATTTTAATATAAGCAATCATCCAATTTCATTTTTAAACTCTCCTTCTTTAAAGTTATATCTTCACATAAGATTTTAACATAGCAAGGTAATGTTTATTCATTTTAAATTTAATTTTACATAGCCAAATTTGGTAGTGAATTCACATTTTGTGAGTTATGTTACTGACTTCTGAAAGACTATAGGAAATAGAACTTATTTAACAGACTACCTACATTTCAATATTAAACTCAAGCTTTCATAAGTCTTAGAGGTTTTTGTTCTTTTGATATAACCAAGCTCTATAATTTTGTTGGATAAGTTACTGACCATATACAAAGCTTTATTCTACAGTTCTATATCTTGAAATCATATTTACCTGCAACTTTGTGATATTTATAGGTATTCAGTTTTAACAACAAAACTACCATTTCATATTAATTGAATTCATATAATTATAGACTATATATTTTATAATAGTTAGGACTCTCTGCTATAGGTATCTAACAAAAGATCCAGTATTAGTCTTCTAGCACCCTTTTCAATAACCCTCTAGGGCTTTTGTTCTTTCTCTGCCACATTTTTCCTTCACTTATTTCCTTGACATGTACTGTTCTTTACCTTCCTAAATTCAAATGCCAACTATGTTCAATTTAATAAGCAATGTGATAAGAGTTTAGTGTTTTCAGTTTCTATATTTTCTTGGCTTTATTCTTAAGTCGATACCTTTTTAATCCTCTAAACCTGTTGATCTTTGGAGAAACAAGGACCTAACTAGTTTTGGTGTATATTTCTAGTAGTCGAAGGGTTGCAGTGTAGCATTCTGAAAAATAACATTTGGACTAAATCACATCTGGGTCTGAATCCCATTTATCCATCATACTAGCTATGAGATCTTAACTAAATTATTTAACTTCACTACTGTAATGGACTAATTGTGTACCTCCTCTCAAAATTCATGTGTTTAAGTCCTAGCCCCCAATACCTCAAAAGGTAACTGTATTTGGAGTTAGGGCCTTTAAAGCAGTGATTAAGTTAAAAATGAGGTCATTAGGGTGGGCCCAAATCCAACAGGACTGGTGTCCTTACAAAAAGTGATTAGGCCAAAGAAACATACAGAAGGAAAACCATGTGAAGACACAGGGAGAAGGGCATCTGCAAGCCATAGAGAAAGACCTTAAAAGAAACCAATCCTGCCAACATCATGGTCTCAAATTGCTACTTTCCAGAATTATGGGAAAATAAATTTCTGTTGTTTAAGTCACCTGATCTGCAGTACTTCGTCATGGCTGCGTGGGAAACAAATAGAGGAACTTTAAAAGAAAAGGAAAAATATTTCAGATGTATAGGAAGGGATACAAATATCCCAATAAACACTTGCTTTTTCAATCTTATTGCTTTGTCATATTTTGTTTAAATTAAAAATAAATAAGACATAGACACAGCTGAAGTTGGTCCCTTTTTCCACACACAGTTTATATTCCCACTAGCAGTAGGTGGAAGAGCTTATTGTTTCTTTGCCAATATTTGTCCCATTCAGGCCTTTAATTTTGAAGTGTGACTGTGATTTACTTCGCATTTCTCTAATTACTAGTGAGGAAAGCTTCAATTATGCTTCCTCTAAAGTATGGATTATAATAGAATCTATCTTGCACAGCTCTATGGATAAAAATTAAAACATGATGTATTCATGTAGAATGAAACTGTTACAGTGATAATCATAGAGTACATCATAATTGTTCAGTGAGTAAATATTGTTAATATTCTACCCTAAGATACCCTCTACACTGTCCTGACTGTTGGTGAGAAGTTGTACTGTTTCCATAGACAAAACTCTCACCCCAGGTTAGCTTATACTCAACTCTTAAAATCCTGTGTTTTTTTTTTTTTACTGTGTGTGTGGTTTTTTTTTTAAGATTTTATTTATCTGAGAGAGAGAAACACAGCGAGAGAGGGAACACAAGCAGAGGGAATGGTAGCGGGAGAAGCAGGCTTCCCACAGAGCAGGAAGCCCGATGTGGGGCCCGATCCCAGGACCCCGGGATCATGACCCGAGCTGAAGGCAGACGCCTAACAACTGAGCCACCCAGGTGCCCCTTTACTGTGTTTTGATAAACTATTTGTATACTTTCTTAGATCTGATGGCATGCAATTACAACAGTCATACATTCAGAAAAATCAAAATAGTTATCAATTTCCATGCTCAATCTATTTTTTTCAGGTCATCTTTGGGTTTTGACAATTTTTTTCTAAATTTAAGAGTCTATGAATATGCCTGCTTATGATTGCATTTGTATTATACATACATATATACAGAAAGAAGAGATATACCTGTATCATGGATACAAATTGGGCTACATTCCCAACACTGTCCATCAATCAGGCCTTGGGAAATATAATATATGTCAAATTCAATCACAGAGGCAGAGTATAAGCTCTTGATTCTGAGATATTCATCTCATCTAGATTCTAGAATCTAAGATCTTTATCTCATGCTGTAAAATGTCAGCTACAAAGTGATCTATTCATAAGAACTCTAACAGAACTAATTTTGCAAATATTTTCTGCTCTCAAGTTCCTAAAGAATCAATATGGATCTCAGATATAGTGAAAGATTTATGCTCAGTGAAATAGGATTTATAATAATGAAAAAAACCAAACTTGTTTAATGAATGAACCCCAAAGTCCAAAAAGTGTTTAAATATACCTAAATAGGATACTATATACTCAAAAATCATGCTTTCAAAGACTATTTTTAACTCCTATAATATTAACTGAAAAAAAAAAACAGAAAGAGTATATACACCATGATAATTTTGTGGCAAAAATATAAAAACAAATAGAAGAAAAGACTGGAAAACTAGGGCAAAATGTTAACAGTGGTTATCTTTGGGTGGGATTATGGCAGCACTTATACTTTCCCAGTATTTAAGTATCTATACTAAGTAGGTGCTACTTTACTAATAGGCAAATAATTAGCAAATGCCTTTGGGTAAAAAAGATGGTTGTGAATATTTTTGACTAGATTCTAAATGCAGAAACTTACCCACTTGCAACAGCAAAATATATCTCTTTACACATTAAGGGTTTACTTGGCTATAGATTCAAGAGCCATTATTGCTCAATTTTTTTTAAGGCTGCAGAGTTTTCTCTGCATTTATACAGAGCAGATGGCATTCACTATCCAAATAATAAGTCAGTTCTTATGCAGAGACCATATAAGCATTCAGGGTAAATACCAAACAAAAATTAATGCCTTGCTTAATACTGGATAGAAAAGACAATTTATCAAATTCTGAATTAATGTTATAATTACAATTCTATATAATGAATAACAATTTGTAACTTTAAAATATACACCTCTATTATGAGTAACTTGTGAAAATCTAGAGTTATCCTGGGACCCCCTTCCCTCCCCAAATCTAAAATATGATATCCAAAACTACATATAAATATTGTTTTGTACTATCTATTATTCAGTTATGCTAGAATGAAAAAGAGCTTACTTTTAAAGTATTGATAATAATCAAATAAAGCTTTATTAAATCAAGCTACTTGATAATATTTCCTAATACTAGACATTGTCTTGTGTTTAATTTTTTACCCTAACAAATTTTCCTCCCCTCACATGTACTGTTGGTCATCATAATGCTGAATGTACCCACAGGCATTTTTATGACTCTAAATGTAGCTGAAAACAGCACTGGGCAATCAGCAGTTTTTTTAAACACATGTTAATACAAAAATCATTTTTTGAATTGTGATACATTTTACTCTAGCTGTTTATATGGTGAAATACAAGCTATGTTTCAGAATAAAGAGCGAGCACATTTCTGAAAACAGAACGTTACACTTACCTATGTACTGTTAAAATACCAGTATTACAGACTGTTTAAGGCATCCATAGAGCATCCTTTAAGTGTATTTTCCTTCTATTTACTGAAACTGAACCAGTTGCCACAGTCTAGATATTTTTCCATTTCTTCTCCTTTGGCCAATTTTACTTATAATGGAGCATGAATGTTACACTTTGTCCAAACCCTCCACAAACATCTGGTTGCCTATCACATAAGATTTAATCCTTGGGTACACGAAGGTTATCAGTCAACCCTCTGTCTCTGTGTATCTTCCTGAATTTCCCAACAATTTCTCTTTAACAATTCCAGAACTTTTGTTTTCTACCACAATTCACATGACTGATTCTAATGACAAATATGTGTCAATCTATTTGAAATTCAATTCATAACACTTTATTAGGCTATAATAATAAAAAAAAATCTTAAGGGACTTAGTAGGTAAATGTGTTTGTGAGTGTTTATAGAGACACACAATTATAGACACAATCAGGCACCAGAAACAATAAGAGGGTAGTAGAAGGCGAGATAAAATTAGACTTCCAAGTATACAGTACCTCAAACTTATGCTCAAAGATTTTTCTTTTATTAATTCCCATCACAATAATTACAATAAGAATTCAGATATGGATCAGTGAAGGAAGTAACAGAGGAAATGTTAGCTTGATGTGGGCCTTAACTTACTTGAAGGGAGACAGCAATATGATGTGATCAAAAGTAAGTCACACAACAGTCCCTATAAAACCTTTAAATAGCTTTGTTTAAAAAATATTCATCACAATATTCATTTCGAAGTTATCAATAAAAATGTTTTACAGAAATAGGAGATAGCATATATAATATATGAAAACATCTAGAGAATTGAATTGTCTGCTTCCCAAGCTAACTGCTAATTGATCCCTTCATTAGCTACCCCGTATCTATAAACTAAAGCCCAACTGCATGATACACAAAAGGCTTTGAGGCCAGGTACACACCAGTTTCATTTCCTGCCACATTCTTTTTTTTTTTTTTTTGCTTCTATGTCTCTGTTCTACTTTTCTGCCTGAAACGTTCTTTCTACTTTTCCTTAAATGGCTAAGTCTTCTCATACACCCTTCGTATCTCAACTTAGAAGGTCACCTCACCCAGGAAGCCTTGCCTAAAACCCACAGGTTGGTTTAAATGCCTCTCCTCTACCTTTCAAACAGGAGGAACAGGAAGACTCTCAATGTACTTCTTTACTTCAACATGTAATAAGTTAGACTACAATTCTTTTTAGTGTCCAAAGGGCAACAACATTTGTTTTTTGTGTCTAAACTTCTAACGTGGTGTCTGGCACCCGGTAGGAATTTTTTTTAAGGTTCATGAACTGAGTTATAAGAATTATGAAATACAGCAACAAGAATTTTTAGGTGAATCTCTTATCTTCAAGGGTTTAGCAAAACTTGAGGTCCATCTTGAAATTACAGTATTGGAGCTTCAAGCAGCTTAGTCTCTGCTTAATCAATATTTGGCTAAATAAAATAAGAAATGGTCTAAATTGCTATTAGAGAATTTCAGTTCTAAACAGGCTAGCCATAAAGCCTAGAAATATGGATAAAATTATTTTATCATATATTGTAATGTAATAACAACATACCATTTGTTCTGTATTTACCCATCTTTCCAGACTAGGTGACCACCTGTTTTTATGTGAATAACAACTTCAGCTTAGAATACCAGTATTTTAAGGGCGTCTGGGTGGCTCAGTGGGTTAAAGCCTCTGTCTTTAGCTCAGGTCATGATCTCAGGGTCCTGGGATCAAGCCCCGCATCAGGCTCTCTGCTCAGCAGGGAGCCTGCTTCCTCCTCCATCTCTGCCTGCCTCTCTGCCTACTTGTGATCTCTCTCCTCTGTCAAAAAAAAAAAAAAAAAATCTTAAAAAAAAAAAAAAAAAAAGAATACCAGTATTTTAAAAGCTACCTCGTTCAGGAAATTCCAATATTTGTCCTGCTAAGGAATGACAAATCTACATGATCATGAAGTAAATTCAAAAAGCAATAGCAAACAAAAAAGGGCACAAGATTGGGGAATCTGGATAGCTCAGATGGTTAAGCATCTGCCTTCAGCTCAGGTCATGATCCCAGGGTCCTGGGGTCAGGTTCCCAAGATAGCGGGGCGTCAGTTGGCTTCTCCCTCTGCCTTTCTCCCCTGCTCATGTTCTCTCTCTGTCTGTCTGTCTCTCTCTCTCAAATGAATTAATAAAATCTTAAAAAAAAAAAAAAAAAAAAAACAGAAAGGCACAAGATTACAGGGAAACAACTCCTTCTTTGTATGTCAGCATTTTATAGCTACCAAGTTTTCCCTAGGAAACAGAGGAACTGGAGATTTATCTAGTATCCATCATTATAAGGAAAGAACTTTCTGCTAGTGTGGCAGAAGAATCCATTTTTAGTCACTGAATAGAAATAAAGGTATTAGTGTAGGGATAAGGATGAAGATGATTTTCAATTTCCAGGAAAAGACTACATTCCTTCTACTAACTGTATTCTAATAACAGGTTTTGTTTGTTTGTTTGCTTCTAAAGATTGAATAGGAAGTATAAGTCAAGAATTTAATCCTTTGAAAATCACAAAAGGAAGACAGCTAACTAACTCTAGTCCAACCAGTCTAGTATATACAACTCAAAGGCTGAAGTTCCAGGTAACAACCCCAGGCCTAATTCTATGCCTTCCTTCAGAAGGAAAATTAAACCCTGTGAACCAGGATAGGAAGATGTTGAAAAACAGAAATATAGTGGACCAACAAACACATAATGCTTGTCGTTCATCAAGTGGAAAATTAAGTTTCTATTGTAAAATAAAGTACTGTTTACTGACTGCACTGCTAAAGTACTGTTTGTTCAGTAGCTATTACAACGTAAATGGGATATGATCCTTTAAGGATTTAAAGATGAAACTACCATCTCACTGTTAATATCAAAATTTTTAAATGCTTGAAGTATAACTATGCCCTCTTTTGGTGAGGAAGTTGCAAAGAGTCAGGGATGCACCAAAATATACATATAAATATTAAAAGAAACATTAATTTTTATGTTTAAAGTGGCATTGAATTTCAAGGTTAAATGCTATTGGAAAAAAAAGGATAAATAAATCAAAGAAATTTTTTAAGGGGCGCCTGGGTGGCTCAGTGGGTTAAAGCCTCTGTCTTCAGCTCAGGTCATGATCTCAGGGTCCTGGGATAGAGCCCCACATGGGGCTCTCTGCTCAGCAGGGAACCTGCTTCCTCCTTCTCTGCCTGCCTCTCTGCCTACTTGTGATCTCTCTCTCTGTCAAATAAAATAAATTTAAAAATCTAAAAAAAAATTGTTTTTAAATTTAAATAAATAGGTCTTGAAAATTACATCACAACATACATATAAAAATATTCATAACTTAATTTATAGGTAAATTTGTTAATTTAAATATTCAAAGAAATATCCTTTGAAAATAATCTATCACAGAATATAAACTGCTTAAAAATAAAATCATAGAATTTTATCATCAATATGGTGGCAAACTAAAGTGACTAAATACTTAGTTTTCCCAAGGGGAAAGGAAATACATAAATGACTGTTAATGTTTCTGACACAATCAATACCCACAGAATACAAAAAAATTCTTAAAAAAAAAACAAGAATCAATAAAATCCTTTAAAAGCAGTAAATCCAGGAGCACTGTTCTTAGCTGACAATTTTGTATACAGGAAATATGCACTACAATATAATATACATGCAATTTTGAGACAATTTTAGGATTTAGTGAAAGTGTTAGGAATTGATTTCCTTGATTCCTGGATTTTAAATTAGGTCTCTTGATTGCAACAAGATATTTTTGGTAAGGATAGTCTCTCATAATAATCAAACAGCTTCAAAACAGAGCTTTTAAAATATGTTTAAGTATTTACTTAACACCAGTAAAGCACTGCCAATGCAAGCTTAAAAATAAAATTATTTGATTAGAAACACGCCATAAAATGCCTGTATCTTCTTCAGATTTGTTATTAATGTGCTGACACAGGTGATCAATTAGTCAAGGTTTGACTTTCCTAAAAACTGATTCTATCTTAACCAAATTGTAATTCACTACTCAGAGTCCCAGAGCAACTACAACCATTCTATCCACACACAAAAAAGAAATACTTTAAAATTACTACATAAGTTTTACTTTTAAAACTTAAATATATTGCCATGTAAATATATTTCACTTCAATTTTTAGACCCATAATTTAGAAAATGATCTAAAATGCATATTATGTATCTCAAAAATAAATCAGCTTTTAATAACTCCACTTATTAAAATATCAGAAAATTTTTTAAAAAATGAAACATCTCACAGAAGGATGAATGGAAAAGAGAGTTCTTAAATTAGGGCACTGTTTCTATGGACCAACTTTTTCAAAAATACAAAGTTCTATAGTTATGTTATTTAATACAAACAGTAGTAGTTAAAAACTACTTCTCAACCGTTCCCTATAGAACGATAAAACAGTATATCAATGAGAAAAACAGGTTTATTATCTTTTCCTTTAATAAAATCGTGCTCGTGGTCTCATATTGCCAGGTTACATACGTTTGCCACCACTTGCCCCATCATCTCAGTAGACCATGCTGTCTCAGCGCACACGTTCTCTAAGATGAGAACTTAAAGGGGCCGCACGGTATCAAACATCACATTCAGCATTTCACTGGTGTCAGAGGTAAACATTACGCTGGCAAAACAGTGAATGTGATACGCAGACCTAAAATTAATGAAATTTGACCAGCATGTGGTTGGATTTTTTAAGTGGCTTTTTCCTTCTTAATTTTAATTTGCAAGTTTATGTCTGCCTGTTTCTTGTCCCATTACAGACAGAGGAAGAACTATTACCAGCCACCAGCTGGCATGAAGTCTCCAACTTCGTCTCCACTTATCCGTCTAAGGGAATTCACATGAAGCGCTTTTCCCCACAGTAAAACAAAGAGCTGCGTAAACTTCAATACAGTGATCGCGTAGTTGTACAGTTTCAGGGTGGCTCTCGGGCACACTGAAGTGATTTACACGGCGTCAAAACAAAATCAGATCGCTGAAAATTACCGAAAGAACTGAAATTCGTCTTCTCTATTCAATGGCTTTACAGCACGGTTCACAAGCAGTAACTGAAAATGCCCCCACAAGATGAGCACAAATTTTCTGGAGATGAAAGGCAGCTAGCTGTGAGCAGGACGCGTCCACCAGTCCAGATGTGAACACGTCCTGTGGCCACACCACAACTGTGAACGAGGGAGGGTCAGGAAGGACCACATCGTCGCGACGTGGAAAGGGGCGCGAGCGAGCCACTCGCGAAGGGACCCCCCGCAGGACGCGACCGGCACACACACACACACACACACACACACACACACACACACACGAGCCCCGACAGAGGAGGGGGTTGGGAGGACCACCTGACGCCCCAGACCCAAACCCGAAGGAATCAGCGAGGCTGGACTCTAACCCGGGAGCGGAGAGGGGCCCGAGGCAGTCGGGCCACCTGATAGGCGGCAGAGTCGGAGTCCACCTCCACCAGGCCGGGGGTCCGGGTTCTGAGGAGACCCCAAAGACGCCGAAAGGCGCGCACACTGCCTGCATCCCTCCTCCGGACCTCTCCCACGTTAGGGGGTAGGGGGTCTCCATACCCAGGATAAAGGGGCGGGTTCGGGGATTCAGAGTCGCAGCCCCAAGCCCACCCACCAGTCGCGCCAGGACCGCGGTCGCGCCAAGCGAAAGACACTGACCGCTCGGGCCGCAGCAGGTTCTCTCGGGGCTGCCCCCTCCAAGGGGGCTCCTGTCCCGCCCCACGCCGGTGGCCACCACACGACTCGTTCTCCAGCTCTAGCCCAGTGAGACTCCAGGTAGCTCCGAGCGTGGCAGGACCCACTTTTACTCGTCTGGACAACGGCCAATAGTCGTGACCTGTTCTCCTATGAGGTGGCTCCCAGGGAAGGCAGGGCAGACGGCGACCAGAGCTTACAGTTGAGGTTTGAAAACTGCAGCCGCGTTGCGGGGCAGTGCTGTAAGCTAGAACCCACCCCCTCCGTCGGGAGAGCCAATCCCAGCGCGCAAGAGGGCGGGGCTATCACGTGACTATTGGGGCGGGGCGCAGGCCTCGGCGCGTGCTGAGGGGCGGGTTTGGGGGGCGGTGCCCAGAGCAGGGAGAGGGTGTGGCCCGTGTGGCCCGAGGCTGGGCGGAGCGGCGGAGCAGGTGGGGGCACAGGGGTAATTTCAGAGAGGGAGGGGTGAGAAGGGTGCTAGCTGCCAGGGCTGAGCGTCGGGCTGTAACTTCGTCTGGGTGCACCATTCCCTGCCTTTGGAGTGGTCAGTCCGCGAGGCGTGAATGCAAACTGGAAAGAGGAAGAATAGAATTAGTCCCAGCTGCGTACTCACTCCCAAACTTCAGGACCCACCGAAGACAAGCTTTCTAACTTCCTAGTCATCTTCCCTATGACATGAAACCGCCCTGAAAGTGGAAACCCAGTTTGCTTCAACCTGGCAAACATCAACATCACTTGGAGATTTATGGAGCCTGAGCCCCACTACTGAAGTTCGCTTGAGGAAGCTGAGTCCTGAGGCCTGGCTGAAGGCAGTGTAGGGAACGCCTGATAGGATGAATTGCAAATTTTGCATATCGGGTGCTAAAGGAAGAGGTGAAAGCCCACAGCAACTACTCAGGATCTGTTTGAAAAGAATGAAAAGGTTGAAAGTTCTGTGCAAGACACAATTGAATTTTTAAATATATATATAATCTAGGATTGGTTGCAGTGTATATTTACAGTAATTGTAGAAGATTACTAGGAAAATATATTGGGAGAGAAATAGTTCTCTTTCAAAAGGCTGTAACATTCAGGCAACATTTATTTACTTATTTAAGATTTATTCTAGGGGCGCCTGGGTGGCTCGGTGGTTAAGCCTCTGCCTTCTGCTCAGGTCATGATCTCAGGGTCCTGGGATTGAGCCCCACATCAGGCTCTCTGCTCAGCAGGGAGCCTGCTTCCCCCTCTCCCTCTGCCTGCCTCTGTGCCTACTTGTGATCTCTTTCTCTCTGTCAAATAAATAAATAAAATCTTTAAAAAAAAAAAAGATTTATTCTAGAGAAAGTGGTGAGCGTGAGAAGGGGCTGAGAGAAAGGGAAAGAGAGAATCCCCAAGCAGATTGCCTGCTGAGCGCTGATCCCAACATGGGACTCAGCCAATATCCTGAGATCAGGACCTGAGACAGAATCGAGAGTCAGCCACTTAACCAATTGAGCAGCCCAGGAGCCCCAAGTCAACATTTAAAGAAGAGGTTTTCTTTTTCTATCCCAGTAAGCCAAAGCAAATTCCCAGGAAGCCGTCTGTTGACTCTTCCATACTATATTTTTCTTAAGATAAATGCATAAAATGTCTTATAATCATCTAATGAAGTCTGCTTGTTTTTACTTAACTGATTCATCCCAATTTAATAACTTGGAGAATACTGCTTATATCTATCTAGTTTCTTGCTGCTAACAATTGAACCGACTAGAGAAGTTTATGGTTAGCATGGAAACAAACAAACAAAAAGCCGCATGCTGAAATGGACTTTTCAGCTATCATCATCTAAGAGTTCACAAACCATTAAGATTGTTCCCATCTTTTCTTTTATGAACACTGAAGTGGCATCCCAGAGGTATCAGTACCAACACTGGAGCCAGTAATCTCTGGGAATGGCAGATATCATCATAATGATCTTTGGGGGTGTGTGTGCATGTGTGTGTGTAATGCTAGACCTCCTCAATTATAACATTTGATCAATTGCCAGCTCTTAATCTTCACATTCAATCTTCTTTCTCCTCTGTCACCAACCCCGTCCCATAGCACTTCACACCTAGAGGCATACCTTTCTCCATCACTGCTCTAAACCAACCCTCCTTACTCACAAGCCCTGGGCTCTAACCATCAGCTTCTAGCCGATCTTTTCATATCTTGCATTTCTTGCCCCGCCTTGCCTCCAGATTTTCGCCATCCTCCTCATCAACACCTGTTCACCAATTTCCAACTACAAGAAGGCTACCCTCTCCAGAAATCAGAAATCTTGGCTGATTTCTCCTTTCTACTCTCATCCTGATCATCTCTTCGCCTTACATTGCTTAGTGCAGGGCTCACACTATATTTTTTCCATGTGTTTCTTTTATGCCCCTAAATAGATTCTTAACCCTTGTGCCTGATGTCAGATTTGCCAGTCAGGATTTAGCACTTTATCCCAAGGAGATTCAGCTGCACTTGCTTGGCCTCAGGCACTGTGGTTCAAGTAACAGGGAATTCCTGGTGCTGAGAAGTGGACTGTACCATCTGCAGCCTCGCAGTAAAATTCAGAGTCAGTTATGTCCCTCCGTCCAGCTGCATTTACTTAAAGTCATTCATAGCCTTCTCAAAGATGGATATTTTGTTCTCATTCCCTTGAGTAGGAAATCTTTATGTGACCTAACGGTCATTTTGAGGACATTGTGTCTGACCACGAAATTCATTAAGTTGATCCTCAAATGCCACATACCGAGCACAGATGATGGTTGCTAGGGGCTTTTTACCTGCCTAATTCATATATTTAAGTCCTAACCCCCAGTATCTCAGAATGTGACTGTACTTGGAGATCAGACCTCGAAAGAGATGATTGAGGTAAAATGAGATTATATAGGTGAAAGGCAATCCCGGATGAAGGGATTACACCATCAACAAAATGAAAAGGCAACCTATTGAAATGGGAGGAAATATTTGCAAATCATGTGTCTGCTAAGGTGCTAACATTCAAAATATGTAAAGAGCTCACTCAACCTCATGATTTTAAAATGGGCAATAGATCTGAACATTTTCCCAAAGAAGTCATATGGGTGGCCAACAGGTAAATGAAAAGATGCTCAACATCGCTAATCATTAGGGAAATGTAAATCAGAACCACAATAAGATGTCACCTCAGGCCAGTCAGAATGGTGATTATCAAAAAGACAAAAAAATAGCCAGTGTTAGTGAAGATGTGGGGGACAGGGGAACCTGTGTACACTATGTAAATTGGCGCAGCCACTATGGAAAAGTATGGAGGTTCCTTAAAAAATTGAAATATAACTACTATATGATCCAGTAATTCCACTTCTGAATATTTATCCAAAGAAAACAAAAACATCAACTCAGAAGGATATCTTCACTTCCATGTTCACTGCACGGTTATCTACAGTAGCCAAGATGTGGAAACAACCTAAGTGTCCATTAACAGATGAATGGATAAAGAAGTTGTGATACATATACAACGTAATACTATTCAGTCATAAAAAGGAATAAAATCTTGCCATTTGCAACAATGTAGATGGACCTCAAGGTGAAATAAATGCAAAGTGAAATAAGAGAAAAGCAAGTACCCTATGATCTCACTTATATGTGAGCAAAACAAACAAACAAACAAACAAAAACCAAGCTCATAGATAAACAACAGATTGGTGGTTTCCAAAGATGAAGGGTGAAGGAGGTGGGAGAAATGGGTGAAGGGGGTCAGAGGTAGAAGCTCCAGTTGTAAAATAATTAAGTCATGGAGATATAATGTACAGCATAATGACTATAGTTAATAACACTGTATTTCATATTTGAAAGGTGCTAAGAAAATAGGTCTTAAAAGTTCTCATGACTAGCAAAAAAATGTATTGGTAACTATGTAAGGGGACGGATATTAACTAGACTTACTGTGGTGATTATTTTGCAATGTATAAAATATAATATCATTATGTTGTATACCTGAAACTATTATATTATTACCTGTCAATTATGTCTCTATTTAAAGAATAATTTTTAAAAGAGAGATTACAACACAGTCTGAGGGTGACCCAGTGAGGACACAATGAGAAGGCAGTGATCTGCAAGCCAAGGAGAGAGACCTCAGAAGAAACTAAACATGCTGACACACCTTCATCTTGGACTCTTAGCTGCAGGACTGTGAGAAAACAATCTTGTGTTGTTTAGGCCCTCCTCTCTGAGGTATTTGTTATGGCAGCTCTAGCAGGCTAATACAGTGGTCCTTCCCAGTTGCTGCAGATGAATCGCCATCTGTGATCAAGGGCGGTGTTCCTTTCTATTCACTCCATGATATTCACCACACTGTGCCCAGGGAAAGCGACCCTCCCCATCACACCAGGTCCATCACCACAAGCTGAACACATACTGACCAAGGATATCTGGACTTATCCTCCCTGACAGCACATTTATTCCCTACAGATGCAGAGGATGGTGGAATTTTACACAGTGAAGAGGCCCAAATTCAAAACTCCTGCCGTTGACATATGCTCCTTCTGAAGAAAGCCTTACCTGTTATTTTTGTGTCAAGATCCTATAGTTTAATCCATGCAGCAAGAACCAAACAGACACTGCTACCTCTCTTCAACTGGATAAACTAGAAAATTGTGGCCAGGCTAAAGGCGGTCAGATGCAACGAGGGGGCAAGAGCCTCTGAAGGGGTTTGGCTCAAACCTCCACCCAATAGGGATACTCAGGCTGCATGGACACAGGCTGTTCCACAGAGAGGGAGGAGTGCTGGGTTTACTCAGATGCGTAAGTCACACTGCTTTAGCCATGCTGCCTACAGCCCATCCCAGTTTGGGAAGCGCGGGGGACCACAGGGTCCTTGCCTACCCTGACTCTCTTAAAACAACCCGGTTAGCAAAGGTAATTGGGGCAAAGTCTTTCCTGATGAGAGTAATCACTCAGACTGGTACAGAGTGATACTATTCTTTTTATCAAAGGTTGATACTAGTCTTCTCTCCAAAGCCCTTATGACTGATCTAGGTTGCCAATCGAACCACCCACCACACCACAGTTGATAGAGTATAAACTTCCAAAACCATAAAAAAAAAAAAAATGTAGTGCAAGCCACATATGTCATTTTAAATGTTCTAGTAGTTATATTTAAAAAGTAAGAGAAATGAGTGGAATTAATTTTAATAGTATATTTCACTTACCCCAATATGTCCAAAATATTGTCATGTCAACATGTAATCAATATGAAATTATTTTTTAAAGAAATCTTATTTATTTATTTGACTCAGATAGAGAACACAAGCAAGGAGAGGGGAGAGGGAGAAGCAGGCACCACACCGAGCAAGGACCCTGATGCAGGGCTCATTCTCAGGACCCTGAGGTCATGACCTGAGCTAAAGGCGGACACTTAACCGACTGAGCAACCCAGGTGCCCCTCAATATGAAATTATTAATGAGATATTTTACAACCTTTTCTCTTTCATATTGTCTTAAATGTGGTGTATTTTACACCACACATTCCAATTTAGATACAAAATTTTCATTGGAAACACTGTATTTAGATTGTACAAAATTTACTGTTGAAAAAAGAAAAATCACATCTGGATATTGTTTCAAACATAAAAGTTTTCAGTAACTGAACGCAGTATTGGTTTCTTAATTCAAAGTTAATCAAAATGAAATAAAATTGTGGTGCAGTCACAGCAGCCACACATCAAGTGTTCTATAACCACATGTGGCTGGTGGCTACTGCATTGGACAGCCCAGGTCCAGGGGGCTAGACATGTGCCTTCCAATTACTTCCAAACCTCAAATTGTCTAGTGTGGTACTAGGCATACTGGAGGTGCTCAATAACTCACAGCATCGGGGCAGTTGGAAACTTCAAAAATCCATAAGGCTCAGTAACCCAATTCCCTTGTTTTATAAGGGAGACAACCCAGAATGAGAGAAGTTAATGGGCTAGCAGAAGAGCACACAAATGAACTAGTTGGTGGGTATCTGGACAGGAATTTAGGTCTCCTGATCCTTAATCCCAAGGTCTTTCTATGTCATTACCTCAGCCATACTTCAGGGGTGGAAAAAAGAAAAACTCAGATTTTAAAATTTATTTGAATAATCACTTGAATAACATTGGCAAAGAAAAACATACTTATATCTGAGTTGTAGTTGCTAACCTGATAAAGACAGTGTGTTCTAGAATATCTAAAGGCTCTTTCCACTCAGTCTGGGGTCTAGGTGGTTTAATCTGTCAGTCCCTCTTACCTCGGCCTGTCACCACTTGGAGCTGCCTCACCGCTCATCTGTCTTGCCCTCCCCCAGAGCATCCGGCCACATTTTCTGGTCTGCAGCTGTCCTTTGCCAGCTGTCTACCACAATTTGCTTAACGTTGTGCTTCAGAGAATCCTTTATATTTGCAAATCAAAGCATTTAGTAGAAACTGCAGCAAAGTTGGACAAGAGCTGCTACCCTCCAGCCATGAACAGAACCCTGAGGTCCTGCCTCCTGGTAGCTGTGAGAGAGAGGATGTATGCGTGGCTGGGTGTGTGGCATCAGACAGACTTGCATTCGTGTCCCCATTCTGCCCAGTTCCAGTTGTGTGACTTTGGGCAACCCTCAGTTTCCTCATCTGTAAAATGAGGATGATAATAATAGCTACTTCTGTGAGATTTAAATAATGTAGTGCACACAGAGCCCATTGCTGGGCAAGGGTACCCCCTCAGTTCATGAGAGGTTATTATTTTGCAGGGGTCTGCAGGCTCTCCGAAGAGGAGGGCAACATATATTTGGCTCACTACTGTACCTTGTGACTAGCAAAATGCTTGAGACATAGTAGGTCCTAAATGAATGTCTTTATAAGAAACTTATGGTTTCCCTCACCTCTTAGGATTGATGCTAGGAGAAATGTTTGGAGGAAAAAATATGGTAAAGTCACTGATAAAGAAAGAGGAGAGGGAGGTGACTGCTTCCTCCTTCAGCATCCACCTGATGGAGGCACCCAGGTTCAAAATGAAGCTGTAGGGTCAACAGATGTCCAGGGTTGTGCATGATAAAGGAATTAGAGTCACTCATGTCTAAAAGGAAGTAGATATTGAGTAGAACAAAGAAATAAATGTAGGATGTAAAATCGTCACTTCTTTGATTTGAGTAGATAAATGTCTACTAGTTCTCCCCCTAAAATAGCCTTTCTTCCTCTTCTCCTAGGAAACCTCCTCTACCAATGGCATATTCCATTTATTATGACCTGATGTCCCATTCCCCAAGGCACACAACAGATAAGAAATAGTAGAGCTTCCAGGAAACCTTCACTGAGTCAGTTTTCTTACAAAAGGCAGCAATAGGTATAGATAAGGCAGGGCCAACTTCTAACCTCTACCAACTCCCTTATTGGGAATGGTCCTTGCTTCAACTGGCTTAAGGTGACAGCATGAGCATTGAGAGGTCAATCTAGTCCACTAGCTGAGTACTTTCGTGGCACAAAAGTGTTGGTAATTTGGGAAATGATAATATTAATGATAATCACAACATCCCTAACATTTAGGATATTCAAAACATCCTTGGGTTTTTGCTATAGTTAGCATTACCTCTAGATATATAGAATAGCATTTCATAGCTTCATTTTCACAAAAAGAGATGGAGGTATACAGCTGTTTAGAAACCCTTTAAAGGGCACATATTACTAGCTGTGAGACCTTGCGCAGGTAATGATATATCCATGCCTTTCTTTCTTTTCATCTGTAAAATGGAAATGATAATATATCCCCCAGGGTAAGACTACCAATAGCTTATAAATAATGAACCTGACATTGTTCTAAATGTGCTATTTGTGTTTACTCATTTAATCCTACACTCCTATAAGCAAAGTGCCAAGTTTTCTTCTTTCAAAGAAAGAAAACTAAGGCACAGGGAAGTTATATAATCCGAGTCACTAGTGGAGTGGTAACTAGGAAAGCTCACCCTCTACTATTTGGCCCTTTACTGTGGGTATTTAATAAATATGGTGACCAACCATAGAGTAGAGGGTTCTTGGGTGTTTAATTCACCTTATCTCCTGGAGTCCCTGATCTTTTCATTTTTTTGTTTCCTCTCACAACTACCATTTCAAAATTTTTTCATTTTTAAAATAACTTTACAAATATATAACTAATGTAAGAGGAAGGGGCTAGAACGACCCATGTGCTAACAGAGTAAAGTTAGAGACATTGGTATGAACAATGTTGAATTAAACATAGATGCAAATGTTTACACACAGAAATATTTATAGATATGTATACATATGTGTCAGAGCATGTAGAAGAAATGACAGTAACAAGAAGCACACTTACCACTCAGGCCTTGCTTTCCAATACGATTCTTTTTTTTTTTTTTTTTTAAGATTTTACTTATTTATTTGACAGAGAGAGAGAGATCACAAGTAGGCAGAGAGGCAGGCAGAGAGAGAGGGGGAAGCAGGCTCCCCGCCGAGCAGAGAGCCCGATGCGGGGCTCAATCTCAGGACCTGAGATCATGACCTGAGCCGAAGGCAGAGGCTTTAACCCACTGAGCCACCCAGGTGCCCCCCAATATGATTCTCTAATGAAAAGAACGAAGGCTCCTTGGAGAAATTGATGTTTCTAGGAATGGGGAAGGAAACATGTCAAAGGGACCCAGGAGCCAACTGAAAGAGCTCCCAACGACCAAAGCTGGGACAATATGAGCAACTGTGTTAAATAAATAACGTAGTATTGGATTATAAACCAATGGAGTAACATAGATGTGTATGAGTACATACTGATATAAAAAAATGATTGAATAAATAAATAAATAAATATTCCCTACATACAGAAGAATTCTGAATAATTTATAGAGCCACTCTTCAAGTTGGTAGAGTGGACTCCCCGCTCCTTAAGTGTGGGTTATGCATAGTGACAGTCTTTCAAAAGTACAGTGTGGAAAGGTAGGGGAAGAAAGTAATTTTATAGTGAAAAACTTCTGACAGTCAGGTGACAGTCACCTACTTCAAGCCAGGCGTCAAGGTTACCAAATAATCACAAGTCACATTAACAACACCTACACTTAATATGGTATACAGAGAATGATAATTGGCCTCTGTCGTCTTCCTCCTCAGAACCCATAACCCCCATTTACCCATGAGAAAAACATCAGATAAATCCCAATTGAAGGACATCCTACAAAATATCTGGCCCAGTCTCCTTAAAACTGTCAAAGTCATCAAAAACAAGGGAAGTCTCTTAATCTCAGGAAACAAACTGAGGGTTGCTGGAGGGGAGGCGGATGGGAGGGATGAGGTGGCTGGGTGATGGACATTGGGGAGGGTATGTGCTATGGTGAGTGCTGTGAATTGTGTAGACTGATGAATCACAGACCATACCCGTGAAACAAATAATACATCATATGTTAATAAAAAAAAA
>CM053605.1:32340791-32482879 GCA_028646535.1 Procyon lotor
ATCAGCATTTCTGGAATTCCACAAACAAACCATGGTTAACTAAAGGAAAGGGAAAATGAAATAAGCTTATTTTTTGCTTTAGCTGCTATAGAAAACAAGTAACTACATAAATAAATTAAATGCTTAGCATTTTGAAAGATGAAAAAAAAATGTTGGCCGTCTATTCTAGCTGTAAACTTTTAGCTAGATTTTGGAATTGTGATCCAACTTTTAACCAGCAGAGTGTAAGATTTTCATTGTGTTACTTCCCGGTTATGCAATTTCTATAAAATGGGCAAAAGGCTCTGAAGAGAATGAGTGATGACGCCATGCCATGTGCTTAGTTCATTACGAATCATTGCAAGTACCTCCAGCAGTTCTGAGCCAATCAAAACAGAAATGTTCTAACACATTTGAGAGTATCTTGTTTTACAGAGTGCTTTAAAAAAGCATGAACAGCACACAAGCTTTCAAACATACCAAATTATGCAGAAAGGATTTTGGAACTGGTTCCTATGAGGTTACTTTTCATTACTATTTTATATGATATATAAAATATAATGTTTTTCTATTTGAGCTCCTAGGGCCTGGAATGATTCTGCCTTCTACAATTTTGCAAGCAAATCTTAAAATATTTTACTCTGGTCATTTTCTTGCTAGACTTCGAAGGTGAAACGTATGTGGGCCAGTTAGGCCCTTCAGATCCCCCCATTTCATGATGATAACTCAGATTATTAGGGACTTAAATTACTTTTGACTAGACTAAAACTATCTTCTCCTACAATTGAAATACTACCTCTAGTTAAGGATCGTTTGAAATAGTGCCTTGAAATACTCCAGGGAAAGCATACGAGGAAAGCAACCTGTCCTTCTTTCCCCTTTCAAGCTCTTTGTCCAGGTTTGAGTTTAGTTAGGGGTTCTTGGATCTGGATTCTGAAATCTCCACAGCTAAGTCTCAGAGGCAAGTTCTTTTTATAGGAGAAGTCAACAGAAAAGTGTTAATCAGCACCCTTCTCCTTGGAAACTTGTTGAGAAATAAAAAAGCAGGCAAATGTGATAACCGATGATAACCTGTTTTTCTCAAGCCTAAATTGGGGGTGCATCTTTTAAAATGAGGTATTTTTTTTAACACTTTGCAGATGATTATCTTGGTGTACTTGAGCGAAGCTGCACAGGCATAAAAATCATTTGTCTCTGTGTCTTCCTGTCTCTCACCCAGGGTATTTGTCTTTCTCTCTACTTGCTAAGAACAGGAAATTGCAGAAATGAAGATTTAATCAGTTCCCATTTCATCAGTGAGTCTTGCTCAGTTTAACCTAGGTCAGTAGCACATTTAGATTTGCCCCAAATAAGTTATACAATTTATCAGAATAGGCTAGTTTTGTATAGTTTTTAAATATCTTTTAATCTTACAGGCCTTAGGTTCTTACTATGAAGTTTACCTCTGAGAAGGATGCTCAGAGTAAAAATAGGTAGTACCTTTGAGACACTGTCCATTACTCATTGACCTAGAAAATCCCCTTCTAGTAACTGAGGCCCAAAAAGTTCTAAAAGGCTTCTAGGTCAGCCATGTATGCTGAATGTGGCACAGAATTTATTCCTATTAATAGTACCAGAAGTCTGTATAGCATTTTAGTTAACATGGAGCTTTCAGATGCTGTATTTTTTCTGAGCCTCAACCATCCTGAGGGTACTGTGAGTAAGGCTTATGTTACCTCCCACTTGACAAATGAGAAAAAAGACTCTTTTTCAGAGTGACTTTTCCAACTAAGGTCTGTGGTCTAGTCTAGAAGTGAGGATTGTAAACCCTCCGGGGTTACCCCTAAGAGAGAGGAAATCCAACGAGCAAAATGATCTGACCTGCTTTCTCTCCTCTCCCACCTCCACCCCTTCTCCGAAGCATTATAGGAGGCCCCACCAAAGAGCAACCTTGGACAATAGCGAAGGAAAAGAGGCTTTAATTTGTCAGGAGTGCCCAAAGTCTGGATGGCAAGCCAGGCTGAGCCCCGTGGCCATTTTGTCTGCAACCACATATATCTCTGGTATCACCCCAAAACTTAGTGTTCCTGTGTTCCCAACTGGCTGAGCCCTGCTCACCCCCACCACTGCTCTGGATTGCCTGGGCAGTTTGGGGTGGGGAATTAGGAAAATCCAGAATGATGTACCACCCAAAGTAATAAGATTTAACACAGAACTAAGAATTCCAAATCAATAGCTGAGGTTCACAGAAGATGCTTAAGAGAAAGGAGTGTACCTGTTTTTTAAAAGCTGACATTTCTGTAGTGAGATCACATACGCACAAAAGATTAAAGTTTTTGTAGTAAATCGACAGGAATGTTTTAAAGAAAGCATGATCATACTGTTTCATGCAAGATGCTATGCTCTGTATATGTGATTTTTTTTTTAATTCTTGAGACATAAGCTTGAGATAGTCTTTATTACCCCTGTTGCTCACATGAAGAAACTCAGATTCAGAGAAGTTAGGTGACCTGCTTGAGGTCATACAGTTAGAAGTGGAGACAGAATTTGAACTCAGACAACAAATCCCAGTACACTGGGATTTCAGTATACTGCACTAAGCAGTAGGTTACTAATATAATCATTTCTAATTAAACTAATTAAACTAACTAAACTAATATAATCATTTCTTATTTACCAATCGTCCTATCTCCATAACTCATTATACAAATGAGTTTGTATTACTGTAGTGGAAAGTTACTCTAACTTTTAAGAAACAGGAAGTATGCAAAAAAACTTCTGAGAAGCAGAAAAGATGTTACAGCAGGTGTGCACATGTGAGAAGACTCTCGTTGGCGCTGAGTATGTCTTTTATGTTTACTGGGTAATTATTTTGGCTGTTACAAGACTTCAATGATAGGATAGTGCAGGGGTTTTCCCTCTGATCTTCCAATGACTGGCTAGCTGCTTTTCTACCTTCGGTTCTCACTTTAGATGTTACATCCTCTGAGAGGCTTTCCCTGTCCATTGCTGCCCTGTTCTTTATAGCCCTTTTTATCGTAATTAATAATGATGGATTTATTTGTTTACTACTTGTCTCCCCAACAAGATTGTAAATTCCCAAGGACAGGAACTGTGTCTGCCTTTTCACCAGCATTTTCCCAGCACCTATCATGGTGCCTCGCACAAAGTAGTAACTCAGTAAGTGTTGGTTGGATGGATGGATGGATGGATGGATGGATGGACGGATGGGCAGATGAGAGAATCATTCCCAGAAGAGTTTCCAAAGGGATCTGAGGAAATAGGTGATTTGGTAATCTGATCTAGAAGAGGCGGGTTACTTTTTGAGATAGACCCTTCCCTAAAATAGGTCTGAGATCTGGTGGCTTCCTAAAGACAATGCATAGGAACAGTGAAGCCACTCTACCAGAACAGAAGGGGAAAGGAAGGTAAATATACTGAGAACTTACCAAATGCAAAGCAGTGTGTTAGAGTCACATTATCTCATGTAACATAAAAACCACTGCATGAGAAAGGCTTTATCCCTAATCTACAAATGAAAAAAGTGAGACTCATACTGGTGAAATTACCAAAGGTCATTCAACCAAGAAGTGGCAGAGCCAGGATATGGAGATAGATTTGTCATATTTCAAAGACCGGGTTTTGTTTTAAGCAAATTAGATTTTAATTCCTTTGCTTTTATATTAGCCTAAAACTTACATACAAAAATTGCTCATATTTTAAGTATATAGCTTGATAAAATCTAAATATGTAGGCATCCTTGAAACCACCAGCCAGATAAAGAGATAGGACATTTTTTAGCCCACCAGAGGTTCCTGTGCACTTCCTGTCAGTCAGTATTCCCAAGGCTACCATTATTTTGACTTCTGTCATGACAGACACCTGCTCCCTGTTTTCAAACTTTAGGTATATATGGAATCTTATGATATGCCTTCTTTTGGACTTCTTTTTTCTGCAAGATTCATCCATGTTGTTGCTTATAGTAGTAATTGATTCTTTTTTGTTTTTGAGTTATATTCCAATGAACTAATATAATCACAATTTATTTATTTATTCTAATGTTGATGGACATTTGCATTATTTCCAGTGTGTTATTAGTAGAGTGTTATGTATATTCTTGAATGTGTGTTTTCTGTTGGGCGTACACTAAGAAGTGAAATTGCTGGTCATAGCTATTCATATGTTTAGTTCTGGTCAAATCTGCCACTTTTTCAAAGTGGTTGCATCAATTTACACTCTTTTTAAAATTTAAATTCAATTAACTAACATATAGCGTATTCTTAGTTTCAGAGGTAATGTTCAGTGATCATCAGTCATATATAACACCCAGTGCTCGTTACATCATGTGCCCTCCCCAATGTCCATCACCCAGTTACCCCATCCTCCTACCCTCCTTCCCTCCAGCAACCCTTAGTTTATTTCCTATGATTAAGAGTCTCTTATGGTTTGTCTCCATCTCTGATTTCATCAGTTTACACTCTTACACACAATGCAGAGAATTCTCATTGCTCCATATCCTTGGCAACTGTTATTATCATTGGTCCTTTTAATTTTAGCTACTCTGGTGGAGGAAGGCCATGTTTTTATAAACTGTACCTTGGTGCCTTAGCATGTGGGGTATGAGCCCTCAGAAAAGGAAAGACCAAGAGTTTGTTTCTGCTTCTTGGATGAATTTGATGTGATACTATTGTCAGGTCTCTAGTATCACACGAAAATGTGGCTCTCATATCTGGGCACATAGTGGGTGAACAAGTGGGGCCTCCTCAAAGGATAGAACAGACTCTAACAACTGGCTCATGAATATGATTCAGACAAATGGACTCCTTGAGATAGAAATGGGTGACAACAAAGGGAGGAACTTTTATCCCTTTGGTCAGAGCAGCAGAGCAGTGAATAGGTCTCAACAAAGCAGGACTCTTTTTGGGTAAGGAAGTGCCCACCTCACGTAGGAGGTCAGATATCAGAAAATTGCCCCCCATAATTATCATTTATTGAGCACTGTCTATATGCCAGAGAGAGTGCTTCATACTTAGGACTTTGAGTTGTAAATAACAGAATATAACCTGATTATTAACATAAATGAATTTATTCAAAAGATATTTATTCTGAGATTGTCCTTCTCTTGATGTGGGTGCTAAACTTTATTCCGTTTTATATAGCAATGATAAGTATGGATGATAATTGCTAGTTGTTATCAGTAAATGTTACTTTTAATCACATGTAAAGTGTGATGCATTCTGACTGGATGGGGGCCAGTGGCACAGGCAGGGAAAAAATTCACCCAAGACAGAACAAAGAGAAGTGTATTGAATACAGTGTAAGGGAGCAGCAGGCAGGACAGCAAAAGAGAGACTGTCTGAGGTGGTGAGAGGCTATAGTTATAGGGCAGAGTGAGGAAGTATGAGAACGTATGGAGTTCTCCCTTTTTGGTAATCTTAGGAACTATGCCTTTTTGCAAATAGCTCATTGGTCAGTTAGAGCCTATGGCTGTATCAATGTGGGTCACTTAATGTGCCTGTTTGGTAGTCACTATGGGCCCTTTTGCTTTGTTCAGGTTTCCATTGCTCTGGCCTATTGCCCAGAAGTGGCCTCTCTGTGTGTTAAGTGCACAACACTAAGCCATTCTCCTGCTCCCACCAACCCAATATTGTTGGAAGGGTTATGTATGGAGCCGAATTTTATTGCCACGTGCCACTGCAGTGGGAAAGCTCCTGCTTCACACCATTCTGTAAACATGGGTGTTTTCATCCTTTTATCCAAGAATAGGCCTCAAGTCCTTACCAAATCCTATTTATTAATGAATGCTAGGTAAGCTTGTGTGGTAGTGATACACTATTACTAACTAAAGTCCAATACTTTATTCAGATTACCTTAGTATTTACCTAATGTCCTTTTTCCATTCCACAGTTTTATGCAGGTCACCACATTACATTTAGTCACTATGTCTCACGAAGATCCTCTTGACCATGGCTGTTCTCTGTTTCTCAGATTTTTCTTGGTTTTGATGACCTTGATATTGATAGTTTTGAGAAGTAGAGGTCAGGTATTTTGTGAGAGGCTCCTACACTGGCATTTGTCTTATGTTTTTCTCATGGTTAAATGGAGATGGTGCATTTGAGGAAGAAGACCACAGAGGTAAAGTGCCATTTTTATCACATCATGTCAAGGGACATACTAGCCACATGACGTAGGACTGTTGATATTGACCTTGATCACCTGGTCGAGGTAGTGTTTGTCAGGTTTCTTCACTATAAAGTTACTCTTCTCCTCCACATGCCTTCTGTGCTGTACTCCTTCAAGGGAAGTTATAATGAACATTCCCATACTTGAGGGTGGAGTCTTTACATAAGTCATTTGGAATTCTTTTGCATGAAAGATTTGTCTCTTCTTTATTAATTATTCATTTATTTATTAGTATGGACTTAAATTTATTTTACATTTTGTGTTATAATTCAATATTACTTTATTTTGTTGCTCAAATTGTTGTAGCTTTGACCTTTGGAGCCCTTTGAGTTAACTCCTATAACTGTTTAACATACTCCCATCTTTGGGGCTTTTAAAAAAAAAATTCCCTACTTTCAAGCTCTACATGATGTTTCAGTGTTATCTTAACTATTTCCTAGAATCAGTGATTTCTCCAAGGAGTAGAGCTAATTTTTAAAATATGTTTTATATCTTAACTAAGGGCCTTACCCTAGGACAGGTCAAAGTCAGCTAGGAAACATCATTTTAGTAGCACGTATGTCTACAACCATCACCACACCCAAACTATGTGGCTGGTTAGAAAAACTCTGTACATGGACGCCAGCCACAAAACCACTGGCATTCCTGCTTGGTTCCAAGATCCAGACAACCTGTTATCTTCATTCCTTGTTAAACATTGTTATGAGTGATATAACAGACAGGTTAATTGCAGATGAAAGAAAACAAACCTAAACATTTTAGCTCCAACTCATCAGTAGTACTGTATGAGGAAGAAACTCTGATGATATAGACATTGCTTTTCAAACCAATGCAAGCACAACTGAAGGTATACAATGTCAGTTCAAGGAATAGGCAAAATTAAAGTGTTATCTAACTGGATCATCAAACTCCAATATTTAGGGAAGCAAGGGCCAGTGGTTATTAAAGCTAATGAGGGAAAATTCCTACTTTCAAATTAAAACCAAGTTTGATGATGTATGAAAGTTTTACTTAGAAGTGAATGAAGCAGACAAATAATTTTGTTTGGTAGGGCTGGCTTCCAGCTACATCTCCATATTTGAAGGATCCTCTATCATGGCCATTGGGTGCTACATTTAAAATTTTTTGATATGGTTTCTTAATTAAAAATGGAGTAATAGTAAATTATCAGTACTTGGTGAGTAGTTCTTTAGTCAGCAATTAAAAATGGTTTGTTTTGTTGTTTTGTTCCGGGAAGCCAATCATTCCAGAATGGAATTGCCCCCAGGGGAAATGTATAGCTCCTTCCATTCTCCCCCATTCCATCCTCAAAAAAAAAAAAAAAAAAAAAAAAAAAAAGAAATGCTGATCTGGATTGGTCAGGTTGAGGAACTTCTCTTTTTGGATTTTTTTTTTTAAAAGATTTTATTTATTTATTTATTTGACAGAGAGAGAGATCACAAGTAGGCAGAGAGGCAGGCAGAGAGAGGGGGAAGCAGGCTCCCCGCTGAGCAGAGAGCCCGATGTGGGGCTTGATTCCAGGACCCTGGGATCATGACCTGAGCCGAAGCCAGAGGCTTTAAACTACTGAGCCCCCCCCCCCCCCTTTTCGGATTTTATCACTTGAGATTTCTCTTGCATTTCTAGGCCACGAGGTTGGAAGATAAAGAGAGCTGCCTAGCCTCAGTCAGGCTTGACCATCTCGTTTTCAGGTTTTCCCATTTTTCTGGACTCATCAGTAGTACTATTTCCATTAAGGGACTCCTTTGCCCTGGGAAGTCGTAGAGTGGGCCATCTGGACAAGCTATGTAGGCATGTATTATATACCCAGATTCATATAGCAACATATTCTCTTAATTCTCCTTATTGGCTAGATTTCTCTTCTTAGAACTTGCCTTTCCCTTAGTAAGGCAAATAAGATACAGAGAATCAAACTAAGATTGTGGGTGTGGGAAGAAACAGGTATAGGAAGCCTCTTGACCTCTTTTGGTCTCTTTAGAACTGACTCTACTTACTGCAAAAGAGGCCCTTTATATGTTTTAATCCAATTAAAAGAAGACTTCATTTGACATTGGAGGAAAAGCCTCATAGTAATAAAAAGCAGGTCTTTATCTGGCCTTGAGTTTAGGATTTAACTTGGGGGTAGAAGCAGGGAGAGGGATGTCATGAGCAATGTCATGACAAAGTTCAAGAATTTGGATGTGGGATCCCTTTTCCTATGCCAACTGAATATCAGCCAGACATGAATTATTATATTACTCCATTATTTTGTGTAATAAGAGGCAGTATTTTATAAGATTATTATAAATTGTCAGAGAAATATATATTGTTCCAATGATTTATGCTTTGGAAAATTGCTTGCTTTTTCTAAATGGATAATCAGTGACTAAAAATCTTTTGAAAGAACCTATAATAATGAGGACAATGAAATGTGTGAAGCCGATTTCTATCAATGCAATCATTTTATCTTTATCAGATGTTCTCATTTCAATTATACTTCAATATTTACTTTGGTTGACAAATGTTATACTAGTCAACCTAGTATCTACAGAAGGAAGTATCTATTTAGAAGGGGAAAAAAAAACCATTAATAGGTAAACATTTTGATCAATAGAGAGAAGTATGTAGAAAAAAACCTTTCCCCCTCTTGGCAAAGAGGTTAAATGCTTTCTAGTTAAAGGATGAAATAAAAAAAAACACCAAGAGAGACTTCACAGGAGCAATTAGTAGGATGGTGGAAATTATGCATTATTAAAATATTCACTAACTAAATGGGTTTCAGGTTTTAATATAAGAATATAATGAAGGCAGATAAATTTATCATAATAAAAGTACACCAAGGTCAAACGTTATAGGTGGAATAATATGACACAAAAACCAGGAAGTCAGTGCCATGAATGCAATCTCTTGCTCTTCCCTTTCAGTAACAATGTCAAAGCAGTCATTATAAAGGATGATTTTTCCTTCAAGTGCTCTCATGTGGTATATGAAATTTATTTCTAGTTTAAAATATAGAATGAAGAGTTTAAGGGCACATTTATTCCATGAAATCTTTTTTTTTAAATATTTTATTTATTTATTTGACAGAGAGAGAGAGAGAGATCACAAGCAGGCAGAAAGGCAAGAGGAAGCAGGCTCCCTGCTGAGCAGAGAGCCCGATGCGGGGCTCTATCTCAGGACCCTGAGATCATGACCTGTGCCGAAGGCAAAGGCTTAACCCACTGAGCCACCCAGGCGCCCCTCCATGAAATCTTGACAATACTTTTAACTCCTATGAATTAACACAAGGTGGTTTTCAGAAAGACACTGGTAAGCACAGATCACTTTCAAGTACATCCTTCAGGGATTATCTGCCCTCATCTATAATTGCCTTTCTCTTTCTCCTATCTCTTCCATTAACTACTTGTCCTAGTAATAGTTTATGTATTTGGTCAATTCATTTACCCTATCAATCAAGTATAAAAGATAGTGATATTGATTAAATCAAGGGTTCCAAACTAGTTAGAAGGCAAATTCAACTCACATATTTGCTTTGATCCACTGAATATTCAAAAAATCTAGAAATATCACATAAAAATGTAGACTTCTAGGTTTCTCTTGATAAATCAGAAGAGCTTTCAACACTGGACCTGAATTTAGTCTAGGGGTGACCAGAGCTGAAGTAAAATATAAGAATGCCCTCTTTGAGTAAATCCCACCTCTCTATCGCTTACATCCAGCCAGGTTCACTCATGCAATACCTAGTTGGCCCCTATAGGCTTGTGAATATGTGATCCATGGATGATATTGACATGGGCGATAGTGGTAGTGGTGGTATGCAGATGTGTTTATGCAACAAACACTCAACCAAGATGGCTTAACAAATCGTCTCAGCCCATGAGAAATGAATGCGGTAATTCATTTCTTCAACATTATTTGATGGGCTATCAAATACTAAAATATTCTTTTAGGGATAAACAAAATGAATTCTCAATTATACGTATCATGAAAGGAGAACTTCCTGTATCCACAAAGTTGCATTCTAATCCCATGAGACCTTTATCCCTACTTTGTTCTCTTCTTGAATTTTTCCTTTCCCAAATGTATCACAGAGAGGTAATAATCTATTTTTTAAAAGAAGATTTATTTTGGATTAAGTGATTTCATGATGCAACATGGTTTTAAACAAAAATAGAGATCAGTATGAAAATAAAACAAATTGTACACATTAAAATATCTTTCCCTCAAAGCATTTTGGAATCATAAAAAAATACAACACAAAAGTCAGGGGTTCAGGTGAGGATAAGAATACAAACTTTCCAGAAAACCAACATCTAGTCTACATTTCAGAGTCCCAGGCCCCATTTAATACCACCCACAAATCATATCTAGGATGTCAACAATCTGCATTATTTGCATTGGAAAAAAATAGATGAAATTTAAATATAAGGTGAAATGAGAACTGTATAGTCTTAATGTCGATACTAAATACTTTCCATTATTATTCTCCATTAAAAGTCACGCTGAATGAATGTGAAGCTTAAATCAACTCAACAAAAATAGAAACATAGCTCTTGACTGTGACACATGGGTTGAGTTGGTGAAAAGAAATGGAAAGGCTTAAAAAAATACATCACCTGTGTTCTACTGAAATCTTAGAAATAAATATGGTATTTTTTTTACAGAGCCTTAATATTAAAAAGTAAGCATTATTATAAAATTAGATTGATACTTCCAGTAAGAGGCAAGAGAGATGCATATATTTTTATTTATTTTGGAATGCCTGCATCCCTATTATAAAAACATGTAATCTTATGCACTTTCCAATATATTAACAGCTTCAAATTTTACTTACGATATCATTTAAAGAAAAATAGGTTGTAATAAGAGCTTTTAGAGCATTAAGTTCCTAAAAGAACATTCAGTTCTCTGGGTTTCCTGGTTAATCCTTCCCAGGTATTTCTTGAACATTATCCATCCTTTTTTACAGAAGATGTAGTAACTGGAAGTTTATTGATGGTTCCTTACTTGCATCGGTAATAGCTGATTCAGTTTGAATCACACAACATACCTATCAACACTCCTCAGGGATGTAATATCCTAAAAGAAAATTAGGTAGAAAGATATCACCTGCCCAAGGCCACTAGAGGTAAAAAATCACGCATATAAATTTCCCTGTTTTTCCCAGAAACCCTACAAGTAGGGCCTGCCAATGCTGCTAAGCTGTGCCATCATGAAGGCCAAGTAAACTGCCTAGCAGATTAAATCTAAGTCAATGTGTTTTCAGTCTTGATTAGCTTCCTGAAAAATTGGTAACACTGATTAGTTCTCCATTTGCAATTCAGCTACCCAATTCTTGGGTTTTTGCTTTCTGGATTAGTAGAGAACATTTAAGTAACTACTAGAAACCGTGAAAATGTCCCAAAATCTATTCTAATGTCAAAGAATGTGTGCTGAGAAACAAATTAAGCATCATAAATATGTCAAGCTATACTTTTTTTTACTTATATAGAAAAATATAAGTAACAATAATAATAATAGCAACAGTAATTCTGAAGCTAAACAAAATCCACAACATAATTTAATGCTAAATTGTCAAATTTTCCTGATTCATCTGTGGGTTAGCTTTAATACTTTTAGATTCTGCTGTGCAATACCAACCTACCGAAGTTATACAACGAGGCTATTTCTCGCCAGGCAGATGATCAAGCAGTGTCCTCACTAGGCAGCATGACATTCTTTTTTTTCTTTTCTCCCCAAAACTCAGAAACCAAACTGAAGCCCTAAGGTGATCTTTCCAGCCCTTGTTTCAACTTTCCTTTTGCTAGGGTCCTGTCTTAACAATCCCTGCACTCCTTCTGGCCCAGAGTTCCATGATTAGGGGTAGCACTATATCCTTTATTACAGGGGTAGCATTATATCCTTTGTCCAGCTTCTTGGAATGCAGCTACCACCCATGAGTCTTGACAATTGCTCAATAATTAGCATTATGTTCCAGCGGGGGCTGGGGAACACAACTGCTGGGCTTCTCTTTTTCTGCTTTTTGCTTTTCTGCTTTTTGTTTGTATGGCCCCTCTAGTGGGCAGCTGTTGGCCTTAAGCCACAGTTTAGAAAGCTTTAATGTCTCTGGTCTTCCTTTGCTTCCATGTTAGATAAACCCATCTATCTGGAAAACACAACCAAACTAGAAAGGTAACGGGTTTTGCAAAGCTGGAATCTGATTAAAAGTGACATGCTCATTAATTTGAACTCAAAGTTTTATGGAAGTAGAGTGGCTAAGATCTAGCATGCTTTCACTCATCAACTAAAGTAGATAAGAGAGAGCAATAGAGCCTGAGTTTGGAGGCCAATAGGCCCCAGTTTGGAGAGTAAGTCACATTCCTCTTTTGCATGTTTTTACTCTGCAGGGTTACAGATGTCTTTTAATGATGGTATATCATCATTTCACCTGCCTTGGGAATTTCTCCAATACAGTTAAGTTGGAAAGACTTTCAGACTCTTTATTGTAAGATGTATTCTTTAGTTAGAAGTTGTCAAGTCATAAATATAATTTGTGCAGAAAGAAAGAAAAAATAATCGAGTAAATATGAAGAGGACAGAGAGAAAAGAGAACCTGCAGGAGTTCCTTCATCATCCTTCATCACTGGGACTTAGCTAGAGCTTCTAGATCCATCCTTATTAAGAATTAAAAAATAAAATAAGGTTTCTAATTAAAGCGGGTTTTCTTCCCCATTATTTTGCTTCCAAATAATAAACCATCATCCTATAGAAATCCACCAAATGCCATCGAATTTTGCATTGTTTTAAATTTCTCATAACAAGTAGTAAAATGCAAGTATTAAGTCTATGAGGAGTTTTTTTTTCCACGAATATACTAATTTCTTCCATGGGCTGTTCAGAAGGTGACACGTTTTAAGAATGTTTGTAAAAAAATAAGCATTTGGGCAGATGCAGCATCTTGCAAGATACACTGACAGTGGAATATGTTTGTGGAAACATTAGTCTCCACAGTGCTTGAAATGAAACCTAGAATTGTAACCATAAAGTGCTGAAATGGATCTTACAAACCATCCGTGATAATCAGCCTCCACTTGGCTGGGATTAAGACCTTCTACCCTCCAGAAGCACGTGAGCAGCAAAGACATAAAATGGCGCATGGGAAAGCACTTTGAAACTCTAAAGCGACACACACACACACACACACATTCTACCATTCCTGTTAATCATTTCGGACGCAGTTTCAGCGCTTCTGATGGTTAATGCAGGTGAAACAGATTTTCCTTCGATTACAGAATGTCTACTAAATTATAAACCCAACATACGCTCGAAAATTGTGACCACACTTCTTCAACCAAGATCCATTTGTTTTTGTGCACAAAAAAAATGTCCTGACCCCAGAAGTGGGTTGGGCTCAAGCACTGGGATTTTCCCCCCTGAAAACCAGAGTTACACCAAAGTGCAGATGAAAGGAAACAGAGGGAAAGTACTGGACTTAATTTTGCCATTTCTCTGATAATTCGAGGATCCTTGAGCTGCTCCTTCATGGTTCGGCTCCCCATCTGCGCACTTTACAGCCTAGTGTGTGAATGTGCCGCAGGCCTCCCCACCTGACCAGTGTGACACACTATCACACGCCATTAGTTACCAAGAGAAAAGAGCATTTACGTGATTTTAATTTTTAGCCACGTTATCTCCCATGTATGAAGCCTTCAGGGGATTTCCCAGATGGAATAAGCCATTTTCTCATTTCTTAATTGTAGAACTTATCAAATTTTATTAAAAATATTTTTTTTAAACCGTGGTGTCTACTCCTCTAGACTGTGAACTTCCCAAGGGCAGATTTTGAATCTTGTGGCTCCATCATCAAACACAGGGGCTGGCACAGAGTGTGGTCAACAGTGTGCCTCTTGCTTTATCTAGCATACGTCTAGGGACGTTCTGCAAACATACACTATGCACCATGCGTGTCTTTTATAGTATTAGATAGTGTGGTATAAGCATCACTCATGAATTTCTTAAAGAAAACAAGGCTACACAGCCAAGTCATCTAGGCTCAGAGTCCAGAAGAAAATATTTAGGGATATTTGCAGGGGATATTAAAGTCTAGTTTATTCTGTGGAAATGTTATTTAGTGTTTTTATAGTTATTATTGGACTTTTTTGTTTTATTAATTAAGAATAATAGGTCAATTATCATGGTGTTCTGATATGACAAGTACATCTTTGTTAATTCCCAATTCTAAGAACAAGAGCAACAGTAGATTTGGGAAGAAGTTAGATGCCTTAACAAGAAATATATTTGTTAGGATTAATTAAAGAGATGCACATTATTTCAAGCCTCTTTTACCTAATAATGTGGAATATGATAAAGTGTCACAAACCAAAACGAAAGCTAACATAGTCTATTTTTTAAAGAAATGTGTAGCCTTTCATACTAGCTGCTTCGAGAATGCCAACTTTGAACCATCTTATATATGATCAAGGATGTGTGTGTGTATGTGCGCTTTTTAAAGTATGTTATAACTATTTTTCCTTATAATGAAAAAAATACAAACAAGTGAAAATAGTTTGCAAAATTAAATATATACTTATATTCATGATCAGTAAGTACAAACTAACATTTCCACTTAAAACTTTTCCCCCTTCCCTTTTTGTCTAGTCCAGTTATAGTACACAGATAAATCCTCCTTTCTCATCTTCAGATTTTGGTAACCTTTTCTGGGGAACGCTTCCTCATGCTACAGTACCTGCCTTAGTTCAGGAATGCAACACGAGTGCTATTTCTCTGGAGGGTCTCAACAGTAAACATAGCTTAACCAACAGGAGAGCAATTAGTTCTTACAAACCACCTGTGAAAACCATGCATGTGACCCTATAAAATACAAGATTGCCAACATCCCATAATAGGAATTCCATGGCTACTTATAATTCTCAAAGAGGTGTTTGGGCAACGCCTGTAAAACCACAGGCTGGCAAACCAAATGTTAATCCAATGCTTTTATTATCCATGATTTAACTTCACTCTATTGAAGGACTCATTCCGATTAGTTATGGCCATAAGTCAAGAAATAAACAATGATGTGGAGTAACCCCAAAAGCAATAAAAATGAAGAACATCCTCTGATAAAACTATGCAGAAATAACATTAGTGATATCATGCAGTTTCTGAGATACCATAGAAAAATTGTTTCTTAATATTGATAAGAAAATTATGCATCAGTGAAAATGCAGGCTTAGAAATATAGTACTGAGAGTTTCAATTTGTAATGTCTTCACCGATGAGGGAAAATGGAATTCTTATTACTAAAGAGAGCTGATCTCTTGGGTGTTGCTGATGGCTCCCTAAATGAGCTTAGTGTTTAATGATGCTGTACAAATAAAAAGCTGTGGGGGAAATACGAAATATCTGTATTAAATGCCATCCTGTAAAGTATCTGATGGATGGAAGAAGTCTAATGCATTTTAAATAAATGCATATCATACTATCACATATAGTGAGTCTTAAAAAATTATTACTTAGATGCACAGTCCTTGTAGCGGTAGACATGGCACTGTGAAGGAAGTCTGATTTAGAAGCAATTTTCTATTATACTTGTCAAGTGATGGAGTTGCTGTTAGTCGTATTGTAATGTCCCTTCAACTTTGGTACATTCAGTGCAAAATATTTTGGGGAATTTTTTTGTACCTTTATAAAAATAAAAGGCCCTTTTGTTCCCTTGAGAGTGCTTAAGAGGATACATACTAGCATGATGCCCGAGTAAGCATGGAACATGGAAATGGGACAGGTGACACATACAGAATGACAGGTAGGTTCTTATATACATCTTAAAGAACATAAATATAATGAACCTATGAAAAATAAAACAGAACTCACGTGTAGTTTTTCCTGATATGCTGTGATTAATTGCTAGTTATTTTTAAGTTGTTTTCATGCATCATAAAGCATAAAATCTGTCATTAGTTATTCATTGTATAACAGTTTGTCTTCAGCCATAATTACACACATACCACTTGGCATATACATTGTCACAGACCACCTTATTGCAAATCTTTAAAGTTACCTCATGTTGACTGGGTTTCATTTTTGCTTGTGTCCCATGAAAGCTGAAACCTATGGTGCGCACCATGCAGGCACTCATAAGCAAGAAAATGAACATTCTGCTATAACTTAGGGCTTCAGTGAATGTACTTTCAGGAAACATATTGGTTTTTATTATATTATTTAACTCGCACTAATTTGGAGATTGGGCCAAGTGCTGCCGGTTTGGCTTGATCCACGTTCAGTGGTAAGTTTCAAGATTCTCCTGAGTCCCTAAAGAGTGACCATGGAGCTGTCCGTGTACAGGTTCGTCTTTGTCTCGGAACATAACACAAATGGAAAAAAGTTTGGCAGTCAACAACAGTTGATTGAAAGACTGTTGGGTTGTTCCCTGGGCATCAAGCTCACCCCAATCCTTCCAAGAGGACTCATCACCACCATCCGGTCCCCAAATGTGACAGAGTGTGTGTTCCTGGAAAATCAGAGCATTCAGCTTTCCTCTAATGGAAGCGTACTCTTCAAGCTTCCAATGTTCAGCCATTTTTCGAGAGGGCGGCTTCTGAAATTGCCTGTCCGTATGGAGCCCGACATCACTTTTCCAGGTCACTCAAGTCCAAAGGTGCTGGTCTCTTCCACTGCGGTCAAGAGTTTTTCATAAAGCATGGAGAAGGATGGATACGGTGGGAGGTCCAGACGGTTAAAACACGTGTGAGCTCTGCAAAAGAAGCAGCAGGACATAGATTAGAATGCTCTGAGTGAAAAGAGATTGCTGTGTGTGTGTATGTGCTCATGCTTGTCTTTCATATTCAGATTGGCTTGTGGCCAATTTTCACACTTTTTTTGGGAGAATCTGAAAATATTTTAATTTCTAAAGAGAAATAGCATATTTAAAAAATATTTTCTTTATGTTTTCACGACCATTTAAAATTCACATTACATACATATTACTATTTGTTTAGTTGTCGAAAAATTGCAAAGACAAGTTTGGGGTTTGTTTTTTTTTTTGGTATCTCTTTTGATGTTAGATTTTTTTTTAAGTTTTTATTTGCATTCCAGTTAATTAACATACAGTGTAATATTAGTTTCAGGTGTACCGATTTAGTGACTGAACACTTACATAGACATGAATATCAATTCTTGGAAAGTAATTCATTTTCAGCGTTCGCATTTGTCTGGATGTCTCAGAAAAATCCACGGTTCTACATTTTTTCATTTTGTTGGGCAGGGAAGAGCACTGAGTGTCTCTGAGGACCTGCCTCATGGCTTAGAATCTCGGGGAAATTCCCCAGCTGAATTTTCCTGTCGAGGTCAGTAGACCATTGTTACCTCTTCCAATCCTGTGCTATAATCTGTTTTCTCCTAACTCACAGTACAAATAATGTCCATTTAAATCATTACATTAAGCATTATTTTTTAGAAATAACCTCCCCTTTGCCAAGATAGGAAAAAAATATGCTTTCCTGTTATTTGCACCTGAATCACAATAAGAAATAGACAGTTTCCAAAATAGTACATCTTATCAGGAAACAAATCTGCACCTTTGACATGGAATAGGAAGCATTTTATTCTGAACGTACAACAGCTTGTTCGTGAAAGCTAAACAACTTTGACTAAAAAAAAAAAAATGCTCCTGGATTAGTATGGAATTTTAGGAGCTGTGCTTATTGACGGGCTATTTTTACAAAGTCACATGTCTAAATTTTCATTCTTATAAATCACTCTAATACTTAGAAAGTAAATATAATTATATTCCCACATGCACTACAGTGCAGTGGAAAGATCAGAAGTTTGGAGCTGGACAGACCTGGGTTTGAATTCTAGCTCTACTGACATGCTGAGTGATTTGGAGTTATTAAAACTCTCCGAGACTCTATTTTCTTTTTCTTTTTTTTTTAAGATTTTATTTATTTATTTGACAGAGAGATCACAAGTAGGCAGAGAGGCAGAGAAGAGGCGGAAGCAGGCTCCCCGCTGAGCAGAGAGCCCGATGTGGGGCTCGATCCCAGGACCCTGAGATCATGACCTGAGCTGAAGGCAGAGGCTTAACCCACTGAGCCACCCAGGTGCCCCGAGACTCTACTTTCTTACCTATAATATGAGAATCATATCATTTGTCTCAGAAGGATACAAGGATTAAGTCAAATAACAGAAGCATTTTTTTTAAGCATGCTGAGTATAACGCCTGGCTCGCACTCTTTGATGAAGTAATAAGTGATGTATTTTTAGTTACATTTCATTAGCATTAAAAAGAGTTGCTCTAGATGCCTTCATTAAATTGCCAAAAGATAATCATGACTCATGGAAATGATGACATAACAAAGAGATAATAATGTAGGTGTGTGGCCACATGCCTTATTAGATCAGGAATGCGAATGGGCTCAATTATAAGAATTTAGTTTTAGGATACAGAGCCTCTGACTCTTATTACTACAAACATGAGGATATATTGGGGGGAAGTCATCTAATTCCTTTTTGCAGTCAAAAATATTTTTACTATAATCAATTATTTCAGAATTGCATTTTATATAATTCTTATTAATATATTTCTTATTATACCTTCCTTACACTGGACCCTCAACTTGGAAGCCTCAAGGAAGAAGTTTAACTTTTTTAAAAATTGAACTTGCATACTAAGAGACAGTCCCAGGAATGATTTAAAATCTACCTTTTGTATAGCATTTTTAAAGGAAATATAGTATTATTAAATGAAGACTTCATCTCTGTTCTAGGGAAATGGGAAGAAGCAGAGAAGTAAAATATGTTTTCAATATAATTACATTCCAGACTTTGTGTGCTAGACACATAATACTCATTATCCCATTAGAATAAAAGATGATACTCCTTTAAATGAAACTTAAAATGTTTCATTTCTTTGGTTACCAACATAGCTGAGCATCTTTCTCCTAGTCAGCTTGCTTGTAACATTTCATATTTTATGACCTACAAGTTCATTTCCTTGGCCTGTTTATCTTTTTAAGGTTTTTTTATTGTGATAAAATATACATCACATAAAATGGATCATTTTAGCCATTTTTAAATGCAGTTCTGTAGCAGTAAGTACACTAACAGTGTTTTGCAACCATCACTACCACTCATCTCTGAGACTTTTAAATCCTTCCAGACTGAAACTCTGTACCCATTGAACACTAACTCCCATCCTCTCCCATTCCTGCAACCACAATTCTAATTACTATGAATTTGATTATAGTAGGTACCTCAGGTATGTGGAATTATACAATATTTGTCCTTTGTGACTGGCTTATTTTACTTAGCGTAATGTTTTCCAGGTCCATGTTATAACATGGGTCAGAATTTCCTTTCTTTTTAAGGTTGAACAATATTCCATTGTAGGTTTATACTGCATTTTGTTGATCCATTCATACATTGATGGACACTTGGATTATTTCCATCTTTTGGCTATTATAAAAAATCTTGTTATGTACATTGGTGTACAAATATCCATTCAAGTCCCTGTTTTCAATTCTTTTATGAATATACCCAGCAGTGGAAATACTAGATCATACAGCAATTCTATTGTAAATCTTTAAAGGACCTGCCGTACCATTTTCCATAGCAGCTGTATCGTTCTATATTCCTATCAGCAGTGCACAAGGGTTCTAATTTGTCTACATCTTCATTAATACTTGTTATTATTATTTTTATAATAGCCATCCTATGAATGTGAAGCCCATTTGTCATTTAAAGCTTTATGACTTCTTATTGATTTGTATAAATACTACAAAATAAAGAGATGAACTCTTGCATTATCTTCTGCTAACTTCCTTTAGCCTGTTCACTTTTTATTTAGTTATGCATTTTATTTACAGAGCAATATTAATCTGAAACATTATCATTGTCTTTAGTGTGTTGATAAGAGATGTGTTGGAAAAGTGATCACTATCTCTTACGCCTAGTTGGAGGTTTTGTTGTCTGTGCTTTTCGTGATAGTGCCGGTGTATCAAAGAGTGTTATAGGTTGACTTAGGGGCTACCTCTTCCTGAAAGAGTAACTTAGAGTTGTAATCTTGAATAAATATGAGTGAACTCATTTTCATGAATTCAGTCATATTGGGTGAACTGGGAAATAAAAATAACTCAGGATGACCTACCTGTTCTCTAGATAACCAATAATCCCTAATTAATGTCTTAGTTGCGTAGGACAGGACACAACTGGAGATGCAATTTATCTATCACACTTCTGTTAAGTCTGCTCCTTCCCTCTTGACAACCAAATACTTTCCCTTAACGGAAGGATATTTTTAGCTAATTAAGAATTAACAAAATGGTCACATACATGGGAATGAGAATTCATTCAATGTTTCAAGTCCTCAATTAAGTTCTTGCACATACTTAGTTACAGAATTTTAATTCGTTGTGGTTTTGTGGTAGGCAGAATTCTAAGATGACCCACCATGATCCATGCCTTTGTCTAAGCCCCATCTCTCGAGTGTGAGGGGGATCTGTAACTCACTTGTAACCCATGGAGTATGGCAAAGGTGAAGGTATAGTTCAGATGTAACTAAAGCTAATCCATTGATTTTAAGTGAAACAAAGGGTGATTATCCTGAGTTGGCCTGACCTAATTAGGTAAGACCTTTACAAAAGCATCAGGGAGGTCAGAGACTCTCACTGTTGCTGGATTTGAAAAAATCTGCCATGAGTTTTATAGCTACAGTTCTGCCAATATCCTGAAAGAGCTTGGAAGCAGGTCCTTTGCCAGTTGAGCTTCCGGATGAGAATGCAGTTTAGCTGATACGTTGATTTCAGTCTTGTGAGATGGTGAACAAAAGACCCAGCTAAGCCATGCATGGGCTCCTGATCCATAGAAACAGTGATATAATTGTGTGTTTTAAGCTACTAAGTTTGTGGTAATTAGTTAGGCAACAATAGAAAACCACTATAGGTCTCAAGAGAGTAGAATTAGTCCAAGAAAAGTGTGATGAATGTAATACAGTAGAATCGCCCCATCAAGGACAGGTAGTGGGATACAGATGGGAGCAAACAGCTCAGGCTTCTAAGCAGAGAAACAGGAACTCTGCCTGTCTCCCTATAGTTTCTGTAGGCTCTTATCCAGTACATCCTGGAGCCTAAGTACTCTTCTCTAAAGACTCAGATCTCAACACAAAGGGAAGCACTGGACAACCGTTTTTGATCATCTTGAGTCATAAGACATAATCACCATTACTGATCCATAATCTAAGATAATCACTGCTTCCTAAATTATATCTAGTTGTATAACGTATGGTTACTATAACCGAACTCTTCCTCTGAATAAACTGAATAGCTTCTCTAGAAAATGTTTCATGAGGATGGAGAAAGAATATATCGTGGAGGGGAAAACTGCAGAAAGATTAAGTGGTTTTCCCAAGGTCAAAGTTGAGTCAGTGGCCAAATCAAAAATAGGACCCCAACCTAGGGGAAGTCCAACACTAAACCGAAAGCAGGAAGACTAATGCTCATTGGCTCTGTTCTTTCGGTTCTTTTTGGAAGAATGAGTGTTAATTTCATACTACTTCTGACTGACCTGCTAGCCCTAACATCCTACTAGATTATATATATTTTGAGGAGAAGGATTAGCAAGATAAGCTTCAAATATATATTTTTAAATGAATGACTCAATTACAATATCCAGTAGCTCTGGGGAAAATGGTCCAGATTAGGTCAGTGTCAGTCCAGAAAACCCTGGGAGATACCGGGGGATTTTTAGGCTTAGCTCAAACCATTCAGTTCTATCTCTGGCTCACGAGAAAGCAGAGAAACTCTGAGGGACACACCGGAGTGCTCCAGAATCACCTTAGAAGCTGTTTACAATGGAGATTTTTGGCTGCACCCCCTGAGATGCTAATTCAGAAATTTGAAGGTGGGCCTAAGAATCTGTATTTTAACAATCACTACACGTGAGTCAGATGCAGGTGGTCTCCACTGTTGGAGACATCAAGTGGATGAGAAATAAGATATCTACGTTGGCCATCTACACCAGCATTTTGTATGCTTGCAAAAATTTCAAAACTCCTTATAAACAAGACAGCATTGCTAATAAGGAAATTGAGGAATAGTGTGGTTAAATAAGTTGCTCAATGTTTACCATCAACCTGCAGTATGAGCCAAGAACAGGGAAAAAAAAAAGCAAAACAAAACACAATCCTCTGAGGCTTTTCACACCCCCTCTCCCACCCCATTCCATGTCCTAAGAAAACTCTAGCAGAAAGTAACAGGAGGGCCCTTGGACTCTGTTGATATTGGCAGCAAAAGCACATCCAGTTATTCAGTCTCAATAAAAGGACATTTTTCAAATCTTTCAAAGCCAGCCACACTAAGGCTATAATGAGTTTACCTCATTTTAATCTTTGCAGCCAGAACCACTCAAGGAAGGCAGGTCTGAACCCATCTTTGGGAAATCATGCTGGCATCAATATAAAGAAAATTTAAAGCCATCCAGACATCTGGTCTGACTTAATCTCTTGGTGCTTTCTGGATTCTTCAAATGTTAACCAGGAGGCCACATGTTTACCCTTTCTTCCTTCCTATACATAGACAAGTCAATTATCCGAATCCAGTGGGCCAGAAGTATCACAATTACATCTAAATTTTCCATAATCAATCAGTTAAACAATTAAGGAATTTCTCTCTCTCTCTGTACTTATTTATTAACTTATTCTCCATTTTCCCAGAACTGATTTTTGCTAGCCTATAAGGACTCAAAATATAAGACAAATAAGGACCCACAATCAAGATTTTAAATTAAGAGAGGAAACAAGGGATAGAGAGAGAAGGAGAAAGGAGGAGAAAGCCACGGACCTCACTTTATCTAGTAGATGTAGTCCTAGAAATAAAATAAATGAAATGTATTTGAATCTAATAAATGCTTTTTATTTGCATTATGGTTTAGAAAGTGCTTTATTAATACTCTCTTTTTTCAGTTGGCGGTGGTGCCGAATCCTTCAGATTTCAGTTTCCTTACCCCTAGGCCCCCCTCTTCCTCACGTAATTAATAAATCAAAAAACAAATTCAAGCATTCTGGAAAATTCCTAAGGCATCTTGGAACAGATCATTTTTTAATATCAGCATTTCTTTGGAAATGTGAGTACTCCTGACCTAAATTACCTGTCACACCCACATTTTGCCTGTGTGAGAGTGTCCACAGTTTTCCCTAAGGGCATCAGGTGTGGCTGCAGTTCTAGTGGTCGGGGCTGCTGGAGGCAGGGGCCAGAGTCAGCCTGGAGCTGGGCTGTGGAGTAGGCAAAGGGGGGCTTCCTCTGGGCTCTCCAGGGCCTCTAATTTGAGGATCCAATGACTCTTTAGGCAGCATCTAAGCTTGTTCACCTGTAGAACCTCTTTTAGTATTTCTCCCCTTGAAGATGCCATATTTTCAAAGCTTGTCTTTCCCATACAAAGTGCTCTGACAATCAAAAATTAATTTTTCAATTTGCACATTTCATTTATTCCTTCGTTTATTGAACAAATACTTACCGAGCTCATATTGCATGGCAGGCATTGAGCTGTCCCCTGGCAGATGAGGAAGAAAAGTCTGGCCTCTGGCCATGAGGAGAGTTTACATTCTGGCATCAAAATATGCAAGCACATGGATCCCCTAAAGCTTTTGCAGTCTGTACCCTGTACTAGGGGATCTGACTCGGGTGAGTGGGCACTGAAATCCAGCCTATCTTCGGCTCTGCTCACCAAATCCTGAGCTCTAACTCAGGGCTGCATTTCTCTACAAGACTTCAAGACACCTTTGTCTAATTAATCCAAAAGATCCATGTGAGTGGCCTTGCACACAAACAAGTTTAATACGCTGAGTTATAAGTCTGCTCAGCAGAGTCAGAAAGGCTTTAAGTGGATCGTATTTGTGCCAAGCCTTGAAGGATGTGTAGGTGTGTAGGGTTTTTCTGGATAAGCAACAAGGAGAAGGATGTTCTTAGCAGACTGCCCCAGGGTATGGGGAAACACTGCATTATCAGGCAACTTGAGAAGTAAAACTACTTGAGTGACAGTAGCCAAAGCTGGACCATAAGCCAGTTGGGGAGGCAAGACCACAGCAGGAAGTGAGGTGTGTTCATGCAGAGACCCCTTCCATTTATTCCATAGATGAAAGGTAGCCAGTCACTAGATATGGGGAGTCAGAGAGCAGAGGTACCATTAAACAAAGCAGAGAATATATGAATGGGTGAGGGATACGTGATGAATTCAGAGTTTGTAATCAGCACGAGAAATTCAAGGTTACCAATCACACAGAAAAATAAAATTCAATTAAGGTAATACAGGGATTGTTTTGTTAGCCTAGATAGATTTAGAGACACAAATAAAGGGAAAACGGTCACTCTGATTTTTAAAATATTCATAATTTCTCTAATACCCCATTAATATCTTCTTAGACCATGAGATTTAAAGCAGGAATTCCTGCTAAGACTAGTTCACAAACATTTACGTCACCCATGGTGGTACAGGTATGTAATAAATGTGAATCAAGGGAAGGGAATTCTGGCCTTTGCTAATCCACTCCTCAACTGTCATATACCATTTGGTGGCCAATGATGTTGTGTATCTGTTCACTTAAATACCTATTACTTCTGTCTCTGTTGAGACCCACATGGACAAAGATCAGTTTACATCTACCAAAAGGTTTTGTACATACTAATGTATGAGTATCGAAAGGCGTTTTTAGAGGAATCCTATCTATTAACTAATGCCTTATTCCTATTTCACTAGGCCACCTTGGTTAAAATGAACCCGGGTCTATAAATACAGTGTGGAATGTCCCCATAGCAGGAATTCCTGCATCCACGGATAACCAGCAGAAGAAACGCTTCAAATTATGCATTATGACCAGGTAACTTCTTCGCCTGGGGGTGGCTCTGGAAAAAGATGAAGACGACATCCTTGTCAAATGTAAGAATTTAAACCTCATAGAAGAAAACTCAGTAAGGAACTGTTCCACAATGAAAACTTTTAGAAGTCCAAATAAAAATATAAATATCTTGGGTGGATATAGCACATTTCTTGCACACCTAAAGATGGTAAAATACCATGCCAGCTCTGAAGGCTAGGTATTGGGAACAAGAGTAATAATGGCTGAATTTGTTGAATGCTGTGTGAGGCCCCTTTTTAAGCACTCTGCTTATGTTATCAGAGTTCATTCTCAAGGCTGCTTTGTAATGTAATTACTCGTATTTACTTCAATTGCTCTGATGAGGATACAGAGATACTAAAGTGATTTTGGTATATCTTGTCTGGAGTGATCCACAGTCATAACCCAAGTTTAAGAATTCCCTAAGAACGATGTTCATTGAGTACAAATTACGTGCCAGGACTTCGCACTAGGGCAAAGCCACATTCAATTCCCACAAAGTCCTTGTTCTCACAGGTTTATATCCTAAAGGGAGAGATAGATAATCAACAAGTAAACCAATAACTAAACATAATGATTAAATTGGGGTAAGTTTTATGAAGGAAATAAGGTATGACAGAGTGACAGATGCAGTGGGAGTAGAAGCATGGAGGGACTTTCTGAGGAGACCAAGAATTCCTTGGCATTTTTGTTTTTATAAAAACTTTTCTTAAGAATAAAAAGCAGAGTTTTAAAAATGAAAAAAGTTATCATATCTTTAAAAAATATATTTTTTTAAAGTTCCAGTCCACGAGAAAAACTATCTCCCGAGACACCCATTTCATGACTAATTCTTGCTTATTTCTTAATTTGGGCCGGCATTTCATTCATATTAATCTCCAGACACAGCCATTTCCAAAAAGTTTCCCCCTTCGACAAAACCATTATTCCCCCCTCATTACTGCAGCTCTCCAACTCCTCGGCCCCATCACCCTCCTTGGCAAGGACCCTCAGAGATTAACATATAAACTCCATACCATGCTGGCAGAGATGACTTGCCCTGCATTTTCCAGGCTGGCACGTTAGCCTCCTGTTTGTGGGAATGTTGAAGAGCAATTGCCATAATGTGAACCGACCGTCTCATAAGTCCCTCAGAGCACTGGGGCATAGGAAATCTACAGAAATTCAAAATACAGACCTAATTCCCAACCGCAAAGTGGAGGAAGTGCAGCAATGTGTTCAGGCTCTAAGCCTTTGTGGAGACACCCGTCTGCCTCCATCGTTATTTATCATCTGGGTCTCTAGTTACTTCACTACCACAAGAGAGGAAAAAGAGCCATGGATTCAGCATGTACGGGCTTCAGAGTCAACCCTATATACTTTAATACACTTCTTGGCCCACAGTGTGAGCAGGCCTACCACAAAGTGAGACCAGGAAATCTGAGAAAATAAGACTCACATTTGCTTGCGAGAAAGGTTAAAAGGGCCTCACTCATCCACATCTAGAAAGACTAGGATGCCCTCCTGTTTGCCAGGAATGCCCTCCTGTTTCCCTCACTTCCAGCTCTCTGGGTGCAGCTTCTCATGCCTGATAGGAGGAGAGGCCAGACTTCTCAGAGAATACATTTTGTCAATGAGAAGGATAGCCGTCCATTTTGTCTCCGATCTGTTCGATGTCATATTTTACACGTTAAACACGGTCTCATTAATAAGAAAAAGAAATACATCGGGGTTGACCAGCATGAGAAAGACCAACTCTTCAGCTCTGCAACTTAAACCTATCAGGAAATAACAGGAAAAATGGCTTCGGTTTATCTACTTTGATGGTAGAAGAAATGGCCTCCGTCATCCAAAACAATCTCTTCAGCCTAGAGCTGCCCTTGCAGATCTTTTTTACACTTAAGAACACCCCACATTTCATGAAGGATGATGACAACGTTATCAGTGAAGAAATCATTTCTGATAACACTATATGGTCGTGCATTGAAGTTCTTCTTTTTATGTTTTTCCTCCAAGTGTACTTTTTTGGGGGAGCAAATTCTCACAGCTATAGCAGTAGGGGGGCTTACAGAAGATTCAGGAAAGAACATAGCCCTTCTCATTCCTAAGGCTCTCCTATGCATTTTCTCACCCACTCGTCACATACGTTGTGAGCACAGCGTTGTTATTCCTCTTCTTCAGAGAAGGATCTAGCCTCTTGCTGAGGAGCCCACAGCCAGGGTATCATAGCACTTAGATCTGCGCTCAGGCCTTTCCACTAGATAAGCTGAGGAACTGTGAAACAGAACAGCAGATAGTTCTTTCTCCCTATCGGATCTAAAAAGTTAGGACTTGGTATAGACAAGATATGAAAATAGTCTGCTTGCCTGATGTGCTTCGTATCATCTTTATGTATGCTTTTTTACAACCTGGGTAAAACCACACATCTAGAACCGACCTTAGGTCATAACAAAGAAAGGAAGAAACAACCCCTGTTGCCCAACGGTTGAGTATGCAACGATATTGAAGAACAGCATCACTTATAATGAGGCAGCACAGGAACTTCCTGCAGCTCTTGGGGGGAAGTAGAAAAGTGAATCCAGTCTGACGCTCAAGATTTTCGACAACCTGTCGCGTCACTTCCTGCTCCACCAAACCCAATACACTACCTCCTCTCCCTGGCTTTTGCACAGCACAACTCCCTGAAGAATTGCACAGCAATTCTTCCAACTCCAGAGTTAGCTGGTGGCAGAGGCAGGCCTAGAACCCAGGTTGTCTAACTCCCAGCCCCGTGCTCTTTCCAATACACTACTGCCTGGTATATGGGGGTCGCTACGAACTGGACGCTTACTCAGAGCCAGGGTCAGCAGTGAATGCTATACACGGATTATTTCATCTAGTCCTCAGAATTACCAGCCTACAAGGTAAATAAGGAAACAGAGGCTCAGGAAGACGAAGCAACTTCTCCAAGACCCCACAGTGGGTGATATGGCCCAGTCTCTCCGAAGCTAGGTTTCATGTCCACATCAAATCACCTTTCTCTGCTCACCAGGTTTTGTGAACATTGCCGTGATTCAATGTGAGCAACTGATATATCTGCTTATTATTACAGTTTATTCCATCTACTTTACAAAAGCAAATCTTTAGAAAAACAGATTTCAAGAGAAAGGTGACACAATTCATCTATTCTTTCCTGCCTCCTTGATGCTGATCTTTGAGTTCCTCAAAAAGGTGAAAAGCCTTAGTCAGAAACTGTGAATCAGCTTAGGTGTTTAAGTTTGGGGGGAGGGGATGATTCAGGAATAAATAACATATTTCTTTAAATAATGAAATTACAATCTGCCAAATTTGGAACATCGGGTATACCAGGTAATACATAGGTGTTTGGATGTAGTGCTTCTGTTCCCAGATTGAGAGGCACCCGAGGGGTCTGGGGAAGCTCAGGCCGGCCCTGAGCTCGTACCGGTCACTGTTGTCTGTATCTGTATTTTCAGTGCCCCACTTTTCATGTGTTGGGGCTTAGAACATTACTCTTAAACAGTGTTCTACAATCGCTAAGAAGAAAGTCTTGCTAATAGGTTTCTCAAAGTCGCTTGTACTTAAAAAATCCTCACACCTTGGGGTACCTAATGCCACTTACGAAGATCATTTAACCTCCTCAGATTGCAGTTTTATGATTAGTAAAATGAGAGGCAATCTGAAATCTTCTTTTTACCTCAAAAATACAGTATTGTTGGGGCGCCTGGGTAGCTCAGTGGGTTAAAGCCTCTGCCTTCGTCTCAGGTCATGATCTCAGGGTCCTGGGATCGAGCCCCGCATCGGGCTCTCTGCTCAGCAGGGAGCCTGCTTCCCCCTGTCTCTCTGCTTGCCTCTCTGCCTACTTGTGACCTCTCCCTTTCTGTGTCAAATAAATAAATATAAAATCTTAAAAGAAAATGCAGTATTGTTACTGCTGATTAGATATAGGAGTTCTAAAACCAACTCTTCTCCATTTCTCTTTGATTCATTTGCTCCCTCCTTTTCTTTTGTTTCAGTTCTAGTTATCTGTACTCCACCCCAAACACTTTTATTCCCAACGACTACCACACAGGCTTTTACATTTATCAGTAGTAGCAAAGCAATTTTTTGTCACTCCAGAGAAATGCATCATCTTACTATGAATGAGAAGGCAATGCAGAGAGCATTCACATGGAATTAAGGTATGTACAGTCTAAGCTAAGGAGGAATAGAGTACATTAACATGATTTAACATTCTTTAAACACCACAATGGCAGTTTCTAGTGAAGGGATTCTAAATAGCTATTAATGTAAATTCAAAACGAGAGCTTCAGGGAACATCTAAATTGTTGAGCCAGAATCATTAGAAGCCAGATTGTGATGACCAATATTGTTTTACTAAAGCTAACAAATGCTTTGGTTATGATGCAGTTTATATTTTAAAAGAAGATATTTGTAAATGATATATCATGATATATCCAGTAAGAGCTTAATAGCCAAAATATAGAGAGAACTTATACAACTCAACACCAAAAGACACAAATAACCCAATTAAAAATGAGCCAAGGACCTGAATAGATATTTTTCCGAAGAAGACATACAGATGACCAATAGATACATGAAAAGATGCTCAACATCACTCATCATCAGGGAAATGCAAATCAAAACCATACTGAGATGCCACATTACACCTATCAGGATAGCTAAAATAAAAAGACAAAAGAAATAATAAGTGTTGGCAAGAATGAGGAGAAAAAGGAACCCTTGTGTACTGTTGGTGGGAATGCAAACTTGTGCAGCCACTGTGGAAAACAGTATGGCGGCTCCTCAAAGAATTAAAAATAGAAATGCCATATGATCCAGTAATTCCACTACTGGATATTTACCCAAAGAAAACGAAAACACTAATTCAAAAGGATATACGCACCCTGATGTTTACTGCAGCATTATCTATAATAGCCAAGATATGGAAGCAATCCATATCGCTAGATGAATGGATAAAGAAGATGCGGTGTGTGCTCATTTCGCACACACATGCGGGCGCACACACACACACACACACACACACACACACACAAAGAATATTACATGGCCATAAAAAGGATGAGATCTTACCATTTGTAACAACATGGATGAACCTAGAGTATATTCTGTTAAGTGAAATAAGTCACACAGAGAAAGGCAAATACCCTATGATTCCACTTATATGTGGAATGTAAAAAACAAAACAAATGAATAAACAAACAAAAAGCAGAAAGAGATTCATAAGTACAGAGAACAAACTTATGGTTGCCAGAGGGAAGGGGGAACAGAAGATCGTCAAAATGGGTGAAGGGGAGTGGGAGATACAGGTTTCCGGTTATTGAAAGAGTAAGTTATAAGAATAGAAAGTCCAGCATAGGGAATGTATTCAATGATTAGAAAGCACAGCATAGAGAATATAGTCAATGATATTGTAATTACAATGATCCAGACAGACGGTAGCTACACTTGTAAGCATAGCATAACATACAAACTTGTCAAATCACTATGTTGTACACCTGAAACTAATGTAACAGCATGTGTCAATTTTACTTCAATAAAAAAAACGATATGTATATATGCATTTTAAGTATGAAAGGAAGAATTTTTTACTCCTCCATTTAGAAAGGTGATCAAAGATAAATTCATCCTAAAAGCTTTTTTCTACCCTCCCAAACTTTTAACATAAGAACAGTAATTAATCAATACATATATAAGTTAAAGATCTCCCCAGAATACTGTAATGACAGTAAAGAAATGTTGTTTTGGTTTTTTTTATATTACCTGGGAAGAGCAGTGATTTTCCCCCATTTCTCCACACAGAACCTTCTTGGGCCATTACTCCCTCGGAGAGAAGCAAATCCTTCATAGGGAATGCTGGATGTGCCTGTGACAAACTATCCACCAAGAAAACAGAAGGATATGGTGAAACCAAGAGACTAGCTGCTAAGAAACACATGGCATCACTCACATTCACCGGCTCTTCGGGAAGAGCAGCGGACTGCTCACTGGTGGGGAAAGCCCGAAGGCTTTACTCGATGGGCACGGAATACCCGAACAGAGGAATTTTGACAAAGAGCAGGTGAATGCTATGGAAGGAGAGTGCATTAAAAAAGGAAAAGGGGATGCAGAGGGTTTGTAGCAGATAAAGAATTCTGTACAGCTAACTAGCTCAGAAGACTAAACTGGGTCTATTTCCCATTATAGATTTATAAGTGTCAATTAACCTAAGTCTGCTGAGCATCAGTCCCCAGTCAACTTGAGGTGAATAAATTTAAGGACAGATCCTTGATCCAAAGGAGCTAAGACCCAATCTACTTGTAAGGCTGAGCCTAAATATATGGAAGGCTTGCTCATGTTTGATATTTTTTTGGCTGCAATAAACCAGCAATTGCCGTGTTACTATAAACACTGTAAGAAAATAATGAGCTGGTTTTTCCCGTGTCCTTGAACTTCATCGTTATCTCAAGTTTGTGGAAAGTTGGATGGAAGAAAAGAAAGGATTCTTTATCAAAGACTTGGTTATTTCCTAAGGGATTGAAAGCCCTCTTTTTATTGTTAGGGATGTTGCCCTGCAGACTGCCCGGGAACCTCTTCTTGAAGGGACCAACTGCCCGGAAGCCAGGTGTTTTTGCTGGGATTCTTCGACTAGAGTTGGTATGTCCTCAAAATTCTAATAAAATACTTGGACTTGGCTGGGGATGTTCTGCATGGTCTGGAGCCATAGAACCACGCAACCAGAAGAGTCGGAAATAATGTATCTTCCATTTGCAGATAAGCATGGGGTACAATTACTGAGTACTTAGCAATTATAAAAAATATGCAATTTCAACAATAACTATATTAATGCATCAAAAAGATTAACTAGTGGCATCTTACCTGTAACAATCTTAGTCGTTGTTCATTGTTGAATCTTTCCACTGCAGCCCAGAACCACCGAATTACAATATGATTGTCATGATAACCTATCAAACCAAACAGGAAAGCCCATATCGCTTTAACTTTTCTACGTGATGTTATGTTTCTGTGTTTTCTATGTTATGTCATGACACCATGACATAAATCATCGTCTTGGATTCTTTAAAAGTTGTTTATAATTTAAGACTAAGGAATAACACTGCAAATATGATCACGAGTATCAAAAGTCAAACAAAAACAACATTAAATGAAGCTAGGAGGTCTCTGTTTCCATTTAGTGGTCAGTAAATAAAGCAAGTGGAGAGAAGAACAACAGAGTTGTTCTTTTAACCATATCACTTCTGAAAAAGATAATTGCTGTTACTGGAAATGCTTCGCTCTTTTGGTTATTCATGTAAGAAATAATTTTCAAGTATCACTATACCAAGCACTGTAGTAAGCTTGGAGGTAACAGAGGCAAAGAAAACAGATTACAGGCTTCTGGTAAAGGAGAGATACACTCATCAAATAATTATACAAATAAACATATAATTGCAAACTATTTTCAAATTACATATGTTTATATTTTTAAACCAAACCACTTTTTATTAATAAAAAGGAAAAAGTAATTTTATTACTTTAATTTTTTCAACTCATAAGTCTCACATAATCATTAACCTAAATGTTATTTTTATTCCATACTTTAGTAGAATTTAATAATACGTCAAAAGTGTCATCCCCAGGGTGGATTAAGGCAGTATTGCAGATTCCAAAAATCTTTCAGTGAAGAAAATTCAAGTTCAGAGAGAGGGCTCACGAGGATTAAGGTATAATTAGTGATCTAAACGGATTAACCGACATGGGCAATGTGAAAAAGCTACTCTAAGTCAGCAGAAATAAGTCCAACACAGAAGGTGGGTAAAAACTATTTTAATTTGAAGTTTTGCTTGCATATTTCAGTGGCTGTAGAGTTTGGGGGGAATTTTGCCTTACTGTTTACCATTTGATCAGTGATGCTGAATGCCCTTTGGGTAAACATACATCTATTGGACATGGTGATTTATAGGCTCCACATCCATTTGGCAGAGATGAGCTATTTGGTGCTAAGCAAATAGTTTTCTCATCTATAAAATAAGTACAGAATAAGTACATTGGTTCTTTGGAGCTTTTCTGACCTTACAAATTGGCCCCTTTCTGCTTCTCCTTTGCTGTTTGTGCCAAACCTTTTGGAGGAGGAGGACAGAAAAAGTCTCTTCATATTCTCTATAAACAGCTGCCTTATGAACATATGGCAAGTGGCAGCAGGCTGCCTCTTCATTCAGTGCCAATGAGTTGGGTTAGCAAACAGCTGGGTGTCTCACCCATTCCTCTGCCTCCCCACCAGAGCACTGTCTTCCCAAGGATTTCATTTGGCAAGATTTATAATAACCATGGAAACCGGAACTTGATTAGACACATACAGTGAATAAAAGCTTACAGTATATAAATACAAAAATGGCTGATTGGGTTAAGACCATTGCTATTAGAATTTCCTGGCGGGGAAGAACCAATGATGTTTATGGTAAGATGCAAGTTTTGTAGTGTGCCGGAGAAACTGTGCTCTAGTTCATAAAAAGAGTTTGGCTAACGAAGTTATAAGGACCAAGGCTGTATATGGATTATACATGGGGCCAGCTGGAAAAGACACACTGCAGCAATTGGTTTCAGAAATAGCAGCAAGAGAGACTGCAATTTAATACTGCTTTTCAGAGAAAATGGGCGAGCAAGGCCAGCCCACCGCAGGCGATGAGCTGCAAGAGCCAAGGCAAGAACAAAAGTAATTTAGCAAATGTTAAGGTATTTTTATTCTACTCCACACTTTAAAAAGTGTTTTAAAATCTCTGTTTCAATGTGCAGATAACTGGAGATATGTTCAGCTCTTGGTTTATTCTGCTGAGTGATTAATTCAGTGACTTAAAGTTTGTATTTTTTTTTTTAAAGTTTGTATTTTTCAATCCCAAGTTCAGAACTACTGCTAACCTCTTACATTCTGAATTGAGTTAAAAACCAAAATCAAAACAAAAAAACAACTGCTCTTTGTCGTGACTTTCTGAAAACCGTCACCCTGCAATAAATTTCAGAAAATGTATTCTTTCTTTGCTTAAAATTATGGAATAAAAACTTTAACTCTGGATCATCATCAGGTCCCTTCCAAAGTGTACTGACTCAGCAATCAAATTCCAACGGCTTTAAGCGCAATTACTAATTGAACATTTATACTGATATACAGAAATGCCACTGGTAAAGCTTCCCATGTGGTAAACTGTCATATAATCCAGGTTTTAACTAATCTTACAGTAGCTTCCTTTTCAGTTGAACTTAATGCTTGAATTTAGAAGGGCCTTTTCCTTAAACATCTTGAATTTTGAGAACCATGTCTTATTCCATTTTATGTGTTTCAACTGTGAATCAGAACGGGAAGTATAGTGAAATGTAGAAAAACTGTATTTGTTCATTAGGAGGCTCAGAGGGTGTATGACTTCAAGGTTTAGAAGGAAGGTAGAAGAGGTAGAGTTTGACCAGCTGGATGTGAGCTCCTTAGGGCTTCACTCACAGCACCATAAAACAATTTAATAATTAGTGTTCGTATGGTCACATTTCTTCACCAACAATTAGGAGTTATGACATCCTTAGATGAGGTGTAAACAGTCCTTCCTCCACTTGACAGATGAAGTCACTAGGAACAGAAGATGAGGTCTGTCAAGAATGTACCTTGCCCAAGGTCTCAGAGGAGACTGCAGCAGACCTATGATTACAATACAAAGTGCTTTGCCTGTCCTGGTTTCAGAGACTGGAATGCTAACCATTTGCTTCCCCTTAACGTGAAACTTAAAGTCCAGCCCTCTCTAAATCGCGTCTCACCTCCTCTATATTCCGTGTTGTTTCTCCAATCACTCAGGTCGATTTCAGCCGTGCCTGCGATGACCAGTTCTAGTTCTCTTGCATCGAAAACAGACACCAGCCTGGCATCTACCACCTGTGGAATAAAAAGAATGCAGGACACAGCTTATGAGTCAGGAGAAATCTCAGCTATAAGTAAGCCTCATCAGAAAAGGAGCACACAACGAGAAGGAGGAATATTCTGGAAGCACTGTGTGTAGACACTTTGTAAAGCCCTCAACAAATATAAGGTATTTTTAGTACAAGATTGATGATCTTTTCCTCAACAGAATTTTCATTTCATTTTATTTATTTTTATTTTTTAAAGATTTCATTTACTTATTTGACAGAGACACAGCGAGAGAGGGAACACAAGCAGAGGGAGTGGGAGAGGGAGAAGCAGGCCTCCTGCAGATCAGGGAGCCCGATGTGGGGCCCCATCCCAGGACCTTGGGATCATGACCTGAGCCAAAGGCAGACGCTCAATGACTGAGCCACCCAGGCACCCAGGGATTTTCACTTTAAAACTGACCACTGATTAATTCGGTTTGTTTTTCTCCTTGAAAAAAGATCTAGTGTTCCTCCAGAGGAAGTCACATGGAGTATTTGTAACAACTCATTTGAACCCTAGATACCATCATTTCACATATCAAGCCTGAGATGTGATTACCCGTATCTAAGCATGAGTAAGATGTATGACTTAAATGCTATTCATGGTCATTAAGTCGTGAAATGCTATTTGAATTCAGCACTTTATTTCAATGATCTCTTGTAACAGGGCATTAAACCTTTCTCGTGTTCTTGAAACATATTAAAAAATATACCAGAGTTTTTCAATAGAGAGAGCACTAGTAAATGCAACAAAAGAAAAAGGGAAATACGGCCCACAGAGTGCAGTCAGAGGGACTGTCCTATCACAGAGATCCCTCTGCACAATCCCACTCCCGCTGTCTTTACCTCATAGAAGCCGCGCACTAAGCTCTCGGTCTGCTGTACGACACCCCTCTCAATCCTCCATTTCACCATCCTCTCGATGTACTCCTTCTTGTTCTTCTCTGTGACTGGGATATTGGCACCCCCTGGTTTTAATTCTCGTTCAGTTATCTGAGATTTTAAAAAAAAAAGGGGGGGCTGAACATAAAGCAACATTCTTGGTGTGATAAGAGCCCTGCTCCCAGGGAGCTGAACGCAGCCAGCTAGCTACCTGTCGCTGCCCTGGCTGGCGCACCCCGTAAGCAGCAGGGGGGAGGCGCCCCACGGAGCCACACAGAGCCCAGGCACACACCGAGGCTCTGGAAAAACTAGGCACTGAGCTGATGTCTGACAGCCTCAGTGGTTACAAATCTATGTACCATAAGTGCTGAAGGTTAAGTTTTAAATCTTGACTAAACAAGTAAGTCTTTTAAATGACAATTATTAGTTGGCTCCAGATTCTGGCCCAGCGGTATTTGAATTTTTGGCAAAAACATTTTCACAAATTCCGTTAGGGTTCAGAATCAACTACATCTAGAAAGCCAATATTTAAGTAAAGATTTACTTTAATGAAGCAGAATTACATTCAAGTGAATGTTAAATTGAGAACTTCTTTTCCAAAACACGAAATTTAGAAGACCGGCCAAATATTAATGCCTAAATAAGAACATTACTTATGAACCAGTTTACAATTTCTGAAAGAAATCCTTTAAAACCAACCCTTCCACCAACTTTGGAAAAAACCAATATGATTTCAAACCTTCACCAAAACATTATTTACCTTCCCTCAGCCTCAAAACAACCAATTTCCATTCTTAAATATGAATGAAAGTTAAGAACAAATGTCAGTTAAATAATTCAATATTCAGTGCTGGGGTAACATGGACTTTTTTTTTTTAATTAAATTTTATTTTATTTTTTTAGTGTTCTAAGATTCATTGTTCATGTACCACACCCAGTGCTCCATAGCATGGACTTTTAAAAGCTATGTTTTATTCAAGACAATTCTAATATCTTATGTGAATATTTTAGTTGGACATAAAAGATTGCTTATAACACACAGTTACCACAATCTGTAAATCAGTACACCTTTATCTGCAGTTGGCATTAAAATAATTTTTGTAACCAAAATTATTGTAACTGTACATAAACCTGGGTTGAAACCACCCAACAAGCCACAAGTAAGTAAGTGTATGATCTTAGCCACTGAATTAATTCTTCACCAACCAACAGTCTTTAGTTATCATATTTAGTCACCAGTGAGTCACAGACCTGCCCAAAAACTTCTTCATTCACAGTGAATGTAAGGTCCAAGATGTCATGGATGTCATTGTCTTTCATCCACTGCAGGCTCTGGTGGAACTCCTCGTCAAGGTATTCTAGATCACTCAGGTCACACAGACTAAGATGACAAACAGAGACAAATATGTAGGTATGACTATTGGCAAAATACAAAGACAAAAGTAAAGATACCAAGAATTAAAGGCAAGAACAAGATCAACTAAATGCACGGTGATTCCTGCAACATTCTTAACCAAGTTCAATAACCAAACCAGTTAAATAATTCAGAAATCTGGTATAAGATTTAAAAACATGGATACATAAAATGCCTTAAATAAACCAGCCTATCCTTTTTACAGACACAGAACTGGGGTGCAAAGAGTAGCTGCCCATTTGCCCAGTCATCCATGATTAATGCCACAGCAGGAACTAGAACTCTGGTTGACAACTTGAGTCCCATATTCTTTTGACTATGTTATACTACCTTAAAACATTGTTCTCCTAATTCGAAATTTTTTGTATGTTTCTATATTGTACTTTAACTTTGTTATTTTTTCTCAAAGACTAGATTCTGTGATCCACATTCACATGGGTCCCCTTTTTCTTTATGGTTCCTATTCTATATTTCTGAAAACAGTAAGCCACAGAATCTCTCTACAAGTATAATGGTTTTCCATACCTTTCTTTTTTTTGTCATAGAGAGAGGTCTTCACAGGGAGAGGTGGAATTACTATTATATGGCCCTATTTTAAGGTGGTAACAATTGATTTGCTTTAGTTGTTTTGAAATTTCTTCCCATCAGCCCAATTTCAAAGACCATTTTGTTTGGTTACATCTAAACATTTATTAGGCATCAAGTATGTACCAGACGTCTTAGTAGCTACTTGATAAACAGTTACTGCCCTCAAGGAGCTAATGGTCTAGTTGGGGATACAGGCAAATAAGTAGGTAAATTAATATAAGGCGATGGTGATAGCCTAGGGTGGGTAACACTTATAATTTGTGTATTTTTTATATGTATGTTAAACTCCAATTTAAAAAACCCCAGATAAGGTAGATACAGGGAGCTCTCACAGCAAGAATGCAGGACATTTACTTCAACTTGGAGATTCAGGAAAATCTTTCTGGAGTAGGTAATGCCTATATCAAAATTTGTAGGCTCTTTAAACGCTAGAGAGGTAAAGGGGATTGGACGAAGAAGAGGAGAAGGGAAGACAAAAAGAAGGGAGAAGGAGAGACAAACACAAACAAAGCACCAGGGCATGGAGTATGGAGAATACTCAAGCATACTGGCGGGATCCAAGAGTTAACTCCAAGACAGAATGTCCAGGGAAGGCTAGGAAGGTCGCTGGGACCAGGCTTTGAATATCATTTTAAGGATCTTGGTATTTGAGAACTACCAAAAGATTTTAGGACAGGAAATGACATGACCAGATGTGAGATGTGATTTTGAGTTGTTCTATCTGGAAGTCACAGCACAGAGGATTACTTAAAATGGAAGTAGGGGTGGTTATCATTAGATGATCGAGCCAATTAGTAGACCACTATAGTAATCTGGCCAAAATAAAATAAGAGTTTTATATTTAGGGCACAGCTATTAAGGATGGACAGGAGAAGATGCATTTGAGACTTATTTAGGAGGTAAACGTGGGCATTACTAAATGGTTTTAGTGGGGGGCATAAAAAAAGGATATCAAAATAGGGGTGGCAAATGAACTCATGTTGTGAGCCAACTCTAATTAATTGCCAGTCTTGAGGGCTGTAAATTGAAAAACTCCCTGAGGCCACAACGAGTTCAGTGGGAAAAAGGACCATAAACCATTTGTGAACTCCACCATGGCAATGGAGTGGGAGGTAGGGAAGAGTAGAGTAGGTGCTGCGGATTGGCCATCTCTGTTTGAGGGTGACTCCTGATTTCTGACCAGTGACCTGAGAATACTGGCACCATGAACTGTGACTGGGCACATAGGAGAAGGTACATTTTCAGGGACACCAGTGGAGGAAAGTCTCAAAGTAAATGTATGGGGCTGGGGATTGGGGTGGTCAACGGTATCAGAGGCAGCAGAATGGTCCCATAAGATAAAGACTAAAAGATATTCTTTAAGAGCTTCTATGGGGGCAGGGGGCGGGCGCCTGGGTGGCTCAGTTGGCTAGGCAACTGCCTTCAGCTCAGGTCATGATCCCAGGATCCTGGGATTGAGCCCCATATCACGCATCGGACTCCTTGCTCAGTGGGGAGTATGCTTCTTCCTTTCCCTCTGCCTGCTGCTCCCCCAGCTTGTGCTCTCTCTGTGTGTCAAATAAATAAAAATAAAATCTTTAAAAAAAAAAACAAACTTCTATAGGTTACTGGTGGGAAAGTAGCCAGGCTAAAATGTGTTGAGGGCACATCGGCACAGACTACTCTTTCAGAAAACATATATGAGAAGATGAGAGAGGGCAGTGAAATGGGAAGATGCAAAATGGGACAGGGGGAACCAGAGCGGCAGAGGGAGAGTGCCCAGTTGCCCAGGGTTTCATCTGCCCAGACACCAAAAGGGGGGAAAGAAAAAGTCTTCCTACTGACCCTGCTAAGAACCCATTAGAAATACCTTGTTTTCATTTGAAGTCTAGGCTGCCATTTTGCAGAAAGCAGGTACATGGCCTTGGTCAGGGAACGAGCTGGCCTGAACCCAGCAATCACTCTGTGCTTCCTCATTGCAAGTTTGAGCTACTGCCCCCTTATCACAGTTGCCTTCTCCTGTTCAGCCTCATAAATGACTACTGATTATAGGACAGAAACTGTTTGCTTGACATTTTATAATAATTGCAATCTCTCATTGCGGTAATGATGAAGAAAAGGTTCTGGAGATTCTAGATTTTCATCTGCCATACTAAATTACTGTCTTGCATATAGGGAGGTCTCAAGAAAAATATGGGACAGCCCACCTCTAACAAACAAACAAAAAATAAGACAAAAACAAAACAAAACAAAACAAAACTTAGCAGTTGAAGTCTGCATAAAGCAAAATATAAATTCTCCTCAGAAAGGATAGGGGGTTGTGAGTCACCAAGACTAACCCACAACTATTCTATTAATAATCAGCATTAATACCACAGGAATTCCAGTACTGTATTTGAAGTACAATTGTTTTGAAGAAACATGTGTTGTAACACAGGATAATAAATTTTCCGGAATAAAGCAAAACTAAGCCTTTAGGGGCAAGACAGAAGTAAAGGATCAGGAAAAACACAGTAACCATATTTGAAATTGTATTAGTTTCAGAAATCCAAGCAGCTAAATGACATTGACCAAAGGTCTTTTTAATAAAAGAAATATTATATTCTTACATGCTAATTACACAAGCACTAAAATACTCTTACATTCTGAGAAGAGCTTTATAAAAGGGCCGAGTGAAGAAGGCATCCAACAAATACTGATGTATGAGTGCAAGACCAAGAATCCTACCACTGAACCGGAACCTGTGAAGGAAAAGCACAAGACAGCTTACACGTCAGACAGCAGTTTCTAAGTGGTTCTATTTGCTTTCTAGAATGCGGTCTAGCTCTAATCATTTAAAGTTTGTCTAAGACTGATTATTTCTTATATGAGGTCCATGAGAGTTTGAGTGCATTGTAACCTGTGTCTCCATTGGGCCAATATTCACATCTACTTGAAAAAAAATCTGCTTTAGAGAGATACTCCTTCACTTTCATCTCATGTCAATAAAATCCACCATAGAGCACCCTACATGGACAACATGAATTCCCCGTGAGCAGGCCTGTGAAATTTCCCCGAGCTACTTTTAAGAGATGACAGAATGAAACCAGTGGTGGTGGGGAAAATGTTGTCTCCTTCTGGTTTGTTTGCATGAATATTAGCAGGATTTCTCTAATACAAAGCCACTAGCAACCACCTTTTGAGGAAAAGCCCAATCTCAGAGGGAGAAGTTCCTATCTATGTTCTCCCTCAAACCCCGCTGCTGATAATTGTCACCATCCAAGAATTATGCATGTGAACATCTGGGGGAGTTTCCTCATGGGACATTCGGTTCTCTAAAATTTGAAGGCTCAATTCTACTCTGAATCACTTTGGAAACTTCACTAAATATATCAGTCATGACTGGATTTGTTGAGAGGTACACTTATTTTCCCTTTCAAAAGTACCGCAGTTTCTACTCATGAAAGTCTGAATGTCTTCCAAAAGTGTAAATCCATGCTGAGATCCACACAGTCCATTTGTAATTTTGGCATTAGGTACCCATTTTAAGATTAATGCCCAGCAGCTTTGTTTTTCTTTATTTCCACCTAACTTAGCATAACTGCAATAGATACTGTTAAGAAGACTTCAAACTCCAGCTACGTGGAGGTAATTTGAAGAGTAAGTCCTAAAAGTTAATGCCTTCCACCCACCAATATTGACCTTCATGACCCAAAGAAACTTTTTCCACAAGTCCTGCTTATGTTCTTTTTTTGTTGTTATTCTTAGTGAAAATAAGCAGGAATAAGCAAAGAGGTTATAAAGATATTTAACATGTATAAATGCAGGGATTAAAAAAGATGTAAGGATGTTTAGAAAGAGCAATCTGGGATTTTTAGAATAAATAATCTTCAGAGGGGAATCCTATACCAGTTTTCCTTGATGATTTTGTGTGAAAAATCAGGAAAGGGGACAATCCCTGCCTACAAACTTCAATGGCTAATAGGGTAAGTACCACTGCTGTGATTCCATACCATGTCCTCCTGCCAGGGTTCTCTTCTACCATCAATTCCTTCAGGGCACTCCACCCTCTAATCCCTACTGGATTACCATCATCACCCTCACCAGTGTCCCGGCTGTGCTGCTACACCCCACAATGTTGGCCACTTCCCCAAGCGCTGCTCTAGAAGCTGCCTGACCTCAAGGACAGGACCTTCTTCCACTTTACTTCAGAGTTCAGAGATGCCCAAAGGTGTAGAGAGGGATCTAGGGATTTTGCCAGGAACCTAACGTCATCTAGAACTTTCTTTCAATGGGGAAAATCTTTTGAATTCTACCCAGTTCACTTGAAATTGGTCTTTTGGAATATAATCTATTCCTAGCCTGGAGAATGCCTGTATATTTAAATTTGACAACAAAAGTAAGAGTCAAATGAAACTGAAAATAGGATTTTCTCCAAGGAAGAAAGCGTTAAAAGAAATGTGCATTCCTATAAAACCTAATATCACAGAAAGTCAACTGAAGGAAAGTGTTGGGGAAAAAAAATACTTACCATTCATGGTGATTGTCTACGAAAGCAGACATGGGACTTATTTGTACTGTGTATGTGTCATTGGCTGAATATTCAAATAAGCCATAATATGGGTTAAAGAGTTCTCTGGATACAAGGAAGAAAAACTCTCTGGAAGGTCCACTGTAATCCAGTCTGTAAAAAAAATCCACAAAAAGAATAAACAGTTATTATTTTTTCTATATATTGGGCACATTTTCTATAGAGCTCAACTTTTTTTTTTTTTTAAGATTTATTTATTCATTTGAGAGAAAGAGAGAGGGGCAGAAGGAGAGGGAGAGAGAGAATCTCAAGCTGATTTCCCAATGAGACGGAGCCTGCAGTAGGGTTTGATCTCAGAATCCTGAGATCATGACCTGAGCTGAAATCAGAGTTGGACACTTAACCAACTGAGCCACCCATGGGCCCCCAGAGCTCAACTTTCTACAGAACACTCATTACAAGTCTAATTGCCCACATATCTGCATCTATCTCGATATGGATAGATCTGGATAGATCCAGATATGAATCATCATGAGCCCTGATCTCACCCATGTCTTAACCTAGAATAGCGAAATGGACATTTACATGAAGCATACCCAAAAACTAAAGCTATACAACAGATGATGAATAGGCAATATGCCAATAATTTGCTTATATGTATATACATATAAAAAAGGTAAATATTTTCAATGTCTGGAATGAGGTAACAGAGAAAGGAGTACATTGGGAATACTTTATTTAAACAGGGTAAAACCAGAGAGTATCAGCTACCTACATCCATGGGACATGGAGTTCTTATGGCTTTCTGAAACATTCTGAAATGGGGAGAAGAGACATTTGTGAATTGTTAAGAGGATAGTATAGATACGAGACCCCCTAGGGAGATCAGAGGCAAAAAAAAAAAAAAAGAATGATAGGGTTCAAGCAAAAACTTTAAATTATAAAACACCAAGGAAAATTATAGACGAGTAAAATGAGGGTGTCTAAAGCTTCGTAAAGGAAGGTATTTGGAGAAGAGGCTGAAACTCTAGCACCTGAACTACAGTGTAAATTCCATTTAACTCACAAAGACATCAGGGTCAAAGTGAAGTATGAGAAAGATTGTGTTAGCTTTGAGGAATGACAAGTGGCCAACAATGCTGACAGGAAAAATGCAGCGAAGAGGAGTTTGCAATAAAGCGACTTGATAGGCTACATTTAAAATGAAAAATATAAAGTACATCTATTTCATGATGACAAGCTGACACAAGGGTTCAAAGACAGGAGGGAATGCTGGAGGGGAAAAAAGAAATGGGAAACTGGTGATGGGATTTTATAAGACTTCTTCTGTTCACTGTATTTTTTGTCTCTTATGGAATTTTCTCCATGGGCATTACTGAATATTCTTTTAATGAACAAGAAAGAAAATTCATCTGAGTCTTGTCCAGTGATGGGGCTGTGTGATAGCGAAAAATGACCTTATGAGAGATGGAAGAAAGAGACGGGATACTAGTAAGAAAGACAAAATGGCTTTTATAGGTCTTAGTTGAGAGTGTAATAGAATTTACCTAGAGCATACTTCCACTATTTACATTCTACTTTCTCAACTTTTGCTGTATTTGAATATAGAGGTACTGTTACATATTTAACACTTTTCATTAAGTCAACTTCAAACTTACTTGCTTTTCCAATGTAGTCTGCACTTGTATACTGTTCATGAAATTACGAGCTTTATTTTTTCTCTAATACACATTGAAAGAAACATGTAAATATTTTAAAACGTCAGTTTGCGTAATAGCTAAAATCACCTCAGACATCTCCAGTCCTCACTGCACTGTGGGAAATATGAGTGTAGACTGGAGACCTAAGTGTGTGGAAAAATGCAAAGGTAGCACACTCTCAGGACCCAAGAGGTCTTCAGGTGACATGACGCAAGTGCTGTCTTGGGGCAGCTGAGTGTAACTGTGGCTACCAGGTGACCGTGGGCCTTGGAGAGATGATACTAAGATTACCCTGGGGACTCCTGGAGCAGCACAGGGGCTGCTTCCCAGGCACAAGGATGCAGGCCACCCCTCTGCATGCCGGGACCAAGGCAGTCGCCTGCGGCTTCCTCCCACAGTCCTACTTCGGGCCACGGACGCCACCAAGATCAAATAGAATTTTTCTTTACTTGAACGTTCTTCACATACTTAGAAGTATTCTTCCCACAAATATTTGAGTGCCTACTATATTTTGAGTACTGATCGAGATGTAAAGACACTAAATTTTTCGGAAAGTAATTTTCTATAGGAACTCAAAGTTTAGCTGTTTTGATATCCCCGGTCTCTGCAGCCTCCCCCACTGCCGAACCTGCCATGTCTTTCAATCTCCTCTCAAGAAAGGGCTTGGGGGCGCCTGAGGGGCTCAGTGGGTTAAAGCCTCTGCCTTGGGCTCAGGTCATGATCTCAGGGTCCTGGGATCCAGCCCCGCATCGGGCTCTCTGCTCAGCAGGGAGCCTGCTTCCCCCTCTCCCTGCCTGCCTCTCTGCCTACTTGTGATCTCTCTCTGTGTCAAATAAATAAAACCTTAAAAAAAAAAAGGCAGGGGACTGGGAATTCCCTTGCCACCTTGGCCCTCTGCTCTGGACACTCTTCAGGGTGTGAAAGTCTGATCTAAAGGGAGGTGTCTAATACTGATCACAACACTTCAGGTGCAGTCTTGTCAGCATGGAGCTGAGAAAGAGCCCCTGTCATCTCTTCCTGGGCACTCTTCTCTGCTAATGCAACTTAAAGCTACATCACTTTGTGGGGCAGTCACTTTGTCGACTCATAATGAGCTAGTCATCAGCTCAAACCTTTCACCTGTGCTACTTCACCCCAAGACTCTCCCATCCTGTCTGCATGTCTGTATCTTTTTAGAACCTAAGTACTAGACTTGATAATTCTTCCTACTAAGTTTCACTTCGTGAAACGTTATCCATGTTCCAGTCTACCAGATCCCTGGGGATGCAAAACATCTCTCTGAATTTCCTATTAATGGTGAATTTCATCAGCAGATTCCTGTGTCTTTCCAGAAATAGAGAATGTCAGTTAAAGGCATCTTGAAGTTATTTTGTCCATCACCTCATTTTATTGAAGAGAACATTGAGGCTGAAGGAAATCACAGATTTGGATGAAAGTAAAGCTGCAGGGGAGACTCCAGGCCTTAACATGGGTTTCCTGACCCCAAATTTAATGCTCATTACTCCTTAAAGCCTACAGGTCAGTACATTTTAAATGTTATCAGACTGATAAAATGTTGCTTATAAAGCTGGGGTCAGCAAACTATGGCCTGTGGGCCAAACGTGGCCCATCCTCCCGGCTTTGTAAATAAAGTTTTATTGAAACGCAGCCAGGCCCATTTGTTGACATGTTGTCTGTGGCTACTTTCCTGCTCTGGTGGCAGAACTGATGAGGTACAACAGAAAATGTATAGCCTGCAAAGCCTAAAATATTTCCTATCTGGTCCTTCACAGAAAAAGTTTGCCAAAGTAGGATAGAAGAAAGTGGAGGGAAAATGTTACTTTATTAAAAATACCTGGCCTACTATAAACCCTCCTTTGTAGTGAAGATCCCTTCAAGGCAATACAATGACTATGATTTCCTAGCGTGTATGCAACCTTAAGAATGGTCACAACTACTAAGTATGAGACTGAGAGTGAGCTCTGGTCTGCAGTGGTCCCTGGCCTGCAGGGGCTTTCAGATACAATCAAGGCATATGACAGATAAAGGTCATAGACAGCTGAAACATGAGCCAGTTTTATGAGTCAGTTTTTTTACAAAGAACAACTGGTAAAAAAACAAAAACAAAACAAAACAAAAAAACCCCAAAAAACCTGGTATAAGTAAATGGGTTTTTAGCTGCTTAAAATTAAACTGTGGCATTCAGTTAGAAATAGCAGGTTTTCTTTGAGCTTCAATTCTCAGTGTTTTCATAATACTGTACTTATCAGAGTGTGTTCTAATAATCTGTTTACTGCCTCCCCTATTGGCACATCTAGGCTGTAACCATACTGCGGGCAGGGACTGTGTCTTTCTCATTTCTATATCCCAAGTACTTTATTTTTTTTAAGATTTTATTTATTTATTTGGGGGGGTAAGAGTACAGGCAGGGGGAATGGCAGACGGAGAGAGTACAGGCAGGGGGAGAGGCAAAAGCAGGCTACCCGCTGAGCAGGGAGCCCAAGGAGAGGCTTGATTCCAGGACACCAGGATCAAGACCAGAGCTGAAGGCAGATGCCTAACCTATTGAGCCACCCAGAAGCCCCCTGTATCCCAAGTACTTAAGCCTGGTACACCACAGGGGCTCAATATCTGTTGTTGAATCCATAAGTGGAGCTCTCTGATGCTCTCTAAAGAAAATCAACATAATTTACATTGTTATTTGACATCCAGCAGAGAGAATAATTTTGCACAAGCTAGCCTTCAGGGGCTGTTTTGGTTCAATGACATTAATAGGTAATGCCAATCCCTAAAAGACAACTCAATTTGCAGTGTCAGGATTCACTCAGGTGAATTATACTTAGGAAGCCTGGTCTTGTCCTTTCCAGGTCTCATATCTTCTAATAAAGTAAAGTTAAAGCAAAAAGGTGGATCTCACCAATTTGTTCTTTGCTTACGATAAGAGCTGATTCTGACTCAATATAAGAGGAACATTCCCTGACGTGTTAAACTGAAAAGTAAAACCCTTTTTCTCCCCCAAGAGAGAACACAGCTAATAATAGTTCCTTAAGGAGGAAAATGGATCTTCTCTAACTGCTCAGGTTTTTATGTGCTGTTTTTTATTTTTAATTTTTTTTTTTTTAACTCTAGCAACACTGACAGAGCCAGTGTAAAGTGATCTGGTTATAATCCAAAGCTTAGAATGCATATCTGAGACCGGGTTGTGGATTACAAATTACACATGTCCACCTACTTCAGGAAGACATGTCCCGGCAGGGTTCCTTGGGCATGTGCTTCCTGTAATAAAGTCTTATGAACCTCTTCCATAGAAATAGTTAATATGACTCAGATCACGGGGATCGTTTGTTACATTCCAGTTTAGCCAGTTAGGTTGGTTCCACAGCTCAAGGCTTGGCACAGAAGTACAGGAACTCCGGACAACGGGTGTGTAGCCACACGACAGCTGCATCTGAGGGCATTTCGGAATAAGCACAGATGTCTTTAGGGGGGCAGTGGAGTTCTGAGCCCATGAAGTGCTGATAAAGCATTTTAAGCAACCATCACATTGCTGGGCCACCAGCACCCAAGCTGTCAGCAGTATCCCATATTTGTAAAAACAATTTTATTGTTTTAAGCTTCCTGTTCTTTACCTTCAACGAAAAATCACTGAAAAAAAGTATTCCAACGGAAGTAGACTATTGAAGGAAAGAGGAGGAAGGCACTGGGAAGTCACAGCATCGTTTCCTACAAGTTTTCTGGAGGACAGAAAAACTTTGCTTTCTTACTAGTTGGTTCAGACCCACGAGGCCTACCTACTCATCTTCTGATTCAGCCTCAGATATTTATAGCAGCAAGGCATTAGTTCCTGAGCCACTTAAGAAGGCCTGCTGGGTGAGTAAGGAATTCTGCAAGCAATTAATACGACCAACAAAGTTTTACCTGGTGATGTCAGGCCAAAGTCTACATACAGAAGCACCCTTCAGCAAGGTTTGGGTTATTGAGGTTAGCCTGCAAATGTCTCTTTTCGGAAGAAAGCATCACCATAAAGTTTCACTTGCAGCTTTACAGACTTTTGGGGAATAAATGGTCAAGCTCAAGACCCCAAACAGCTTCTAGCAAGGATGAGACCAGTCATATATGTAAGAGCTGCTGTTTATTTTATAAGCAGAGATGCAGGCAAACCGTTTCAGATCTCATCCTCCTCATGACTTGCATTTGCCTGTCTCAGGAGAAATATCACAGGAGGGGGCTCATCTGTTCTTAAATCCCTGAGTTAAAAGTGCTCACACATATCCCCCCCTATAAATATCTTTTCCTAATATCTTTGTGGTTGGATAAAACTGTCTGCCTAAAAAAAAAAAAAAGAAAAAAGTGTGGTTTTGCAAGACGGATGACTGATGCCAATAGATGGCACCTAACATATAATGAACTCATTCTTTCTTAAAGAAAGGTGCCTTTTACAGATTTGGCCACAGAAGGAACAAAGAGATGAGGCAATCACAGTGTAAACATCCTTTCTTTATCCAGGCCATTATGTCCTCACTGTTCTGGATACGGAGAGGTTAATGGCCCAGGACACCTTATCAGAACACGACAGTCGACCTAGCTAACTTTTGAGACCACATAAGCTTTAGTTGCTAGGGCTTTTAATTCAGAAGAAAATAATATGCTGGAGAATATGCAGTGCTCTACTGGATTCCTTCCTAAAGAAGCAATTTCCAGGCAGACAGAAGCCCAACAGAGAGAGGCAACCACAGCATGCAATTTCCCACCACATTTTGTCAAGATGACTCAGTTTCCAGCCATTCTGCCACTGCTGACCTGCCATCCTCCACACTTTGCAAGGCCAGATAACCAAATTAACTTGGGTGGAAACATAATGACTAGAACAAAACCCCCAGTTCTGACCACATTAAATCACAGTAGTTTGCTTAGAAACTGTCTACTTTTTGTAAAAAGCCAAGCAGAACACGAAGCACTATTTTAGCAAAAAATAATTACTTATCAAGTAATACACTTTAGTAATAGGTTCTACAACTCTATTTATATTTTAAAAAGTGAATGCATCTATCACCAATATTCTGAGATTAATTTTACCTCACATGGGATTTGTAGTCATCCTGTAAATTTCTTTTTTTTATCCTGTAAATTTCTGACTATAAATTTTCCATATTTCTCTTGATTCTGCTCTTCCATTTCAGAATAATCTATATGTGTGTTTCAGATCTATGCAACGAGACAGTCTAAAGCAGAGCTGAAGTCTCTCTGTGAATCTGTGAATCCATACTTTCTTGGAATGCAGGCAGATGCAATTTTCTTAAAAATAAATCCTTTTCCCTTTATGCCCTAACTTCTCTATTGTAAATAAAGACCCTGTTTATGATGGGTAAGAAATAATAATCATTGAGATACTACCAATAAGAATTGCAAAGTATTATTCCTGCATAGACAAAATAAACTTGACATCAGCAACACAAAATACTACTCTACAGATACACCACTCCCCCTACTAATTTGGACTTTCCACAAAATTAACTGTTTCTCCATACATTTAACTCTATTGACCTCAAATGCAGAAGGAAGTATACATATACCCAAAATTACGCTGGTGGTACCCACTCATCAGACAATAAGGAAGTAAGAAAAGTTCGGGGAAACATTTCCTAAATCTCCTCCAAATCCTGACTAACTATATCCTTTCTTTTAGTAAATGTTTCATTTTAGAATAGTTTTTTTATTTACAGAAAAGTTGCAAAGATAACGTGGAGAATTCTTGTGTACCTTATACCCAGTTTCCCTCTTATTAACATCTTACATTAGTATAGTACATTAGTTATAATTAATTAACAGATACAGAGGTATTAACTAAAATGCATACTTTATTCAGATTTCCTTAGTTTTACCTAATGTCCCTTTTCTGTACCAGGATCTCATCCAAAATACCCTATTTACATTTAATTGTCCTGTTCCCTTAGGCTTCTCCTGGCTGTGTCAGTTTCTCAGACTTTCCTTGTTTTTAATACCTCGACAGTTTGAAGGTGTACCGGTAAGGTATCTTAGAGGACATCCCTCCATTTGGATTTACCCGATGTTTGTTCTTCTCATGAAAAGACTGATATTATGGGTTTGGGGTACAAAAACTGTAGAGATCAAGTGCCATTTTCACCACATCATATGAAGGGCCCGTACTATTAGCATGATATATCACTGTTGATTTTAACCTTGATCACCTGGCTGAGTGTTTGTCAGGCAACTCCATTCTGGACTTATTCTTTTTCCCCTTCCCAAAATGTGCTATTGGAAGAAAGTCATTATGTGCAACCCACAATTGAGCAGTAAGGATATATGCTGAATTATTTGGAAATCTTCTGCACAAGAGGCTGGTCTACTCTTTATTTATTGATTTAATCACATATTTATATTAGTATAGGTATTTATTTTATACTTTGGGTTGTAATCCAATCCTACTTTAATTATTTTGTTGCTCAGAAAATTCCAGTTGGGAGATCTTTCTGTTGGCTCTTGAGTCCCTCTGACATAGCCCCATCATTGTGCAAATTTTGAGCACTTCTCTACTTTTAAGATACCACAAGATAGTTCAAGCTCCATCTCGTATATTTCCTGCTCTGTCCTAGAAGCAGCCTTTTCCCCAAGGAGTCCTAGTTCCTTTTATTGAAGAATGATATTACAAACCAAGATCTAGCCACTCGGTATATATATATTAAATACCCATTACGAGGGCTAGACATGAAGAACTTACAAAGGACACATCTTGTGAGTATTAAAATTAATGAAGGGAAGGTGACAGACAACTCCCAGCTCCACATTTATAGTCCCATAGAAAAATGTAGGTAGATTTTCACTTTGGATACTTATTATAATCCAGAAAGAAATGTCATTATCTTTAATTTTAATGCAATCAAATCAATGTGTTCGAGAAGGTGGCAAAGTCTAAAATAACTTTTTATTTTATGTTGTTTTGAGGTTTCTATTTTTCAGCAAGAGTGCTACTTTATTCTTTCAAAACAGCATTATGTATTCTCAATGCCTTAGCAGCAAAATGAAGCCTATATCCAATAATCTCTATGTCTCATATCGACATGATAAAGCCATGAGACCGGAAATTTCTTGTCCCTATTTCTCCAGCTTCAAAGGATCTTACACAGAGGGGCTTGATTGTGGTCGTTCTTTATGGCTGAGGTCACAATTCAAAGTGCCCCCCTCTTGTTTTCCCTCTGGGGTTACATCCAGGAGACAGGTGATGGAAACAGGAAACATTTGGACAGTGGTGGCAAGCACATAGAGGTATCAAGCCACACTCAGCCTAGGAACAGATGCCATCAGTCCAGATCATAGGGTGACTACTTTAGGATGATCAAGCATGATAAGCATCTGCTCTATTCAAACTTAAGTACCAGGGTTTCCAAAGACTCTTGCTTACATCTCTAAGATCTCAACAAACTATGGTCCAAAGAGAAGGAAGGCAGCTGGAGTTCTGGGGGAGGAAAAGTATTCTCATCCAAATGAGACCGGTTATGCAAGGAAATATTTGGAATTCCATGCACACCTATGATTAGGTTTAAAACATCTGCCTTCATTTTCAATTGTGCACCTGCATCTTAAGCCAACCAGCGTAAGCTAAAAGTCCACTAATGCCCTTCACTAATCAAAACAAGTCTCAGGCAAGCTTTCCCAAGTTTTGTCACCTAGTATTGTTTTCCCATATAATATTTTACTTTAAGGTAGTCACAGCTGGGAGACCATGCACAGAAAATGTGACAAGGCAGGGGTTATCAGTCAGCTGGAATAGTGAAAAGATCCTTGGGTAGGAAAAAGTTTTAAAAGACCAGAGTTCAACAGTTTTGCCTCTATCCAGTGCTGGCCCAAGAGTCCTGGATGAAAGGCCTAGATTTGAATCCTGATTTTACTGTTATCTAGTTCCATTAGCACTTACAAATCACTTTTGCTTTGGAGTCTCCAAAGTAACCATATGCTGGATGGCTGAATTTGTTGGACATTACTCCTATGAGTCTATAATCTAATATGCTTTATTCCTAGGCAGGACTGAGAAGGGTAGCTTTAAAATGATCCAAATTAACAGAATCAAGAAGACAACCACAGTTCAGGTCATCATGGGGTCCTTTTTAAATTTGCTCTAGTGATGGCTGGGTTACGAAGAAGGTGCTGAGACTCAAGACGCAGACCTGAAATGAGGAAGGAGGAGGGGTCTAGAGAAGATGAGAGCTGTCACCTTCTGCAGTATTACATAAGAACAGCTGTGTTTATGTGGACGCAGTAAACAGTGTGAAGGACTCTTTGCTCCCTCACTCCTTAACCCTTATCTCTCTGGGCACGCTCATGGAAGACTCCTAGAAGGCCAGGGTTGCTGGTTTATGGCAAGTTGTTATTTTGGTAGGTGTGCTGCTGTCCCTTCCCGAAAAAAGAAAAACTGGCAACAGAGAAATGAGAATCAAGTCCCAGGAGTCACTGCTGCAGAAGCTTCCTGATAAAAGAGCAGGATTCTGACTTATGATTCCAAAACTGAGCTTCCTTAGCAGGTAAAGCATGTTCTACTTGCACACAGTGCAGATAACACGCTCACAGACGTCAGAATTCTTGTTTTTTTTCCTTGCTCAAGGCCCCAATTTTTCCCTTTAAGAAAGAAATGTAGAGAGAAGAAACCAAACCAAACTTCTGCTCTCAAAAATGATCTATAGTTATGAGTATTTACCAAAGAATTTCTATGTCAAATGATTTAAAAACCAGAGAAAGCCTTAGAAAGAAAGAAAGAAAGAAAGAAAGAAAGAAAGAAAGAAAGAAAGAAAGAAAGAAAGAAAGAAAGAAAGAAAGAAAAGAAAAGAAAAAAAAGAAAGAAAGAAAAGTAAAAAAGAAAAAAAAAATGCGGAGAGGTTTAAGTGTCTCAGAATGGCATTTCCTGCCAGCATGGTTTCCTGTCTCAGGCAGACACAGCGACCATGTGGTGACACAGCCCTCCGCAGCCCAGCCCATGTTCCACACACCACTTCTCGGTTCTACTCACCCTTCCTCCCCGACAAACGTGACGTACAGCTTATTTCTCTGCAAGTCTTTTCTGGAGTAGCCCATAATCTGATTAAAAGCATCTTCTAGTAAATGATCTCTTCTGATAATTAACCTGTCCATAAAAAGACAATTGTGAAAAACAAATTTATTTCCTAATCCTTATCTTTCTAGAACTGGGCAACTTTGATTCCCTTCTCATTTACCATAGTTAACCAGGGAAAAGGGGAGTGACTTAATACGTTGCTGGCTGCAATAATGCATATTTGTCTTGAACTCTTAACAGCAGAAGCAAAAATTACATAAGGGAATTGTTGGTAAGCAAAGCACTTCACCTATGACATAGAAAAACAAGTCCTGAGTTATTTCTGAATGGCCAAATCAATTTATCCCAGAAGGAAGATGAGTATAAAACAATACAAACACAAAACTTTTATTTAGTAAAGGAAGGACAAGTCTATGAGGTCATGTTTTAAGTGTGAATGCACCTAGACAAGGAATTCAATTACTTTGTATGCAGAGAGATGACTGTGTGAACCAGGAGAGGAAAAAAACAAAACAAAAACAACTCTCCATGTTCTCCAGAGCAGACAGGTTTATGCCTGTGCTTAATTTAATTGTTAAATTAAGTGAATCTGAGATTCCCCAAGTGACAGATACAAATGAATGATACTTGTGCCCAATTAATCTACTTGTGATGACTATAATGAAAGTCATCCTGAAGCAGATAAAATTTGCCTTTAGTGCAAATGGTCACGGAAGGGGAGATGATAAGGAGGCTGGACCCAGGGAAAACTGGAGCTCCTAACCTTCTTTTTTGTCTGTTTGTTTGTTTTTAAATAGTCTCCCTGCTAGGCATGGAGCTCAATGTGGGGCTTGAACTCATGACCCTGTAATCAAGACCTGAGCTGAAATGAAGAGTCAGACACTTAACCAACTGAGCCACCCAGGCACCCCTCAAGACTTTCTTAAATGAAGGGTGAGAAAGGCAAAGCTCAGAGAGGTGAGGTATTTGGGCAGGCTGATGTGTGTTGAAGGAAAAGTGGGACCCATGAATATACTTGAGCCAGCCCTCTCTGTGGGACAATGAGCTGGGGAGCTGGGGGACAGCTTCTGGACCTCCTCGCGGACACCCAGCATCACGGCAGTGCGGCAGGGCACACCCTTCCTCCTCTGCCCTGTCTCAGGGGACACAGTGATCTCTAGAGGGTACATGGGGCAGGGGAGAGGTGGGGATAAAGGAAGCGTAGGTAAGTAGGGAATGAAAATAATTCCAGGCCAAATAACATGATGATGTTTAAATTTCCTCATTATAGGTGGGTAAGCAAAGGCAGAAACAACAGTCATGCCATATTTCATTGGACAAATGAAGCTTATTTCACAGAACAAAACAGAGCCGGGCAGTGTTTCCACACTCAGGTCAGGTCAGGAGACAGTGATGTGCAGTGAGGACACCATGCCAGCCTTTTATCTAAAAAATAACACTGTAAGTGAACAAAGAGGCACTTTTCAGGAGAAACAAATTAGCTTTTTATTTTGCCTACATTTTTACATGGAACATGGTGTGTGTTTTAAAACCTTAAGCTGAATGGTGTTTAATTCCAGGACTTTGTCTTGGATGATCCTGTAAGTGACACATGGCACGGTAATTACACCAACTAAAACAAAGGCTGTGATCCCAAGTTACAATCAATCTCCTAGGCTCCCAACTGCATCCCCATCTCCTCACCATCACCCAATCCTGAGGTCTGTATCATTTTGACTTACTTTAATTTCCCTGGGCCTTGTCCGTATCCTTTAGTCTCTAACTTCCTGTAAAAGTTCCTTAGTTTGGCTTCAAAGTCGCGCTTGTAAGGGGCTGGAGCCCGGGCATTGGCACGCTGAGTACCTACAGCAAACCACAAAAAGAGAAGGGTCCGGGTTTGTGCAACGTCCCGATGTTCAGCACATCACCATGACAAAACACTGCCGAGGGGCTGAGACCACAGTCAACAAGGGAAAGGACGTGATTACTTCAGTGCCTTCGCTTTTCACCTCCCCACACGAGAGGTTCTAACAGAGCTGACCCAAAGTCTTAAGATATTTCTGTGGGGCATTTTGGTTGAGAATAACAATCCCGTTTGCATAGTTACAACGCTGCCCAAGTACGTGTGTCAAATATGTTTCCCTTTTCAGTCCAAACTCATATGAGTCAAACAGAGTTACTCATGTCTAATAGTAACTGTTCGGGGTGGAATAACTCTGCTCACTGCTGAGATGATATCATGGCGATTAGATGGGAAGTTACAATGTGAAAGTATGTGGTATATAAAGCAGAAACAGTGAGTTTCGAGACTTTGCCCTATGAAAAATGTACAAAATGTCTTTTAGATATGCACTATAAGAATTATTTTAGACTTTTAATCACATACATTTTATATTGCAGGGTAGGATAATCTTGATATAAACAGAGAATTCAGACATAACTGTAGACTCACATGTTTCCTGGCTGCACAAAGAATACATAATACTGCAATTTGTTGCACTCTTAATATGTGTCCAGTGCTAGGACCCTCCACAGAAAACCTAAAGATGTTTTGTATGTCATCTCATGGTAAGTTTCATAAATAACATGTAAAAGTAACACAGTTTGTTCCTCTTTCTGTAGAAGAGTCTAGCTTTGTACCACAAAGTGACTAACCAACAGACTGGGACAAAAAAGTTGATGATAAATATGGGAATCAGATGCAGAGCCATGACAAAACCTGGACATTTCCACGAAATATTTCACAACACAATGAAAAGAACCGGAAAACAAAAATTGTTAAGTCTTGTGCATTACATACCATACAAGCTCATTAAATATTTCTTTAATGAGTCAACTAAGCGATTCTTATTCATTGCTGACACTGTGTTAGATTCAGTAACGTATGTTCTAAATGAGTAAGGTGGCTCTGCTGAAGTAGATATTTTGGTTAAGAAGACAGAAATAAAACATATTAAACAATGAGATGGGTAATTAAGTCCTACAAAGGTGGTGAACAAACTATAAAGCACAGGGGACAAAACTATATAGCCTTGGGTTTGTACCCAGCCCTAATGACCTATTTTGCTGGGTCATTGTTGTTTTTAAAGATTTTAAATTAACTTCCAACATTTAAAAATTAGGAGATTTCAAGTAAAAAAACAAACCTAAACAGACATTCTCTTGAAGATTACTTGGGAACTCCTGCAAAACTGGCTTGCGTCTTCCTTGGGGCCATGGTGGGCAGCTGCTCCATTAAATGAAGCATGTGCCGCAATCACTCAATGATACCGACTGCCTGGCCCCCCTCAGTCTTTGCATTTGGGATCAGTGTTCCAGAAAAGTAATAGCAAATGAGGATAAGGAGACATCAAGATGGAAAAGACCACGAGGAGAAGGCTTTATTGGAGCCAGGCCTTGTAAACGGAGGAGAATCTCTATTCTCTCCTAGGGCAGGGCAGCAAGAGCTGAGAGAAGCCTCACAGGCATGTTTGGAAGGCACCGAGGAGACTAACCTAGAGCACAGGGGAGTGTTGGGGAGTCACTGGGAAATTTAATCAGAGGGCTGGAGCCAAATTATGTGAGGAATTTTTTAAAAACCTAGCTGAGGAGTTTGAGCATGGTGCAGTGAGCAGCGGGAAGACTTTAGAGGTTCCTGAGTGAGGCAGTTACAAACACATGGTGTTTTTTTTTTTTTTAAAGCAAGGGTTTTGGGGTGCGTGGGTGGCTCAGTGGGTTAAAGCCTTTGCCTTCAGCTCAGGTCATGATCCCAGGGTCCGGGATTTGAGCCCACCATAGGGCTCTCTGCTCAGCAGAGAGCCTGCTTGTGATCTCTCTCTCTCTGTCAAATAAAATCTTTAAAAAAATAAATAAATAAAGCAAGGGTTTTCAGAGTGTATTGGGTGGATTCAGGGTGGGAAGGAGGGGACGCCTATTGAGGGAGGGAGCCTGGCCAGGAGTCACGCAGCTCTGCAGGCCTGAGGGGACTCAAAGAAACACGTACAATGTGAAATAAGAACTGCCAACAGAAAATAAGTAAGGAAGAGACGTAGGAAGCTCCGATGGTAACATCCAGCTTTAGACAGTAACAGTAACTGTCATTTGTGAAGTGCCTGCTATGCATATGGAACCATGTGCTTTCCAGAGAGGATCTTGGGAAATCCTCGCAAGTCTATGAAGCAGGCATTAGGATCATCACTATCATTGTCCCTTTGTAGCTAAGGAAACTGAAGTCATATGCCAGTGAGTGGGAGCTTTGGGATTTGAGCCAGGTCTATCGGACGCTATAAGCAGTGTGGGAAACGCTGGTGAACAGAGGCATGCGAAGATTTATGCAGACTGTGTTGGAGATGAGAGCTGATTAGGTGGATATCCTTCACTGGCACTTGAAAACACAGTCCTGGAGTTCTGGTGAGGGAGGAGGGCTACATCTGCGCATTAAACGAGTTAGGGTAGTAGGGTGCTTTGTGAGATGCCTTTGCCTCAGTGTTAGCTGTTACTGATGTTCTCTGCAGAGAGCTGAATACTAAAGACATGGGGAAATGTGTTGGGGTGTTAAGAATGGATTTTAATAAAATTGGCTACTGATCAGTGATATATCTAGAGGTCTGTTTGCATGTTTAGGAATCTTTTACCCAAAGATCTAAGATCTATGTCATAAAGGAAACAAATAAACTTGACTTTAAAAGCTCTAGGATACAGAGAACCTATTACATGGTGGTTCTCAATCCTGACTGCACACTGGAATCACTTAAGAAGATATGGTCCATATACAATGGAATATTATGCCTCCATCAGGAAGGATGAATACCCAACTTTTGTATCAACATGGACGAGACTGGAAGAGATTATGAGGAGTGAAATAAGTCAAGCAGAGAAAGTCAATTATCTTATGGTCTCACTTATGTGTGGAGCATAAGAAAAAATATGGAGGACATTGTGAGAAGGAAAGGAAGGGTGAATAGGGGGAAATCGGAGGGGGAGATGAGCCATGAGAGACTGTGGACTCTGAGCAACAAATTGAGGGTTTTGGAGGGGAGGGGATGAGGGGATGGGTGAGCCTGGTGGTAGGTAGTGAGGAGGGCACGTATTGCATGGAGCACTGGATGTGGTGCATGAACAATTAATCTTGTAACACTGAAAAAATAAAAGTATTTGGGGAAAAAAAAAGTTCTAAAAAAATCCCAATGTTCAGGCCACACCCAAGACATATTACATCAGAATCTGTGAGGCGGGACCTACGCATAAGAGTTTTGTGCAGATCTCCAGATGAATCCAATTTGCAGCCAAGGTTGAGAACCATTATCCCCTATAGGAAGGTCAAATGTAACCAATGAAACATCTGGGGAACATCCAGAGACCAACACAGAGGAAACGCTTTCCCTGTATTTGAAAGGCAGCATTTGCAACACGAAGGATCATGATCTGCATGAGCACAAGGCTGCACTCTTGCATGGCTAAGGAAGGGACAGGGCAGGGTAGCACAGGTCCACTCAGGGGTGGCAGAATAAGGCTGTTGGTGCTGCAGCCTGAGAAACTGTAAGCTAGTAAACCTAGACAGCTCAGAAAGCTGCCGTCATGAGTCAGCTTTCAAGAGTGTGATCACTAATAAGGAAGAGGAAAAAGAAAAACAAAAGACTGAATGAAAATCTTTCAGGAATCAAAAGAAACAGGACTCTAAAGTGGATTGCTTAAAAAAAAAAAAAAAGCACATATACTATTGCTGTATAATTTGAGACGCTTAAAAGGATGTGGTAAATGCCATAATGCATTCCATCATTATCAATACGGACAGTTAATAAAAATTAGTTCTGACTCCGTTTATGCTTTAGGTGAAGAGATTCAATTACAGAAACTCTGGAGACAGAAATTGTTAAGTGCAAAAATTCTTCTGCTAATAGTTCTATTACGAAAAAAATAATTTACACATTACTTCAAGGTTTAAAAATTACAATAAATTATGCTGTTGGCCCTTGTCAAGTTCTTAATGTAAGTCGGATGCCCTGCCAAGAAATTTCAGGGCAGGAATGCTGTTACTTCCATTTTAGAAATAAAAAAAGATCTTGGAAGATTGAGCTAATAGAATCGTATGGGAACCAAAACTATAAGTAAGTAAAGTTTTAGGATACAATACTCTTATAGAGAGAGTAACTTTATGGTCTTAAAAAAAGGGAAGTCAGATACAAAACAGTCAATGTTACCTTTAGGAAGTGATGAAACAAATGGCTGACTTCACAGGTAGTCAGCATTATGTTAATTATTTGCAGGAAAAATTTCAGTAACAGATATTAGGGTTTTTTCCTTTATCATTGGTAGACAGACCTGAATATGATAATAGTAGGATACTGTCTCCATTTACCATTATGAAATGGCATAATCACATACAAACTAAAGAATTCTACCTGACTAAATACTTCAGGGGATAGGAGAAATATTCTGGCATCAAATCACTAGGAAGTCTGGGTGTTTTGGATTCCGGATGCCACCAGGATCTGAGCTGACTTTGGTGACTGGCCCTCACTCTGCACTGGATGGGATGGAGCTTGGTCTCATCCAGCATGGCTCGGCCTCTGTACTGGGATGGCTCAGAAGCTCACTTCTCTCCTGGTTCACTTTCTAAAAAAAGTCTCTATGACTTTTTTTTTTTTAAATTTATACTATTTTTTACAATTCCCTGTTAGTGAACAAACCATCAGCCATTATAATAATTTCTGGAAGACTTCGTCTTCTGGAACATTGCTCAATGATTAAAATTAAGGGGAGAGAAACACCTCCACAATGGCTAGCCCAAAGCACAAGCACCAAAGTTCTTGCATTTTTGCTTTATTCCCTAACAGTAGTGAAAGGCTCTAGGTCAATGTTTTGGGCTTGCTGATGTTTTCAAACACTATTTCAAACACTATTTTCAACACTATTTCAAACACTATTTTCAAACACTATTTGTTTCTATTTTTATTTTTTTTAAGCATTTATTTACTGGTGTATGAAAGAGCATGAATAAGGGGAGGAGCAGAAGGAGAGGGAGAAGCAGACTCCCTGCTGAGGAAGGAGCCTGATGCAGGACTCCATCCCAGGACCCCAGGATCATGACCTGAGCTGAAAGCAGACACTTAACCAAATGAGCCACCCAGGAGCCTCTCATTTACACACTATTTATTTATTTATTTATTTATTTATTTATTTAAAAATATTTTCTTTATTTATTTGGCAGAGAGAGATCACAAGTAGGCAGAGAGGCAGGCAGAGAGAGAGGGGGAAGCAGGCTCCCCGCTGAGCAGAGAGCCCAATGCGGGGCTCCATCCCAGGACCCTGAGATCATGACCTGAGCTGAAGGCAGAGGCTTCAACCCACTGAGCCACCCAGGCGCCCCTACACACTATTTATTTTTAAAAACCTACTTAATAAGCCAATTTCTTAGACCTTGCAAATCAGAAAAAATATATTAAAAGGGAAACCTGAAAGGCATGCCAGTGACAGGCATTCTCTGACAGCATTAGGAGTGGGGGACGAGGGAGACTAACAACAATAAAACAAAAAAATGCCCATATGTTATGACAGAGACAGTATTTGGCTGTCTTTCAGTCTCTGGAATCACAACTTCCCCATCTCCACCCACCCAGGGACCATCCTCCATCTGCACTGTTTGGTTCCTAGTTCATCTTTGTGCGACTGAGTAAAGAGAAGTAACACTTTTTCTAAAAACAAGTATAGTTGACCCTTGAACAACACGGTTGGAACTGCATGGGTGCACTTATACGTGGATTTTTTTAAGTAAATACAGTACAGAACTGTAGTATTTTCTCTTCCTTGTGATTTTCTTAACAATTTCTCTAGCTTACTTTATTGTAAGAATGCAGTGTACAACACATGTAACATACAAACATGTGCTAATTGACTGTTTATGTTATAGATAAGTTTCCTGGTAAGTAGGCTATTAGTGGTTAAGCTTTGGGGGAGTCAAAAGTCATCTGCAGGTTTTTTACCTCAGGGGGGGTGGCACCCTTAGCCTCCACAATGTTCAAGGGTCAACTGCATAAAGCTACTTCGGGGACTGTGGGCAAGATGCGGGAAGCGTGGGAAGAAGGGAGGAAAGGAGAGAGAGAAAGATAAAAGAGCAGGAGATGAGAAAAGCAGCAGTCAAGGTGCTGACTTTCAAGGGAGAGAGAGAGGAAAAGAGGGCCCTAAGGGGTCTCACTGTGTAGTGAGAGAAATAATTCCCTCTCATAACCCCATGCTCTCAAGACAACCTTCAGCAAAGAATCACATGGCTCTTCAGTGCTCTCTGGTCTGTTTAATCCTGTTGAGTGTGGCCTGGTTCCCGCCTAGCTCCCAGATAGTCCAGTTTTAGTTAGGTTATAATAGCTCTGTACGATGATTCCCTCCAAACCATGAAATATCTTTAATGCACTGTGTACAGGGAAGCAGGGAGAGATATAATGTATTTGTGAAAGAGTTTCAGTAAATGGTGGGTTAAATTCTCTGACACTTAGTCATAGCTTCAGTTACATGGAAAATGCACATGTGTGAGCACATCTCCAATAATATTAGATAAATTAGGTGTTATTGCATTTAAATTTCTAGAAATGTGGAGTCACAAAAGGTCCTTAAATAAACTTCTGGGTCCCATATTTGGCATAAGAACTATATGGTGTTTGGAAATATTTTTCCCTTTTGGCACAGCTAAGGTCAAGATTGGCATTATAACAGTCCTAGAAAAATGAACCTTCACATTCCAAAATTTTGACCAATTTTAGGTGAGCTTTCTCACAGCTGCAAAAAGCAGCAACTCAAAGGTTCCAAAGCCCCTCTCGCCCCTGCTCTTGAAAAGACATGTAAATGCGCTCAAATAAGGAAAAGTATGGAAAGCTTACCGATTCCAAAGCATTCTGAAAGATCATTCAAATTTGTTACTGTCATATTTTTCACAGTGTTATGCTCATAGCACTAAAAGGGATGAAATTCTAGTCACAAGAAGGAAGAACAGACCACTTTAAAACATCCGAAATGTTTTCACAAAAAAAGCTTCCAGAAAGTGGTAGAAGGAGATGCTTTTGTACTCAAAGAATCAGAAGATTACTCCACAGGGTAAGTGACTTTAGCTAGTCTTGGCCTTGTAAGATCATGTGGAATTAGTTACAGTAACTTCCCTTGATATCAGGCAGTTCATCCCAATTTCAAGATCAAATAGAGCCCCCTGAAACTGAATAGGCCAAAAATATGGAGATGATTCTCCCTGTAAATTAAAACCACCACAAACACTGCTAGCAGTTTAGATATATTTGGACTCTACATCTCTTTGGAAAATGTTGGACTCTAAATGTGCTTCCAGAATGCAATTTACTACCACCATAGATAACTCATGTTCATTTGTGATGCTAAATGAGTAGTCACCATTTAGGATGTTCGTATAGTCTCAAAGAATGTTTAGCCAGTCTCCAAGAGCACATGCCTTTGTAGGCCTCAGAAAGGGACAGAACCCACTGATATACCTTTTTCTTGGGGAGGATAGGCTGCAGAAAAGCTCCGGAAAGAAGAGCCTTGACTGAAATGAGTAATAATCCACACAGCTTCATTTCTTTAACCACAAAGCATTAGGTAAAGGGATAACCCATGTGAACTTCATCATAGGACCTAAGTTAAAGACCAGTCAGAACGATTAAATACCTAGGCAGGAGGCTCTGCAAATCAGGGAGAGATGAATTCCTATTATTTGGTTATTAATGGCTTAAACATTGACAAACTATACTTCTCGGGATTAGATTTCCAGAAAGAAAGAAAAAAGGGACAAATTAACATTTATTGATGTTTGTTGTGTTGCAAGCACAAGGCAAGGGTTCTCCTCCAAGTACCCATGGGAGGTGATTGCTCTTATTCCCATTTTACAGAAAATCACATTCAAGTTCAGGGAAGGAAGTAAACTGCCCAAAGACACACACAGTTGGTAAAGACTGAGGCCAGCTCTGACTTCCACTGATTTTCTTTTTATAAATCTTTTTTTTAAAGATTTTATTTATTTGACACAGACAGAGAGATCACAAGCAGGCAGAGAGGCAGGCAGAGAGAAGAAGCAGGCTCCCCGCCGAGCAGAGAGCCCAATGTGGGACTCGATCCCAGGACCCTGAGATCATGACCTGAGCCAAAGGCAGAGGCTTCAACCCATTGAGCCACCCAGGCGCCCCTGAATTCTACTAATTTTCCCGCTATAATTTGAAACTTAGCTGAAGTGTCATATACTTATTTCTTTTCATCCCGAATCATCAAAATATGTGTCCCTACTTTGTTCCAAAGTTGACCTGCACTTTTGTCTCCAATGTCCTGCCTTTCCATGGATTTGTGGTTCGATTGCTGCGTCAACAAACTAGTTTCCTTCCACCCACATCTTCTGACCTCTATACACACACATGCTCAATTTCCCCATCCTAAAACGTCTTCCTTAACCCATCTTCTCTTTCTAAATACTGTCCTAGTTTCCTTTCTTTTCATCCCCATACTTCATAAAAAGAATATTCTACACTCCTGGCTTCTACTTTACATCCTCTATCATTCTGCAACTGGTCACATTCCAGTTTATAGCCTCTTATCTCATAGAAACGTCTCTGTAAAGGCCATTTATAACTCCATGATTTTCAAATCCAATGGCCTCTTCTCAGGACTCATCCTTCTTGAATGCTTTGAGGATTTGGCCCACTCTCTACTCCTTGAAGCCTGGCTTCCCTGAAAAGACTTTCCTAATTCTCTTCCAAAACCCACTGGCTCTCTTTGTTTCACTTGCTCCTCTTTCTCAGCCCATCCCTTAAATACTGGAGTTCCTCATGTTACCATCCTCTGTTTTCTCTTCTTTCCATGGGCTTGTCCTCCCTGGTTCCTCCAATCTGCCCTGGGTTTCAGTTGCCACCAGTATATCTATATGCTGAGCCACCAGCCTCTCCTGAGCTCCAGGATTGTCTTTTCCATTTGTCTTTGGTATCTCTAGTTGGATGGCTCAGAGATTCCTCAAAAAACCATGCCCCAAACTAAACTCACCTAACCCCTCCTTTCCAGTCTAATCTTTTTCCTTCCCTGGTAAATGGTGTTGCCATCTGCCTAGGGACTCAGAATCTGCCTTGACCTCAGAATCTTCCCTACTTGGACTCAAAGTCCTGTGTCTCTATATCCTACGTATCCTTCAAACTAATTCCTGTTTCTCCAACACCTTTAGCCCAGCCCTTCAGCACATCGTCTGTGTTAATGCAACAGCCTCCTGAGTGGTTTCTCTGACTCCATTACCTCGTCTTCTAATCCATTCTCCATACTGCCACCAAACTGTTCTTTGTAAAACAGGATATTCTTCCATTCGCAAATTATTAGTGGCTCCATATGGACTACAAAGTAAGGCTTCAGTGACCAACCAGCCCTAGCCTATCTTTCCAACCTGAGCTTTGAGAACTTGCTCTTTCTTGTAGCTACTAATTGGCCCTAAACTTCTTTCATGCTTCTGAGGCCTAGGTTATGCTACTCATTCACACGGAACACCCTTCTTCCTTTGGCCCACCTTCATCCCTCAAGGCTCCCTCCATATCTGTTATCTTTACCTATCCCCACACACCCACTGCCAGTCTTAAAGGAAGAACTGTTCCCATATCTGTGTTCCCACACTTCTCTTTACAGAAGTAACCACAGGGCTTTACAGAGTCATTTGCTGACTCATTGCCCCACCATGAATCCTTCAAAGGAGAGACTGCATTATTCATCTTTGTAGCACTGGAGTCTAATTCAGTGCTTGGATCATAGTTGGATGCTCAATAAATCTGTATTAAAAGAACAAATTAATAGACCTTTTCCTGTTTGTGGTATTCAATTAGGCTTTAGCTTCATTATCATAGGATTTATGAAAACATGTCATATATTAAAGATAATAAAGCAGCTTTTAGTGACACATATAGAGCTTGGATTTCTATTAAAATAGTTTTAAATTCTGATAGCCATTGAAGTATAAACAATACGTAGCTAATGTTCTGTCAACATTATAACTACTTTCCTTTAAAAAAAATAATTTCCTAAGCTGCATTTTCTATCATTTATTCATCCATCCATCCATTCACACCTTCATTCATACCATACTGCTTTCAAAAAGAATTTGAACTTAAATATTTTAGTTTGTTTTATTTATCGACATATCCCATCTGCCCATGTGTCTCTAGTCTTCCCATCTAATGCAGTTACTCATTACTGCAGGAAAAAACCTATCTCAGTCCATTAAGCTACTTTGAATTCTACATTTTTTTCTTGAAAGTAGACATTTCTTTTTATTTGAATCTGTCTCCTAACCAGAACTTTTTCAGTCCAAAAGCTAACACAGTATTTTGTGTCCTAATATTTTCCAAGATAGATTAGGCACTATGTAACATAATGAAGAGTAAATCCTGCATGTGCGTATATCATACTGCTAGCATTTATCCTCTTATTCTGGAATGTCATTATCTTTCTGTCAAAATGAATTCTCATGGGAACAAGCCAGTTTTAGGTGCTACAGAAAACGTACCCAAGCTCACACTGAAGATGGACCCAAAGTACTCCCTTACCATCCTTTATGAAGGACAGAATGTCTGGTTTTAGGGAACGCTTCTCAGAGGATTCACCGTGCACAACAGGTGGACTTACCTGGTGAGTTCTGGGGAGAGGATACGGGGGAGCCACGTGGGGACTGACAGTAGCTGGGGTGAAGTAAGGCATGTGGAGGCACATAAGACATTATCTCTTCTTCAAACAAACTGAGGAAAGACCAGAAACAAAATGCACACGTTAGCCGAAGTGGTGGGGAAAATCTTACTTCCAAATGAGTAAGACTCTTGATTTCTCACTCTGAGGTCCAGTTCACATCCCAAAGGGAACGCTTGTCCCCTCTCTCCTGTAGCGAATTCTTGGGACAAGCAGACATATGTTGTAGGTTTTGTGGAACCTGTGGTTAGGTGCCTGTTTTCCTACCAACTTTGGACAACACGATTTCTATTTTGCCACTTTATTTAATATGTGAGTCTGAATTTACAAGTTTCCTTGAACATAGTACCTGGGTTTTTAGCTTTGAGAATAAGACTCAACACACAACACACAATGCTTACTAAGAGCCCATAATAGAGACACAAAGTATGTTCTTTATTTTCATCCTAAGAAATATATGACGGAGTCTCAATATTCAAAGAGTTTAGGATTTAACTGGAGAATTAAAAGCAAAATAAAACAGAACACCGCCTAAATAATTACAACTGCTCATAGTTAGCTCCCTTGTTTATTCTGGCTTTATAATTTTTAATTTTTTTTAATTTTTTTATTTTTATAATTTTTTTAAATATGAGGATTTTGATCTCAGACGATTCATATTCCATCCAGTGTCTTTGTTCTTGCCCATATCGAAATTTCTCTTTCTAGGACTCTCCTAAGAGATAGTAATCAGGGATGTGAGATCTTAGAATCCCAGACTTTCCATTAAATTTTATGATAAAAGTACTATTGACTGCACTAAACTCTTGAGACTTGACAAGACACTTGACAAATATTTGACAAAGATTTGAAACAATAAAAGCAAGAGGACTTATATTTTTTTTAATTAAGAGGCAAAGTAGGTTTTCCTCAAACTTGGCCAAATCTAGAAACCTAGTAGAAAACATTCAGAAAAAAGTGGCAGTAGTTCATTCTTGCAGAGATTAAGAAAAGGACTCCTTTAGGTTATAAGCACTTAACTGAGGCAATTTTGCCTTCTCCCACACCATTTGGGGCTTTGGGGGAATGTCTGAGGACATTTTTGGTTGTCATAATTGGGAGGGTATGCTTTTGGTATCTAGTGGGTAGAAGCCGTGATGCTGAGGCCTCTTACAGTGCACACAATAGAGAATAGCTCCCTGCAACAAACATGTGTCCAGCCCCAAATGTCAGCACTTTTGAAGCTATCTCTTTTGACAAGTATTTAATTTTTTCCCCCAACATTGTGCTCTTATCAACAATGGTGCAATGAAGATCCTGTATATATTGCCTTGTGCGCAGGCAAAAGAGTTTTAGAATAGATATCGTATATATCTAAAAGCAGAAATGCTGTCATAACACATATACTTTTTCAACTCTACAAGATATCGTCAAACTGTACTCTCTGAAAAGTTGTAGAAACTGCAATCCCACCAAGTATAGACAGTATGAGAGTCCCTATTTCTCATTTGATATTATCAGACTTATTGATTTTTTTCAAATCTAATATTATGAAATAATAGGTCATTACTGGAAATTGCATTTTATGATTGCTAGCATCTGTCCATAAGTTTACTGGCTAATCTTTTTTTAAATGTTGTTTTTTGGGTTTGGGTGGGTTTTTTTTTTAAGATTTTATTTATTTATTTGGGAGAGAGAGCGAGCATGAGCAGGGGGAGGGGCAGAGGGAGAGGGACAAGCAGACTCTCCACTGGGCAGGGAGCCCAGTGTGGGACTCCATCCCAGGACCCTGGGATCATGACCCGAGCTGAAGGCAGACGCTTAACCGACTGAGCCACCCAGGTGTCCCAGTTTACTGGCTATTCCTATTTCAATTTCTAAGAAATGCCTTTTTATACCTTTGATCCACTTTTTTGGGGGGGTTCTTTTTTCTGAATTGATTTAAAGGCGTTCTTTGTATATTTGTATAATATCTTTGTTTTATGTGTCATGAATATATTCTTCTAGTTTGTTACCTTTCTTTATGTTTTTATATCTTCCGTTATATAAATTTTAAAATTCTAACCTTAGCCAAATAATCAATTATTTCATATATGAGCTCTGATAGAGGTACATTTTTTACAGGAGAAAGAATATATGAAATACAATAATTAATAACAAATGTAACAAAGCCATTTAAAAATTCTTGAGTTTTATAATAGCTATTTTGGAGAACAATCTTACATGGGCTTATTTTGAACTGAATAATTTCCTATAGCTGTGGCACCTCAATACTACAGCTTGCTTGATAATCAAGTCCATTTGTACCAGGAGCGATTCTCCTTTCTTAAAAAATAGGGTCACCTGGGTGGCTCAGTCAGCTAAGCGTCCGACTCCTGATTTTGGCTCAGGTCATGATCTCAGGGTCCTAAGATTGAGCCCCACCTCAGGCTCAGCACTCAGCAGAGTCTGCTTATCCCTTTCTGCTTCTCCTCCCCCCGCCCTATGCTCTCCCTCTTTCTCTTCTCTCTCATAAGTAAATAAAATCTAAAAAAAAAAAAAAAAAAGAAATAGACAAAGTCTAAAAATAGACACAAAGTCTTTCACTATGTATGCAACTAGTCCATTGCTTGAGTTTATAGTCACTGATTCAAATGATTCAAACTCCAAAGTAAAATAAAAAGAAGAACTGAGGACATCTGAAAATGTTTCAATAACTATTAAACATTATTTATTAAGCATCCACATTATGTCACCATGTACAATTATTAAATTTAATAAATAGATTTGATCTTCTAAATAAAATAAGTCTAGAACTTAATAACATCATTTGAATGTAATAATTATAGAACTATAATATAATAAATGAATTTCTCACACTCTCCAAAGGCTAATTAACTTCAGGTAATATGGTTTTTCTTCAAATGGGGGAAAATGTAACCTTGCTCTTTATATGTATATATACATACACACACACATATATGTATCTATGCACACATATATGCATATATATGTATATATACACACACATACACATACTTAAAAATGAGATATAGATATATATTTCTGTTTTCAAGTATTTTTTAATTCCACCACATAACACATAGAAACTCATGCAAACTGCAGTGTTTACAAAAGTACAAATATTCTAAGCTATACTGTAACTTAAAATATTTAGGACTATACCATCTAAAGATTATTTAACTAAGAATAGGTGAATGATAATCATGATTTCTATTTTGTAATCATTTTGTTTTTATTAATTCCAAATGCAGAATTCTTTAGTTTAAGCGAAAAACCTTAGATTTCTACAATGAAGCAAAAGAATCATATCCTAGCCGGAATTTTACAACAGAACTATTTTATTACCAACCAAACTACAGCAGAAACATCATATTATGTATTAATTGACCCAATAGTCTTCCTGACCATGCAGTACACTATATTCTGTTTTCAGAACTCGTTCAGTATAGCATAGTCATAGGTCATCCCTTAGACTGAGAAGTGACCCCTGCCTCCCAACAGGTCTTGTTCAGGATCAGGTAAAGCAAAGTCTCTGTGAGAAGTGATTATATCCCTTTGAATTATGCTCCAACTATCCAGGAAAGGAAGATAATTTTTTTTACTTCAGTCTTTTACGAGTATGGCAACTATCATGTGGGCAGTTAGAAATAGTTAGGGTCAAGATCATCATGAATATCATGAATGAGATTGTTAGCACTCTATGATAAACAAAACATTGTGTGGTCTGGTTCAGCATGACTTTCCCTTTAATTCTTTGGAGGTTACGGCGGTGGATGTCCCAAGTACTGGGCAGAGCAAAGCATTAATTTATTCTAGCCACCTACATTTGAGGGATGATATTAAAAATGAAAAACTCTGAAAACTTGCCTTTCCAAACTACTCTAAAATTTAAAACCAAAACTGACCTAACCATCAGAAAAGAAAATACAACTGGTTAATTTTATGAAGGGCTCTCAAGTTAGCAATGAGTACCAGTGATCAAATTTCAACTTTCTGATCTAATTTCCCGAACCCAAACTCTCAAAATCATTTTAAAAAATCATGTCAAATCAGAAAAAACAAACAAACAAAAAACTCAAAAAATAAAAAACAAAAACAAAAAAAACACATTTGGAGGAAAGAATTTGAAAAAAAATATAAATATGACCTTTCACTCCAAAGGGGTAAATAAGCCCTGTATATGCTTGTGTTCTATTTTGTGAGTGGAACATTCTAGCCATTGGCCTCCACTAAACTTTCCCTTCTCCAGTACCACCTCCTTTACCACCAGGGTAAAAAAAAAAAAAAAAAATCAAAGAGATCTCAGAATAAGAAGTGCAATCTGAAATGAATTATCACTAAACCAGCATCCTACATATTCCACATGAGTATTCCACAAGTCTTTAAGAATAACAGAGATATTTTTAGGCTACTAATACTGGCATAGTATTTTCTAAAATGCTCCATAGCATCTGATGACAGAAAACTTTCTACTTCAAAAACTGGTGTTCCATACCTCAGCAACATTACAAGATCTGCATCACTTGAAAGACGCACCAATCCTGGGGTCCCTTCAGTTCGGATAAATTGGATCTTCTCCCTATTCAAGCAAAGAAACAGCTCAGAATATATGTGGTAGACTTTTGAAACATAACTCAGTGCCTTAGGCACCATTTTTAAAAACATTTAAAAACAACTCGGTCTCTGCTTCGAGGTAAAGCCTGTTGTGATGGGCTTGAATCTAAGCAACAGTTTGGGCTATTCAAGCTGATTCCTTGTTATTCCAAAAAGTGAGTGTATAGGGATAGTCATCTATTTTCCTGGGGGCATACCTCTAAATTATGTGTCGTGAACATATTCCTACTTGGAGGCAGATAGTATCTATTCAATACGTGTTCAATATAAAGGCATACGCCTCTTTGAAATAACTGAAACCCTGAAACACTTTAAGTTACTACAGTTGGTAGAACATATTACGTGTATGCCTGTGCAAGTGTATATATACTTATGTGCACACATTTCAAACAATGTGAGTGATTTCTACCATTATTTTACTATACATAGATGTAAGAACCCCAGGTTTTTCTTCTTGTTTGGTGAGCCATCATCCTGCTGCTATTTTCAATTCTTCATATGAAAACAATTTTAATAAAAATGTTCCTGTTGCTTCCCCTCATTTACGTGATTTTATTTCAAAGCACACCATATTCATTTCTATAAGAAAAAAATAAGAACATAAGCTATGGTACTGAAAGCATTTCATTTGATAGGAACATAGGAATAAACACAACTATGCAATTTTACTCAAAGTGCTAAGGATGGTAGAGTCTGATTTTTGTACACTATGAAATAAAATATTAATCTTTGATCAAAATATTTATTTAGATTCAGTTTCTCTTTCTAGATCATCTTGTTTTTCTGTTTGATATTTTCATAAAGTTCTACTGCATTTATATTTCCAAATTCCAAATCTCTTAATTTTTATAAACTTGAAGACAATGAAGTGGAAGACAAGGTTTAACTGTTGAGATGAAAAACTCCATAACGTACAGAAGAGTCAACTGATTTGCTCTCAGCCACACAGTTTACTAGAGTGATAGTTTGGCTACTTCTGGCTAGATCCATTTTAAACAATATGTTAGCAGATGAAGCATCTAATCTTTGGTATTACCAAATTTTCTTTTCTGACCTTCATTGCCAGGAGTTACACGTACATCCACCTAAGAAATCAATGTCAGACTCGTATGTAAAGAAACTGTTTAGAAGGGAAAAGCCAGCCTTTCTCCTTAGTTGTTTCAGTTTGAAAACTCGAACCAAGTGGAACATTTTCCCTCAAGTGTTACAATCAGTCACATGTCTGAAGCACATGATGGAAACCAGGGCCCATTATCTGGTGAACGATTTTTTGGTATAAGATATGAAAACTGGTTGAAAAAAAGCTAAATTACAGAAAAGTTATCTTGGAGAAAAAATGAACAATAACTTAACCAGAGAAATACTCTTAGAAGGGTCAGTAATAACATGCTTTGATCTGGAAGAATCAAAAGCTATCTCCAACAAATACACAGTTTATCTCTGTAGCCTATCGTCAAAATGAGTCAGGCAAACAGAACGAATGAGAAGACAAACAGGGCACACACTCTCCTCCACTTCTCTAACTGGAGCTAGACAGAGTGAGGTAAGTGATATTAAAAGATATCATACTCTGGATTGTGGCCTGTATGCTTCCTGGGAATAAGGAAAAGGCGATAGCTTTCTGAGTCACAAGGATCACAGGTTGAGGACAGGGAAAGACACCAGAGGAAATATACCAACGGGGGAACTTCTCATCACTTTCCAGATATTAACTGTATTAGGCAGTGAAAGGAACTGCTCTGATTCTTTAGGCCAGAACATACCAGAGGCAAGTGGAGGCTAGTTTTCTACAGGCCAGTTAATTTATTGCACTGATGAGCTAAGGGGTCAGGAACAAGACAATGCTTTTAGGAAAAAGACACTGGAGCATGTCTCCTGATGCATACCGTACTACTACTAAAGGTCCTACTAAGGACCTTTTTATACCAACAGTCATTAATTCTTTCAGCACACATTTTCTCAGTGTCTGCTATGTGCTGGGCACGGTATCATACACTGGGAATACAATGAGTTAGAAGACCTAGCTCCTTTCTCAAAGAGTTCATGGTGCAGTGGAAAAGAGAAGGTCAGTTCCAGTATAATATGAAAATATTTAAGCTGTTCCATTTGCTTAACTGAATTCTGTTTAAGTCTTATACCCATTCCTATTCCACAAAGTCCTTTCACATAAAAACAGAAGACATTGGTTTACTGATTGTCAAGAGCAGATCAAGGTTGAGGAAGAGAACGTCAGCAGATATCCTCAGAAATGTCATCAATCTTTTCTAAGAAAAGCAAAACCAAACAGGAACTACTTTTGGGTTATTAGGTATTTGCCTAATAGTAGACCAGTATTTGTCAGACTTGTGTTCCTGTCTACTAGAAATCTACAGACATAACCTCAAGTTCTGGGGGAATTTAAAAATTCTGTGTTGGGGCACCTGGGTGGCTCAGTGGGTTAAAGCCTCTGCCTTCGGCTCAGGTCATGTTCTCAGGGTCCTGTGATCAAGCCCCACATCGGGCTCTGGGCAGAGGGAGCCTGCTTCTCTCTCTGCCTACTTGTGATCTCTCTCTGTCAAGTAAATAAATAAAATATTAAAAAAAAAATAAAAAAATAAAAATTCTGTGTTTTCACACTGATGATCAAAAACGCTAATACTGAGGTAGGCATATGTTAGATAATCTGAATAACATTTATGACTGATTACTGCCATTTGACTTTAGTTCTCATGTTCGCATTTACAAGACATTGGTGCCAAGTGATCAGAGAGAAACTTTCGAAGTGTTGGTGAGCAGGCTCTGAGGTTGGCAGGGCCTTGATGTTAAGTATGATAACAGCAGTCCCTGTCTACCATGCACGCACAATTCTCTTACCAATTAAAAAGACACAGCTTTTCTTTTGCAGTATTGATTTGCATAATGACAATGATGAAGTGAGGCAAGGTTATGTATATATAAACTGCCATAGGCTAAAGAGAAAATAAAATAAATGGATTTAAAAAGTGAATTATGCATTTATGCTAACTAAACACAAAAGATGTTATGGTTTATTCCAAGAACAAAAGTCTTATGATAACATAAAAATACAAAAGGAGGAGTAGAATCATCACAGGGTACATTTAATAATATATTTTTTTTCTTTAGTACTGCAGTTGGGGGTATTAAATGAATTGGCTCCTTAAATAATGAATTAGTAGATAAAAATAAAATTAGTAGATAAATTAATAGATAAAAATAAGCTATTTGTTAAGAAAAATGGTGACCAAATATTGCCACAGGTGCACCTGATGAACCATTAGATACAAAATCAAAATTAGATACAAGTCAAACACAAGTGAAACAAAAAGTACAAATATATCTCTCTACTGACAATGGTCTCAATACTGGTGGTTTGGCTTCTGAAAAACAAAATCTCACATTAATATCATTCAATTAAATGTTATTTTTTTTAAGTTTTCCCTTAACTTACATATCTTTCTGCTTTAGAGTTCATAAAAGCTGAAAGAAGTTTATGCATATTTTTTGAAGATTTTATTTATTTATTTGAGAGAACACAAGTAGGCAGAGAGAGAGGGGGAAGCAGGCTCCCCACTCAGCAGAGAGCCCAATTTGGGGTTTGATCCCAGGACCCTGAGATCATGACCCGAGCCGAAAGCAGAGGCTTTAACCCACTGAGCCACCCAGGTACATATTTTATATTTGTGCACACTTATGTTTCATTAAAAGTGATTAAAGTCAACATTATAGATCTGCAATATTTCTTTTCTTTTTAGAATGGAAAATAAGGGGTGCCTGGGTGGCTCAGTGGGTTAAAGCCTCTGCCTTCGGCTCAGGTCATGATCTCAGGGTCCTGGGATCGAGCCCCCACATCAGGGTCTCTGCTCAGCGGGGAGCCTGCTTCCCCCTCTCTCTCTGCCTGCCTCTCTGACTACTTGTAATCTCTTTCTCTCTGCCAAATAAATAAATAAAATCTTAACCAAAAAAAAAAAAAAAAAAAAAGGAAAATAAGTTTGGCTCCTAACAATTTTCCATGAGTCCACTCAGTGTCTGAAATAAACATAACAAGCTTGAGAAATATTATGAAAGATCCATATGACTCTGATTAAAGGGATATTCGAAAGTTGCATTACTATATTTGTTCAAGTTTACTTTATATATTTATAGAGTTAGAAGGGATCAGTGGCAGTCTTCTAATTCATATCTTTACTGCATTCACCTTAATGCAGAAATTTTTATTCTATTTTAGCAGTTTATAATGAGGATTAAGATGACATTCAAATAACCTTTTATCACTTGACCCTCTCTGCATGGGTATGTTTCTCTCTGTGTGCCCTTTAGGACACATTCCAGCACTTCCTCTATTGTACTTTCTCACTGGGCCACTCAGTTACAACATTAATTCCTTTGGAAACATGAATTTCTTGAGAGCAAAAGCCCTTCCTCCTTTAGTTTTATGTTCCCCAAGCATCTAACTTTGTGCTGTACACATTAGGAATGCTCAATAAAATATACCAGGGCCCAAGATGAGTTAATGGCTAAAATAAGAGTTGGCTCCTAACAAATTTCCCTGACTCCACAAAGTGTCTAGAATAAGCTACCTTTTTTGTTGTTGTTGTGGCAGAGAAAAAGAATCAGGAAGTTCAGATCAGATTATTTGCTAAAACAGACCCCCTGAGGGAAGTGCAAAGACAGGTAAAGAGGCAATCTTTTAATAAGAAAACTCACAACTGCGGTAACAAGTTAAACTGTATGGTGACAACCTCAGGAAAAAGTCTCTGGCTCTTACTATATCTCAGAGACCCATAATATGTAGACCTTTGTAACCACTTCCTCAAGTGCACAGAATTACCCCAAAAGATCAACTCTAGCAGAAGAGCATTTGAGGACAATGAACACAGTTTCAAGGCCGGAATTCCCACAGAAAATACTCTCATGGAAACCAACCTACATTTTTGGTGAAGTTAAAGAAGGGCATGTGATCAGAAACAATCAGAAGTAGTAAGGCCTCGAAACCACAAAACTCTCTGGATTGCAGACTCTGCACACACGGTTCCTGTAGATACAGTTCAGTAACACCTTCAAAAATACATGTTTTTAAAAACTCCCTGAGGGCAATTTTACAGAAATCCCATGACTTCTCTAATGGTGTAAGGCCAAGAAAGGAAAATTAGTATTCATTATTCAGTTGATCATTCATATCCTACCACAGGCACAAGCATGTTCTGAGTTGAAGGCCAGGGCCACGCAGTACAAAGATCAACTTTTCTTTCAACTTCCCATTTGATTTGGAAGTAAAGGTCTATTGTGGATTCTCATGGACAAATAGAAATGGAATCGACCTGAACCCCAAAATACTTATCACCGATGTTTGGGGAAAGATGGACTAGTAGAGAGCAGGTTAGCTGGCTAGACCCAATAATCACACAAAAGGGATTATTCTCAACTCTTAATTCAGTTTTATGACATGTAGATCCTTACACATAATATAGTGTACAAATACCAATACCAAAAATTTTATTGAATTTGTATTCATTATATTCACCAATAAAATATTGTTAAAGGGTTCTTTAACAATTTCCGCAATAACAAATATATTTGTCTTTGAATGAAATAATAGAACATTTTATTTTGGCTTTTATTTTAATGCCACACATATAAAAACTTCTTAATATGATTATTGTCTTCCAGTGAGAACCAATATTAGGATACAGTCACCCACGGGGGACTAGGACCCACTTGAAGGAGGTAGTCCTGATTCCTGGATGTTGATTTTTCTAGCCGAGGAAAGAAATCTCTTCTGAGATTTAAAAAAAAAAAAAGAGGAGAAGACAACTTCATAGCATCACACTTACATGACAGATAAAGTTAGAGGGAGAGGTGATTTAAATACAGCGGTTGAAAGCTAAAGCCATATTCCATTGCAAAGAAAACCATAGCCATTCTACAGTAAAAGATACACAAGTGGAGTCTCAAGGAAGAGGAAACTATATATGCATAGACACTAAGTAAACTGCTGGCTTTCTTCTGGTTTAGGAGGAATCACAAGTTAAATAGGAAAAACACGACAGAAATAGATGTACCCATTTGAATCTCCAAGGGCTAACACTTTATCCTCATTATATGGAGACAATAAAGAAGGGATATTTCTTTGAAGTGACTGTGCCATGGATGAGAAAGAATGCACTCAGATCTACACTGGTGTTGAGGACCCCTGCCCAGGATACGATTATCAGGCCCACAGTTACCCTTGACACACAATTACTTGGTAGCTCTATTCCATGCATCAATCCTTTATCAAAGATATCACTGAAATATGAGATTAAAGAACCCCAGCTGGTCCCCCACCCCTGCCTTTGTGGGAATGCCTCTTACGATGCAGTTTTTAACCATATGAAACAGAATGTTTTCTTAGATACACAAATTTCCCTATTATGTTGTTGTGATAAGCAAAATGCTCAACTACTAAACACTTTTCAGAAAATAAAAGTGCACTGTGACACATACTCTGTGTAGAGGAACAGGATTATCTCATTGATTTATGTTCCTGCTTCCTTTATACTTGTCATGACAGCATATGCTTTTTACGGTCACTGTAAATCGTTTTAGAAAGGATAAGCAGAAAGTTATAAATAAGTTGGTATAAGATGGAAACTTATTTCAAAACTTATCAAATAATTTCTTACCAATAGATTACCATGTGAGATCTACATTAAAAGAGTGTGCTCAGCTGAAGACCCAGGTATCACTAAAAAATAAAAATCCTTACCAATCTTTAGGAGGCTAGAGACTTTTAAGAGTCTGAAGAGCAGAAGGAAAAACAAAAACAAAACTGAAAGCTCCCAACTGGGGCCTGCAGGTTTCCCCTCTGGTAGGACCTATTAAGATTCTGTCGAATCACTGAAGAATAATGATACTGTCGGATGCCTTCTTCGGGTAGAATAAATCATCCAATATCTCTGATGGTGGAAATTTTTTAAAAATTTTATTTCTTTATTTGACAGAGAGATAGCAAGTCGGCAGAGAGGCAGGCAGAGAGAGAGGGAGAAGCAAGCTCCCTGCTGAGCAAAGAGCCCGATGTGGGGCTGGATCCCAGGACCCTGAGATCATGACCTGAGCCGAAAGCAGAGGCTTAACCCACTGAGCAACCCAGGCGGCCCACTGATGGTGGAAATTTAAAGATATGTGAAAAATTGCTGTAAATAATAATGTGCAGTGTAGAGCAAAAGTAGAAACCTTCTTGAGTTTCCTCTTTGTTTGTTTGTTTGGGGGGGATGGCATACCTTGACAGGAACAGATACTGATTACAAGTGCATGTGCGTGCATGCGTGTGTGTGTGTGTGTGTCTGTGTGTGTTGGGGCTAGAACTGGTGGGAAAGAAATAAAAAATAGAGTTCTCCTTATTTTGTGGTTAGCAAAAGAGGAGAGATTTGGGTTTTTTGTTTCGTTTCATGGTCTGGAATCTCTAAGATCTCTCAGTGACAACTGGAGAGTTTATTTCTGCAATATTATTAACTGAAACTTCGATCTCTCAGTGACGACTGAGGAGTTTATTTCTGCAATATTATTAACTGAAACTTCTTACATGACTCTCAGTGGACCTGGGATTACTGAGCTGATGCCATAGTATACAAATATGCAAAATGAGATAGCTCATCTAATTTTTATAATTTCTTGTGATTGAGAACAGCATCCTTGTGCAGGTTGAGAAGAGCACTGAGACTTGGGTTAGATGTTAACTAATGTCAAATGGATTTTTGTGTAGGCAATGTTTGTAGTCATATTGGAAATTATATGTAAACTTAGCCTTTAGAAACTTTAGATGGTAATGATCATTTTAAAGCTATGAGAGACCGACAGAAGATGGGAAGTGGGCAAAATAGGGAGAGGGGTTCATAATGTACAAACTTCCAGCTATAAAATAAATAAGTTATGGGGAATATAATATATAGCATGGCAGCTGTAGTTAATAATACTGTATTGCATATTTGGAAGTTGCTAAGAGAGATCTTAAGAGTTCTCATCATAAGGAAAAAAATTCTGCAACAACGTGTGGTGATAGATCATAACTAGACTTATCGTGATGATCATTTCACAATATATACAAATATTGAATCATTATGTTATATGCCTAAAACTAATATAATGTTGTATCTCAATTGTACCTCAACAAAATAAAAGATATGAGAGACTAAGAACATAATAAGAATTGGTAATTTATTTTCAAATCAACAAAAACATCTCTATTTATATCTACGTATATACATATGTATATACATTCACTGTATGCAAAGTAATATTCTTGATATTTGAAAGCAGTAAGGAAGAGACATAATGAGTTAAATAAGATCCATATTTATAAGTAACTTATAATCTAGTTGGAAAATAAAGCATAAGGACTTGAAAAGTCAAATTATAGCACAAAAGTCATATAACCTAAATAGTATAAACGACACCATGATACACCACATAATTAATTATCAATGAGTGTCTAGAACAGAAATCATTATACCTGGACGTGTCACTGGAATTAGATGGAGAGCTTTTAAGATATTAAATGCTTGAGTTCTTCCCCAGACCTCCTGAATTAAATAATTGGACAGGGTGTAGGAGGATAGAGGGTATAAATTCAAAGAAGTGAGAAGAGTTAGGGGGAGAGAATACCTGACATTTTACACTTTACAAAGCTCCCCAAGTGATTCTGATGAAAAGTTTGGTACAACTAAGTAGAGTAGTATTGGAGAATCACTGCTGTGGGCCAAGACGGGCACCACTGGACAAACATTTCTACCAGTAAAGGTGGCATATGAACCAAATGAGCTTTGAGTTATGTCAAATTTTCAGCAGAAACTCACATCTTTTTCCATCTCCACTGAAGCCTACAAACTGAGGTTAAGAAATATTAGCCCAGATCTTGAGAGCAAGAGCTCACAAGGCAGATGAGAAGCTTCAAGGAGGGATAGCTTACATTCCTTTTAAAGGAAAGAACTTCCTTGCCAAATGCACAATAAAAAAACTTGTCAGGGAACAGGAACATCATGTATTCATGAAAGTAAAACTGGACTTAGGTGACACATTGAAAAACTGTTTAGAAGAGAGAGTTCAAGGATGCCTGGGTGACTCAGTGGGTTAAAGCCTCTGCCTTCGTCTCAGGTCATGATCTCAGGGTCCTGGGATCCAGCCCCACATCAGGCTCTCCGATCAGCAGGGAGCCTGGTTCCCCCTCTCTCTCTGCCTGCCTCTCTGCCTACTTGTGATCTCTCTCTCTCTGCCAAATAAATAAATAAAATATTTTAAAAAAAGAAAAAGAAGAGAGGGTTCATGCAGGGGAATACTGGATGGTGAAGAGGATCAGATTCCCTCTTTGGGTTCTACTATGTTTTTATTATGAAAAAATGTCAATACCAAGTCTAGGATTTTATAAGTCTCAATTCATTGAACTTTTTTACTTTTCTTAACTCGAGCTACACTCAAAAAGGTTAGCGTCTTACTATTTTCATTATAATCTGCACATCAAGGATGTATTCTTGGGTATGACTTTTTATTTCTTTTTCATATTTCTTCCTTAAAGAAGGTGGTTCTAGGTTCTTTAGTCAATCTTATTCAATCTTCATGCTTAATAGAGAAAAGCCATGACTACAATGACCTGGTTGTTGATGACAAAGTCTTTGTGTACAAGATACCTTTGTTCAGACTGACAGAGAAAAAAGTAAATTTCCAAGATGATTATGTGTTACTGAAGATTTAATAGTTGGGGCTTATGGAACTTGAACCAAATACCAATACTGCAGTTACCTGAGTGAATGATTCCTGGTAAGATCAGGCTGACGCTCCTGTAGAATTTCAAAGATGTTGGGTTGCCGCAGAAATGCAACAATCTTGTCATTGTAAGCTGAAAAAATCAGAAATTATAATAATAATTTAAAAATCTGTTATTAGGTTTATGCACATAAATCCAAACTTAAAGGTTTGGTTAATGTTCCTTGTATAAAAGTCACAGTATGGATCCACTACAGATGCTCAAATTCCAATTTGTGTCTACCTGTTACATGACTATTGGACTTAGATCTAGTAGGTGTGACTTAAGCACTAATTAAGCTCATCTGATAAGTCATATTTATTATCAAATTGCAGAATGAGATCACTAACAAGATTCTAGATATTGCTAATTTTTAGCTACTGCTTACCAAAAGCCTCATAAGCAACTGTTAGAAATGGAAAAGGATCTTCTGATTAAGTATCAGCCATCCAGAGAGGTAAAAAGGCAGAATAAGAGTTGCCCAAATACAAAAGCACTCTGAAAACTGAAGACATTGATAAAAGAAATTGAAGATGACTGACACAAATGAATGGAAAGGCATACCATGCTCATGGATTGGAAGTCTTAACACTGTTTAATGTACATACTCACCAGAGAACTCTACAGATTCGACAAAATGCCTACCAAAACACCAACATTTTTTTAAAAAACTAGAACAAACAATCTTAAAATTTGTATAGAACCACAAAAGACCCATAATAGCCAAAGCAATCTGGAGAAAGAACAACAAAGCTAGAGGTAGCACAATCCCAGATTTCAAACTAAATTACAAAGTTACAGTAGTTAAAACAGTGCAGTATGGGCACAAAAATAGACACATAGATAAACAGGACAGAGAGCCCAGAAACATAGCCATGTTTATATGGTTACTTAATCTACAATAAAGGAGGCAAGAACATACAATAGGGAAAAGACAGTCTCTTAAATGAATGGTGCTAGAAAAACTGGGCAGCCAAATGCAAAAGAATGAAACTGGCCCACTTTCTTATACTATACACAAAAATAAACTCAAAATAGGTTGAAGACCTAAATATAAAACCTAAAACTATAAAACTCCTAAAACATGGACAGTAATCTTTTGGACATTGGTCTTAGCAACATTTTTCTGGTATGTGTCCTCAGTAAGGAAAACAAAAGCAAAAATAAACTACTGGGACTACATCAAACTAAAAAGCTTTGCACAGCAAAGGGAACATCAACAAAATGAAAAGGCAGTATACTGAGTAGAAGAACATATTTGCAAATCATATATCCAATAAGAGTTTAATGTCTAAAATGTATAAACAACTTACCACCAGGCTCGCCTGAGCCTGATGGTGGGTATTGAGGAGGGCACGTATTACATGGAGCACTGGGTGTGGTGCAAAACAATAAATCTTGTAACACTGAAAAAAATAAATAAATTTTAAAAATTAAAAAATAAATAAAAAATAAAAATAAAATATATAAAGAACTCATTTAACTCAAAACCAAAAATCAAATAATCCCATTGAAAAATGGGCAGATGACCTGAATAGACATTTTCCCAAAAAAGACATACAGATAGCCAACAGACACTTGAAAATATGCTCAACATCACTAATTATCAGGGAATCCAAATCAAAACCACAGTGAGAAATCACCTCACTCCTGTTAGAATGGCTAGTACCAAAAAGACAAAAAATAACAAGTGTTGGCAAGGATGTGGAGAAAAGGGTACCCTTGTTTACTGTTGGTGGGAATGTAAATTGGTGCAGCCATTATGAAAAATAGTATGGGGGATCCTCAAAAAGTTAAAAATAGATATATCACAGGCTCTAGTAATTCCACTACTAGATATTTACCTAAAGAAAACAAAAACACTAATTCTAAAAAATGTATGCACCCCTCTGTTCATTGCATCATTATTTACAATAGCCAAGATAGGGAAGCAACATAAGTGTCCATTGATAGATGGATGAAGATGTGATTCTGTATGTAATTCTATATTTAATAGAATATTACCCTGCAATAAAAAAGAATGCAATGGTTTTTGTCCTCTACTAAAATGTAGAGGACAAAAACCATTCACAAATTTTACGGGGAAATAAATGCCATTAAGCCACATGTAGCTACTTACTAAATCAACTATACCAACAACTACAACACAATTGGCATTATCAACTATGTACATAACATCAAAAGAAAACTGTATCTTTGTCAAGTCTGGCTAATGTCCACAGAAACTTAAAAACAATTAATTATAATTCATTAAGAGCTCTAATAATCAATTTCTCTTTTGTCAAGAAAACTAATTTGTTTACTTAGGGTTATTCATCTTGATCATATCTGTTTCTAATCAGAAATATAGATATGTTTAATGTCTGGATTCTCAAACATCAGTGATCCTAGTTCAGGCAACACTCTGGTGTTCATAAATATGATCAAGGAGCATGCCTTACTTAAACTAACAAATCATCAAACAAAAGAAATACAATGCTCTAAACATTTGCCAGTTTAAATTCCTGCTGTATCAGGTTGCCTACGTATACAAAATTTTAGATGTGCATGAAACTTAAAAAATAAAATAAAAAATAAAAAACTTTAAAAATACTGTTAACATAGAATCTCCTTGCAAGCTTGAAGTGTACCTAACAATACATTTCATCATATATAATTAATGAAAACACTTAAATTTTTTTTTAAGAAAACACTTTTATAACTGAAATTTTGTCAGTGGGTTTTTATATTCCATCCACAGTCAGAGACTAGATAACTTTTTGAGCAACAATTTTATAAGATTTTAAAACTCTCTGTGCAGTATTTAATATCCTATTAGTAATGGCATAATAAAACAGACTATTGGACTTAGATCCAAGATTTCTTCTTGTCCAGTGTTTGCCAAACTTCTTTAGTTAAGTAATGCCATGGGCATTAAAGTATATAAATATAAAGTATATTTCATGTTAAAGTTTCCTTAAAGAAGTGAAAATTTTAAGGTAAAAACAGACCAATGGAGAGCTACTCAAATTTAAGATAAAGCAGGGAGCCAAACAGCCTCTTGCCATCTGTCTACTCCACCTGCCTTAGGGCTCCAGGTGTGAAAACTGATCTACTTCAACCTCATCAAGTGAATAATAACTCAAGTTGTCCTTTAGGCCTAATTGCCCTAATTCATTTATTTTTATTTTACAATTTTGGAGTCTCTTGCTGCCTTGTATTTGCTACAAATACCTAGCTCTTTACCAAAACCTTAAGAATGTGCCATCAGGGGCGCCTGGGTGGCTCAGTGGGTTAAAGCCTCCGCCTTCGGCTCAGGTCATGATCTCAGGGTCCTGGGATCGAGCCCCACATCGGGCTCTCTGCTCAGCAGGGAGCCTGCTTCCCCCTCTCTCTCTGCCTGCCTCTCTGCCTACTTGTGATCTCTCTCCTTGGCATCAAGTAAATAAATAAAATCTTTAAAAAAAAAAAAAAAAAAGAATGTGCCATCATTGTTTTCTTATTGTGATGTTAATCTAGGTTCACACACTATTTAAATTCGGTCCCAAGCATTAGATATATACTAAGTATATGCTTGTCCATTGCCTAATTTTAAATGACCACCTAATATATTTGCCTTAATAGCTTATTTTTCTTTAACCTCAACAATCTAATATAACAGCTTTCCTCAGAAAAGGTAGAGTAATGTAAAAAAAAAATCTCATCCCGTAGGATTTTACACGACATGAGTGCTTTGCGATTCAAATCAGTTTCTTAGGAATAATGAAACACTTCTCAGTACAGGGCAAACGTTTCAGGCTGACAGTGTGCATGATTCACACTGATAGGAAAAGCGAAGATAAAGATTTCTAGAAAGGGACGACATACCCACTGGAACCATGTCCTGGTACTGCGGCCTACTGACTGTATTGAACGTACTCGATGGCCTGGGAAGAACTGGTGGTCCTGTATGTCGAGAATCTTCTCCTACCTGCAAACAGAAGCATCATTCATGTTCTGCACCAAGACCCAGAATGGTTTAAATCAGCACACCAAGCCTAGTTGTTCAAAATACTTGACAACGAGCGTTAAGTGCCAAATGACCAGAAAAGACACCACCTGAGGAGCCGACACAGGGCTCTCAAGAGCTCTGCTTTAGTGGCTGAATTGGAGGGAGGGGTTGGGACGTCCGTGTCCTTGAGAGGGGCTGGGGCAGTGACTATTTACCAGTTGGTTCCATATGCTTACAATTACTGGGGTTGTAGAAGCTAAACAGCAGACCTGTTTACCAGGAGTAACCTCTGCTTTGACAGAACCCAAACCTGCAGCAATACATCGGAGAGAGAACCCAGGAAGTACAGTACCAGGTTATCCCCTCTTTTGACCGAGGCAGGTCAGGGAATTCCCTGCACAGCGGAGGCTGAAGAGCAGTCAGCTTCGTGTGGGGTTCTGAGTCGGTGTGTTATCTCCTTAGAAGCAGTTTTACATGCCTATTAGAGCATCCAGAACAACAGCTCTTTCTGGTTTGAACCTCCCACACCAGGGAGCTAATCGTAGCAGGTGTGAAAGCTAAATAGGGTTGCCCCGACCTGAATTATTTATTGTACCTATTACAGATTTAGAAACTCATACCTACAAGTCGAACAACCAAAATGCCCTTTAATAGTCTCAGTAAACTCTAGCATTTGCTTTAGCTTCTGTTTGAGCATCCCCCTCCCCATTGTATTACAGAAGGCTTTTCAGACAACAGTAGAAAGGAAGTATTGGAGAGTAAGAGGGGAAAAAAGGCAAAACAATGACTGGATTTATAAACTGGTACCTTTAAAATAGAGCTTCTTTGCCCACTCATTCAAAATTCACAGCCATTTTATCACATTGTATCTGTGAGGTGTTCAGTGAGGGTTTTTTCTAAAGGCCCTAAAACTAAAAATACCATTCCCGCTCCACACAGCTTGCTTATCCCTCAAGAATACTCTCACTCTGTCTTCAGAGTGTAGTTCAAACAGCTCCTCCTCAATGAAGCCTTCCCTTCTGTTCAGACTGACTTTAAATGTTCCCTTCTCTGGGGGCGCCTGGGTGGCTCAGTGGGTTAAAGCCTCTGCCTTCGGCTCAGGGCATGATCTCAGGGTCCTGGGATCGAGCCCCACATTGGGCTCTCTGCTCAGCGGGGAGCCTGCTTCCTCCCCCCCCCCCCCCCGCCTCTTTGCCTACTTGTGATCTCTCTCTCTCTGTCAAATAAATAAATAAAATCTTAAAAAATAAATAAATAAATGTTCCCTTCTCTGAGCTCCCACAGCACTTGATATACACTTTTTAAGCAGCTGCCAATATTTCTGTTTTATAAAGTGTTTTCATTCATATTTTTATTCATTTGTATCATAGTTAGTTTCATATATTTGCTCCTTAATAACAAAAAGGAACATATGTTATTTGTATCCTTCACACCAACCACTATGTTTCTACACAGTCAGTATTTGCTAACAATTACTCTGTTGGATGGAAGATATATCAACATTTCTACCACCTGTAATATTTGCTAAATAAGGATAAGAGAGTAGATAGAAAGACTCCTGCATATGACTAGAAGTTTCTCACGCTGCTTCTCTTGAATTATTGGCTTTGAAGAATACACTCAGCCGCTCTCAGAGAAGACTCGATCATTAACAACATCTTGTTTGCAAGTCACAGAACTTATCAGTTTGATATGTGAACATATACGTTCCCTCCTGTCAGTATGTGGTCATGCATCATTATTTCCCAGAACAGACAAATGTCTTCTCTTCAACACCTCACTTCCTCGAACCAGACTGTCAGACGGGGGGGGGGGCGGCGGGCGGTGTATTGAGGGGGGACAAGGCCAGATAAGCGTGTGGAGTACTGTGGGCTGCGCCAGAAAACACATTCGCATCAATAGTCTGACAAGGCCAGGACTGACTGCTGAGTCTTTATGGGGTTATCTCTGTTCCATGGCTCAGTCTCCATCAACATGAAGAGATACCCTCACTTAAATTCGAATGGGTACCTTAGGATCCCTCTACCACAACAGGCTATTACTAGACCATGAAAATAACTCAAGTGCTGAGGCAGAGGAATTGAAAAAAAAGAGGGTAGCTGTTAATCTTATGCACAGAGTCCCGACCAGACCCAGCAGCTGGCTCCATACTGTGAAGTCAAGATAAGACAAGTGGCTAAAGTGCACTGTCCTTGTGATAAAGTCAGGCAGGGCCCTAATTATGGTACTTATCACACAGGAGGTCCAAAGGTGAGAGGTCTGTTCTGCTTTTAAGATGAATGCTGTTCGCATCATCCAGTTCACCACTAATGGTTTCCATGGCAGCAAAGTAAAGATTTACTAACTATTCATAAAACATAAATATTTCTGTGCATATGTCATCCTGCAATAGACTTACATATCACTTTTATATGAGGTTCTCAAGTATGTTCTTCTATGTCTGTACTTAAAATCAGCAAACACACAAGTATGTAAATCATGAAGGGAAATTCCAAAAGTAGAATTTTGATGAATCAAATCCAGATATTTATCACATTCATAATTTTTCTTATAAGAGAGGCTACAAAAATATTTGATCTACAATATAAAACTGAAAATATAATATGCACACAGACATGGAAAAGGCATGCTGGAAAAGCATCTTAATTTTTTTTGCTTGAGAAAAATGTATACCAAGCAATGATAATCATTCAAGGCATAAAGCCAATATTAAAAAGAAAAAAATTTGACTTAAAACATTCCTTTTATTTAAGCTAGTAGAGAAAAAAGAAAACAGGAAGTAATTATTTCGTTTTTCTTTTCTTTGTTTTTGGTTAGGCTATTCGAGAGCCCCCATGTGGTTACCACAGGTCTCTGCAATCCAGCAAAGTTAGAGCGAAGTAGAGTTGTTAATTCTTAATTCTGCCCATTTTCTCTGGGCTCTTACAGCACATGAATCAACTCTCAGATATATGGTGACTTTAAAGAATATTAGTGAGGACACCACAACCCCATAACATTGGCTTAAGATTTTAATCCAATTCAAAGACCCTCATTTAAAAAAATTCCCCAAGGGGTGCCTGGGAGGCTCAGTCGGTTAAGCATCTGCCTTCAGGTCAGGTCATGATCCCGGGGTCCTGGGATTGGGGCCCACATTGGGCTCCTTATGCGGTAGGGAGTCTGCTTCTCCCTCTCCCACTCCCCCTGCTTGTGTTCCCTCTCTCTCTCTGTCTCTCTCTGTCAAATAAATAAATAAAATCTTTTAAAAAAATATTAGTCAATAAAGATTAAAAAAAAAACAAAAACCCTCCCTGCATGTAACTGAAATTTAGCCCACTGAAAGTTACATTTTGAACCTTTTGCAGTTCATAAGCGTGATGACTGTGGTGTTCACGCCCTTGTATGACAAGAGCCTCCCTCAAACTTTGTTATGACTTGGTACATTATCCGTCTGATGTGAAAAATAAAAAGTTATATTTATTTTTGTCCTATGAAGCTGCCCTTAGGTAAGCAAAAGGGTTTACCATCATTCTCTCTGGAACATTTCGTAACATTAAGAATTTTCTCTCACCATCTTCTGAATGTAAAAAATTTTCTACACTCTTCCATCTTTCCTCCTATATCTGTCTTTTAAAATTTGTAAATCAGGCTCTATGTATTTCCACAGAAGCCCTGTCCACATTCCAACACTTTCCAGTCTCCAAATGATAATTTCTAAACCAAACAAGGAAAACAAAGCAATACTAAAAAGCCAGCCCATTTCCACAGCCACCACATCCCTGTGGCTTCCATGAAGCGCTTCCCGAGGGCGTGCGGGACTCACCTCGCCTGCGCTGTGACTGCGTTGCCTCGTCAGGTGCTGCCGGTGAACCAGCGCGCTTGTGGGTCTACTGCTCTGGAGCGGGAGCCGGGGGTCGATAAAGGTGGTGGTGCGGGAGTTGTGGTCGACAAAAAATGCCTAGGAAACAATCCCCTCAGTCAGTAGTCAATTCGTGCCATGCACTTGTCTTCACTGACCTATCATTGCATGTGTTCAGGAAAAGGCTGACTTTCAGGTAATGATCTTGGCTCCATTTTCTCATAATTTTAATCTTTGGGGAGCATTATTCCTGGTTTTAGGAAATACAGTCATCAAAGACAGGATCTTAGAAAGGAGCCATATGAAAGGACACTTGGGCTTCTTTTCACTGGTGCTCTTTAAGCTGTTACTGCTATCAATGGTTATTACAAAGTTTTTATCACCTGACACTTGAGCCTCATTGAGGTCTCCCACACCGTCAGCCCCGGCTCCCCACTTTCCCAGAGTAGTGTCTCCTCCATTTGTCCCATCCCAACCTGATGACCCTGCTATTATTTCAGGGCTTTCTCTTGCACATGCTAAGTATTAACTGTCTTCGTTCCACATCTCTACAACTTTATTCATTTAACCAGTACCTCAGTACCAAATATCCTTTCTAAATGCTTGATTACACCGCCACTCCAATCCAAAGCTTCCGCTGGCTACCCATTATCTCAAAAAAAAAACCCGTTCTGACTCTTTGGCAGTTTTCCAAGATTTTAAAATCTCCTTCTCATTTGCCTTTCCAGTGTTAAGTATGGAATGCTTACACATTTCATACAAATTCTATCACCTACGATGACTTTGGGCCAGCCAAAAAGTTCTCCGAGCTGTAGATTTCTTATAAAAACATGTCTCCTTCATTCATAATAAACATTTCTCCCCCATACTGTGAAAGGAGGGAGCAACCATGTCTATGGTGTTTACTGCAGAATCCCTGATGATGTAAATCATGAATGAGCATAAACCGTTTCCCTCACTGCTGCAGTAAGGACTGACTATAATGCAGAAAAGCCTTTTAAAATTCTTTTTGTTTGTTTAATTTTGAAGCTCTACACCAGTGCTATTTATCATTGTCATTAGGAGACAAAGGGTATAAATCTTCAAAGTAAAATTCGCTCTAGGGAATAACGAAGCCGATTATCTCAAGGACAATTAGAAAATGTAAGTTTTCCATGATCAGATAAAGTTTATTAGGTCATCAAGATAAAAGAGACTATTAGGAGAGCTGGGAGACACATTACCTATTAGTCAAGTGTCAGGGCACATGATATATGCCAATAACCTAAGCAAAAAGAACTGACTTCTCAAACTGATGGAGCTCAGTTAACTTCCTAAAGACTAGGAAGGAAAACACCTAAGCAAATCCCAGGTTTAGATGGTATATTTATGTCTATTAAAAAAAAATCACCTTCCATTATGAAACAAAATCTTTCTATATATACATACTCAGGAAACAGGCAAAACAATTCGTAGGTAGCTCCCAAATAGGAAAAAAAACCTTCTTTGTTACGATGATAACTTTAAGCAGTAGATGCACTAGCAAACAAAGCAGAGAAATATACTGATTGAGAATCCTGCCAGTCCTTCCCTCCCTCCTTCTTTTCTATTAATTAAATTAAATTAATTGATTAATTTTTTTATTATGTTCACTTAGCCAGCATATAGTACTGTATGCTGGCTAGTCCCTTCTTTCAATATCTGATTTCCAGGTACAAAGACTGAATTAAGTGGAAGTCGTGTAGGAGATGATGCCATCAGTGTCATATCCCTGGATAACGCTCCCTTTTCCCTAACATGTCAGGTGGAACATCTGTCTTCTCTGATCTTGTAAAAAACAAAACAAAACAAAAGAAAACCCTAAAAAAACAAAAACCACCAATGCTAAACTCTATATAGGCTTATATTGGCAGTTATATTGGTCCCAAATGTCACCCTGGTTCCCATTTGATTAGGACTTCTAATACACTTATACATCATTTCTGCCACTATTCAAAATGTCATACAATAGTAATTATTTTTACAAATAACATTTCAAAATAATAAATATCATAATCAGCCACATACCTTTATGAAATTAAGATTAAGTTTTTATTACTAAAACAATAATATAAGCTATGTTTTTTAAGGGAAAAATACAAAGAGTATAAAATAGAATTGCCTATTTACTCTACCTAATTTCTTAGGAATGTTTTGAAGGGATGGGTAACCATTTAGAAGTAACAATGATGCACTTGTAATTATAAGGACAAATGGGTGTGTACATCTAGGTCAGCTGTGATTTACATGCAGTGTCATAGTATAATTTGATGTTAAGAGGCTTGTCTAAAACTAATTCTCTAAAGAATTATACTGTAAATGCCTTGAGGGAAAGGACTCTTTCTTACTCATCCTGTTATCCCCATAAGTTTTGGGACTGCATCTGGGGGAAAGGTGGGAACTTAGTAAATAACTAAAATGCTAATATCTTGACTAAAGTACAGAGACAACTCACAATGAACTAATCAAGTAATAAAAGTCACGTTCTTTTACATAAGCATAGAAATACTTAAAGATCTTTAAAAAATAAATGAGGTGTGTGTGTGTGTGTGTGTGTATGTGTGTGTTAGGTAAAAAGCATGGAGAGTTAAAGAGTATAAAACCACAGATAGGATAGAAGTTTTTAAAACATCCCATTGTGGATATGAATAAATTACCAAGTTAAAACTTGAGAAGTGGGAGGCAAAGTTGTAATTAAATGGTTGGGATCTAAAAAAAAGACAAGGCTGGTTCTGAGCACTAGCTCCACCACTTACTAGTGACATAACCTTGAGCAGACTACTTAACTTTTTTAAACCACAATTTCTTTTCTGTGAAATGGAATAACACCAACATCAAAGGAAGCTTAAATGAGATGGTTCTTATAAATTTTTTTAACATAGTATCTGTGACCTCTTAAATGTTACTATTATTAGTACTAATAATAAGTTTTAAGGTTCTAAGACGTTTTTCCCAGGATCACAATGCTTCTTGCTACATAAGGCTCAAAAAAATTGAGAACCATGGAAACCAGATTTCTTGAGCTCTTCGTAAGTGTATGTGGCCCAGACTAAGTTATGGTCAATGAGATGTAAACAGAGTGTCACATGATATTTCTGGAAAACTTCCTTACAAGGAGATTTTTACAAGGCCAAGCCCTCCTCTGTCTTTCATTTTTTCTGCTCCTTGAGATGAAGATGTAATTCATGGAGCTCCAGCAGCCATACAGAACCATAATGATGAAAGAAGACCGAGCAAAAATTGGAAGAGGCCAAGGCTCTTACACCTTAAAAGCCCCCAGACTACCTACCTCTGAACTCCTTTATGTGAGTGAATAAAATCTTATATATTAAACTTTGCATGGGTCTCTGTCACAAGGAAGCTAGAACAAATCCTAACTGATACACTGAAGTCTCCACGATGCAGAGGAAATTTCTAAAATTCAAAGCATAGAAGAACACATAAACCAGCAACCGCCATTATAATAAAGATTTTCATTATTTGGTGAATAATGATATCTCATTGTTGTTCACTTTCAATATAGTTGGGTAACAGTTCTGATTTAAGTGAGATGTATATTTGGGAATATACAAATCTGGGATTTGAACTTATCTTTCTGTCTGACTCTAAAGCCTAATGAGTAGTAGTACCTTTTTCCCCTTGGTCTCCTTTTCATATATCTTTTTGTCTCCATTCTGCTTTCTGCTCCCTATCTTTTCCTTTTCCTGTTCCTCCCACTCACCTCATACCTTACATTGTACATGATTTTAGAAAGCATTTAAGTATTTATTGAATTAGGCTGGCCATAAGAGCCACTCACAGTGCTGGGCCTTAACACTGTTTCACCACCGAAAAAGCTGCGACTGATGTCAGACAGGAAACTACATACTCTCCCCAGTCTGCATTCACTGACCAGTTGGAGGCATGGCTCCGGGTGGGGGACAGGTGCTATTTGTATCACAAAGGGTTCAGTTTCAGAGAAAAATAGAATGTGCATATTGTTGACACATGTTTTTTAAGTCTGCCAAGTACTTGGGGAGAAAGGTCTTGATTAAGACCTCTATCAAAATCCTATCACCAGGGCTCTAACAGAATGCAGTGCAAAGAAACAATTACTTGGCACGTATTTTGCCTTTGCCCCACCCACTGTGTGACCAAGGACAGGTTTCCCTGGTACTTTGCTTTGTCCCCATAAAGGGGACTACTCAGGTCACAGCTGAGTTGTAAAAAAATGTATTCTACTTTAGAGAGAAAGGCATGGAAAAATTACTGTGTAAAATTTAGGTTTGCCATTTCTATTTGTGACACACAAATCAATTATGTCAGAAAAGTGGATCACTTTCCCACAGGATATCCTAAGTAGTTCAAGCCAGTAATGCAGCTGACCTAGTACTTTTTTTTTTTTTTAATTTGGGTCATTTTTTTATGTCACCATCTTGAATAGCCTGCCTTTATTTATGGAAGCACTTAACATGTTTTAGTAGATTCTGTGTGGGTAAATAGCATGTTGAGAATGTAGACTATATGGAAAAAAAACCAATTGTATCAAAAAATGGGTCTTTTTCAGATTAGCCATAGCAAAGCAAATTTCAAACAACATAGATTCCCTACTGTTAAGTTTATTAAGGAAATTGACTCAAGCTTCACAGTGCTGGACCAACTAAGACTAACAACACAGTCAAAAACTGGAAGGAATGCAAATACACAAACTCAAATCTCATTTGAAAAACTTCTTCCCTTTCATTGCTTCAGGGCATGGTCGAGTCAGGAAATATGGGCTTGTTGGAGCCAAGTGGTATTTTAGTGAGGCCAAACAAAATATGCTTCTCTCTTTACACAATTCTTTCTTTTTATTTTTTTAAGCTTCTATTATTTTAAGAAAAGAAAAAGCCATCAGTATTTGTGAAGAAATACCAACCTCAGGCTCAACAAATCTAAGTTACAGAAGTTTGAAATTGTTTCCAGTTAACATTCTGCCAAACCAGGAATCCATATTAAAAGACCATGTAAACAAAATAAAACAAGCCCTTGTAACTATGCTACACAAAGAAGGTCAGATCTTCTATCTTCTTCTAAAGAGCTATGGAAAAAGCAGGCAGTTCAAGATGGTGTCACAGTAAGATCCTGAACTACTTCCTCCCATAGAGACGAATCTACAGCTACATATGAAACAATCTCCTCTGAAAAGAACAAGAGAACTAGCTAAACAGCTACTCCACAAACAGAGAATGAAAGGGTCACACAGGTGGGTAGGAGAGGCAGAGGTCTTGCCAAAAATTCCACCCCCAGTGTAGCAACCATTGGGACGGGGTTCACAATGGAACTCTTCAATGAAGGGTTTTTGCCTCACATCAGGCACCCAAGCCCTTGGAACCTACACTAGAGAGACAGGCTCCCAAGACATGTGGCTTGGAAAACCAACAAGACATATCCATAGGAACCATAGGGCTGTAGGGAACAGAGATTCTGCTCTTAAAGGGCTTGTGTGCACTCACTTGCCCTGGGATCCGGCACAAAAATAGCAGTTTGGAAAGAGCCTAGACCATATGTGAAGAAATTCATTTATTAATCTCAAAGCATCTGCCAGAGTGCAAAAGCTTGTTGGGACTCTCTCTAGGAACGGAGGTACTCATGGATGCCATTTTCCACTCTCACTTTGACTTGTTAGGGCCAACCCTCCACCCCAACCCTGTCTTATTCCCTCACACTGCTACTGCCACAGGCCAGAGACAGCAGGTGAGCACTGCATCCCTTCTCACTGCTTTTGCAGCCGTGTCTCCTTTCCAGCTTCCCCCATAGCTCTCCAAAGCCAGTGAGTGTAGGCAGCCCACACAGGGGAGACCCACTGAGTACTTGGTTCTGGTGACCAGGGGAGATTTCATTTCTGGACCCCACAGAGCTGAAACAAATAGAGAGGCAATTTGAAAGATAATCAAGAACTAGGGCAAGTTTAAATAATAAGGTTAATTGCCCCCTCAGGGATACCCCTTCAAGACTGGGAGAGACAACTGTTTTGTCAAACACATGGAAACAGAGTTAAGCAAAATGAAGAAACAGAAGAATATGTTCCAAGTGAAAGAACGAGATAAAATTCCAGAAAAACACATTAATGAAATGGAGATAAGTAATTTACCTGACAAAGAGTTCAAAGTAAGGGTCAAAAGATGCTCACTAAACTTAGGAAAATGGATGAACATTGAGAAAACTTCAACAAAGAGAAAGAAAATAAGAAAACACCAAAGAGCAGTCACAGAGCTGAAGTATACAATAACTGAACAATAACTGAATACAATAGCTGATACACATTATAGGGGTTCAACAGCAGACTAGATGAGGCAGAAGAATCAGTAATTTAGAAGATAGGGTAGTGGGACTCACTCGAATGGAGCAATGAAAAGAAAACAAAATGTTTTTAAGTGAAGATAGCTTAAAAGAAAAAAACAAAAACAAAAACAAAAAACAAAAAAAGATAACTTAAAAGACCTTTGGGATAACATCAAGTCAAATAACATTTGCATTTTAGGGGATACTAGAAGGAGAAAAGAGAAAAAAATCCATTTGATCTAGCAGTTCCACTTCTGACTATTTATCCAAAGAAAATGAAAACACTAATTCAAAAAGATATGTGCAGCCCCATGATTATTGTAACATTATTTACAATTGCCAAGTATAGAAACAACCTACCTGCCCACTGATGGACGAATGCACAAAGATGTGGTATAGATTATACAATGCAATACTATTCAGCCAGAAGAAAAGAATGAAATCTTGCCATTTGTGGCAACATGAATGGACCTCAAGGGTATTACGCTAGGTGAAATAAGTCAGACAGAGAAAGACAAATACTGTGTGATTTCACTTAAACGTGGAATAAAAAACGAACAAACAAAACAAAATTTGTAGATAACAGAGAATATATTAGTGGTTGCAAGAGCAGGCACAGAGGGTGTAAAATGGGTGAAGGAGTTCAAGAGATACAAACTTTCAGTTACAAAATATGTGTCATGGGATAAAATGTATAGCATGATGACTACAGATAATCATGCTGTTTTGCAGATTCGAAAGCTGTTAAGAAAATGAATCTTAAAAGTTCTCATCACCAAAAAAATGTCTGTAACTTTGTATGGTGATAGATGGTAACTACACTTATTATGGTGATCATTTTGCAATGTATACAAATGTGAATCATTATATTGTATGCCTGAAGCTAACATAATGCATGTCAATTACACTTGAATTTAAAAGAAAGGGAGAGCTATGGAAAAAAAAGAAGAACAATTTATGTTAGAAGCACTCCATATGGAATCTGTTCTTCTGGCTTCTCTACTAAGTCTTAGAAATGCTCAAAAAAAAAAAAAATGTATTTACTCACACAGTCTCTCCATTCCAAAATATAAAGCACTTCTCAGCTCCTTGCTCCCTCCCTAGTATTTCTCCAATTATTAGGAATAAATCCATTATTATTTTCTCTATATTAAATCCCAACAGAACTCTTAGCAATAGCAGAAATGAAAAGGCTAAATGATATAGTTTATTATAAGTAAAAAATAGTCATGCTAACGTTTTCCACCACTTAGTTCATTTGGAGGGAGTGAGCCCAAACATTCCATGCCATCTGCATTAGTCACAAAAAAAGTTAAAGCAGGTTATATTGTTAAACTACTATGATCAGAGACTTAAAGCTTCAAGGAGCCAAAACAGGAAGACATGGTGCTCAGGCTAGAGTTCTGGAACAGCTGGTCAGTTAGCAGATGTGGATAAGTCCGATATTCCCAATACTTCAAATACAAAATGTTAGTGAAAGGATATTTTATGTGTTGGGAGTGGTGGTATTTAGGTTTGGAAATATCATAGGAGAGCCAGTGATATGCTAGGGATGGTGTCTATCAGCTCATGACAGCTGATTATGAAATTTTAAGGGAATATGCTGACAGCCTGAAATGGGCTATGGTGGGAGAATTTACCCCGGTGGAAAGTGGCAAATGCTACAAATCAGCTTTCCTCAACACTTCCCCTGGAGAGCCGGTTTTTAAAATTTACAATAGAAGACTGAGGATGGAGTTATCCAAATCAATCCATTTTAGGTACAGCAGGGAGTCACTGCCATGAAATTTTAAAATAGCATATTATATTTCATAAAAAAGATCCAATACAGATCGCAAAGACAACTGTTTAAAAATAAGAGAAAAAGTCCATCTCCATACTTTGGTAGTTCCTTCAAGATTCCACGAGTCTAGCATTTTACTCAGAAATATACTCACAAAACCAATCTCTGTTCTCTTTTCTCCTTTAAAAAGGTACACTGCCCCAGAAGTAGTCTTTCCTGTTGAGTTCTATGTGTATTGACGTGAGTTAGTACTTAATCTAACACCTTTTTACCCTGCTAAAAATCAGCAAGTCATAGTTTAAAAACGCACATGCTATTTACAAGTTTAGAATTTAATTCCATCTCCACCTGGATTGCAGTATAACTTCAGGTTATTAAAACAGGTAGCCACTACAAAGAGATATTGTTTCAAAGCAATTAAAGAGATGTGCCACAAAACTAACAAATGGGGGTGCCTGGGTGGCTCAGTAGTTAAGCGTCTGCCTTCGGCTCAGGTCAGATCCCAGAGTCCTGGGATCGAGCCCCGCATCGGGCTCCCTGCTCGGCGGGAAGCCTGCTTCTCCTGCTACCAGTCCCTCTGCTTGTGTTCCCTCTCTCGCTGTGTTTCTCGCTGTCAAATAAATAAAAAAATCTTTAAAAAAAAAAAAAACTAACAAATGTACTCATCAAACTAACAAAAAGCGTGTTTTTCAAAGTGTAGAGCTTATCCTAAGATATTTTAGGGATTCACTTGAGACTTCCAAATTCTAAGTTGCATTTTACTCATTGAAATGAACTTGACCCCATAAATTGTAGCTATCAGCTTCATGTGGGATACAACCAAAATCTGTCATCACCGGGTCAACTTCTACAGCCACATCAGCTATTACGGTCTTGTAAAATGAGAATCCTTCAGTAGGCTCACACTGTAATAAATTTCACTACAAAAATATTTGTTCTCTTTTCAAAATCTATCATTATAACCATAACTGCTACTTGCCATGATCATCTAAGTTGGGTATTTGGACCATTCTGCTACTCAAGCCCCCAATCTGATATCCAAAGTCACAAAACTCTAGGGTTACCAAGTTTGGATATAGAAATGGATGTCAATTTAGTTAGGAGATGGAGCATAAGATTTTTATAGGAAAAAAACCACAAGAAACCGTGGGAGAAAACATTTCACTTTAAATAAAAAAGATGATTAGCATTTTTATTTAAAAAAATGAAGTTTATGATATTATTACTTTTAAAGTTCCAAGTTTCTCAGTATTTCAATTTAGGCCCATGTAGAATGAGCTGGGAAAAACACTTGTATTATACTGCTTGAGAGTACAAAACAAAGAGGCAAGGGGAAAAAAAAAGTTATTTCATATTGAACATCTGGAAGGGGGGCCAAAAACTAACATTCTTTTCTAAAAATTAAACCAAACAATAAGCTCATTGTGTGAACTTAAGAAGTGGCTTTATAGTATCTTTCTAATTATCCATACCATTTTGCATCATTCTTCTGTTATCCTTAACCCTCTGCAATAGTTTCTGGTAATACTTCACTGACGTGAGTCTCTGATAGTTCATTTCATGTCAGTTTTACTAGGCCACCAGGTACCCAGACATTTGGCCAGACATTGTGGGTGTATCTGTGAGTGTGTTTCTAGATGAAATTAACAGTTGAATCAGGAGACAGAGTGAAGCAGATGGTCCTCCCTAATGTGGTCAGGCCTCACCCAATCAACTGAAGAGCTCTATAGAACAAAAAGCCTGAGAAGAGGTAAATCCATCTGCCTAACTGAATTGGGATATTGGTGTTTTCTGGCTTTCAGACTCAGACTGAAACATAAGCTCTTCTTGGGTCTTGAGCCTGCTGGGCTTTGGATTGGAACTTACACTATTAGCTCTCATGTATGTATCACACACATAACACACAAAGAGAGAGAGACAGAGAGAGAGAGAGAGAGAGAACATAGGTTATATAGAGTCTCTTAAAATTTGCCCATTACTTCTTCATAGGAATCAAACACACCTTCCTGGTGTATTCCTACCTCCATGACTTCATTGAGGGTGTTTTTCCTCTCCATCCCCTATTTTCTCTTTTCTACAATCTCTTTTTATCAAAATCATACTCATATTTGAGGTTCTGTTGTAATGCTACCTTTGCTAGAAAAACTTACCAGGTATCCCATGCCAGGAATAGGACGTCCTGCACTGGACCACTGCAGACGCTATACCAGTGCACATTGCACATTCTTTTACAGTCCAAATGAGAAGCATTAGGGGTAAACAGTCTGAGGGAGGAATGTCTAGTGGCTTTACACAGGAAGTGCATGATTCTGTGCAAAGGGATCTGATTTCAGTTCCAGTTTTACTTATCTTGCTGAGAATGTTTTCCAACCTTACTTTCATGACGACGGTTGACAGAGAATGTAACCACCAGAGTAAAGGCCACTGATCTGGCAAGAGAACAAATCTACCAGGATGACTGCGCTATCCACTGTAGAAAAACAGATGGCTCTGGTTGTTATACAGTTTTAAGGCAGAAGCAAACACCTGAGGGCAGACCACCCTTCAGTGTCATGAACAACATGGACAACAAAGAGCAATGGCAAAAGGAACACCATTTTGAAGAAACCATTCTTTAACCGTGGTTAAAGGAGATCAGGAGCATGTTAACAGGAGGAATGGGACATTGCCCAATCCTATAGTATATCTTTTCAAAAGCCATTGTACATTTCCTATTAAAGATATGGCCATTAACAACAAATCGTTATCATTTTCATAAAATTCTAAATTGATGAAAGTCTTAGTTATTGTACCATATAGACTTTTGCTTTAACCTAACCATTCAAATCAATATTTTGGCAAGGTGGGCAGCAATAATCAGGTAAGCAACCCTCCTGGCTAAAAATAAAACAAAATGGTTCATTTTATTTTGTAGGTATCTGTATATTCCATATCTTTGTTTTCTCCAAACTAAATCATAAATCTCTAGAGGTTTATAATCATACAGTTTTTATCTTCTATACTGTAAGTCAGGGAATATTAAACCAATGACTGATTATTATAATCTGAAAAGTTTTTCTTCCACTTGTAATCCCACCATTATCTAAATTGAAGCTAACCATAGCCACAGGAGCTGGAAAGGACAGGTTACTAACCCTCACTTCAGAGGAAACTGAGGTTCACAGAGGTCAGATCAGATCTGGAGGATCCAAAAATCTTGACCTCACTGCAGCATAATTTTCTCAAATCCATCAAATTAACAATGGGAAGAAAGAAAGAGAGAAAGTAAGAGTGAAAAAGGAAGGAAGGAAGGAAAAAAGGAAAGAAGGAAAAGAAGGAAAGAAGGAAGGAAGGAAGGAAGGAAGGAAGGAAGGAAGGAAGGAAGGAAGGAAGGAAGGAAGGAAGGAAGGAAGGAAGGAAGGAAAAGGAAAGAAAGAAAATGTTCCTAGGTTAAATAAATTTGGTTTTCCTTATTAAAGTACATATTTGTCTTCCAGATATATTATCCCCATGAGCATATACTAATGATCAAACCTAGCCAAGAACCAGAAGCATTTTAAACAAGTCACATTTTAATGCTATTGATGCATATTTCTTGCAAAAATATAAAACATTTATATTAACACTGTATCCAGATCCCAAATTATCCTTGCTTTTCACACTCCTGAGAGTGTACAAAAATTTAAGAATTATTACAATAAAAAGCAAGCAGAACTTTTTTTTATACTGGCCCACTTTCTTTACTTATGTTTCATTTCAAAATGAGGCAAATCAAAATGTGTCCTATATGTTAGGTGAAAATCCTGGCCTTAAGTCCAACAAATAAACACAGAGGTTGATAACAGTTTCATAAGGATGATCCTACAAAAACCTTTGCTTAGTTGCCAATCCCACCATTACAGAATCAAAAGAATTAAGAAAATAGAATAATGGAACAAAATACTGATTAGAACAACTATAGAACTTTGAACAAGAGACTCTTCCAAATGTAATTGGCCAAAAGAAGTACATTACATATTTGATGTCAAATTCAGTTCTCAAACCATATCATCTAAATTTCAAAACTGAAGAATCATGGATTTATAGAATCTATGAGCTGAAAAGGAAATCTTGGCCTGTCTCTAATCTAACCTATTAATTTTTAAAATAGCTTTACTGAAATATAATTCAGATACATACGACTAATTCATCCATTTGAAGTATATTACTTACAGTAATATATACACAAGTATATATACTTGGTGTACAACTATCACCATAATCTTTGAACATTTTCTTCCCACAAAAGAAACCCCTAATACCCATTAGCATTCACTCCCCATCCCACCTCCAACCCAAGGAAACCACCAATCTACTTTGTATTGCTATAGATTTGTCTATTGTGGTTATTTCATACAAATAGAATCATACAGTATGTGATCTTTTGTGATTAGTTTCTTTCATTTAACAAACATTTGCAAGGCTCAATCCAGGTTGAATATTCCTTTGTATTGTCAAATAACATTCCATTGTATGGACCTAGCCCATTTGTTTATCAATTTATCAGTTGATAGACATTTGGGTTGTTTCCACCCTTTGACTATTACAAATAATGCTACTATGAAACATTTGTGTGCAAGTTTTGAGAGGAAGTATACTTTCTTTTCTCTTGGGTATATACATGGTCGTGGAATTGCTGGATTGTGGGGCAACTCTGCACAACATTTCTTTAGAAACTGTCAAATTGTTTCCAAAATGCCTCTACGTTCCCACCAGCAATGTGGGAGGGTTCCAATTCTCCACATCCTTGCCAATATTTATTATTTTCTAGATTTTTTTTATGGCCAATTAAATAGGTCCATAGTGGTCTCACTGTAGTTTTGATTTTCACTTTCCTAACAACTAATGATATCAATGAAAAAGAATAGTCTTCAACAATGGTCCAAAGACCTGGATGTCCACAGGCAAAAAAAAAAAAAAAAAAAAGAAATTGACCTCATGCCATACAAAAAAAGTAACTCAAAATGGATCCTAGATCTAAATGTAAGAGCTAGGGGCACCTGGGTGGCTCAGTGGGTTAAGCCTCTGCCTTTGGCTCAGGTCATGATCTCAGGGTCCTGGGATTGAGCCCCGCATTGGTCTCTCTGTTCAGCAGGGAGCCTACTTCCCCCTATCTCTTTGCCTGCCTCTCTGCCTACTTGTGATCTCTCTGTCAAATAAATAAATAAAATATTATAATAAATAAGTAAGTAAGTAAGTAAATAAATAAATGTAAGAGCTAAGACTGTAAAACTCTTAGAAGAAAACACAGGAGTCAATCTTTGCCATCTTGTGTTAGGTAACGTTTTCTTAGATATGACACCAAAAGCATAAAGCAACAACAACAAAAAATACAAATAAACGGCTATATCAAAATTGAAATTTTGTGCTGTAAACAGAAACAAAACAAAATGCAAAGCTACCAGTAGACTGTGAGGTCAACTATGTACCGGTTCACACTCAAGGTTCTTTACAACGCCTACAACTTTAGGTTGAAACCCCAAAGAAGTCTGAAACCCTCATCAAGTAAAATGGACAGTTGCGTTGCCTACATAGTGGAGATAAAGTTTACCTCTATGGAAACTTTTATAAAGGCTATGAGATAGAACTTGTTCCTAAGAATACATTGTAACTCTTCTTAAATAGTGTCCTAAATGGAACTAAAACTTTTCTCAAGGTCCAGGATTATTAATAAGCAGCTCCCTCCTGAAGTGGGTCTGGCATGTTATGACTGGCAGGAAGGGACTGCCACAGTATGTACACACAAGCTCCTGACCACCTTTAGTGAAGGGTACAAAGTGACTTAGCAAGTTAAGCCTCAGAGCAAAAATATATGGCAGCATTATCTCAACTTGGGCTTTCCTCATATCCATGGCTCTCTAGTGAGCATAACTACTTAGGACACCAGCAAAATCTTGTCAGAGTTGAGAAAGGAGCTGAATTCCTGGTATGGTACTGCTCTTTTATACTCAGCTATAATACCATCAGTGTTTCCCAAAGTCTTTACTTGGACCATCTATGACCTTCCATTCAGTAGAATGTTTACAAATACTGGGCTCTCAGGCTGCTGAATCAGACTTAGCACCAGCAATGTGACCTCCTTCTCTGGGAGGAGAAAGTACCGGAAGTGCCAGATGGCCCAGCTTCCCCTTTCCGAGTGTCTAAGAAAGGCTTCCCTGCCAGGGACATAATCACAAATCCATTCTCTCTCATCTATTCTAAACTCATGCTTGAGATTTCTAATCTTCTCTGGGCTAGAAATTATAGGTTGATTAAAGAAATTTACAGAAATCAAGTCAACAGTTTCATTGAGAGTCTGAGAACTCCTCCCATGCATTAAAGGACATGCTCTTTAAAATGTCTATTTGGGCTGGTTATAGGTTCTCAGATAAGATTGCTGGAAGCTGAGCTCAAGTGTGGTATTATTGCTAGAGATTATCTTGGGGGAGAATGGCATTGATTATTTTAACATTTCATTTGCTTTGAAAGCTCTTTCCCTTATATGGTTTACTCCTCACTTTGTTCAGGTCTCTGTTCACATCTAACACCTTACCTGGGAGGCATTCCCCAGCCACCTTGTATAAAGTAATTCTGTACCCCTGTCTTTCTCTAGGCCCCATCCCCTGATTTCTTAAAATCACTGCATCAGTTAGCATTTGGCATGCTATTTGTCTATTTTCTGTCTCTTTCCATGAGAATGGCTATCCCATGAGGTAGCTGGCTTATTTGTTTTGCACAGGTGCTCTGTTAAGTATTTGCCGAACGAATGAGCGAAGCACGGTGAAACACTTCAAATATCATGTCATTTTAATCCCCTCCATCCTTCGAGTCATGCATTTTGAGTCTTCTTACAGCTACGGGAACTGAGGCTGCTTGCTCAATATACAGACAGCAAGCCGTGGTTAAGAGCATGGACCCTTGAATCAGAATGCCTGGGTTAGAGCGCAGCTCAGTCACTGCCCCTCTCCGTGACTCTGGGAAAGCCACCACACCGTTCTTGACCCGAGGCTCCTTGTCTATAAATGCCATTAATAACAGCAGCATTGCCTCACAGAGTTCTTGCGAGGAGCTCATATGTATAAAGATCTTAAGCAGTTCGTGGCCCATAGTAGGTACTAAACTAGAGTTAAATACATAAAATCTTAGCTGAGAAACACTTTATAAAAATTACTAACTTTCTCATTCTGAGTTCTAACTCATGACCACGTCCTGATCATAACCTGGCTTTCCAGTGCCTCTGGCTATGAAGGAGGGGCCAACACGGTTACTCCGGCCTGCATGTCACTGTTACATATTTCTCATCCTATATGAATTAATCTGTGAGACTTGTTTAATATGCTAACAAGATCAGGGTTCTGAACCAACAACACCGAGGCCACAGTGTGGTTGTGGAGTTGCTTACTGACCTCCTAGCCGCTTTCCCCACACAATACCACAAGTTTTCAATCAACTGCCCATAACGCAATCTGTGTAACTAAGGAGGAGGAAGTGTCGCAGCCTAAGAAATCTTTTTGGATGGACAGAGATCACAGGCAGAAGAATATTCAGGCAAAAGGGAGCATTTCGTCAAACAAACGCCCTCACACCTGTCCACTCCACACACTATTTCAGAATACCCTAGTCACTGTTTATAGAGACAACCTGCTTGTCCAGGTTTCCCTTGAACCCAGACATGGAATGTCTCACCTCACAAATGCCCTTCAGCCCTCCCTTGAATGGCCGAGCCAATGCCAAAGCCACACGTGGCCGCTGTCATTCAGCAGCTTCCCCACGGCAACTCCCTCGTGTTACCTTGCCCTGATGATCGTGTTTCATCTCCCAGCCCCGTGGCAGCTCCAGCTGTTTGTTGGCGAACATGTTGAGGAATCCCACAAGATCTCGGTTATGCTGGTAGCGTTCAAAGTGGTGGGTGTCCCGCCGGACTTTGGTGATCATGTGCTTCAAACACGTGTTGTTTGTAAACATGCGGTAGGCACTCTGGAGGAAAGAATGGAGAATCCAGGTTAACCTGCTTGGGACCTGCCACAGCAACGGGCTTCCCACGCGGGACGTCGGGCACAGACACCGTCCAGGAGGCGTAGAAGCTTCCACACCCTCTAGACTCGCCCGTGGAAACAGCAGGCTGAGCACAGTATTTTGATCAAAATGACACAGCAAGACTATAGAAGGTAAGGGATCTTCAGGCGTGATGTCTAGTTTTCTAGAGAACAAGAATGGTTGCTGTGGAATCTCATTCGACAGGGGGTGTCGGGTCCTAAAGCTGGTCTTAGGCAAAAACTGCACAGTCATAGTCACACCACATCAGACACAAATATACCACCTCACAGTGAGCCCCAACATAGCCAGTTTTTCCTCCAGCACTGGAAGAGATCGCTGGTCTTTGGGTGAGTGCCAGACGAAGCAGCTGTCATATATTTAGCAGCTAAGTTGTACAGGAAAATGCTTGGCCATATGTTTGAATACGACGCAATGGACTGAGTTGCTCTCCCTGAGAGTCAAAATCAGCTGAGACCACAGTAGATAAAGGTTTTTCATTTTACACCTTCTTGTAGGCATAATCTCAGTAAATGGAACGGCACGCAAAACTTCCTGGGCTGTATGTGTATTTTTTTTCTTTCCTTTCTTTCTTTCTTTTTTTGGTGTATGTTTGTGTATATGCACATTTAATAAAACCCCACTATACAACCACACAACCACATTTGTCTTGTGAAAAATGCTATAGTCTTAAAAAAAATGCTATCGTCTTCATCTCTATGATACTTAAACAAGATTCCAGAAATTAGCCATAAGCCATGCGCTAGCCACACATAAGTTAGTCAACAAATGCCCATTGCATAATACCACGTGCCAAGAAGTAGAAAAGGAATAACTGTATGGAGCTATTTCTTTGCATTATCAGAAAGAATATGATATTCATGAAATTGCTAAGGTGGTGAATGATCTATTCCAGAATTCTATTCTTCTCAGATAGATTTAAAGAATTCTTCTTACCTTTAGTATCCCAGTGCTACTAGATTGAGTCTGGAGGCCTTCAGGCTTTACTTTGTGGGTTCTGTTATTTGTTTCAGTCTAAGATAGACCAAAGCAAACCCAAAAGAAACCAGGATCTCTGGAAACAATTTCATTTTAATAAACATTTACTGTCTCTGCTATGCCCAGTATCATGGTAGTTATTGAGGATGAAAGAAGAATGAGTATGAGGACAGTTAACATTGTTCCTGTGTGTCCAGGATCCCTCAACAAATGACATGTCCTGCTTAAAGTATTAGTCCTCCTACAGCTTTCTTCCTTTTAGTGCAGTTATCATAGCAACTAGTGATATTTGAAATGGTGGTTGCTCCCCAGTTTGGGTCCCTGAGTAATTACAGGGATCAGAGAACCCTGATGACCCAATTTGGGATGAGAAATAGACCTTTGTCAGCTTAAACCAAGATTTGTTAGCTTCTGTAATTGACATATAGCCTAAACTATATAACTTTTATATAGTTTTTCTGATTGATTCCATCATTATATACTTTTTACTAAAATATTTTTGTCCTATTGAAACAAAAGAAAGAAGAGAAAGAGGGAGGGAGGGAGGAAGGGAGGGAGGGAGGAAGGAAGGCAGGCAGGCAGGCTGGCTGGCTGGCCAGCCACACTGAACTATCCTCAAATACTAGTGTACTAATTCCTTAGTACACCTGAGTATAAAATACTCTGAGGTTGTATTTCAACCTGACAGTCTAAATGAGAGGAGGTTTTGATGGCTGTGAGAAATTGTGAGGTTCAGAGCACACTGCACTGCCAAGACAGGCAAGCCCACGCAGGGGCTCCGGGCAATTAGAGAGCATGAGAGAATAAGAAAGTGATACCATGAAAGCAGAGAAGGAGACTAATAAAAGAAGTTGGAGGTTGTCAGAGACGAATATTAGCTAACTAACAGTTTAGCCTGTGGCTGACCCTGCCTTGGTGTTTTATGCACAATCAGCCAGGCATCTGTTTTCTGCATTTGGCTCTGTGCTGCTGATGTATTTTCACAGAAGCCACTGCAAGCTTAGAGGCCTGAGACCACACTAGCTCGAGTGGCAGTTGGCAACAACTTTCAGGTCATACTTCCCAGTCAGCCTCCTTGGGGCACGTTATTGTGGGATAATTCTGTCAGATAAAGCATTATATCAACTGCTGTTCTAAATAGGTACATCTCTTGGTCCCCCTGATTTCTTCCTCCCTCCATTAATCTAAGTAAATAGGCCACATTCTAATTCCTTATCTGGAGCACCAGAAATGCTCCTCATTGTACTGAAGAGAAGGAGAACTTCATTAGGGCAAGAAGTAGTAATTAGGTGAAGGAACCTGTCGCAGCCCTAGGTGTGAAGTGAAGTAATTCCCTGGGGCCACACAGCTCTCTACATTCAGGAGTCTTAAGGCCAGTCTTATAAGTAATTACGTCCTTTCATTTGCCTCCTCTTCTCTAAGTAAGATATGTAACGTAGTGCCAAGTTCAAGTGATGTGATAAAACCGTCTACCAAAGTAAGTGCAAGAAAGATTTCTTATCAGTAACTAGCAAACGATCTTCGGAACCATAGCTTTTTCAAGTCTAAACATGCACAAGACTGTAAGTGTCCATATAGAACCCTTAAGGCAAATGGGAACATCCCTTCAGACTCCTACATTTTTATAAGGAAACTATATATACATACATATGTGTATATATATGAATATATTCATGTATGTGTTTGTGTATATACATGTGACATTTATACACACATGTATGTTTACGTGTGTTTATATACATGTTTATTCTATTTTTATTTTTAAATATATACCATTTTTGAATATATATTTATAAACGTAACTATATGTGTGTATGTGTGTATGTATATATATATGTATGTACGTGTGTGTGTGTGTGTGTGTATATATATCTAGATATTTCAGAAAGAATATTTATACTCCAGTTTATACAGAACCATAGTGAAGATTCTAGTCCTGTCACTCATGGACAGAGACAAAGAAAATCATTTAATCTCTGTCTCAGAGATTAAATCTTTGTTCAGCTACAAAATGGAATCATAATAACTGCCCTGCTTTCTTCACAGGCATGTGAGACTCAACCCTAATGAAACAAAGGATGTAAAACTGCTTTGAAGAAGTAAAAATCACTATAAAAATACAGAGTAGAAGTAAGTAAAGGCATATATGAGGGATTATACCTACCATACCTATGTTAAAACAGATGAATGATAGCAGTAAAATTGTTTTCTACTTTTGAAGATCATGGGCCAGCATCCCACTTTCTATTAACTAAAGAAGGTTTTTGTAACCTTTCATTAATTATGTCATAAGCCCTGTGCTAAACCCCGAGGACACAGAGATGAGCGCAGCCCCATCATTCAAAAGGATGGGAAGACACATTATAGGGAAAGGTGGGAGGAAGAGTCTCCCTGAAGGCAGAAAGTAGAGTTTGGAAATCAAAGAGCTCAGGAGCAGGGAAAATACTGAAACACAGAGAGAACCAGCAGAGCAACCAGTGAGAGAGGTCCCAGCACTCGAGACACACTAAACAGGTAGGATTTGATTACAAGAGCTTAGTTTTCGGGGAAGCAAATACTGACAAAGCTGTGGGAGAAGAGAAAAGAGGCATTTCGTTCTCCCTCCACGGTTCTGTGGTTCTCGCTGAGTGAGGGTCTTTTCGGTGTTTGGATTGTTGTTTTGTTTTGGTCTTTTAGAAGAAGATGCAGTAAACAGATGTGATGGTCTACCTAAAACACCAAAGTAGATTAGGAAAGAACAAACGGGCCCTATTTCCTCACAGGATGAAGTCTCATGGAAACGCACAGAATGATCTTGTCTGGGAAGTGGCTGTGTACGGAGTACTTAACAGTGTCTGGCAACTGTTAATAATAGAACTTTAAATCATCTCTCGTGTGATGTAAAAGGTCCCCTTTTGGGCGCCTAGGTGGCTCAGTGGTTAAGCGTCTGCCTTCGGCTCAGGTCATGATCCCGGGGTCCTGGGATCAAGCCCCGCATCGGGCTCCCTGCTCGGCGGGAAGCCTGCTTCTCCCGCTACCATTCCCTCTGTTTGTGTTCCCTCTCTCGCTGGGTTTCTCGCTGTCCAATAAATAAAATCTTTAAAAAAATAAAAAATAAGAGGTCCCCCTTCATTACTGTTTCTCTACTGCAAAACTTCTTTCCTAACCTTATTCTTGGTTGTTTCCTGTTTTCCGTGCAAGAAATGAACATCTGATGGTTGAGTGAATGATCAACTGAACTCCTTCAGTGGAATTCTGTTAAAATAACATTCCTTTGAACTTAATGTGCTTTGTTCAGTTGAGTGTTTTGAGGTGTTATAAATGAAAAATACTGAGAGGAGTTGAGGGGAATGTTATTGCCATTTGGCAGCAGAATATGAACATTATGTAAAATACTCACTTCTTATCAATCAACCACAGTGCAAATAATAACCCTTTTTCTTTTTTCTGGTACCTGTCTTTCTTTCCTTCCCCCTTCCTGCCTTGCTTCCTGCCTTCCTTTCTTTCCTTCCTTCCCCCTTCCTTCCTTCCTTTCCTTCTTTCCTTCCTTCCTTCCCCCTTCCTTCCTTCCTTTCCTTCTTTCCTTCCTTCCTTCCCCCTTCCTTCCTTCCTTTCCTTCTTTCCTTCCTTTTGTGTTACAGTGACCATATGTCAAGGATTACCTGGCCCAGTCCTGATTTTATCTAATTTTGTTCTTTTTAATAACATAGGTAAGTACATCAAAGCTAAATAAATCTTTCATAGTTCATAAATCCTTCATCAAGACTAGGTATACTGAGGGGTGCCTGAGTGGCTCAGTCAGTTAAGTATCTGAGTCTTGGTTTCAGCTCAGGTCTTGATCTCAGGGTCATGGGATGGAGCCCACCCACCTTGCTCAGCAGGGAGTCTACTCGTCTCTGTCTCTCCCCACCCTCACTCACACACATGTACGCTCTCTCTCCCTCTTTCAAATAAATAAATAAATCTTTAAAAACAAAACAAAATGAACAGAATAGGGATTCTGAATCCACACTTAGAAAATATAATCACTCATTTACAGTGAGTGTCTCTTATGTTCACAAGGGAGCAGATCTGAGCATTCATATACCTTATTCACAAAACAAAATTTATTATAAACAAAATCAAGTAACATTTCTTCCATAAAATGTATGCAGGGATATTAATATAGCCCTGTCTTACACTGTCTGTAAGTAATTTTTAATCACAAAGGATTTTATATTATTTTCATCTAGCTAAAGAGTAAAATGGAGGGAAAATTTAACTTATTAGCAAAACTAATTGTAAACTATCAATTCATCTATTTTGCAATAGTAGGAATTCCTGACTTGAAAGAATATATTTATGTATTTTAATAATATTTTCCCCCATTAAATACCAATAAGTTTAGATGGTGGAATTAACGTATTTCTACAGCTTATTAACAGACAGAATAATTTCTGGCATGTTTGTTGGAAACATTATTCAGTTTCCTATTAGGAGACATATATACGTATTATATTATTTAGGCATACCAACTATAAAAGACATGACACTAATAATTAGATCTTGAGGTTTTTTTGTATTCATTTATGAATATAATCTTGGAAGAAATCTGATCACACCAGCAGAGGGCAGTAGTATATACCTTAAAGCAAACACAAGGCAAAAAAAATGAAAAAAAATACAAAAAACAATATTTTGTTTTTGAAGTTTTCCTTTAGAGTTATTACAACCAGATATCTACTTAATTTCATTATCACCAATGAAAATTAAGTTACTGTTACATGAAATATATTTTTTATGACTCAATATCAACTGATTATCTTCAAGTCATAAAAAGACAGAATTAGGATGGCTTTTAAATTAATATACTCCTTTCATATGTTGAACATTTTCAATAGTATAAACAGGGAGTCTACTGAAACAGTTATGGGTAATAAACAATGCAAGCAAAAAAAAAGACTAGATAAGAAATCTTAAAATAAGGAAACCAAATAAAAGTTTGTCTCATAACATTTTGTTACATAATCTAGGAAAAAGAAGAGATCTCATCAAGTAATACCCTCTATAAAAAAAAACTGTGAAACTTATTCCCATAAAATCACCTTGAGATATTTAGCAAGATAATTCCAGCTACTTTAATTCCTGCCACAGAGAAGTCAGGGAAATAAGACTTCTCAAACCCAACAGAATTTAAATCTTACAAATGCATAGATGCATAGCATGGGTCATCTTTATGGCCAGTAATGAAGATAGTTCAGATAGGGAAAAAAAAAAAATTAAAATGCTTTAGAGAGAATACTTTAGAACTAAGATCGGCTTCCCAGCAAAAGATATTTTGAAATCATGTCCAAGAAAAGGGAAAAACAATGAAAATATGAAGACAAAAGAAACAAAAAAGCTTTAAACTGCTGAGTATTTTCACACTGTTAACACCTGTTATTTGTCTGAAGTCTAGATGTGTTACCGTTGTGACAAAAGCAGTGAGATCATTAAACACAACATCTCTTTATTCTAGGAATTCCAAAGTTACAGGTCATAGACCAGTTGCATCAGAATCACTTAAGGAACCAACCAACCAAACAAACAAGCAGATGCTTGGGGCCTCTCCAGACCTAATGAACCAGGATCTCGAAGATCTGGGAATCAAGAATATGCATTTATTTATAGAACTTGACCAAATTTAAAAGCTACAGTCTTTAACCACAACCCAACAACTGTGACTCCAGTGCTTGAAACACTGTAGTGATGAGGAAGGTGTACCCAAGAAGGCAGTCTGCATTGACAAGCTGCTGAGGTCATATTGGTAGCTTAAAATTGGCTGTAGCTGGGAGTATTAACATCCCAGAAATCAGTAAATGCACACCAGGCCTTAGTATTATTCTGTGGGCTGTGTGCGATAGGTATGGGCAAACTATGGAGCCGTGGGCCGGCTGGCTGCGTCTGCAAACAAAGTTTTTTGAGATACAGCCACGTCCGTTTGTTTACATGTTGTCTTTGGCCCAGAAGCTGAAAATACTTGCTTTCTGGGCCTTTACAAAAAAGTTTGTTGCTTTTTTCTAGATATAAGGTCTAGATTTAAGAAGCTGATGGAGAAAATAAAGTGCTAATAATACAGATTAAACTTCACATTGTGCTGTTACACTGCATACAACATACGTGTTAATGTGCAAATGTGCATGTGCGTGTACCCACAGGAAGATATTTAAGTCCAATATTCAGAAACTATTACCTAGCTCAAAAAAGAAGGTACTACTGACCTCACTCACACGGGAGTGTGAAGCTCCAACTTGCGTCTTCCCTCCTTCACTGTTGTCTTAATGGTTAACATAGATGAAAACATTCATGTTGGAACTATACTTGTCTGTAAACTACAGCTGTTGGCTGGCTACTGATGTAAGACTGCAGCAAAAAGCAACAAAAGCATTCTGTGTATATTTTATTATTATTTATAAATTGTGTGGTATACATCCTTCACTTAGTAAAATCTGTAAGATACACACACACACATAAATATTTTGAGCTGTTGTTGAACATTTATCACCAAACCCTTGAACATGATCATCCAATCAACTGCTCTTTCTGAAAGCCTTTCTTTTCTCTTGTCTCCACCTTTAAAGTATTAACAAGAATGTCTGCTCTTCCTCCAAATCATGTCCCATATTCATCCACTTGTCACCATCTCTACTGCTACTGCATTAGTCCTAGCTTCTTCTATGTCTCATCACAAGGCCTTTACACTTGTCTCCTTGATGCCGGTCTTGCCCTCTAAAACCCATTCTCAGCAAAGTGGCAAGAAGAAACTTTTAAACACTGACACTAAATCCTTACAGGAAATCCCTTTAGAATAAATCCATTTAGAATAAAGCCCAAACTCTTTGCCAGATCATACCACCCCTATATTCTAAAGCCCTACTCAACTCTCTAACCTTATCATATACCACATCAGACTCATTCAAGGCTTAGAGCATTTGCTTTTCCTTGGCAAGGAAGGTTCTGCTCCCAGACATTTACCCTACTTGCTTCTTGACATTTTACAAACAACTTGAATGTGGCTCCCCCAAAGAAGTCTTCCTGTCCACCCCATCTAAAGCAGGGCCTCCAGGCACTCATCCTTGAGTACACCCTCACGCCATGTATGGTGTCTCCTGCCACACCCCACCACCTGAATTAGCTTTTCTGGTTCACTAGTTTGTTATTAGAATCTGCTCTGTCCTGTTGACCACTCTATCCTCAGTCTAGACTGTACCAGGTAAATCACAGGCATTTAATAAATGCTGGTTAAATGCATGTACGAACACAGGGACAAAGAGATATGCAAAGGCAACTTGAGCTATCTGACTTCTAGCCTAGAGCTCTTCCCGCCATGGAATGATATTGTTTTACAGTAACAACTGTAAAAGTTAGCCCTCTCCCTGTATAAAAGCCTTACTGTCTCTAGAATTGTCCCATTCATGAGTCTAAGTTCATGTAACCTAGCTTCTGCCTACCTTCCCAGGCTCAAACTTGACTCTTAGGGTGTCCTGTGCCTTGACTTACCAGCAATGCCGAAGGGCTGTCCCAGGAATCCCACTGCAGTACTTCTAAGGTAAGTACCCAGAAGCTCTACCTTATAGATCTCTAAATATGCCTCTATTTATTGATTTCATTTTCAGATTACAGCAATGTACAGAGTCTATATTTTCCCTTTCAGAGAGAACGTGCCACAGTCTCAAAGACTGATCTGACCACTGCCTACCGTCGATGCTCAGATATTTGGTTACATGTTTGCAGGCAAAATAAGGTGGTCGTTAAGAGCATAGCCTCTGGAGTTAGTATCTCTGGGATTTTAACCCCAATGATGTCACTTAGTAGGGGTGTAACTTTAGAAATTTTTTTTTGTTTTGGGAGGCGGTTTTTATATATGGTCGACACACCGTGTTACGTTAGTTTCAGGTGTACCACACAGTGACTTGACAACTCTCTACTCTAGGCTATGCTCACCACAACTATGGCCACCAACCATACAATGCTATTACAATACCATTGGCTATATTTCCTATACTATAGATTTTATTCCCGTGATTCGGTTATTCCATCACTGGAAGCCTCTATCTTATTTAACTTCTCTGTGCTTCAGTTTCTTTATCTGGGAAAATGGAAATTTTATCTGACTCATAGGCGTATTGGGACCAAATGGGTTAAAACATATATAGAGCTTGACACAGACCTTGAAACACACCTAGTGCTCAGTAAACAACTCTTGTCATTCTTCCAATTATTATGCAAACCAGCATAATTTCCTCTGGCCTGTCACTTTTTCCATCGCCAACTCTGAGATTTGATACTTACAGGGTTAGAATGCAGCACGGTGAAGAACTCTGGGCTGATGAGGAACTTCACAGGGGGAGACTGTAACAGCAACGTGAGCCTGGATCTAGAGGTAGAATGGGGCAGGACGTTCTCCCGTCGGAAATCTAGAAGGGGCAGACCACACAGGCTTTCAGGGAAACCTTTCCATGTAGTGGAAACATATCTATTCACTTCCAACTATGTTTTAAAAGAACCAAAGAATAGCTACATCATTTACTATTATTTTAATCTAGTTTTTAAAAGATTTTATTTATTTATTTGACATAGGGAGATCACAAGTAGGCAGAGAGACAGGCAGAGAGAGGGGGAAGCAGGCTCCCTGCTGAGCAGAGAGCCCGATGTGGGGCTGGATCCCAGGACCGTGAGATCATGACCTGAGCCAAAGGCAGAGGCTTTAGCCCATTGAGCCACCCGGGCGCCCCTACTATTATTTTAATCTTCCAAACACTTTTTGCTTTGATGTAAATTCATAGATAATACCTGACTGGAATGGAATTGAGTATTTCTAGCCCCTACTAACATTTTAATGCATCCTTAGATGTTTTAAGTGATCAGATTCAATCATTTTCCTCTATCCCACATGTCTAGAGATTAGTTATTTATATTCTATTTGGTTTTGTGATTCTTCTTTTAGTACCAGTAAAAAGCCAAGGATTAGAAGAGGTCTCTGGTGAATTCTACTATTTGTACTGGGTTACCAGATCTTATTGAAGATCAGAAGTTTACTAAAAGAAAAACCTCATTTCTTGGAAATACTTATTATTCGTTTTCTACTTTTGTGAGATTACAAACCAAACCAACCCACAGGCTCTTACCTGCACTGGCTTGGTGAAAGTCAGCTTCCTCCGCTGCCCCATCGATAGCATTGGTATTTTCCTCAGGCCTCTCGTTAGTCATGGTTCTGCGGATACTCTGGTATCTAAAATCAATAGCCTGGCATTACATCACAGCAGCCGCCAAAACAACAGACTCAACCATTCCCCTAGAGCCCAGAAATTTCCACGATTTTCTCAGCCTCGGCCAAAGTTTCTTCCCCAAACTTTATACCTTTATCGATTCCCTGACCTTCTGGGCCATCTGCTGTTTAAGGAAATAACAGTGCGTTGAATCCTTCTGTCTGTTGTTTGTGGAACATTTTCCTAACAAAGTAATAAAACTTAAAAAAACAAAAAAAACAACTGTGGGCTTTAACTAAAGAAAATTAAATTCTTGTAGTGTTAAAGAAAAGAACTTTTTATTCCATAGCCGTTAGTTTTCACAAAAGAAAGACATTTAAAAAACTTAGTTGGTGATAAAGATGCATGAGGAATGGAGATTCTAGATATTTAGAAAGATATCTGGCTTCATAGTATATATGTATTTTGCTCTGTTTTACTAAAAATCAATGCCTTGGGCTGGCGAAAGGGGTCGTCATTACATACCTCCTCTCCAGTTTCCAAATGAGCGGTATATGCCTGTGGTTCTTATTTTTTCAACCAAGAGAAGTTCAGTGAAGACTTTAAGTCAATAGGGGTACCGGCTACATGTACAAGACAGGGCACCCACAGATGAAAGAAAGACAAGCATGTTTTCTACTGCAGCCCACATAAAAATAAGCCCAACCACACTACAGTCATAGCGAAACACCCATCCTCACCTCCGGTTCAGCTGCTCCATTTGCTGTATGGAGTTGGACCTCTGCAGCACCTGGGGGGCAGGGGGTGCAGTCGGCCGCTGCCACGTGGTGGTTCTGTTGACGTGATCCACGTAGAAGATCCTTCCATGGCTGTCGATGCGCGCCTCCCAGTCTACATGGTAGGAATGAACCGAGAGAGGTTAGGGGAGGAGCAGAGGCCATCAATGTGGCTCATTAACAACCTCAGCATAGGTTTTCCCTGACATGCTAGAAATTGGGGCTAATAACATACATCTCACTGCATCGCCAGGCACCTCCCTCAGTCCACTTCAGGATCTATTGTGATCAGTTAGTAAACATACCCTGTGTGTGGAATACTCCGGCCTTAAAGAATCTCTGAACGTTGGGGTGCCTGAGTGGCTTACTGGTTGAAAGCCTCTGCTTTCAGCTCAATCCTGAGATTGAGCTCGACATTGGGCTCTCTGCTTAGCGAAGAGCATGCTTCCCCTTCTCTCTCTACCTGCCTCTCTGCCTTCTTGTGATCTCTCTCTCTGTCAAATAAATAAATAAAATCTTTTAAAAAATTTAAATTAAATTAAAAAAAATAAAGAATCTCTGAATGTAGAAAATCCTTCTAGATCTGTCAACAATGCCCATCTTCATATGTGAGTGCCAGTGTTTTAAAAATACAACTTGTTGGTATCCTAAGACTTTGGATATTTGCATTGAAATTGGTGTCAATGATTGTTTTCACCAAAAATTTATTTCTCTCTCTCTCTCTTTTCTTCCGGCTTGAATGAAAATATAGCTGGAAGCTTCTAAGTGCATATTTACATACAATTCTGGTAAATGAGTCTTCAGAAGAAAATAATGCTAGCCTAGTCATCAAATAGTATCATTATCTACAAACTTCCATTTGCACTTTCCCAAAGATGAATATTTTTTCAGAATAAGGGTAATTACTTTCCTCCAACCTCAAATAAATACAACATTTTAAAATATTATTTAATTTTATGTTTAAGCAATCTCATTGATTAAGTTCTGTTCACCTTTGTAAACAAATATGCAAGTGCATGTTCAGTAGAAACAGAAAGCCGAATGATCTTCAGAGCTAGACAGCCCTCCTCTGCGGCTCTCTAAAGGACCACTCTCCTATCAAAATACACAAAGCATGAGCTGATCTTTGCAAAAGGAAAAATTTTGAAACTGACTGTAGTTGGGAAGTGCAATTTATATACAATATACAAAAACTGGCTCAGCCAGTTAAACGTCCAGCTCTTGATTTCAGCTCCGGTCATGATCTCAGGGTCGTGGGATCAAGCCCCGCACCGGGCTCCATACTGGGTGTGGAGCCCACTTCATGGAGCCTGCTTGGGATTTTTTCTCTCCCTCTCCCTCTGCCCCTTCCCACCCACTCTCTCTCTCTCTCAAATAAATAAGTCTTTAAAAAATAAAACAGCAGAAATCTACTCTTTAACCAGTAAAGTTTTTATACATCTCTATTTCTGTGTAAAATATTTTTTGAAATCAATAAAGCACCTTCGTCCTTAGCAGCTCACTTATTTCAAAACTCCCCATGTCATCACATAGCTTATCAACAGACACCATGGGTCTAACCCTGGAGACTAGTAGGAAGGCATGTTTGCGGCTGACCACCTATGGCATTTACTCTGGAGGTGAACAGAGCAAGTATTCTAACAAAGTTCTCAGGGTTGGAAAGCCCTGAATGGTAGACCCCAGACAGCAGCAGCTGATTACTGAGGGCTGCCTCAGTGGGGGGCTGGGGGGTAGAAAGATCTGTTTTTGTTGATCCTAGCTCATGGTAATTTATGACAAATGGCAAGAAAAAGAAAAATTGGGCTGAGAAAAAGCACCATACAGACAAAAAACAAATCAGTGCCACTCACGCTCCAAGGTAACACAGACTCACAACGAACCAGCCTGCCAAATCTGAATTCTTTGGACACAGTTGCAATCCCATCAGTGAGACGTTTCCAAAAGACCTCATGATCAGCCTGCCATAAGCTGACAAACAGGAACTACATTAGAGCACTTTCAGGAACCATTTCCCAAAAACCCTTTGATCTATTCCATTGTTCTGCTCTGCTCTTCGCACACTTTCCCATCTCAAAGATTTTGAGAACCAATTATTCCATCTCATTAGAGCCAAGGTAATTCAAGCACATAGTATATACAGCTCAAATGCACGAGAAAAAAAAAAAGGGCCATCTCTTTCCCCCAAAGTGTCTATAGTAGCTTTTAATTAAAAAAAAAAATGTAGAACAGGTCAATTGGGGATAAAAACAGACTAGAAACCAACCAAAGAAAGTAGAAAGAGAGGTGCTGCCAAGCTCCCAAGATAAGTTTATAACTCAAATTTGGCTCTAAGTTTTCTGGCAGTTAAGGCAGAAAAGAAAACACTATTGTGGCATACTTTCCATTTTCTGACAAAAGAAAGTAAAAAAAATTATCTTCAAAGATAGAACCTTTCCCTTGAACAAACTATATAGGAATTTACCCCACAGAACACGGTCTCTGTAAGGGCCTTATGGGGAACAAAATGGGGGAGAAAGGAGAGTGAGGAATCTCCACATATATTTACCACTACACCTTACACACAGCACAAAGGGAATGAACAAGTAATTTCAATGACATAAAATGATAACAAAGAATGATTCTTGTGGTCACTTTCCACAAAGTCCAGGAATAACCTTAATGTATTTCAACAAAGACATCTTGGTGTGCAATGAGAAGAGTAAGAAAATGAGGTCCGAAAATTTGCTTTCAAAGAACATGGGACACTGGATACACATTAACATTATCCCTATCAAATGTCCTATCTTTAAATTGAGGTTACCTAAGATCCCATAAAGAGAAACGCTGTCTTGCTGACTTCCAGTGGATGCTTAGTATTAGATTGAGAAAGGCTTTTATGTTGTTGACTCTTACCCAAGTGGTCAATACCCTTCCACCCAGACAAAGACAGTAGAAGTGCCTGTGGAAAGATCAGCTCTCTATTTTATCTACCAAAGTTTCCTTGCAGGGTGGAGAGAGGTGGGTAGGGTTGCTTACAAATTTTTATAGTGGGCCTAGTTTATTCTTGGTACAAGTAAGTTTATGAGAACTCATTGCCCGGCATCAAAGTTTTCTTTCAGGAACCATGATAAAATCAGACAGGCAGGATTAGAAGACTGGGAGCTTGGCATTGACTTCCTTGTCTTGCCACATTGTAAAATGGGGTGTATAATCAGTGCGCAATGAGTCTGAGAACAACGTATCGGGGTGCATGCACCACTATGGGAAGCAGAAGGCCTGGGGCTTCTGGCCATGGGTTTCTCACACTTTTGCTCCATGACCTCCAACAAATCACTATACCTCTGAACCACAGGTTCTTTACCTGAAAAATGAGAAGGCAGAATTATATCTTGCTAAGGTCCCTTTTGGTTCTAAAGTGTAAGAATCTTCAAAATGACACCCATTTTTCTACATTAGGTTTAATAACAACCTATCAACATCTCATGTTTGGCCCGATTTTACAAACTAAATTCTAATTAATTTAGCTGTATAGAACCAGGGGCCTTGAGATCCTAAGGCTCATCTGCCAAGTCCGTGTCAGCCACTGCATCCCCAATATTACCTCTTATGCCTACTGGTCTTCCACACAAGATTTTATTTGCATAAAGAGCTTCATGGCAATAACAAGGTTCGAGAACTGTTAGCTACAGAAATGCTTCTCAAAGTGTGGGACTCTGGCAGTAGATATCGGAATCACTCTAAGGATCAATAAAAAGGCAGATTCCCAGGACACACCTCAGATCTGCAAAATCAGACTATCCAAAGCTAGGACTCGGTCATCTAAATTTTTGACAACCATTCTAAGTGACTCCTAGACACACTAAAACCTGAGGAACACTGACATAAATTTATAAGAACTTAAAGCAGCTAATTTACTAGACAAACCCATGGAACTAATGCTAGATTTCTCAGAGGTCACGACCTGCAGGCTCATAAGAAACGAAACTTCATCCTAAAGACTATTAACTGAAATCCAGGAGCAAGTGGACTGGGAGATACCCTGAGACTCAAATAGAACAGCCCCCTTTAAAGAGCTGCACAATAAGGGGAAATCAGAGTTGCCAAGTGTGTAGAAGCACACCAAGGCCACGGTCACAGACAGGACTGGAGGGGGGCAGAGCAGGGAAAATCCCTAGACAGGGGACTGGAGGGGGGCAGAGCAGGGAAAGTCATCTCTTCCAACTTTTAGAATCAGCATACGTGGGAAGGGAGCAGGGGTTGTCTCTGTGATCCCTCTTCATCTCATCAGGCTTCTTTCCCAGTCCCTTCACACTAGACCTCGGTCTCCGCTGGACTGTCCAGTTGGTGACGAAATGAGGCCGTGAACACATCCGGGAGAGTGCTGAGACTGGGAAGAAGATCAGTGACTAGACAGAAAGGACGACGTTTCAGGGGAAGCATGAACCACGTGAACCAAGGGGTTGAGGGGATCCAGGTGGGACCTGAATGAGTTACAACTGGGTTTAGAAAGATAAGGAAACTGAACATTGGGAAGTAAATGTATAAGCCACTATGAGAAATTACAAGAACCATGGTGTTTTCACCACGGGGTGAGATGATAAAGTTATAATGAACTGAAGGTATTCTAAGGAAAAAATTAAGCTTTTGGGGTAGATGCTGGACAGCAGTGTTTAAAAGATTAGTTTTTCCTTATTTCAACACTCAAAGAGGTATGCACCATTTGTACAAAGTATAAAAGTTAAGTTAACTTATCTGTAATTTTGGAGTCAGCCTAGTAGGTCCCTTTCCCCTTCTGGAGGTGGGTTAGTGATTGAAAGGAGCCCAAAGGGACATCCAGGCCCCAGTGATTAGGCACTGATGCACAGTATGCTCAGTCTCTGAGAACTTAGCAGGCCGAATGTGCTCTTTTCTGTATGTATATTATGTTTAAATAAAAAGCTTTAAAAATCTCAAACAGCTACCTGTGGTGGACCATTTTTAAAGAAAGTAGCTTTTTAGATTAAAAGTATCAATTCAGCTTTTAGAACTGGCTTTTAAGCTCTAGAAAATAAAAGCCCCCTCCTTAAACATAGTAGAAAGTTAGATTAATTACACCTTTCAGATTCACAGCCTTATTTTAAACCTTCATTTCCAAGGATGATGAAAATGCAATAATAATGAAAGTGCAGCACAACCACAAAAAAATGATAAACATTCTCCTGTGTTTCTCCAGAACTGCCCATTTGAACCTGCCACCTAAAAAGTATGCTAGTCCTAACACCGTAGCAAGAACCCTGGGATCCTAGCAGAGTCCAATAATCTAGATAGTTCATCGCCAGGCTAGTCCCATTCCTACCCTTCTGGGGGAAAAACACTCAGCAGTTCCTTGTTGTCCCCAGTGCAGCAAGGGATTAAGTCACAATTATACCACAGCCAGTAAGAAAAATAAAATAGTTTTTCAGAAGGGGCTGAGCTGGGGCACCTGGGTGGCTCAGTGGGTTAAAGCCTCTGCCTTCGGCTCAGGTCATGATCTCAGGGTCCTGGGAATGAGCCCCACATCAGTCTCTCTGCTCAGCAGGGAGCCTACTTCCCCCTCTCCCTCTGCCTGCCTCTCTGCCTACTTGTGATCCCTCTCTCTGTCAAATGAATAAATAAAATATTAAAAAAAAAAAAAAAAGGAGCAGAAGGGGCTGAGCTGACTATTCTCTTTTCGCTTATCTTAATGCTAAAATGACCAAGATCTGGCATGCTGATGACATTCCACGGGGCTTCATCAGCCTAGACCTGCCCAGACCCAGCTGCTGGGGCCATCAGTCATCTCAGATGAATAGCAAATTCTGAAGGTGCTCAGTGTGGATTCAGATTTAAGCCACTTCCACAGAAGGCTCTGGAGCCGCCACACTGCAGGGCGGGGCTGCCTTTAAGACCTGGAGATGTATGGAGTTTTGTTGTATGGATCATGAGAACCTCTCTCAGCCTCACATATCGCAGGGCCCGTGGCCTGAAGCAAGAGTTAAGATTCTGAAAACAATTGGTAGAACAGTGTTGCATCTGTGTCGTCTCTGGACTAAGTCCAAGATCAGTTCCCTGATCCTGAGACAGGAGGAATAAGATTGGACGCAGAAGCAAACAAACAAGGAAAACCACTTTACATAAGAAGAGATCAAACAGATATCCAGAGACTACATTATAACACTGATGCACAGACCACCCCATGATCAGCTGTGACAGGGAAAAGGTCCAAAATCCAGAAGTTTGCTGGATGATTTCCTCGCTATATGTTAGTACACAAGGGTTCTTAAGGTGAAAATAAGCTCAAGTAACAATAATAACTAGGAAAAGAAAAGAAAGAATCAAGAATGGGGGGTGGGCATCAAAGCCCAAGGTACACGGTTTCAGCCGCCTGCCTTACTGTGGGTTGTGGACAGTACCTGATACAAGGAGGAAAACGTGCCTCTGAGTCTGAAACAGGCTTAAGAGAGCAAACCTGTCTGGGCTATGCTCAGATTGTCGCCATGACCACTTTTCTTAGACTTGAGGGCCCCTGCAGAAGACTCCTGCTGAGTAATCTTAACCCAGCAGAAGAAGAAGAAAGTTGAGCGCTTTTTGAGCCTTGCTAGGTCTGACCTCAAAACACAATAGAAGAAAGCTTCAGCGAAGCCCCCAAAGCCTCTGATTTAAGGTGACACTTGTACCTAGTAGATAACACACCACCGCATAAGCCACTACTCTGCCGCTAAGTAACTTTCAGAATTTACATTCATCTACCCACACCAGAGTGCCTTCCCTTCTCCTCTCAGATCAGAGTACCTGATACAGGAGAAGGAAGGCTTAAGACTCTGTCTCAACTAGTAAAAGCTGAGATCGTAAACAAGTTACTTAATTTATCTGGGCTCTAGTTTCTCCATCTATAAAACTAAAGAATCATTTTAGTCAATCTCTACCCACTTGATCTACTTCATAAAAATGTACCAAAGAATACAAAATAAAGCATGTAAAAGTGCTCTGTAAACTATAAAGCACTAGGTGAGTGTGAATGTTAGAATTCATAGTGTTAAGAGTACAACTCTTCGCCGGGTCATTTAAGGGACAGGCTAATCTGTATACTCCAACCAGGCGCCCCGTGGCCGAGCCTCCCCGGAGACACTGCATGAAGCAGATGGCACAGGACAGGGTGGAATGGGGATGCTACAGCTCCCAAGTCGGAGGCATGGCCCGAGGTGGTAGGACAGTTGCCCAGTTAGGAAAGGAAGGCAGAGAACTGGTTAGGTGGGGAATAGACAACTAGCAGGGCGGCCACGTGATTAAATAAGGTGTTGAAAGGATGAGGCAGACATGAGAGTAGGAGGGGAACAGAACAGCGTGAGGACAGAGTTGAACGGTAATCAGGCATGCTCAGACCGTAATCTGTAACCTCTCCTTGATAATAGAAATCCCCATATTTGTACGTTGCATAAAAGGGATTAAGAATTTTTCTCTTCTTGGGGCTCCCGAGTGGCTCACTCAGTCTAAGGGGTCAGCTCTTGACTTCCACCCAGGTCACAATCTCAGGATCCTGGGAGCCCCATGTGGAGCCCCGGATGGGGTTCCACACTCCCTAGGGAGTCTACTTGAGGATTCTTTCTCTCCCTCTCCTTCCATCCCTCCCCCCATGCTCTTTCTCTCTCCCCATGCTCTTTCTCTCTCTCTCTCTCTCATACATAATCTTTTAAAAAATAATATGCATATTTTAAAAGATTTTATTTATGTATGTATTTATTTATTTGACAGAGAGAGAGAGAGATCACAAGTAGGCAGAGAGGCAGGCAGAGAGAGGGGGAAGCAGGCCTCCCACTGAACAGGGAGCCTGATGTGGGGCTCGATCCCAGGACCCTGAGATCATGACCTGAGCCAAAGGCAGAGGCTTAACCCACTTAACCCACTAAGCCACCCAGGCACCCCTAAAAATATATTTTTTAAAAAAGGAATTTTCTCCTCTTTGGTCACTCATTAAATTGGATAGACTATTAAACTGCTTTTTTTGCTCTTAGATATATCAACTTATTAAAACAAGCCAATTATTTATTTTTTTAAATCCTAAAATATATTTGGTGTAATGCAAATATCAGTGTTTAAACAAATGCATTGAAATATCACAAATAGTGGTCATAATTTCAGCAGAAAGTACCTATCTTTATTAAATGCAAACTGGAAACCAAAATCATGGTTGAATAAAACTCAGAGCAATTAGATGTGGCCAGAAGATGCCATTTACCCATACTCTGAGGTGATGCAATGCCCCTGAAACTCAAATTACTATTAATCCACATAGACATAGAAACCAAGGTCTTTCAGAATCCTCTCCTCATGTTTCCAATTCATTTTTTTCCTATTATATCGAAGTATCTCCCAGGGATATCTTTCTTTTGTGTCTCTCATCTTTCCTCCTGGGGTAAACAATAAAGAATTTTTTTATTCCCCCACCTGCTTAAAATGACACACTGGTTAATTAATCTCTTGGTCTATTTTTTAAGGTTGCTTAAAATACATACTTCCTATAAATAACCACCCTCAATTATCAAAGTACAAAAATAAAGGGAGGAGCTATACACAACAGAATTTCCAAAGGATTAAACCAATATTTTGACAAATTGTACACATTACCATTCAGCTTTTTTGTTAATACTCACCAAAACCCAACACTCAGCATTTCAGCCCTACAAATGTGTACTCCTACACCCCTACCTTTATGTCCCACCATTTTTGTTTAGATTTTTTTTTTTTTATTTGAGAGAGCGAGCATGTCAGAGAGAAGGGCAGAGGGAGAAGCAAACTCCCCACAGAGCAGGGAGCCCAATGCAAGGCTCAATCCTAGGACCCTGGGATCATGACCTGAGCCACAGGCAGACGCTTAACCTACTGAGCCACCCAGGTGTTCCTATGTTCCACCATTTTTAAAATACAGAAGGCCAAGAGCATCAGCTTCTTGCTATGATGACCTATAGGATGGGAGAGCTGAGAGATTGACTAAGAAGGAAAAGCAATAATGCAGAAAGATATATATTCCAATGTGCTCCCCTCCAAGCAGTATTTACTGAGCTTTGTCACTATTCATCAAAATGCTTGGTCTTACAGGGCAATACTGCTGTAAGGAATCCTGGACATTTAAACAGACGTAAATTATGCCCAGATGGTGACCGGCCATGGGTATCGCTCAGACCTGTGGATACAGGTTACACAACTGTTTTCTCAGAATTCCTCATCCTCAACCATCCCCCCTTTAAGTGTTACCTGTTTCTTGACAGTGAAAGAAATGACATATCTTTCAAAACCCCACATAATTGTCATGCTCCAAATAAATGGTAGACCCATTTCTGAAATTATTAACACTTCTCTGCATATCCCCAAGGGAAAGACCAGAACACTGTACTTAATGATTTAAAATGCTATAAGTGAATAGAAAGAAGTTTATCACATGGAGTGAGGCTTTTCTAGGAAATTGTACCAATTTGTCTCTTAACTGAAAATTCATGCTGCTGTTAGGCATAATTTTAAAAATTTTCTATTATGAACCCAACTGTCCCAAATATCTGGTTCTGTTTCCCTAATTACAGTACTGACTCTATTACAGTATATGCTTCCCCCACGGTCCCCCCCACCCCCCGCTGTTCCCTCATTCAACAGGACAGTGCCAGCGAGGAGTCATCAGCTCCGAACTTTCCTGTCTGTTGCTGCTCTGTCAAGGGGCAGCCCTGAGATCCCTTCCTCTCAGGGAGTGGGTATCCATCTTTCTGGCTCCGTGGTATCAGACAGGATCTGCCTGTCATCCTTGCACCCTCGGGGCAAGGCGAACCCCTGAGCTAACAGGTGCTCACTTGGTGGGAGAGCCTCGTCCACCCTCTGGTAGCGGCTAACATCCTGGCGCACGGAAGGCAGAGATCTCAACGGCTGGTGGCCGTTGGCTTGAGAACCTAGGATTAAAGAGAAAAAGGTACTTGGATTGTGTTTTCCCCGTCAGTGTCAACAGTCTTTGTGAAAAACCAAACCAAACCCAAACCAAAACAACACCACCACCTAACATAAATCCCAGACGTAGTCTCTTCTCTCTCTTGAGTCTCCTTTTCCATATGAGGGCCCAGAAGCAAAAGAAAAGAACAGGAGGTGAATGCTTAGTCGGAAGAGGGTCTTGTAGAGAAAGGTCTCTCTGCATCCATCCCCCACCTTTTCCCTCTCCTGGCTGATCCTGGCCAGGCACCAGTGTTTTAGGGTCCCATCATGGCCGCAAGATGATGAAGGAAACAAAAACAAAAATGAAAGGAAAAAAGGAGGAGGAGAAGGGGATACTTAAGTTAAAAAAAACATAAACTACAGAATAAAAAGATCATTCCCATTTCTGAGTCTGGGCTATTTAGGCACAGGGAATTATCCTTAGACTTGCCGAAGCATCAAAGGAAACATTCTACCAGGCCACATTCACTGAGACATAACACAAATTTTATGTGTGACTTTGCTTCCCCAGATACTAAAACAGCGTATTCTTCAAATGTCAGAATACCTCACCTAAATTAGTCAACATTTTTCATACTGCAGAAATCAAAAATGTTACAGTTGATGCAGTCCATATTAAGTTCTATTTCGAAGGTTTTATACAAAGACAAGTGACTGAAAATGTCCCAGAAAGCCTGTGCACATCACACTGATGGTAAAGCTGCCAGCCTGTTTGGTTTTGTACAAACCCAGGTCCCACGGGAGATTCATTATTGAAATTTGAAAACTACTATTTGATAGGCCTCTTATTTCAAAAATAGGAGATCCATTAAAAAAAAAAAAAAAAAAAAGCTAACTGTTGAGCCCCGGGGTGCAGAACTGCAGAATTCAGAATTCAGCATGTGACCTGCAGTATGATTTACACAGAGGGACGAAACCCCAAGACTGCTCTTGAAGTGGTGTATGCTTGAGCCAAGAGCCACACCGCCTTGTACATCCTACCTCCAGTGGCGCCCTCCTCCTGGGCAGTGGCCCCTTCGCAAGCCCCAGGGGCATCCCCAGCATCACCCTCTTCTTGGGGCTGGCTCTCGGCGGCCGCAGCAGCTCCCTCCAGGCTTCCCCGCCGCTGCCAGACCTCCCCCACCTCCTCCTGCTGAGGCGGAGGGGCAGAGTCTGCCCCCGGCCCTTCCTCCTCTCCACTGGGCACCTGCACCACAGGTAAAGAACTGGGAGTGCGAATGGAACCCTGGGACCCCTCAGCGGGGCCACTGCTGGTGGGTTCTGCAGTGCAGGCTCCATCTTCCTCCTCCTGAGAAGAAAAGGCCGGGGTTTCAGGAAAGCGTGCACTCTCCAGAGACGAGCACCGCGTGTCCACCGAGGAGAGCTGCGTGGTGACGCTCTCATTGCAGGAGCTGTCGGCGCCTTCCAGGTCGCTCTCGCCCTCTGGCCTGGTGCTGGCCTCGCTCACGCTCTCGGTCCTGGCAGGGTCACTGGGCTCTGTTTCCGAGGACACCTGGGAAGGCTCAGAGCCCTGATCCAGGGACTCAGTCTCACTGATGGCTCTGCGGCTTCCACCCGATGTGTCGGAGGTCCCCGTGTCTGCCCCACTCGTGGGCTGATCTACCTCCTGAGAGCCGCACAATTCGGTGCTGCCCTGGTCAGCGCCCGGTTGAGCCTCGGGGCCGTTTTCGCTTTCCTCTGGGACCAGGCCTGAGGGTAAGGAGGCCTCTGCCAGCTCTGGAAGATGTTCTGGCTTATCCTCGAAGCAAGCAGCTTCATTCATGGAGGCTTCCTCCACCTCGACTGGGTTGTCTTCTGGCTTTGTCTGCGATGTCAGGCTCACGTCATCAGTTCTTGACATCGTGCCAAACATTATTAACCCTCCTTCCTCCTCCAGGGAAGACGGATATCCTAGGTCTTGCTGGAACTCGTGGTCTTCCTCATCTGAGTCAATATGGAGCATTGCATTGAGTCTTGTGTCGGTGGGAAAACTACTCCTTAGTTTTGGAGAGGCTCCCATGGACCTCTCTGAGCAGGAGGCCGTGCCCGGCCTGGAATGGCCATTGTGTTCAATAGCATCTAAGTAATCATTGAGTGAATCCTGACGTCCTCGGGGAGGGGAGGTCCTTGAAGAAGTAGAGGTTAACTCCTCTGTGTCTATTTCCAGAGTGGAGCTAGTCCTGAAAGAATGCTTGGGCGTCCCATCAGCAGTACTGTCCTCAGAAACTGGTCCATTGGAACACACGGGGCCATCATGATGGCCCCCCGGCATGTCCTCCTCATCAGAAGGGCTTCCTAGGTCTCCATTCACAGTATTGACCCCAAGTATTGTGCCAACAGCTTCTGGAGAAGCATCTGAAGGAGAAAACAGCATTTATTCAAACAAAGTGGTAATAACAAATAAACTTTTAATGTTCTATTCCTTTGCCACCCCTCAGTTCAACAAATTCAGTCAACCCGTTAGGACCTCTTTACAGTATTATTGCCTTGTGAAGATTAGCAACTCACTACTAAATGAGTATCTTGTTGGTCAGTTTGACCTATGAAGGGTCTATGTTCACTATTACTAGAAATTCTAGAGCCCTGTTTCCCAACGCAGGTGTAAACCTAAAAGATATTTTTTGATAAACAAGCTTGCCCATTTGCTTAGGAAACCTCAGGAGGTAATCATTTATGAGCTATTTTAGTTTCAGAACAGGACTCAAATTCAAATTCTGTTCAAATATCAACTGACAATGGAGTTATATTGAACGAGTTCTTCCTACAGCGATGTATTCAGACAGCGATCTCACCTTCGTGCACAGAAGATGTAACCTCCACTTTAAACTGGAGGTACCCGCTCACGTGGTCAGCTGGGAGCCTGCGGCCGAGGTTGTAGCTGAGCATTTGATCACTGTAAGAGGAGAAATGGTTCTTTCCTTACTACACTGGTGTCAGCCTTCTCCTCCTCCAGCAGGCCACCCCCAAATCTCACACACTTCTCTTAAAACTTTCCGACTCACCAGAAAATACAACGCTCGCAGGCCTGTTATAATCCAATGTAATATGATTCATTCCCACAAAGGAATACTCATAAACCCCAGGATGCCACAAAATCCTGTTATAAGCTGAAAATGCAACACAGTATCACATGATTTTCTTAATGGGGGACTGATTTGCTTTCTCGTTGCTAACAGTGACCAGGAAAAGAGCATTCTGAGGTCATCAAGGAGCTGGGAAGGGTTTTGGTATTTTTTAACTCAGGTGTAAAAGTGTAGAGGGCCTGGTTCCTCAGCATTTAGCAAAATAGAAAACTGGCCCTACGAGGACACAACAGATAAGGACTATCACATAAGGACATGGGGGGCACTTCGCTACTGTACTTGAGGAGCAGGAGCTGGAAGTCAGGAGACGGCAGGGTGAGAAGTGTCTGCCCCTGACAACTGCTCCGGCTGTGGGAGGGGAGGGGGCCGGTGGACCTCCCCTCTTCACCTATACAGTAAGGGGACCGGAGCTGCTGGCCCCCACTGGGGGGAGCCTGGCTATCACTGCTTCCCAGCATGCCTCTCGAGAGATGCTGATGGAGAAGCTAGGTGCACTGCTGTGGTGGTGCTGGAGGGGACCACACCAGGGCCCCCGACTCCGGCCACCCGCCTTCTTGAGGATGGAGTTGTCACCCTTTTTCAAGTCTGTGTTTATTTAATCAAAGTCAAATGCAATTACATCATGACCTTGTATGAAGCAACTTTCATTCTCAATCTGATTCATTCTTCATAAAGGAAAATAGTCAAAGGGATAGTACGAAATCACACCATCTCTGCTCTCACACTGCCCTCTACTGGCAACTTCAGAAGGAAAACAATACCTTTGCTTAATATTTGTACCACTGTGCAGCTTAGAGCCACTAGTCTGCTATTTATTATTAACGCGCGGCACTGTTTTGTTTGTCCGTCTCTACCTTCTTAGGACAATTCCAGATAGATGTCACCCCTTTAAAAGAACACATATGACTGCAAAATCCCGGTTCAGCTCTTGGGGATCTTCCTGACTTCCTAGCAAGAATGTCTTAAAACTGTAAGATTACTTTCTTCTTTCTCTTTTCTTTCCTAGAAACATTGTGATAGTATTTGTCTCGATGCTTTTAAAAGGCTTTTGCTCCCCAGTGTGAGTGCTTCATGTGTGCCACGCGCACTCTGCCAGGGGCTTTGCCCGCATTGTTTCTCAGCCACCCTGGGAGGCAGGTGGCTGCTCTGTTTTCTAGAGGAGGACACCAGGCGTGGGAAACACGAGTGACTTGTCCAAGGCCACACACACAAGGACTGAGGGACAGAAGCAGGATTAGAACACAGATTCATCTGACACCGAAGCCCCCACTTTGCAGTCACATGCTACCATCTCGCTTTATGTCTTCTTAGTGGTTCTAGGCTGCTTTCAATAGCATGCATTTTAATGACATAATTTTCTCACAGCTCATCTAAATGTGACTGCTACTCTGATAATGGCTTTCCTACTTCCCCTGGTATTTTTCAAAAATCTTTTTTGCAAAGGGTATACAGGCATTTCTTACTATTAGACAGTACTATTAGATAGTCCTGCTTTTACATTAAAGTGTTCAAGTAACATTGTATAATGGCTATAATCTGCATCATAGCAGGGCTGTCTTTTTCTTTCTCTTACCACTTTCTTCCCAGACTTTAGACAGCGCCTAACACAAAGAGGTGCCTGGTCTTCGCCCACTAAGGCATGAACCTAGCTGCCAATTACACGGGCCTATCCTCAATGTTCCTCATCCATCTCTTTGGACATTAAGTCCTGGAATAATAAAACCTTCCTTTTTCTGTTAAAAATAAATTGATCCTCATCTTCTTCTCCTTAGCCAGTAAAAGCAACATGTTGGTGTTGATAATGGACAATTTATAAAAGTGAGGGAATTTAGCTAGGAAATAAAAGTTTCGTAGGAATTTTAAGAAAAGAACTGCCTCCATCTGTTTTGCTCACTGTCATATCCCCAATACCAAACACCGTGTTGAACATTTAGTAGACACTTTATATGTATATACATGTATTTGTTGAATAAATTAATTAACAGATGAGACTCCTTACTTGGAAAGAAGAATTTTAACAAGTGTTAGTGCTATTTATTAACCAAACTGGCCAGATACTCAATTCAACTATTTAACCTATAAATACAGGAAATCCTCCTATTCAGAGATTCTGAATTAAGGGTTTCATCCTTTGTTGAGTGCCTATCAGAGGAGTCACGTGTCTTCTTTCTTTCTCTATTTATCTTTCTCTGTTTTTATTTTTAACTTTTTTTTTTTAAAGATTTTATTTATGTATTTGACAGAGAGAGAGAGAGAGAGATCACAAGTAGGCAGAGAGGCAGGCAGAGAGAGAGGGGGAAGCAGGCTCCCTGCTGAGCAGAGAGCCTGATGTGGGGCTCGATCCCAGGACCCTGAGATCATGACCTGAGCCAAAGGCAGAGGCTTCAACCCACTGAACCACCCAGGTGCCCCTATTTTTAACTTTTTAATATTTTTTTCTTTTGTTTATTTTTGTTTTTTTTTATTTTTTTATTTTTTAATCTTTGTTCTTACCCAATCTCATTTGACTCATCCTACTTCTTGCTGTGATATATTATTGTGAACAATATACTGTATATTATTATGCTACACAATTATGAAGAATAAGTGCTAAAGTATTCTCATTACCTGAGGCATTCTCTCTAACATAATCAGAGGGATAGATAAAGCATAGGAAAGTGATGTGTATTTTGGACAAGCGTGGGCCACTCTTTGAAAAATGTCACATTCAAACAAATACTCTCAAAATAGGTAATTCGTAAGAAGCTCTAGCTCATCCTACAAAACCACACTCTATAAAACCTCAACTACTTCAGAGGGCTGCAATCTACCGAATGTATAAGTAATGAAAACCCAGCACTTGTCAAGATGAACCAGTTACTTGGGGGAAAGCCATAATCAGTTCAGTAATATATATCTAGGTGTCAACAGCTGACACCATTCTTATCTAGTAGAGCAAATCCCCAAGTATCTGTATCAGATGATGTTTTTAATATGCTCACATAGAAATATTTCATAATTCGAATATTTCACAAATTTATGCCAGACTTCCTTCTAAGACACATCAATTCATGACTGGCAGTTCTCGAAGTGCCCAATTGTTTAAAAGACTAAAGGAAAAGCCAACAAGTCAACAATAGCTTCACACGCTGAAAAGGTTTTAGTTTGCCTTGATCATTCTTACCGGTATACATAAATTCACACCTTTATCACGTAGTGTCTTTTATGACACATATATGTCATAAATTATGATGATAATTATATAATTAAATGATAGATATACTGTATTTACCATAGTTGACTTATTTTTTAAAATCTCCCACTTTCTATAGATCCTAAAAATACCTTTTAAAAAACTTCCTAATGTATATGATCTCTACCAGAAGCAAAAACTGACTTCCTAGCTTTTATTAGATAAACTAATAGATAATTAGTAATAAATAGGTAAGAATGCTAGAATTTCAGCATAATATTCCAACTTCACATGTGCTGGCACAACCACAAGTTCCATCGTCTCTGCTGGCCAGAGAATTAGAACCCATTATAATCTCTTAGTTTCAGGTTTTGAAGGGTCCTTCAAGTTCAACTGTACTTTTCAGAGGAGGAATGTCCAAATAAATTATGACTTGCCAAAATAAAACAGTTCATTAATTGCAGAGTGAATATGAATTATCAATCTTCCTTAGTTAGCTGGAATAATAACACATTGCCGCCTGTCCCTGAAATGTCACAGAGAAGCCAGGATTCTAGAGCAGACTGATCTGCCCTCAAATCCCAGCTTCACTTCTTGCCTGCTAGCCTCAGATTCCTCATCTCAGAAATGGGTAGAGCTGTTGAGAAGGTTACATGGGCTAATGAGAGAAATGGACTTAACCCGTGACATAGAATAAGCTCTTGGCACCGGTTTTGTTTCTCTACTTTTATTTATTACAATTGCTACTACTACCATTACTACTTCTGCTGTCACTGCAACTATGACCACCACTACCATTTGTTTATGTTTTCTTACAGTGAAGAAGATACAAAATAAGATGGTGGCACCACCACCATCACCACCACCACCACAACCACTATCACTACCAACACCACTATAACTATTACGACTGCCTATGTTCATAATGTTCTTCTACAATGAAAAAGATACCAAAACAGTACGCTCAGTGCTACCTCAGAGCAGTAGCGTCACTGAGTTTGCTGGAAATCACCATGTAAAATACACCATTTATGATAAGGGATGTTATTTCTTAACTAGTTTATTCACAATTTACAAAAAGCTCATAGAAAGAAAACAGACATCAAGTCACATTTTAAATTCTCTCAATGAGCAAACTTTAGTTGTTTGAATGAATGCATAGGTCTGGGAGTTCTATGATAATACCTCCTATGAGTCAAGGTCTTGTTTTAAATGACCCTAAAACAAAGTGGTTTTTGTTTTTCAGGAACAGTAATTAGCGTAAGGGACCGGTCAACCTGACAGGAGAACCCTGTCCTAGGAGAGATTTTCACTGAAAGATTTCAATATACTCAAAAACAATTGAGTGGGGAGAAAAAATTTGAGTGCTATGACTTTCGACACTGAAATGCTAATGGTATGCACATCTCAGAAAAGACAGATAGATGGATAGACAAATAGATACCAAAAAAAAAAAAAAAAAGGTATATAATGAAAATAAAGTGCTTTGGTCCCGAACAGTTTAACGAGTATACAAACACTTTCATTTTTAAAAGAACTATCTTACCACTTCTTCTCAGTAAGAAAAGTCCTAGGACTACAAAATTTCATTCTATTGCTTCTGTGCAAACTAATCTCAACAAGATCCCTACAAGAGGGGGCTGATTACCCAATGGCTTGCCGCTCCAGCAATCTCTGGACTGGAATGGTTAGTTTCCCCAGAAAACGCTTGATGATAGGACGGCTCTTGGCAAATTTGTCTTTAATTTCAATTTCTAAGACATCGGTAAGAAGTGCAAAAAAGGAGTATTTCTGAAAACAAAAACAGATAACATGTTGGTTCAAAAGAAAGACAAGTATGAAATCATATCATTTCATTATTACAGAAAATGGTGTCTCTCAAATCCTAAGGACTTGGAGTCCACCTTGCTAGAAATATGTGCGGCCAGGGTCCATCCTCTATTCATTTAGAATCATTAGCATTCATAGTGATTACAAGGCATCAATTAAGGATCTGCAGGACAAAAGAAGCCCCTTCAGTTACTCAGCCCTTCCTGGTTCGACAGTTTTAAGAGACGCTATCAAATATTAAATTGTGCACAATGCAATTTTAGTACTTACTACATTTATTGTATCTCAATTCTTTGAAATTTAATATCCTGTTACAGGTTCATTTCGAATTATTGCTGTTTGATTAATAGCAATTTTAATTCCTCATCCCATGGGATTCAGGAGTTGTACAGCACAGGTTAAAACACTCACATAGTGGCTAAAGTAGGAACATCTACAGAATACTGTGGTTTCTCTGACAAATGTCAGAATGAAATAATGTCTAAATGGAAAGTACTTAATTTAAAAGGCACATAGGACAGAAAAATAAATATATGAAGTTAACATAAGCTTTGTTGTTTTGCCTAGGAATGCCATTGGAGAAAATCGGATTGGCTATTAATAAGAATATAAATAAATATAAAAAGCCTTATTCATTTACAAAGACTTTCACATATATTCCCTTCATGTTATCTTTATAAGTAACATTTTCAGGAATAAGAATCTCAGGATAAGCAAATGATGCGGCCGGAATCTGACCTGAACCATTTTGCTCCTTCCCTGACATTATCCACTCAATCACAATGATGCAAATGGTACTGGCCAGTTTTATACTTAGGCACCACTAAGTTTATTTAGTCATAACAATTAAAGTTCTGCCAAGGGCTATGCAGTCTAGGAATCTGCTGAATAAAAAAAACACTTGCTGAGAATAAGAGAGCTGAGTTTAAGCACTACCTCTGTCTCTGAGCAGTTAGTTACATAAACACTTCAAAGCTTCAGTTTCTTAATCATCAAAACAGAGAGATGAGGATCTCATCCCTTATGCCCCCTTCTTAGGCATACACTGATAACATGGTTAAGAACTTTGTAAATATAAAATGCTAGCAAAAGAAAGTTATTGCTAGGTTCATTACCATATCCACTATTTTCCTTCCAGAGTTCATAATGAGATGCATGTTACATCTTCTAGGCTTCTAAATGTGTTATATTAAGTGATGTGCCTTTAAGAGTTATTTACCATTTGGAGAGCATTTAGTTTTTTAAACTGGGTGTATGAATACATGCAATATGTAATCCATGTAAATAATCAAAAGAATTTCTCAGGAGAAACATCTTGCTCTGCTGGTAAGTCTCAAATAGCCATACCTTTTTTCCCCAATTGGTTTCAGATCCCCTGAATTATCCCCCGCCCCAATGAAATATTTCTTTTTTTTTAAGATTTTATTTATTTATTTGACAGAGAGAGAGAGAGAGATTATGAGTAGGCTGAGAGGCAGGCAGAGAGAAAGGAGGGGAAGCAGGTTCCTCACTGAGCAGGGAGCCCAATATGGGGCTCGTTCCCAGGACCCTGAGATCCCAGGACCTGAGCTGAAGGCAGAGGCTTTACCCACTGAGCCACCCAGGCATCCCATCAATGAAATATTTCTATAAAACTGTTGGGACATATTGTTGTCATTAAACAGTTAGGGAATGATTTGATTCATTGTATAACTCCTACACCCCATGAAGGTTTACCCAGAAACAGTCTAACACTAGTAGGTGAAACATGTTTTGGATCTCTGAGAAATGGGGGGAGAGCTCATTCTTTGTTCACTAGATGAGAAACAATGTCTCTGTTCATTCCTTGACTTTCCCGAGTTTGAATGAGAAAACCCTTCCCTGGATTTTAATGATGCATTGCATTAAAACGACAGGTAGCATAATGTAGCTGTGAGGAATTCTACAGTACCTATCATCAACACATCAACGATCTGGATTCACTCACGATGACGAGTCCTTGAATAGCTTATTTAATTAACCAAATTCTAGAAACCTGAAAAACTTTTGCCAAAGCCCATAGGGAGAGAAATTCCCTTAATTTGTACTGAATATATACTAGAACAAAACATAAAAGATTTGGAGGGCTTTTAAAATCTTTTATTTTAATTTCAGTTACTTAACATATAGTGTTGTATTAGTTTCAGGTAGAAAAACATAAAAATTTCAATAAAAACAGGATTGGTGTTACTGACTTTTCCTTCTGCCTCGGGCTCTCATATGGCTCTGCAAGGCATAGTTAATGACCCTGTCCTTACTTAAAATTTTAATATTTGTTCATCATGAATTTTTTTTGGCATTGATTTTGATTTTTCTAAAAAAATATTTCATGAAAATATTAACTTTGATTATTGAGTCTTCTGGTCCCCCTTTAGTCATGCACCTGAGTAAGGACTTCACTTGCTTTGCCCCACACCTGGGCTTGGCCACAGGGGACAATCTCATTCTCCTTAGACCCTCTTTCTAACAGAACCTGGAGACCCCTCAGCCATCCTGCTGTGCTCATAAGCAATTCAATGATACACAGAACAGAGAAGGACGTGGCCAACTTCCTAACTGGCAAGTAGAAGACCCCTGAGCATCATCTTACCTCTCTGTGCCAAATTGGATTAGTGGTGTTACTGATGATAGTAGACCTTCTCTCCTGTCCATGGTGGGCACATGTGGGGAAACTGCTCTTCTTCCCTGGCTGAATGGACATCTTAAGATAAGGGTCAGGATTGAAGAACATCCCTTTCTTTAGCCCAACGGCTCTAAGATCTGAAAAGAGAGGAAGGACGGAGAGAAAGAGAGAGGGGGTAAATGACAGCAAAACAATAACAAAGTTGCTCACACTACGATCGCTTAGATAAGTGAGAACAAGTGGGTTATGACAAATTCCAGCAGAGAAGGGGTCTCCTCACGGGCAACAAAAAGGAAGCCAAATATTTACCATCACCTCACGCAGCTTAACTGACTTTTCCTGGGAATTATTTTGATTCTAATGTGCATCTTCACATGGTTTGGCAACCAGCATTTCAAACAGTGTCTTGAGAGAAATTCTTAGGCAACAGTTTATTTTTTAAAAAAGAATTTAGTATGTTTTTTCATGAGAGAAAATTAAATCTTCTACATACATATATGAAATTATAGATCTATGTTTAATTAGGGGTAAAACTTGAGAGCACGAATTCAGTTGTACCACATTTAAGATGTCATATATACTCCATAAATGTAAGGAATATTGGGGGGGAGGCCAGAAATATTTCTAAAATTTGAATGCCCACCTGCTGTATTAAGTAATTACGAGGTTACTGTTTAGGAACTTACATACCTGATGAACATCTCAGAACTCATCTTAGATTTACCAGTTGTTCTTTCTTTCTTTCTTTCTTTCTTTTTTTTTTAAGATTTTATTTATTTATTTGACACAGAAGAGAGAGATACAAGTAGGCAGAGAGGCAGGCAGAGAGAGAGGGGGAAGAAGGCTCCCTGCTGAGCAGAGAGCCTGATGCGGGGCTCGATCCCAGGACCCTGGGATCATGACCTGAGCCGAAGGCAAAGGCTTTAACCACTGAGCCACCCAGGCGCCCTCACCAGTTGTTATTTCACACTAGGTGAGCTCCTAAGATGTCTGGCTAAAGTCTGGTAAGCGGAGAGACTGATACTTTTTAAAAGAGACTAAGGTATGCAAACATTATATAATAATGTTTAATAAATAAATCCAGATTTACTGAGAGCCAAGTGACCTTCAAAGCTCTTGCAATCACAGACTGTTTCTAAGTAACTTGATGTGATTATGCTCGGTCTAGGGAGGTGCTGACCCCTGGTCCAGAGAGAAATTCTGCAGATGCCGCCAAAGCTTCAGAGACCTTTGGATTACCCAGATTGGTAATTACGGTGACCCTAAATAGAAGGTCACCTGAGTCACTCTACTCAAGCTCATTTTTTTTTTTTAATGTTGTCTCCACAATGGGCCCAACATGTGGCTTGAGCACACAACCCTGAGATCGAGACCTGGGCTGAGATCAAGAGTCAGAGGTCCCACCAGCTGAGCCACTGAGGCACCCCTCAAGCTCATTCTTGAAACATAGTCTTTCTTAGTCAGACAGAAGTGTGAGGCTGCCCATAGAACCATATTCTCTAGGGAGTGCTGGCTGGAGGAGGCTCAGCCATGGCTGATGAGAATTTGTGGCCTAGTGGATTGTCTGATGACAGCTGACAGACAGCAAAGAAGGCAGTTTTAATATGTCGGCAAAGGTTGGGGTGCCTGGGTGGCTCAGTGGATTAAAGCCTCTGCCTTCGGCTCAGGTCATGATCTCAGGGTCCTGGGATCGAGCCCTGCATTGGGCTCTCAGCTCAGCAGGGAGCCTGCTTCCCCCTCTCTCTCTGCCTGACTCTCTGCCTACTTATGATCTCTCTCTCTCTGTCAAACAAATAAATAAAATCTTTAAAAAAAATGTCAGCAAAGGTTTAAAAATTCAAGCAAGAAGCCCTCATGTTAAGGACACTGCATGAATTACGTAAGATGTTTGATCTGAAAACCAATGGCAGAAAGGAAAGATGAGTAAGGAGCGAGACAGGCATTCAGAGAAGCCGCCCGAAGCTCATTAGTCGTATGGCCCCCAAGCCTGGCACTTCACAAGCTATGGAGTCATTATTAATACAGCATCTGCCTCTGACTTCAATTTAATAATGCTACATGTTTTCACTTGGCTTTAGTTAGCATAAAATAGCTTTAAGAGAAAAACACCATTTGCATATTTATTTTCTTACCTTTCTTGATTATGCTCGCCTCAGACTCAAAGACAGAAGAATAATATTCTTTAGCTATTAAATCTACTCCTAAAGAAGGGATTTCTTTGCAGTCAATGAGGAGTAACATGTACAGAAATGGCTGCCACAGGCCTGACAGGGCTAAATTATTCATGCAAAGCATTCCTTTGAACAAAAAGCATCCCTTTGGAAGACGAAGACACCATGATGAAAGATGTCACTATTAAATAACCCTCTTGCCAGATATGGCCACAAGGGACATTGTACAAATAAATCTTCACGAATAAATACAAGAAACTACCAATTACTTGTATTCTAATTATTCAGTTCCCTTATCCATCTCATTTCTGCTCTTGCTTTTCCCTTTTCTCTTTTATATTTTATTGCTCATAAATCTCCACATAACCTCACAGACCAAAAAAGAACTCAAACTCACAAAGGTATGACATGTTAAATATCCTTAAAGTCGTATTTGGAGAAGAGGATGAAGATAGTCATCAAAACACAGTTTTGGGGGGCGCCTGGGTGGCTCAGTGGGTTAAAGCCTCTGCCTTTGGCTCAGGTCATGATCTCAGGGTCCTGGGATCAAGCCCCGCATCGGGCTCTCTGCTCAGCAGGGAGCCTGCTTCCCCTTCTCTCTCTGCCTGCCTCTCTGCCTACTTGTGATCTCTCTCTCCGTGTCAAATAAATAAATAAAATCTTTAAAAAAAAACCCACAGTTTTTGTTTTAGATGTAGAATTCAATTATTTGTGTGCCTACTTACCATAGATAATCAAGAGTAGAACATCTGTAGATACTCACTCTACACTGCTTAAATGCTCTTGGATAAATATTACCATTCACTGTCAACATGCTACAGTGGGTTAATTTTTCAGAATTACCATTATAGAATTGATTTTATCTATAATTTTTAGCCATTTCTGTATATCATCTGCAAATATCTGACAATACATTAGGAAATAAAATAGTGATAAAGTAGCCAGCCACCCTGTGTATTGAGGTGGGATGGTGGAGGAAATCATATTTAAGGAAGCAGCATTTGGTGGTGCCCTAAAGCTTATTTCCTACTTTTTAAGAAAATGTCCTGGGATTTTCAGCTTCTAGATGGTCATGTTCCTACAGGGAGTTAATGAGCATCTCCTCGAGTCAAAATTGATATGTGTATATCATATTTAGAATGATATTGATCACTGGAAAGCGGAGGGCAGTGCTTCTAAACTAAGAAAACTATGGGATGGTCAAACTTTAAATTTTCTGAGCCATGGAGGTTGGCTAATTGTTCCCTACCTAGAAATGAAGGATTTCTGTACCTGCAGCCTCTCAGGACTGTGAAGGTCTAAAGCATAGCCAAATAACTGTTTTCAGGAGACACACAGATAATGGGGGGTAGGAGAGGAGCACACTCACCATGGTACTTCTAAGTGTCCTTCTTTAAACCTTGAGGGGTCCAACCAAAACATACATATTGGCCAGATTTGAACCATAAGCCATCAGTTTACGACTTCTGAGGTTCTCCAGAGTATCAAAGCAAAAAAGGCTCTCATAGTAAGCAACCTCCCATGGGGGGAGAAGGAACATGCTAGAGCAGAAAAGGCCAAGGCCAGCAATGAACTAATATGCACACTTTCATCATAGGTGGTAATTATGCATCATGGAAATGTCTGTTTTCAAGATCAGCTTTCTCTCACTCTTGAGAATGTCAATTTTCATTCACAACACTTTTTGCAGCCAAGGAAAGTGAATCTGATTTAAGTTGCAGAAGCATTGCACCCATGGAAAAATGAAAACAAAACATCTTACAGTGACAGACATCTGTTAGACTGCATTTTGTATGTATTGTAGCACAGTTGTCTGTTCTAAAAGTCCATTTCAAATACTGATTTTCTTAGTGCATTCTTTTATTTTTTTTTAAAGATTTTATTTATTTGATAGAAACACAGTGAGAGAGGGAACACAAGCAGAGGGAATGGTAGCGGGAGAAGCAGGCTCCCTGCCGCGCAGAGAGCCCGATGCGGGGCTCGATCCCAGGACTCTGGGATCATGACCTGAGCCGAAGGCAGACGCTTAACAACTGAGCCACCCAGGCGCCCCATTCTCAGTACATTCTTGACTTCTAAGTGCCAATATGTTTTTTAATTCAGTAGCTTTCAATTTCTGATCGTGACCTACACTTGAAACATATTTTACTCTGAGATCTAGTATATACATGCATAGATGTGTATACTTTTTGTGTGTGAAAGTTTTCAGTTTGTATAAACTGATGTTCTATGAAAAAATATTTCCCTTTAGTATAAAACTGTGATTTTCTTTCCTATCCTTTTTTTAAACTGCTGGGTTCAAATAAGTTAAACTTACAAAATACAAATGAGTTCCAACTCACAATCTGAAAAGCAGTGGCTTTTTTTCATAAACATGTAAGCAATTAGAGTATTTCACTAACCAGTAAACAAACAAAAAAAACTGTCTTATCAGCTTTCCAAGTTCTATGTGTCTTTCTCCACAGAAATAAGAACATCCCTTGGCTTATTTTTCTTAGTCTCCCAACTTTTACCTTTCTCTAGATGAGCTAACCACACTTTGTTTTCAATAATCAAAGTTCTACAGTAGGGTAAGCAATATTACATTATAGTGTTCTTTTAAAGTAACTATACACAGTTACAGTCTTTTTATCACTAGAAAACCTGGTGGAAGAAATAATCTCTGAGTTTATATTAATAATCTAATGGTAAGAAATATACTTGAATTTCTAATAATATTACCAAAAATACAAATAACTAGTTCATATATCATATATGAGAATCTATAGACAAAAATGACCACTCATGCCTTTGAAATTATACACTTTCAAACTGAACATCACATTTAAAGACATCCTTACCTGACAAGGTAAAGCTAACTAGTTTCCGAGAATGCTGATTTCCAGAAGCACCTCCTTCCATGCCTTCTGCCCCCATCTGCAGAGGAAAAGCACGTATTGGAAGTTTCACAGGTATAGTTTGGTACTCAACTTTCTTAAGAAGCCACATGTATTTGCAAATATGATGATTCTCTTGTGTCAAAGATGCATTTTAGTATATGCCTTTTCATATGCTATAAATCTTGGAATTGAGACATAAATGGCATATTCTCAGAGATGAGAGCGTCATACCTCAATTTAATCTTTACACCACATGAAACCAACACAAACTTCTAAATTCCCTGGGATGTGAATCAGTCTACTTCATGTCCTTTTATTTCTTTGATAAGAATATGGTTGAGATATAGTAAGTGCACTTATATTGCTATTACCGTATTAAAATAATCCTTTAAGTTAAAAACTAAACACCAAGTTCCTTTAGACTTATTAGGAAAACTTAGAATAAACTACACAGGCAACTTATATCAAGCTCATCCACATATGTGCAGAATTATCTTCTCTTGCCAAATATATCTGGGTGACCATGTGATGTTGCCCATGCAAACTCCTATTTTCTTGTGCTGCAGGTACATGGCACATGGTATGATAATTAGCAATGACAAGGGTTTGCGATGCTGTCCTGCTGGTTATTGCACTGTAAAAGTTTTCCTACACTTGATCTTAGCCAAAAGGCCAAGAAGTGATTGTAAAGGTTTTCCTAAAAGCTTTCAAGTAAATTATATCTCACTTGAAACCAGTCATTTACAGACCACATAGGAGATCTAGCCTTTCTCTCAATTTATGTACAATGAGTGCTCAATTTATAGTTAGTATACTAAGAAAAAAGAGTTTCCTGTTTCTCTAAAAAAGATGTCCGCAACACTTTAAGAGACAGAAGTGAAGGCAGAATATATTTTGAATAGTTAGGAAATAGAAACCACCTTTTTATTCAAAACTTTAGATTAAGCCATTGCATCTAATCTTTGCAGCACTCCCTTACTCCTTTAAAAAATCACATACCACCAAATGCAAACTGGTGCAGCCACTGTAGAAAACAGTATGGAGGCTCCTCAAAAAATTAAAAACAGAATTACCATATGATCCAGTAATTACACCACTGGGTATTTACCCAGAGAAAATGAAAACACTAATTTGAAAAGATACATGCACCCCTATGTTTACTGCAGCATTGTTTACAATAGCCATGACATGGAAGCAGCCCAAGTGTCCACTGATAGATGAATGGATAAAGATGATGTGGTGCATATGCACAATGGAATATTACTCAGCCACAGAAAGAATGAAACCTTGCCATGTGCAACAACAGGGATGGAGCTAGAGAATATAATGTTAAATGAAATAAGTTAGAATGGGGGGAAACCAGAGGGAGAGATGAACCATGAGAGACTGTGGACTCTGAGCAACAAACTGAGGGTTTAGGAGGGGTGGGGGTGGG
>CM053605.1:32483379-32565761 GCA_028646535.1 Procyon lotor
CTCTCATCACTAGTCTTCCTCCCTCTTGTATGATATCTGCCCAGCTCTTGTAAGTACAATAATTCCTGCCTTAAACTATGGAATAAATTTGTGAGTGGCCAGAGAAAAATCTAGAGCTGCTTAGAGCCATGAGAACAGAAAGATGGTTTGGAGCTGGAATGCAGAGAAGCTCATTAGCATTGGAGACCAGCAGTGTGTTCCTCTCATTAAAATGGAAGGCTCAAAACCACTTGCCAATATTTGGGGGTGAGTAGGCTCTCTGGAACGAACACCCCAGTGTTAGGTAACGGATGCCCACATCAGACTAGCAGCAGAGCCTTTGGTAATGTCTCACACAGCCGTTCATAGGCTTGAGTAAGATTTGCTGTTGAGTGTGCCTTCTTTCCAGATGTCCTGATTTGTTCGAGAAAATATGTTTATAAACACTCATGCATTTCATAAAAAAAGTTTTTTTTCCCGCTGATCTTGTTTTGTTAATGCTATTTAAATTTCATGTTTCAGGTGAGTACAAAGCCCCAGTGGCAGCAGGCAGCTCCGTCATTCCATTTGAATATAAAACAGGACAATGATATTCCAGAACCGTTTAGTGTTAAAAACGAACAGTCATATGGTAAGAACTTCATTCCAACTTAGATTTAGGGAAATTTTCAAGAGGAAAAACAAATCATTACAACACTTAGTTGAGAGTAGTGAAATTGTAAAACTGAAATGACATTTATATCAAGTAAAAAAATTTATCCCAAATGTTTTCCATTATGAAATAATTGATTCCAGTTCTTAATTATTTCAAGCAGTTGTAGAGGCCATAAAAGGTGATATTTTAAGAATTGGGCATTTATATTAAAACTTTGATTTATTGTAGTCACAATTCTCTACAACAGACTAAGAAGTTTTTTTTCTAAGAAGGAGTTTAATAAGTTGTAAATATTGCTTCCAAATTAGTCATTTTGATATTTTTTCCTTTTTATTTTTTTGACTCATCAAATTGATTACATTGAATATTAACATTTTTTTCATCATGGTTCTTTAAATTTTCTGAGATAGTTTTGAGTTCTGTTTTTAATCATAATTTTAATCTTCATTTTAAGAAGGCTCAATGCAAATTAATTGAAAATTAGGGTTTATTAGCATGTTAATCAAAATATAAATTAAATATTCTTGAAATAGAAGTTTTTATTATGATGACATAAAACAAGAGTACTTTAACTTTCTAATACTGAGATTGTACCTATGGTTACTTGAGAACTTAAAGTGTGTAGTTTTTTTCTCGAAAGGTGCTTTTAGCATTTTTTTTTAACCACCCACATGTTTTAGCTTATTTTTTTTAGAGGACTAACTCATGCTTTTTTTTTTTTTTTTTTAATTCAAGCTGAATACCTGAAACACTTTGGAAAAAAGAGCAAAATAGTGGACCAAACTGAGGACAGTTACGCTGGACCATCTACTTCTAAAACCAAGAACAAATCTCTACATAAAGAACGAGAAAACTTTAGAAGCACTCTTGTTAACGTCATTATGTAAGTTGTGTAAGCTAATCAGAGTGTGTTAACCTCGTGAGAGCCCTGGGGAACTTTCTCTCTAAAAGTATACAAATTCTGTGCATGTCTAAGAATGCCTTAAAGCCTGTTAGAGTGAGGATGTGCAAATAAAGAATGAAAGATGGAGTTTCACCCTGGTAAGGGTGTTCCTCTTTGAAATACCATAAGCTGAAGAGGTACTGGTGTGAAATCTGAGGCTGGCTAGGAGGGCAGAATGTCTGGGGGTTCTGGTTGTGGCCGCTGTGGCTGGTGGAAGATATGAGGCAGTTTTTTCTTTCTCCCCATCTCACCAGCTCTGGTGATGTGGCAGCTTCTCTGGCACTGGGGGTTTCCTCGTCTAGAAAAAGAAGGAACTCGGGTGAAGTGATCAGCAGTGTGAGCAGGGCCGGGCTTGCCTGGTGTGAGTTGGAGGTCCATTTATGAAGAGCAGTGCAGACACAAGTCACTAACTCCTTTTCACTCTTTTCCTCACTGCTTCATGCTAGTTGCTTGGTACATTCTTTATGACTCCCAAGGCCCACACATGGCTATTTGTGGTCATAATTTCATGACCTGGTACATTCAGTAATTCACACATAGAACCCAGTCTTCTGGTCCCCATGTGGGGCTTTACGGACCCCATGGTCTTGGAGGGAGGACAGTGGGTGCTCTGTGCTTACAAAGGGCAAAGGGATTTTGTGGGAGCCCCGTGCAGCTGGACTGTGGGTGTGTGTCTCTGATAAGAGTGGTTTGGAGTTTGCCTTTACTGGCCACTAGAATCTTCCTAGCTTGGCCCACCTACATTGCTTTTTTGGGTTAAGCACTCTCACATCCCACAAACAATGTAAAATCAAAACCCAAAACTTTGGACCAGGTAGGCTTCTAGTTACAAAGTCTTAGAAGCAACTTTTTCTCTACCCAGAAATCTGGTCAAGACAGATGATAGACACAGAAAGATCTTTCTGGTCCATCTCTGGGTGAAGAGAGAGCCCATCTCAGGTTTTAGTTTCACACAGGGGTTCTCTTTGAATTCTCCATTTCACTCAGTCCTACTCAGAACCTGACCTCCTGATTCACAGGGACATTAAAGGCTATGACCCTGGGCCCCAGAAGGGTAGCCATTGCCTCAGGATTTTGCTGATTGCCATTCTATTTTATTTTATTTTTTTAACTCCTGAGTATTTCCTTTCTTTTTTGTGAGCTCAGCTATGCATTCAAAAGGAATGTGTCCTATTATTTGATATTTATAGAATGGTATTGGTTTTTCAGATTATCTTTGTTGTTGAGTTATAAGAAAACTTGTCTCTTTTTAGGAATTTTATGTCATTTTTTAGTTATGCCTTTTATAAACAGGATATGGATGGACATAATTGAAATTTAACCTTAAGAATTTCTATACTTTGATAGTACATCCAATGCCATTTATAGTTGTTGGTATTTCTTATATATGTGTGCTTCTACCAATTTATTTTATACTTTCTATTTACTGTATGTCGCCTTTGCTTATTTTTTCTTTTTTCTGCTTTCTATTGAATCGAATTTTCTCTTCTCCCTTTATTTCTATTGGCTTAAAAGCTATCAAACATCTCTTTTCTTTCAGTGGTTACCATAATATTTAAAGCCACATATTATAATTTATCCTTTTTAAATTTTAAAATTCAATTTTTATCAGTCTCCCCCTGAATAACACAAAGGGATCTTGGACTGCTGTCACTTAGCTCTAAGCTTTCCTTTGCATTTTCCATGTGACAGAAAATTTGTCATTTTATTTCTACCAATATTTCTATAGTATTTTCATTCTATGAAATGAGAGTCCTTAATTCCCCATGATTTTTTTTCTTAAGTTAACACTTGGGGTTGCTAATGTGTTTTCTAATTTTTTTTTTTTTTTTTAAGATTTTTATTTATTTATTTGACAGAGAGAGAGATCACAAGTAGGCAGAGAGGTAGGCAGAGAGAGAGGGGGAAACAGGCTCCCTGCTGGGCAGAGAGCCTGATGTGGGGCTCGATCCCAGGACTCTGAGATCATGACCTGAGCCGAAGGCAGAGGCTTTAACCCACTGAGCAACCCAGGTACCCCAGTGTTTTCTAATTCTTTAGAAAATTGTCTTTGCATTCAAGTTTTCATTTCTGAGTGCATTTTCTTTTTTGCTGAAGTTCATCCTCCAGTATTTGTTTCAGTGAAGATCTATGAGGAGTGAAGTTGAGATTTTCATCTCTGTAAATTTCTGTTTTGTCCTTACCCTTGAATTAATGGCTAAGCTGGCTACAAAACTAAATGATAATCATGATTTTTACCTTACATCTGAAAACATTAGATTGAAAAATATTAAGCATTATTTTTTGGCATGTACTATTCCCCCCAGCCTTATTAAGATATTATTGACAAATAAAACAACTTTTTAAAAGATTTTATTTATTTTTTTTGGCAGTGAGAGAGCGAGAGCACAAGCAGAGGGAGGGGTAGAAGGAGAGGGGGAAGCAGACTCTGAGGAGCAGGGAGCCCTATGCGGAACTTGATCCCAGGACCCTGGGATCATGACCTGAGCTGAAGGCAGATGCTTGACTGAGCCACCCAGGTGCCCTGACAAATAAAATTAGAATATATTTAAAGTTTACGACGTGAGAGTATATGTATATGTTGTGAACGATTCCCATGATCAAGTTAATTAACACATCCATCACCTCACATCTTCAGCATTTTTTTTTTTTTTGTAAGAACGCCTAGGTTCTACTCTCTTAGCAAGTTTCAATCATACAATAGAGTACTATCAACTGTAGCCACCATGGCATGTATTACTGTTGATGAAAAGCCTATGTCACTCTAGTTGTCATTATTGCAAACTGTATTTATATTCTGTCAACTTTTTTTTTTGTTTTCTGAACATTTTATTTTCAAAACCTTCTAGATAGGCTTAAAAACAGCTTCACTGAGCTATAATTTACATACCACTAAATTCATTGAGGTTAAATGTGCAATTGAATGAATTTCAGTAAATTTCTATGGCTGTGCAAACTTAACCAAAATCTAGGTTTAGAATACTTCTATCATCTGTCAAAGATTATGCCCATTTCAACTAATTCTCTATGCCACTGGTTGCCCAGGCAATCATTGATCTCTGTTCTGTTTTTATTGTTCTGTCTTTTCTAAAATTTCATATGAATGGAATCCTAAAATATGTTTGCTTTTAAAACCCTTTCATTTTGTTGTTTCTGGTTTGGGACTATTTGAAAATGCTGCTATGAACATTTGAGTGCAAGTCTTTTTGTGGATATGTGTTTTCATTTCTCCTGGGTAGATGCCAAAGTGTAGAAATGCTCGATTTGTTTAATTTTCAATGACTTTGCTAAACTGTTTTCCAAGTGGCTATGCCAGTTTACATTCCCACAAGCAGTGTAAGAAGAGGTTTCTAGTTTTTCCACAACCTTGCACACACTTTAGTTAGAATAGGCAAAACAAAACAAAAACCATTCAAGTAGATGTGTTATTTTATCTCATTATGGCTTTAAGTTGTATATCCTAATGACTAATGATAATAGGTGTCTTTTCTGGTGGTTGTTTGACATTCATATGATTTCTTTGAAATGTCTGTTTAAATCTTTTGCCCATTTTTAAATTGGGTTATCTTTTTGTTAATACATTCTAAGAGTTCTTGATATGTGTCCTTTACTCGTCTTTTATCAGATCTATCTTCCGCAAATAACTTTCCTCCAGACTGTGGCTTATCTCTTCATTTTCTTAATGGTATTTTTTGGAAACTAAAATCTTTAAAATTTTAAGGAAGTTCAATTTATCAATTTTTTCTTTTATTGATGCTTTTGGAGTCATATCTAAGAATCCTTTCCTATCACAAGATTTTCTTCCACGCTTTCTTAGAAGGTTATAGTTTTAGCTTTTATATTTAGGTATATGATTTAGTTTAATGGCATATCTATGGTATGAGCTAAGGTTGAGGCTTGATTTTTTCCATATAGATAGCCAAATGTTTAGCCCCCTTTATCAAAAAGACTATTCCCATTGAATTACCTTAACACATTTGTCAAAAATCATTTGACCATGTAAGGGGTTCTATTTCTGTTCCCTTGGTTTATATGTCCATATTAACATCACTACCATGATGTCTTGATCACTCGAGCTTTATAGTCAAGTTTGAAATTAGTTTAAATCCACAACATTTATTATCCATATCCAAATTGTTTTGGCTATCCTAGGTATTTTGCATTTTCATACATATTTGAAGACTAGTTTGGCAGTTTCTGGGGGAAAAAAACAACCTAGGATTTAGTAGCCAATTGCATTGAACATGTGGGTCAATTTTGGGATAATTGCCAATAATACTGAATCTTCTGGCCCATAAACAAGTTATTTTTCTTCATTTATTTAGTTTTTCTTTAATTGTTCTTAGCAGTGTTTTGTATTTTTAATGTATGAATCTTGTACTTTAAAAAAATCTCTTATTTTTTGATGTGAATGGAATTACTTAATTTTCTCATTGTTCTTTGCTAGAATGTAGAAAAATTAATTGATTTTTACTTATCAATCTCATATCCTAAGACCTTACTAAAACTTGCTTACCAGTTCTGCACCTTTTAAAAGATTCCATGGAAATTCCTGTATATACAATTATGTTGTCTGCAAATACAGTTTTTTTTTCTGATGCCTTTCTTTTATCTCATTTCCCATTTTGCACTTGTTAGGTTCTTCAGTATATTGTTGAATAGAATTGGTGATAGTTGACTTGCCAGTCTTAGTGGAAAACACTCAGTCTTTCACATTTATGTAGATGTTAGCTGTAGGTCTTTCAGAAACCCTTTATCAGGCTGAAAAAAATCCCTTCTTTTCCTGGTTGGCTGAGAGATGTTAGTTACAAATGAGTGGTGGGTTTTTGTTGAATGCTTTTTCAGTGTCCATTGAAATGAGAATTTGGTTTTTATCCTTTAATATTTTCATATAGTATATTACATTAATTGCTTTTCATGTTAAAGCTTGGATTCCCTTCATTTAGTCATTATGTATAATCCTTTTTGTGTATTGCTGGATTTGATCTGCTAATATTTCGTTAAGAATTTTCAAGTCTATATTAATGATATGGATGTGTACTTTTATTGTCCTGTCTGGCTTTAGACCTCAAGATGAGTTGTGAAGTGTTTTTAACCTCCTTTGTTTTCTGAATGGGTTTAGGTAGAATTAGTATTATTTCTTCTTTGACAGAACTTTTTTTAAAGTAGGCTCCATGCTCAGGATGGAGCCCAGTGTGGGGCTTGAACTGACAACCCTGAAATCAAGACCAGAACTAAGAACAAGAGTTGGATGCTTAACTGACTAAACTACTCAGAGGTCCCTAGATAGAATTGTTTTAAAAAAATTATTTATTTATTTGACAGAGAGAGAGATCATAAGTAGGCAGAGAGGCAGGCAGAGAGAGGGGGGGAAGCAGGCTCCCTGCTGAGCAGAGAGCTCGATGCGGGGCTTGATCCCAGGACCCTGAGATCATGACCTGAGCCGAAGGCAGAGGCTTTAACCCGCTGAGCCATCCAGTTGACCCTCTAGATAGAATTTTTGAAGCCATCCAAACCTGATGTTTTCTTTGTGAGAAGATTATTAAATACAATTTCAATTAGTTAACTTGATATGTATCTATTCAGATTTTCTTTCTTCTTGAGTCATGTTTGGTATTTTTTGCTTCTTAGGAATCTCTTTTCACTTAAGTTGTCTAATTTGCTGGCGTAAAGTTCAGATAACTTCCTTATTTGCAGCTATTCTACTAATTTTCTCTTTTAGCACTTGCTAGACTACAACACCAGAGCCTTTTCTAAGGATCTCTTAGGCAAATTGGTTGCTTCCTGCATGAGTTGTGGGCTATGTGTTTTCAACCCCATTTTATCTGTCCTCTCTCTTCTTTTCATGTTTCAGAAATTTGTTGAAATATCTCCTCAGCTGATGACCCTCTAGTCTCTTTACAATGTTGGTTAAAATTACTACCATGTTCACAAGAAAACTTGAAAAAAGGGATGTTTTTGCTACCATCTTGACTCAAAATCACTATTGATTTAATAAAGAGAAAATCAATATAGTTTTTTCATTTTTAGGAAACAAGGTACATATTTTCTCTTTAGTCAGGTAATGTCTCCTATATTGATTTATTTCTGAAAGGAATATTGTTCTGCTGGAAAGAGCATGGCAGTTCGGAAGCACATATGGATGGGCAAATCCTTGTTTTTTGTACTTAATTAACTACATGACAAAGAGAAAGTTATTGAATCTGAAATTCGGTTTCTCATCTGTGAAGTAGGAATAATTTCTCTGTCTCCTCTAACAACAGGTGTGTGGGTTAGAGATAATGTATGTGAAACTATTGAGGGGCTAACTAGGTGATCAATAAAAAAGGTTTTTATTATTACTGTTTTCAGCAAACAGAATCTTTACCTATAGCCACAGAATGATTGAATCCTAGAATTTTAAAGCTGAAAGGATCTTCATGATGACTGCAAAAACTTCTGTCACCCCCAAAGCCCCCAACCTTCTCCCTCCTCACCTGTCCTGACCTTGCTGTACTCTTTCAGGCATGCATTACTCATATAGAGGATGAAGCTTGTTAGGTTCGCTGGGTTTAGCAAGGTAAATAACCTGAGCATTTCTGCCATTAAAAAACATCAACAACCCAGTTATTCAGGTCACACACTTTAGGGTGGCAGAGTCTGCATGTAGGTGTCCTGATCCCTGAGGTCTGTTACTTTCCCATCAGTAATGCTTTATGATCAAAATAGAAGACTATTTTTGTAGTTAGAATAATCAAGTCTTCTCTTTCCAACTACAGAATACCTTGAAGATCTTCCACTGCTCCTTTTATATTCATATTCCCTCATTTGATAAACATTTATGGAGCACCTATTATGTACTGAATTAAACTGAGGCATTACCTGTGACATTGCATTGGCTCTTTTCTCTTCCATATAATGGAAAAGAATGATTGTAAAGTTCACAAAATACTTGATTTCTGGATTTGCAGAAGACAAAATAATTTAGAAGATGTTATCTTGACATCTTAGTATGGTGTCTCAGACAGATATTCAATAAACCTCCGATCTTCATTCACTAGACTGTTAGTGGGAGGGACTGTCTTGTTATACAGTATCATCGACCTGTATCCATCCCAGATGAAGTCGGGATCCAGAGCCTGATGCATTCAATGATAAAGAAATTAAAGCTATCCCAGAACAGCTTATTTTTCACGAAGATGTGACCTATGGCTTTCTCCACAGTGGTGCCCCAGAAGTCACAAAATGTGGCCTGTAGGGGCGCCTGGGTGGCTCAGTTGGTTAAGCATCTGCCTTTGGCTCAGGTCATGGTCCCAAGGGTCCTAGGATTGATCCTGATCCTGCATCAGGTTCCCTGCTTAGTGGGGAGCCTGCTTCTCTGTCTCCCTCTGCTGCTGCCCCTGCTTGTGCTCATGTTCTCTCTCCCTCGCCAAATAAGTGGGGTCTTTAAAAAAACAAAGATGTGATTTTTAAAAAAATGTGGCTTGTATAGAGTTTGAATTTAATTACAGCTATCAACATTGTCCATTTATGGACAGTTAGCCAATAATAAATGGGAACATATAAACTGTGTTGCTCTTGCAGCTTCTGTGTATTTCTAGATATCTGAGAAATGATCTTTTCAAGAATGTATTTGTCTTTGGCAAAACTAAAAATCTTTTCCATCAGTGTTCTTTTAAATCCCTTATTTGTAAATAACTATACGTATTTTAGCGAAAATGCAAGAGCACTCCTATAATATTTCAAAGAAGAGAGAGCTTGCATTTAGAATAATGAGGAAGAATGAGTTAAAGCTCATCAAGAAGAATGCGGGCTTTGGATTCGGTCTTGCAAATCACTTCCAAAAGAATTGTCTCTTTAAGAATAAAGAGAAAGTGTTCTGGGTGCAATGTGGTATCAAACAAATATGTATTATATGTACTATTAATAAAATGTTCAACAGTTCATTTTTTCTTAAGATTTAGTAGAAGACAGTCCTGATGTTTTGACAGTAGACCCTTAAACAACTTAAGGGTTAGGGGCACTGACCCCCACCACAGTTGAAAATTCATGTAAAGCTTTTGACTCTCCAAAGTAATAGCCTGCTGTTGACCAGAAACCTTACTGATAATATAAACAATAATTTTATACGTATTTTTGTTGTAATTATTATATGCTATATTTTTACAATAAAGTTAGCTAAAGAAAATATTTAGAAAATAATAAAAATAATTTACAACACTGTACTGTAAAATAAGTGTGTATGAACCCACACATTTCAAAATTGAGTTGTTCCAGGGTCAACTGTGTATCCATTGATGTATATTCTAACTGCCTTTGTGTATGTCTCAATGGTGTGTTTGTCATTTTCTTAGGCAACAAGATGCTGTGTTAGACTCAGCTACCCCTGATGAAAGCACGTTTCCAAAACTGACCGCTTCTGCGACAGAGAAAGACATTTTGGTAATGGGCTGTCTCTTTTGTCAGTATACTTGAATGTAAAGAAAGCACTTAAAGATACTTTTAAACTTTTGAGCTTACCCTGTGCTCCTTTCTGGTGGAACTCTGTGGACATAGGAGTAAATACAGAGTTCCACAAAATTCCTCTATGAGATTAATGGGGGAAATCATTCTCTCCTTTGCCATCTAAGACAACAATGAAACAATCTCACTTACCAGCTCTCTTTGTTAGAATGAGCCTTGGTCTTGTATAGCTTTTGTGTGTCTTTATTCTTCTCTGAGAAATTCTCTTAGTTATATAATGTATACTTTATAGAGCATATTAACCTGCTGTAGAAATATAATTAGTATTTCAAATAAGAATTTTTAAAAATAAGTATCAAAGGCTCTAACATGGCTAATTTGAAAGTATTTTGAAAAAAATACTTGGATGTGTAAAATTTTTCTAATGAATGACATGTAAAAATTTATGAAAATATATCAGTTAAATGGATGTTAGAGAAATACTATTGTGTCTTAAAATGAATATTTTATGTACACATTTAATAGTAGCTATAAAATTACGATATAGACTAATTGGCCAACTGGAAATTTCCTCAATCCTGTCATAGATTTCTGAGCTTAATGTATAGGCTTACCGATTCACTCACAGCTTATAAGATTGACTTGATTATCAATAATAAAAGGACAAAAACTAATTTATCACATTTTCACACATTTATAAGGCACTAAATTCTGCTTCAGCTTAGGTTCTTAGTACATCATATATTTGGTAATATGATTTGTTATTTTACATTGAAGTTATGAACTGAGACAAGAGCTTTAATTTTCATGAAATATCCTATATTTTTTTAATTTAGGGGATCTCAAATAATGCCTCTATGAATTACGCAAAATACTTTAAGATTTGTAAATACTTTGCCTAAAATTTTGATTTTTCTCAGTAGGTTTTTTTTTTGATGAGCACACTTCTTTCATTATAGGACTAAACGCATGTATATTTCTCCATCTTCTTTATGCAGAGATATTACTACTATATTCACCATGGAATTGATACAGATCATGTAGCTCCAATGGAAGATTCTTGGCTGGAGCATGTATTGAATTTAGTCCCCCAACATCTGAAAGTCCTCACCAACAGCATACTTGCATTATCTGATGAAATGAGAGAAGATTATCTTCTTAGTGTAAAAAAATCCATAGGTAAGTTAGTATTTGTTTTCTAATTTGAATAGGTCTTTCAATCAACTTATTGAAAGTTAATACCTATACTTGAAACTATTCATATATTCTGCTTTTTGCATTGCTATTTCATTGCTTAAGATCTTAACGCAAGTTTCATTAATAAAGTACAGCCAAAAAAATTTAAATTCCATCTTTTTTTTTTTTGTAGGATTATAACCACTCAGTAAAGGAAAGAACTGAGGAAATTCTAAAATTTAATTATTTAATTAACATTAGTTAATTATGCTATCATAATTAGAAGGTGATTAATGGAAAATTGTTGTTATGGGCCATGGGTTGGCAAACTACAGCTTGCAGGTCGAGTCTGGCTCATTGCCTCTTTTTGTAAATAAATTTTGTTGGAATACAGTCCTACACATTGATTTACACATAGTTTTTGGCTGCTTTTGATCTGTAAGAGCAGAGATGAGTACTTGTGATGGAGATCATGTAGCTTATAAAGTTGAAGATATTTATACTTGAGCCCTTTACATAAAAAGTTTGCTAATTCCTACTATAGACCACTGGATTCTAAGACTGACTAACCATCAGAATAATTTTTCACATATTGATTTCTGAATCCATCTGAATTAAAATCTCTGGAAGCAGGGTCTTCAAATCTATACTTTAAAAAAAATTCTCCAATTAATTGGGATTGTAAAACTGGTATAATTGGGGGCGCCTGGGTGGCTCAGTCGTTAAGTGTCTGCCTTCGGCCCAGGTCAGATCCCAGGGGCCTGGGATCGAGCCCCGCATCGGGCTCTCTGCTCTGCAGGAAGCCTGCTTCTCCCGCTACCATTCCCTCTGCTTGTGTTCCCTCTCTCGCTGTGTTTCTCTCTGTCAAATAAATAAAATCTTTAAAAAAAAAAAAAAACTGGTATAATTGATGCTGTATTCAAAGCTGGAGAAATCCTCATGTTTTGGAGTTGTCTGGGGGACCTTTTGGGTAGGCAGGCATTTACTGAATTTAATACTCTTATTGAGTGTCCTGCTAATGTAAAAATAAAAAGTCAAATCTTTGATCCCATGGAGTTCATTGTTGAAGTGAGGGAGAGGGACAAATCACCAATTACAAAGTAGAGCAGTAGGCTCAATGAGGAGGGAAACAGGATGCGTTGTAAGGGAGAGAAGCTCATGCCTAACTTGGTAGGAAGAACTCTGGCGGTGCCTGAACCATCTTGAAATACAAACCAAACACGAGGCAGTGCTCACAGCAGGAAAATGGTGTGAACTGTGGCAGACACACATGAAAGGCTCTTCAGGATTGCAAACAGCCGTGACGGCCAAGGCATAGGGTGCATTTGGGAAGGGGACAGAATCTGAAGTGCCTACATTGCCTTTTTAAATCATTCAAAGTTAAAGCAGAGCCACCAAAGGATTTAAGTGGGGTGTTAACATTTGCATTTTAGAAAGAGCAACTTAAAGGTAGGAAAATTAGAATTAACTGTGAATTAATGACCACAGAAGATAGAAGCAGAAGTAGCTCCCTTTACTGATTTTATAATGGGATTGTTTTATGTTTTTATACAACTTAGAACAAAGCAATATGTAAGTTTCCTCAGTTAAAGAAAACCGCTCTGATTCCTTATTGTTGGCCTTCAATGAAAACTACTTTTTGATAGAATAGCTATGAAGGAAAATGTAATTTTAAAACCAATTATTATGTTCAAATGAAATAATAAGGACCTGTTGTTAAAGAGAGGGAATGTATACTCTCAAAGACACAGACATCATAGGTTTTCTCATAAATATTTTTGCTGTCCCATATGTGCACAAACTGCTCCATCATTTTAAATAACAATTTAAATAATCGATTTTAGTGGAATTAGTTTTGCAATTGCTTGGAAATATGCCATAATTAATATAAGGATATTTATCAGAACTTCTCAATTTTCTTTTAGTTGATTTTGTTCTGAAAGATCCTCGGGAAAAAGAAGAAGATAAAAAAACAGATGAAATTCTACCCCATCGTGCAGAGTAAGTGATCGAGTTTCTCTCAGAATATTGATTAGATGACTGTTCCTATGTATGTGTATATATTTATACACTGGTTCTATTTCTCATATATATGTCTATAACATATACTTCATATATACAACTGATTATTCTTATTATATTTATGTGTTTAAGCCCTAATATGTTTACAAATCCATGGGTAGATGGCTAGACAGACAGATGGATACCTATGTGGTTAAAACATAAGTACCCTGGTGTAAGAACCTGATATAGATCTTACTATTTCTATGGCTACTAGCCCAGGCTTCAGATGTAATAGGGATGTAAGAACTCGGTGGCAATTGGAATGCACAAAATCATACTGGGAACATTGCCAGAAAATATGTGTGTATATAGAAAACATTGCAATTTATTACATAGATTAAAATATAGGACACATAATAGAAAAATATATTTGCTATATATTTTTCCTAAATGAACATTTAGGAGTAAATCTCTTAAACAGTTTGAAGAATAGAATTTACATTTTTATGATTTAGTAAATAATTCAGTTTTGCTTCTTTCATATTATTTAAAAGTGCCTCAGATTGTTTCTCTATAAAGGCAAGAAAAAATTATGCAGTCATTTCCAACATACCATATGTGGAGAATAGCTTTTCTCCTGGGAAGAGACAAAAATCATCTTTTGTAATCATAAAGGTGGTATGACTACAACTGAAAAACTGAGTTAAGCTTACTACATAATAAAACAAGATTCAGTGTATAAAATTATTAGAATAAAAAATTGTAGGCATAAAATATAGATGTTTAAATACACTCTGAAAGATTAAAATGGCATATCTTTAATGTATTAAGAATGACTATTCATGTGATAGGAGTTACAGCGTAAATGTCTTCAAATAAGGACATTAGCGTCAGTGATTTTGGAAGTGTCCTTTACCCATGGAAGAGGTTAAGTTGAAGGGAATTTCCATAGGCAGGCTGGACTATATTCTTAAAATGTTAAAAAAAAAAAAAAAAAAAAGAAAGAAAGAAATTTAAACATTTTGTGTCTTGAAATGAAGTCTTTCAAGACATATATGAAAAACTGGCTACTGTTTCTACTTGATCATTTTGAGTTATTTATGAACTTGATCAAGTATTCAAAGGAAAAATAGTTACTTTTATGATACAAGTTACCTTATGGTTCAAATCTATGGGGCACCTGACGGGCTCAGTCAGAAAACCATGTGACTCTTAATCTTGAGGTTGTGAGTCTGAGCCCTCATGTTGGGTGTAGAGATTACTTAAAACCAGCTAGTGCCTGGTTAGCTTAGTCAGTTGAGCGTCTGCCTTCAGCTCAGGTCATGATCTTGGGGTCCTGGGACTGAGCCCTTTGTGGGGATCCCTGATCAGTGCTTCTCTCTCTCCCTTTGCTCCTCCTCCCCTAATTGTGTGAGCTCTCTCTCAAATAAATAAATCAACTTCAAAAAAAGATTAAAATGTAATTGCATGTGTTAATTATTCTAAAATTATACGGCTTAGACTATAGGAAATATGGCCTTTATGTATCTTCATACATAATTATGTGTTTTGTTATTACTGTCAGGGATACATAATACTTTTTATTAAAATGAAACCATCATTAGGGTGCCTGGGTGACTCAGTGGGTTAAGTGACCCACTCTTGCTCAGGACCTCAGGGCTATGAGATTGAGTCCCGAGTCAGGCTCTGTGCTGGGCGTGGAATCTGCTTATGATTCTCTCTCTCCCTCTGCCCCTCCTCCCCCACACTCTCTCTCTAAAGAAAAAAAATAAAAGGAAGCCATTATTACTCAGAAAGTACACATGACAATGCTTTCTTCTGATTTTTTAGAGATAGCTGATTATTTTTTCTTTGTTTTCAGAATGGAAGTTCTTCCAAAACCTTGGAGGAAATCTTTTTTAGCTGCAAGCAATTATATTAAGGATCACTTGAACACATTGAACCCTACAATGTTGGCTGTGCTAAATTTGTGGCATAGTACTTTTAAGTGAGTATTTCTGGCCTTCTCGAGTTTCTTTTTATAAGAGCGATAAAAGCTATTTTGTCACATCTTAATGATTTCTTTTACTATTTTAACTGCAAATAAAAAAATACAAACTTACCATCAGTATTCAAACATGGTTTTAAATAAGCAACGTAGAGGTAGAGTAAATCATGAACATTGCCTTTGACCTCTAATCCATTTTTCCCCTACCTCCATCCCATACCTCATTACCACACAGACTTTAAGGGGTAATCACACTTGAGGGGCTGCATTGTCATGCTGTTTTAAATCCCACAGATCATTAACTGCTATAGTCATCTAGATGGTGTAGGAACCTAGTAAATATGGCCTACCTGAATGGCATGAGTTAAAGTTCCTGGGGGACAGTGGGAGGTTGGGCATCACCTCATGGACTTTGTCACAGTGGGAATGGTACAGCCACACATAGCAAGTGCTTGGCACAGTGGGATGTGGATGCTTGTGGGCGCCGTGGTGCTGACATGCTTGCTCTTCAGGCTGAGGACCATTGGTCACACAATTTAGAAGCTGCTGATTCATGTTTCCCCCTGCCCTTGCATGGCCTCTTCCAAGGCACTGGGGGGTGTCCTAGCAACATGCGCCTGTGGACACAGGTTTTAGAAAATGTACAAAAGTAATACAAATCTATATTTAATTTTCTTAAAGAAGTCCTCCCTTCAGGAGCGTGAGAACATGGACCAGTCCTGCCTTATGTTATAGGAGGTACCTTGGATCCCAGGTGGTCTTACCCACCCCCACCCCAATCTTTTCAACCCCCACAACTGCAACCCTGGTGACAAGTGACCTGCTTTCCAGGGTCTCCTGGTTTCTACTATATGTATTGTTCTGTGGGTAGAAGGGTACAGCAAGTGAGCACATTTTTCTTCCTCCCAAAACCAGCAAAAGGAAAGCTGCTGTCTTTTAAACTGTGGCCATGGCAGAAGGCAGCTCTTGGCCCCACCCTGGGAAACCGAGGACATGCACTAGGGCCACCTCCCTGACCAACTTCTCGGAACTCCTTCCAGAGTTAGGATCTTTAGCATGCCTTTCTAGCCTTACCCCTGACGTCTGCTCCAGGAAGCCAGGCTTCTTGCCTGGGCTCTGCCACCATCTGATTATAGGCTCTCTCTTCACCCCTTGTCCTTCTTGGACTCCCTTTTCCCACAGGTAGAATGATTTGTGCTGTCCAAGGCCCTTTGCCTCCCTCATTCTGTCTCTGTCTGCCTTTTTAAAAAATTTTAATTAAATAAGCAGCTACTTATGTAACTTTACATAAACATGTAAATATGATCATGTATACTTTTTAAAGTCATCTTCACTTTGCCGGACTTCACCAACCTTTCTTTTCCTCATCTCTGCCCTCCTTTCCACCAGCCAGTTAAAGACCCATGATAACCATCTAGTGGGATTATCTTTCCTTATTTTGATTTGTGCTAATGTTATCAAATACATATGTGTATCCACACACAGCACACATATCCATAGCTTAAAAATGGCTTTTGTTGGTCAGACTGCATACTGTTAGAAAGAACATCTTTCAGCTTTCCATTATATAATATGGATTTCATTGCTTGAATTTGGCTTCTGGAATACAAAGAGGCTATCTCCTTACCTGAGTTTTTCTCATTTCTTTTCTTTTGAATATCCCTCTCCTGACAAGACCATAATTAAGTTTTGCATGCAGTCATGAGGTCATACTATATAGTATCACTCTCACAAAGGATGTTTGCATACAGCGATACATTTCATTTTTATACCACCACAGTGTCGTTTTCTTTTATATCCATTTATAGATACAGATCTCTATGGAACTGCCAGGATACACTGCATTGGATGCTGGCGGGTGAGGCTTCAGTGCCTAGTATTGTCTATAAAGGGCTAGACTTTGTTGGCCCATATCGGGAGACAAGAGACAAGAAAATGAAAGAAGGAAGGGGAGGAAGATTGGAACAAAGTTGAGATCAAAAAAACAGTAAACAATGGTTGTGTGTCCAAACCTGGTGTCCATGGTCATAGTGGCAGACATATTAGTAGCAGCAACTGAAGCAAACCTCAGGGCATCTGAGGTGAAGACAAATGAGAAGGAAACTTTGCAGTCTGTGGGTAGGAAGAGGACTCCATCAATTCTAATGTCGCCCTTGTAGACATGAGTCATTTTTACTCTATGTGAATGTTGAGTGGGGTGGGCAGTCAACAGTACTACATCTCGGAGGAGGAGCCAGCATTGAATATCAAGGGCATCCTTCCTCTAGGTTGTTTGGCCTGAATCTCAGCAGGTGTTGAAAATATAGGACATCTCTATGTGTGGCAGTGCGTTAAAGAATGGTCAATGCAAAAATCATCTGAATGACTGCAAAAATATATGAATGTGGAAAGCTGAAAGGGATGTTTGTAGATGGGAATGTGCAAGTTCATGTCCTTCAGTAGTGAGATTGACAGAGCCCACTGAATGTCAGAGATAGCATCTGTAATACAGTCAAAACCTACAGAGCATATGGGTATTTTCACTTGAAAAATAGTGTGCATGTATGAAGATGCATGTATAGTTTGTGTGTAAATATATGTGGAAATTACCACAGGCTAAGAATTACACTAGTTGAATATAAAAGGAAGATGTTGACACTTGGGTGGCTTAGTCAGTTAAGGGTCTGCCCTTGGCTCAGGTCATGATCCCAGGATCCTGGAATTGAGTCCCTCATGAGTCTGTCTGCTCAACAGAGACCCTGCTTCTCCCTCTGCTTGCTGCTCCCCCTGCTTGTGCTCTTTCTCTCTCTGACAAATAAATAAAATCTTAAAAAAAATAAAAATAAAAGGAAGATGCCTAAAAAATGTTAAACTTGTGTTGTCCACCCTCCATCCTCTGCCTCAGGCAACCATCAATCTGTTCTCCATATCTATGAGCTCAGGTTTTGTTGTTTTAGATTGCACATTGGAGATTATAAAGGTATTTGTCTTTCTGTGTTTGACTTATTTCACTTAGCATAATGTCTTCAGGGTCCATCCATGATGTCTCAAATGGCAAGATTTCATTCTGTTTTATGGCTGAAAAATATTCCATTGTGTATGTATATATACACACCACATTTTCTTTATTCATCAATGGACATTTAGGTTGTTTCCATGTTTTGGCTATTAGAAATAATGCAGTATAATAATGCAGGGGGTACATGTATGTTTTTGAATTGTGCTTTTTTCTTCAGATGAATATTCAAAAGTAGAATTGCTGGGTAATAATCTAGTAGTTCTATTCTTTACTTTTTGAGGAACCTCCATATTGTTTTTCCATAGTTGCTGCACCAATTTACATTTCTATCAACAGTGCACAAAGATTCTCTTTTGTCCACATTCTCATCAGTGCTTGCTATTTCCTATCCTTTTTAAATATCCATTCTAACAGGTGTGAGGTGATAATCTCATTGTGGCTTGACTTGTATTTTCCTCATGATTAGTAATGTGAACATCTTTTCGTATACCTGTTAGCCATCTGTATGCCTTCTTTGGAAAAATGTCTATTCAGATCCTCTACCCATTTTTTAATCAGATTTTTTTCTATTGTATGTGTTCTTTATAAATTTTTGATATTAACCCCTTATCAGTATATGATTTTCAAATATTTTCTCCTATTCAGTAGGTTCCCTTTTCATTTTGTTAATGGTTGGTTTTTGCTGTGCAGAAGCATTTTAATTTGATGTAGTCCCACTTGTTCATTTTTTGCTTTTGTTGCCTTTGCTTTTGGCATCAGATCCAGAAAATCATTGTCAATACTTGTGTCCAGGAGCATGCCATTTATGTTTTTTTCTAGGAGTTTTATGGTTTCAGGTCTTACATTCCTATCTTGAATTTATTTTGAATTAATTGTTGTGTATGGTATAAGATAAGGATTCAGTTTCATTATTTTGCATGTGACTGTCCAGTTTCCCCAACAAAAAACTTTTTTTTTTAAAATAGGCTCCACATCCAGCATAGAGTGCCCAACAGAAACTCCTTAAATGTATAAATCATGTACATAACAAAGATCCATAGCATTGTAGTCAGAAAAGGAGTTGTGCGGAAAGCTGTTGACTAGAGGAAGTGCTGTGTTTTCTTAAAAAACAAAAAACAGGAGGGAGAAAAACCATGAGAGACTCTGGACCCTGGGAGACAAACTGAGGGTTATAGAAGGGAAGGGGATGGGGGGAACGGGGTAACCAGGTGATAGATATTAAGGAGAGCTTACGTTGTGATGAGCAGTGTGTGTTACATGCAAATAATGAAAAACTAACAATGTACTGAACATAATTAAAGAAAAAAAGTCAAAACCAGACAGGATCAAGAGATTTTGATGCAGTAGGTCTTAATCAGGTGTGAGAATTCCTCCACTCCATGGCTCCCTAAAATGCAAGGTTGGTTTCTTTTCAGAGTGGGTACAATTTTTGTTTCAGGAGTACTGGGCTTTCTTAATCTTTGAGCTTCACCTCTTTTCCTGTTGTAATTGTTCCAATTTGAAAGCAAAAATCAGTCTAAATTTTCTATCAAATCCAGTTATTTCAACTGTTTTACTTTATAGTAATGTTTCATAATCTTGTGTTGTGTTCTTACAATTTAATTACATTAATTATTTAAAAAATTAAAATTTTTAAAATCTCATGTTGTTAAATATTTAATTTTATTAAACACAAATTTTGATGATAAAACCTAGGAATATTTTTGAGAATATCAGTTAGCAAAAATATTTAAGGTAAAAAAAATCTTGCCTTAATTATTGTTTATTTTTATGTCTTACAGAAAATTACGTTTAGTTGATGTAGAAGAATTTCATAATCGCCAAGATGCATTACAGCTGTCAATATTTCAGACCATCGTCATGAAACACATGGAATCTGCTAAAGAGACTCTACTTAAAATGTAAAGTTTTGAAATTTCATTGAGGAAAACACAAATTTAAAAATGTTATTGGTGGTGAACTATATTTTAACTGCCTTTAGAAAAATCACATTTTAACAAGTTTGTAATTACTTCTGTTCAAGAATTAAATATAGTGTCTTTAACTAAATTGGTCTGCACTGTCTACCCAGATGTTCTACACAGCATAGATTGTGCAGGAACTAAAATGATTATAGTGTGTTTTTCTCTCAATGTCTGGTTTCTACTTCTGCTCTGAGAGAGGGGTTGAATAGCATGGAGAGAATGATCATCAACTGATCCATTTGCTAGATATTTGCCATTTATTAATACATTTAAGGCACTGTACCTCTTTCATTTTGCTTTTGATTGGGGAATGAAGGATAGTTTAAAGCATGATTAGGTGGGTAAAATATATCCTTTAAAGGAGTTTACCATCACATTGAGAGGTTAGATTTATCAAATGATAATTAAACATCTTGGATTGACCCTTAAAAATGGAATAGTCACATATGATAATTACTGATGTAGGTTCTGGACAATATGTTCTGAAACAATACAAGAAAATGTCTCCACTATGGGTTATTGTGTTATTACAAACAGGACATTAAAATTAGCTCAAATTGCAGATAGCAGAGGACATGAAACTCCAGCATGGTTTCATAATTTCCATAAGTTACTTAGAGATATATCCTGATAGCTTAAGATTGAATATTTTTTTTCTTCCCCAATATTTTAGAAGCAAATTCTTTGTCTGAAATCTCTTGAAAGAACTCTAGAATTTTTTTTAAATTAGTATTTAGTTAACACAAACAGATGAGAGCTATAGAATGAAACCCTATAATTAATTACAGAGAAGAAAATGACCTCTTAAGGACATAAAACAAATTTTCTTGATCGGTAACTTTGGGTTATAGTCCAGAAATACATTACCACCATAAATTTTGGTAAATTGGGTGTCAAAGTACAGAACAGAATAAAACCTCTAACTGAAAACTTGCAGAGAGTTGTAGATTGATTTGTTGTAACTCTCAATGCTTCCTGATTGATTCTAAGGGAAGAACACTCTGACCATACTTTAAATAGTGAACCGGAATGTGTTTGTCATGGCTAAAAGGTAGAACATCAGCTTACCACAATGGAGAAACAGTTAGCAAATGATTAATTATGATATCTACCCCAAACCCAAATGTCTTCTCTCAGTACTCATTCTCTGCTTCTATTCAGCACTTGCTGTGGTTTATCACCTCTGCCTTCTGGAAGTCTGTTTTTCTAGGTCCTTGTGCCTCTGGTTTTGTTGTTTGTTTCCTAGCTGTACTTGTTCTTACTATTCACAAGAGTGGGGACCTCTCAGGTGTTTACTTTTGTTAGCCTTCTTTATGTTCTTGACAATGCCATGATTTCATCTGTCCTATCTGTCTCAAGATCTTATGTTTTTTAAGCTCTAGGCCCTTATTACTAACCTGATACTGTATGTCTCCAGTTGAATGTCATGTCAGCATCTAAATATCAGCATCTCTATAACAATGCTTATTCTTTCTTCCAAACCTGCTGCTACTCCTATTCTGGACCATTACCAAGCCAAGTTGAAAACTTTGTGACTTTTCTGTCTTTTGCTTATCATCTATATCTTTACCACCCCTGCCCTGCCTCCAGCCATAATCAGTATATTGCTAACTATTTTTTTAAATTGAGGTATAATTCACTTACCATAAAATCACCACTTTCTTATGTATATTTCAGTGGCTTATAATATATTCATAAGGTTTTGCAATAATCACCACTAATTCCATCACCCCCAAAAGAAACACTTTACCAGTCACTCCCCATGCCCCCTCTGACATGCCCTGACAATCACTAATACATTTTCTGTCCCCATTCTAAACATTTCATCTCTGTGGAGTGATATAATGTGTATCCATTTATGTCTGGCTTCTTACACTAAGCATGATGTTTTCAAGGTTCATCCATGTTATAGCATATATCAATACTTTATTCCTTCTGGTCAAATGATATTTCATTGTACGAATCTAACACATTTTATTCATCCATTCATCAGTAGATAGACATATATGTTGTTGCTATTTTTTGCCTATTGGGAATAATGCTGCTATGAACATTTGTATAAACATGTTTTCAGTTCTCTTGGGTAGATACCTAGGAGTAGAATTGCTGGGTTATATAATAACTCTATGTTTAACTTTTTGAGGAAATACCACAGTGTTTCCTAAAGCGTCTATTAGATTTTTTGTTCTACCAACAATGTATGAGAGTTTCAATTTCTCTAAATCCTTGCCAACACTTGTTATTGTCCATCTTTCTGATTATATATAGTCATCCTAGGAGATGTGAAGTTCTGTCTTACGGTTTTGATTTGCATTTTCCTAATGACGAATTATATTGAGCATCTTCTCAAATGCTTATTGTCCATATAAATTTCTTGTTGGGATAAATGTCTATTCAGATCATGGTTTACTTTGTATTGAGCGATCTGTCTTTATTGTTGAATTATAAGAGTTTATATTCTGTATACTAAACCCTCAGTTACACAATTTGCAAATACTTCTCCCATTATGTGGTTGATCCTTTCATTTTCTTGATAGGAACAAGTTTGAGGTGTAATTTTTTTTTTTTTTTTTTAACATGGGGCTTGAACTCATGACCCTGAGATCAAGACTTGAGCTGAGATCAAGAGTTGGATGCTTAACTGACTGAGGCACCCAGGCACCCTGAGGCACAAATATTTTTCATTTTGATAAAGTCTAATTTTTTTTGTATATTGATCTTGTATCCTACAACCTTGCCAAGCTTGTTTATTAATACCAATAGTGTGTGTGTGTGTGTGTGTGTGTGTGTGTGTGTGTAACCTTTGTATCTTTTTTTTATAAGATTGTGTTCTCTGCAAATAGAGACAGTTCTACTTCTTCATTTATCTGCATTTTTTTTCTTGTTCCTGGCTAATTGCTTTGGTTAGAATCTCCAGTACAGTGTTGAAAAGAAGTAGCAAGGATGGACATCCTTGTTTTGTTCCTGCTGCTAGGGAAAGGCTTTCAGTCTTTCAGCATTTAGTTAGCTATATAGTTTCCCTTTATCAGGTTGAGGAATTTCCCGTTCATTCTTAGTTTCTTGATTGTTTTTATCATACAATACCACAGATTTTGCCTAATTTTTTTTTTTTTTTTTGCAGCTGGCATCATAATTGATTTTTCTACTTTATTAATATATTACATTTGTTTTAATGTACTGAACTAATCTTTGATTCCTGAGATAAATCCCACTTGGCCATGGAGTATAATTCCTTTTATATGGTGCTGGATTCAGTTTGCTAGTACTTTGTTGGGGATTTTTGTGTGTATGTGCATAAGGGACATGGGCCTGTAGTTTTCATTGGTATTAATTCTTTAAATGTTTGATAGAATTTCCCTAGGAAGCCATCTGGCCCTGGGCTCTTGTTTGTTGGGAGATTTTTGATTACTGGTTAAATGTCCTTACTGAATAATGGTCTGTTCAGGTTTTCTATTTCTTCCTGGTCCAGTTTTGATAGTTTATATTTCTCTAGAAATGCATCCATTTCTACCAGATTGTCTGATTTGCTAGCATAGAGTTGCTCATAATATGTTCTTATAATTGTTTGTATTTCTTTGGTGTTGGTTGTGATCTGTCCTCTTTCATTCATGCTTTTATTAGTTTGGGTCCTTTTTCTTTTCTTTTTGATAAGTCTGGCCAGGGGTATATCAATCTTATTGATTCTTTCGAGGAACCAACTCCTAGTTTTGTTGATCTGTTCTACTGTTCTTTTGGTTTCTATTTCTGCTCTGATCTTTATTATTTCTCTTCTTCTCCTGGGTATAGGCTTTATTTGCTGTTCTTTCTCCACCTCCTTTAGGCGTAGGATTAGGTTGTGTTTTGAGACCTTTCTTGTTTCTTGAAAAAGGCTCGGATTGCTCTGTGCTTTCCTCTTAGGACTGCCTTTGCTGCATTCCAAAGATTTTGAACAATTGTATTTTCACTTTCATTTGTTTCCATGATTTTTAAAAAATTCTTCCTTAATTTCCTGTCTGACCCATTCATTCTTTAGTAGGATGCTCTTTAGTCTCCATTATTTGAGTTCTTTCCAACTTTCTTCTTGTGATTGAGTTCAAGTTTCAAGCACTATGGTCTGAAAATATACAAGGAATGATCTCAAACTTTTGGTATCAGTTGAGACCTGATTTGTGACCCAGGATGTGATCTGTTATGGAGAATATTCCTTGTGCACTAGAGAAGAATGTGTATTCTGTTGCTTTGGGATAGAATGTTCAGAATATATCTGTGAAGTCCATCTGGTCCAGTGTGTCCTTTAAAGCCTTTATTTCCTTGTGGATCTTTTGCTTAGATGATCTGTCCATTTCAGTGAGGGGGGTGTTAAAGTCCCCTACTATTATTGTATTATTGTCAATGTGTTTCTTTGATTTTATTGTTAATTGGCTTATATAATTGGCTGCTCCTATGTTAGGGCCATAGATATTCAAAATTGTTAGATCTTCTTATTGGACAAAGCCTTTAAGTATGATATATTGTCCTTCCTCATGTCTTATTATAGTCTTTGGTTTAAAATCTAATTTGAGATAAGGATTGCCACCCCAGCTTTCTTTTGATGTCCATTAGCATGGCAAATTGTTTTCCACCCCCTCACTTTAAATATGGAGGTGTCTTTGGGTCTAAAATGAGTCTCTTGTATACAGGATATTGATGGATCTTGTTGTTTTTTTGTTTTGTTTTTTTTTATCCAATTTGATACCCTGTGTCTTTTGATTGGGGCATTTAGCCCATTTACATTCATAGTAACTATTGAAAAATATGAACTTAGTGTCACTGTATTACCTGTAAGATATACAGTACAATTAAGGTATACAGTAAACTGTATATTGTCTCTGTTCCTTTCTGGTCTATGTTACTTTAAGGCTCTCTCTTTGCTCAGAGGACCCCTTTCAATATTTCCTGTAGGGTTGCTTTGGTGTTCACAAATTTCTTTAGTTTTTATTTGTCCTAGAAGCTTGTTATCTCTCCTTCTATTTTCAGTGATAGCCTAGCTGGATATAGTATTCTTGGCTGCATGTTTTTCTCGTTTAATGCTCTGAATATATCATGCCAGTCCTTTCTGGCCTGCCAGGTCTCTGTGGATAGGTCTGCTGCCAATCTAATTTTTCTATCATTGTAGGCTACAAATGTCTTGTCCCAGGCTGCTTTCAGTATTTTCTCTTTGTCTCTGAGACTTGCAAGTTTTACTATTAGATGATGGGGTGTTGACCTAATTTTATTGATTTTGAGGGGGTTCTCTGTGCCTCCTGAATTTTGATGCCTGTTTCCTTCCCCAAATTAGGGAAATTCTCAGCTATAATTTGCTCCAATATACCTTCTGCCCCCTCTCTCTTTATTCTTTTTCTGGGATCCCAATTACTCTAATACTGTTTTGACTTGTGGTATCACTTATCTCTCAAATTCTCCCCTCATGGCCCAGTAGTTGTTTATCTCTCTCTTTTTCAGCTTCTTTATTCTTCATCATTTGGTCTTCTATATCACCAGTTCTCTCTCTTGCCTCATTTATTCTAGCAGTCAGAGCCTCCATGTTTGATTGCACCTCATTAATAGCCTTTTTGATTTCAATTTGGTTAGATTTTAGCTCTTTTGTTTCTCCAGAAAGGGATTCCCCTGGTATCTTTTATCCTTTTTCCAAGCACAGCTCTTATCTTTATAATCGTCTTTCTGAACTCTAATTCTGACATCTTGCTAATGTCCATATTGATTAGGTCCCTGGCAGTTGGTATTGCCTCTTGTTCTTGTACTTTTTTTTTTTTTTGAGGTGAGTTTTTCCATTTTGTCATTTTGTCCAGAGAAGAATAGATGAGAGTTCAAAATGCTAAAATGGTAATAATGACCCCAGAAAAATATATACTAAACAAATCAGAAGGGATCTGAAACCAGAGGGGAAAGAAAGGGGAAAAAAAAAATATCAGGGTGGTGAATAGAACAGAACCACGCACTAGATTTTGGGTGTATTTTGGTCTGTTAGAAGAAACTGCCTCCCAAAATTTTAAAGAAAAACATATATATGTATATATGTATATACGATGAAGGGATGGAATATGACTATAAAGATGAAGATTAAAAAAGATTTTTAAAAAGGAATTGATGAGAAGTTGGTTGAAAAAAAAAATTTAAAAAAAGGAGAGAATGTGATTCACAGGAGACTAGAACCAAACCATACACTAGATTTAGGGTATATTTTAGTCTGTCAGAAGAAACTGTATCCCAAAATTTTAAAGAAAGAAATATATATATAAATTTACATTTATATTTAAATATATTTATATATTTATATTTAAATATATACATTTATATAAATTTATATATAACATATATAATATATATAAATATTTATATTTCATATATTCATATATATGAAATAAGGTTAACTATGATGAAGGGATAGAATATGACTAAAAATGAAAATTAAAAAAGATTTTAAAAAAGGAATTGATGTTAGTTGAAAAGAAGAAAAAATAGAAAAAAAAAAGAAAATTTTAAAAATTAACTTTGAAAAACTAAAGAATCGTGGGGAAAAAGCCATGAATTCTATGCGCTATATTCCCCTAATGCTGGAGTTTTGGAGTTCTCATTTATCGGTAAACTTGGTCTTGACTGGATGTTCTTGCTGATCTTCTTCTTGGGGAGGGGCCTGTTGCAGTGATTCTCAAATGTCTTTGCCCAAGGTGGAACTGCACCACCCTGGCCAGGGGCCAGGCTAAGTAATCCACTTGGTTTTGCTCTCAGTAGCTTTTGTTTCCTGAAAGCTTTCTGTATAGCTTTGGAGGATGAGAATGAAAATGGCGGCCTCCCAATCTCTGGCCCCAGAGGAGCTGAGAGCTCAGGGCCTCACTCCTCAGTGTGCTATCAGAGAAAATCACTGAATCACTCCTGTCTCCCTGGTCTCCAGCCACACTCCATGCTCACCTAGTCTGTGACTGAGCATTTCTATCTCTGGCACACGACCCCATCTGGAGTCTCCAAACCCAGCAGATTCCTGTGGTGGGATCCCATGCTCTTCCTCCCAGTGGAGGAAGGGGAGTCTCCCCAGATCTGCCACTTGTTCAGTCCCTGCTTGGAGAGTAGTGGCCTGACCATGCCACAGATCACAGTTTATTGGCAACCCTGAGGTGCGAGCCCCTCCTTGGCTCCGTCTTTGCAAATGGCTGCTCCAATACTTGGGAGCTCTGCCTGGTCTTTCTGTGACCCCAAGGGTCCTGAGACCACACTGTCCCAGTGAAGGTTCCACCCTCCCTGCTTCGCTCCCCCCCCCCCCAACTTAGCCACTGGAGCGATGTCCCTCAGCCGGACAGACTTCTTAAAGTTCTGATTTTGTGCTTTGCTGCTCTATCACTTGCCAGTAGCCAGACGACAGAGGTTCCCTTTCTCCTGCAGTCTATCTTCCTAAATATTGCATTGGGTTTCACTTCTTTGCCATCCCAGCTTCCAGAAAGTGGTCACTTTTCTGTTCATAGAATTGCTGCTTTTCTTTTCTTTGATCTTCTGTTGAGTTTGTAGGTGTTCAGAATGGTTTGATAACTAACTAGCTAAATTTTTCCTGGGATCAGGCAAAATTTAGGTCTCCTACTTCTCTGCCATCTGGCTCTTCCCCAATTTTGCTGATCTCTTAAAGCACCAACTTTTGGGTCTATTGATTTTCTCTCTCTTTTTTTTTAATTCTCTCCCCCACCCCACTCAAATCTTTATTTCTTCCTTTCTCCTTGTTTTAAGTTTGCTCTTTTTCCAGTTACTAGTGGAATTGTGAATTACTGAGGTAAGATCTTTTTCATTTTTAATGTAGCTATTGACAGCTGTTACCTTCCTCCAGTCACTGCTTTCTTTGTGTTCTGTGAGTTCTGGTAAACGATGTTTTCATTTTCATTCATCTCAAATTAAATTGGATTTACCTTATGATATCTTTTTTGACTGGCCATTTAGGACTGTGTTGTTTAATTAATGTATTTATATATTGCCAGAATGTCCTTCTGCTACTGATTTATGATTTTTTATGATTCAAATCCTTTTATATTTTTTAGACTGAGGACTACCAACTATTCTTGATCTTCTCTCAGAAGCCTCTTCAACGTGTACGCCTTTCTTTTTATTCCCACTAATACCCTTAGGAGCCTCTTTTAGCCTCCCATATAGCTTACAAACCACTGCCACATGAATCTTAACCCCTAATTCAGTGCTTCCCTTTTATTGACAAAGTAAGTCACCATTTCTTAACCTGCCTTTTAGGGTCTTCTGCAACCTGGGCCTACCCTATCTCTTCCTTTCGCAGGTCTGAAAAGACTTTCACGTTGGGGCAAGACTGGAGAAAGAGTCATGTTAAATTAAACAAGACATAACTTCTAAGACCAGTCTGTAACTGTTAAGTATTTAGTGGATAAAGTTTCTTTGTTTCCCTTTTTAACCAATTATTGATTTTTAAAATAATTAGTATTTCCTCATTTGTTTTCATCTGTGGGATGGAAATTCTAGGAAAAGTTGAAAGTTGTTTAGTTGCTTCCCTCTTAAACTCTGTGACTCTTAGCATTACAATCTTTGCACACATAATTCTATCAAACTAATCAGAGGTTAAGGAAATTAAACAGAACAAAAAACCTCTTGAATACCATCAGCAAAATGTTATGATTCACGCTATTTATATACTTGATGCAGCTCAATATTGGAGAAGCCTCTGTTCTGTCCTTCAGTACCCAGCTCAAATGACCCTTCTTCTATGGAATCTTTATTGTTACCTCTTAAAAAAATGACCTCTTCCTTCTGAATACCTCTGACATTTTATTCTCTTATAATTCCTTCCTTTTATAATATGTATTTATGTATTTGCCTTTTCCTCCATTAGTTTCGAGGCACTTTGAAGAACCACTAATATTTTGTACAAAGTGTTTTGTACATGATAGGGAGCCCTGTAAATATCTTTGGGACAATGACAGAATAATTTTTAAAACATATTTTCTTTATTTGTCCTTTTTCTAGTTCTATAGTCCCAAACTTACTCCATCTGTTGTCATAACTATTGGAAGTTTCTTAGTCCCCTTTCTTAAGCTAGCATTGCCCTTCTCTATTTAGTATTTGTTAGTTTTCCTCTTTATCTGTTGCTTCAACAAGGACACCTTACTGCAGAAAGATCTGCCATGGCTTTATTTTAGAGAATGAGGCCGTCCCAACTTCTTGTGTTCAGCTCCCAAGTTCTACTAAAGTCCTCACAGACTTCCCCTCACTTATTTCTTCCTATCTTCTAGGAAGAAATCTATTATCTCTATTATAGACAACAAAATGATTAGATAAATTAGTCCCACTTATCCACCTATTTTTCTTATTATCCCACTTCAACTTTAGATCCTTTCCTCATGGTCTTTCTCATTTCATTTCCATCTTTCAGTGAAATTGCCATCTTCATTATAAAACCCTTCTCTGCTACTTAAATGGAAAATTATATCTTAGTCCTTTGACTTCAAGACTGTTTTTCTGCTATGATGCATTGCCTTCATTATTATAAGAGATAAGAGGTGATGTCATATCTTTTTACATCTCCCATGACACTGTTTTTAGCACATAGACTCTAAACACATATTTGTTAAGGAAATGAATACATATATTTAAAATTTAGATCTTTCTTGAAGCATTCAGGCAACTCCTGAAAGTATGTGGACTCTGTTTTTTAAAAAAATTATCTCTTATGAAAGAAGTATCAGTATTCCTTAATTTTGTAGTATTAATGGTTTTATAAACTTAAAACTTATTATGTATCTATATGTGAATTTACCATTATCTTTTTATTACAAGGTTACATACACATTTGAAACTTTGTTTTAAAAGTCATTCTTTCAGGATTTCACATTAAGGGGATTAAGAAAATAATACACTTGATTTTATTGATTTGTCTTGTTTTCAAGTCAGTGTGAAACAGAATAGCGTATAGGACCAAGCAGGTTGAACTAAATAAGCTCTCTTTTGGTTTAATCAGCTATTTACATTTTAGCTTTAAACTAACAAATCCGTTCCCTCAAGAACATTTTGGAGACTGGTGAGTAGTATTTTGTAATATCCAATACATTTTTATTCAAAAGGTACAGGAAGCACAGTTTCAGGTGTTAGATTCAGGTATTTTTTTTTTCCCCTCACCACATCACATTGTTGAGTCATCTTCTATTGACCTTGATTAAAATTTCTTTTCCTAGAAAAAGTGAAATACGCTGGTGCTTACATTTCAGAGGGTAGATAATGTCAGCAATAGAGCTTTCTATGAAGACCTTTGGATGTCCAGAAGTTACTGTTAATGCTTAATGTAAAAGGAGTGATTCACTGGAAGTATTAACTTTTAAAAGTCTTTTGTGCTTTCAAGGTGGTTTCCAGAAGTGCAGAATATTTATTACCAAGGTAATAAAAAAAGGCAATTGCCAACTGGTGACAGCAGTGCCAAATTGGAATCTTTTTTCAACTGTGCTGCTACGCTTATGACTTTACAGCTGCAAGAACTCACTTTGGTCTCCATGCAGGATTTCACGGACTTAATAGCACAACCACCAGTAAGTATGGTGCTGCTACACCAATATTCATCTAACTTATTTTCAGGAGGAAGAAGATAAAAAAAAAAACAAAGACCTTTACCAAGAGGAAGAAGATAAAAAAAAGAGGAAGTATATCTTTAGATCATTTACCTATTTAAAAACACTTAGTATCAACCTGAATATTCAGGATACATGGGTGTCATCTAGTTGGTGAGGATTAGTGAAGAGAAGTGAAAATTCTTCTCATTGGGAAATTTGGGCCATGATGGCTGGAGAAGGTTTCTGCAAGGAACTCTTCTTTCCAGAAGGTCCTGTTAGAGTGTGAGCTGGGCCTGGGAATCTAAATGTTCTCTTGGGCTCTTTCTTGCATGACTCCAGAGCCCCACCGCTATGCACATCCTCTTTTTTCTGAAATCTTGACCTCAACTTTGGTTGATCTGTAGGCCCAGTGGGTACTAAATACCAACACATTTAGCTGGGAATTGCTCTTGCGCTTTTCAGTAGAGCTCCTCATTGGCTTAACTGTATAGGGCATAAGAGGAAAGGTGAGTTCCCATGAGTTCTAATTAGGACCACTGCACTGCTTAGTCTCTAATTCATATATATATATATATATATATATATATATATATATATATATATTCACATACATGTATACATTTTTTTTTTTTTTTGCAGGATTCTGTTAGAGCTTTTGAGCATCCAGGTTTCATCATGAGGCTGATTCTTGAAAATGACACTATTAAGTTTGAACCTGACTTTAATGACTATATAGACATCCTTCTAAATGTTTATGATATCATGATTAAGGCTGTCAGTTTTGTGCCAAGAGTTGAGACAAAATTGTATTCCAAGTGGGTAAGTAACAAGGATATTCTGATTGCTTAAATTTTCATGATGACATTAATTTCAAACAACTTCTAAAAGGTGAAAACTTGTATCCTCTGCCTTCCAGAATATACATGGCCTGGTAATATTGGCTTATAAGAAATTTTAAGTAAAAAATAAAATTTTCCCATTACTGTATACCTAGTTTCTTAATCTAGTCTTTCGTCAGACTGAAATTTTTCTTAAGGGAAGGAATTAAAGTTGTGATCAGGTTTAAGGCAGTCAGTGAGTGTTTGCTGTAGCACTCACACCACGCTGCAGACCCCCCTTCCACTTCTCTAGCTCTCTCAGACTGTGCTCCAGTTGGTTACTCTCCTCATAGACCTTTTTCCATAAGCAGTAATGTCTGTACTCTCAAATCACAGACTCTACCTCCCTTCTCTCTCTGGCTATTTATTTAGCAAAGCTATGCCGAACTTGTGTATTTGAACAGCAGTTACTGCAGTCTAGTATACAAATCAAGCATGTCTGATAATTCCTTAACTTAAAAGGTTTTCAAGCTTTGTAAGTCCAACTGGTGGCGTTCTTATTTCCTCTCTATTTTATTTTTTAAAAATATTATTTTAGCGCATGTGTGCACGTGAGACGGGTGGGCAGAGGGAGAGGGAGAAGGAGAGAGGATCTGAAGCAGACTTTGTCCTGAGCATGGAGCCCAAAATGGGGCTTGATCTCCCAACCACGAGATCATGACCTGAGCTAAAACTGACTGTACCACCCAGGCACCCCTCTTTTTTATTTTTAGAATATTTCACAAATATTTCACGTACAGGAAAGCATCCAGGAGACTAGTGTGTAGTTTTAAGTGGTAATAAAGTTATCCCTGTGTACTTAAAATCTAACTAGAGAAATGGAATATTACTGATACTTTAAGCTCTTCCTGATCCTCATTGCCCTTCCCTGTTCATATTCCTCTCCTCCTACCTTCTAGCAAAAGAATCACTATCTTGAATTTTGTACTTCTTAATCTGAAATTTTTAGGATACACTTACCACTTGTCTGCATATCCCTAAACAATTTTCATTTAGTTTTTCCATGTATATATGTGGAGTCCTCTTATAATCAGTGACCTGTTTTATTTTATCCAACACTGTGATTGTGAAACTATCCATTGTGAGGATACTTATCTTCATCGTAGAGCTTCTATTTTTTTTGAATTATTTTCTAAGAATTCCATTAAGTTCTTTGTCAAATAGGACTTGTCATTTTTGATCATCTCTTTTACTTAGTCATATATTCATTATTCTCCATTTACTGATCTGACACTTGCTCATGGAGGTTTATTTCTATTGGTGTTTTTCCTTTATTACTATGGGCTTTTACATGTTAAGAACTTGATGCAGGGAAGTCCTTGAGACCTTAAGTTGATTCCTCCAGAATTTGCATATGTTCCTGACAGTTACTCTGGAGGTCTCTTCTGACCAAGGACTATTTTTTAATAAAGTTCTTGCCAAGATTTTCTGGACAAGAAGGGCAGTGTGAACGCTTACCCAAGTCTGGGTGAGAACAACCTGGTGGTCACAAATTCTTAAGGCGACCGTCTTTTTTCTTCTCCACCAAAAAACAAGGTCAAAACAGGATGTTTTGGCTCCCTCCTTCAGAGGTTCTGTCACCTTTCAGCATTTTGAAATTTTTTATCACCTTTTGGTATTCTTGGCTTTCTGTCGGTGTAGGCAATATGACGTCCCTCTCTGCTCAGGCTTGAGGCTCTGTTTCCTAACAGCCATTCTGCCACCCCACACTCCTCCGCTGCACGGAGGCCCACCTTGCTAGAGACTCATTAAAGCAAAGCTTAGGCCACCAGGGATCAGCAGTCTCTAGGGCAGCTGTTCACTTCTACACATAATTACCTCCCAACTCATGTGTTCCCTCATGTTTGGCCCTATTATTTTGCTTCCTTAGCTATGCATTATAAAAGTTATATTTGGCATTTTTTTTCCAGCATACTTACATGTTTTGAACTAGTTATTTTCAGGTTATGTATTCCTCATATTATCATAAATAGAAGTCTCTGGAGAAATGTAGTTTACTTTGGCCTTTGTTTAATTGCAGTTCAGCTATTGTATCTTTCTCCAGGCATAACTTGCCTTTTTTCTAAAAGGATTTGAGGTAGCTTATGAAACAGACAAATAGAACAAGTTAATAAGAGTTACTAGGCGTGTTCAGAGTGGAAAAAAGTATTACCATCATTTGAATGAATACAGTTACTTTGATTTAATGGTTATAAAATATGGCTCTAAGTTTCCTGGTTTCTAAAGTGAGGACGAATATATGACAAGTTTTAACTGGGATTAGGCAGTTAATTTAAACTGCTCAGGTCTTTTTCCTGGTATCAGATTTTGAGAGAGAAGTCTTAAATTATAAGTGGGTTAATGGTTCTGAAATCCTACATGTCTGCATCACCTGGTGACATTTTAAAAATACAAATCCACCACCACCACCACTTGTCCCTAGAGATGTGGATTCACAGTGATAGTTGATTCTCAGAAATAGGTTGCCAGAATCATCTAGGGATATTTTGCTAGTAATCAGGTTTGGAAACAAGTGATATAGAAAGTACTTCGAGTAAGATGACTGAACATGATTTCGATGACCTCTGACAGCAACGGCAGACATGGCATTCGTAGAGCTGTTCTTATCAAAATCTTTGACAGAAACTGAAAGTGAAATTAAAATATATTTTTCCCCATGGAAGACAAACCTACAAGGGGCTAAGACGCTCTGAGTCCAAGCATATCACCATCTCATGATCTATTTGGATAGACTTTCAAACACCTGAGCTGTCTCATTCGAAATATCATTTCCCTTAACTCTTGATAGGAACTGATTAGAATTCACATCAAAAGTATACTTTCTAATATAGTTCTGATGTACTGGTATCCAGTTAGGTTTAGAAAGACAGACCCATAGGTCTCTCTTTAGATATTATAGGTCTAACAGTAGGCAGGCTGTTAATATGTTTAGGAAATATTATATAATGAGTATTAATGATCTTAGCATTAGATCCAATAATTACTTTGCATACAGTACACAATATAGATTGCTTTATCTCAAAGATCTCCCCCCCAAAAGATGGCACCGAGCATCTACTGAGTCCAGGGATGTGGTAGTGGTAGTGGTAGTGGTGGTGGTGGTGGTGGTGGTGGTGGTGGTGGTGGTGGTGGTGGTGGTGGTAGGATTCACTAGTGTTCTCAAGAAGTGTCTAATTCTAACCATAATGATTTCCTAAAATCCTCCTAGGGGGCATAGAGTTTAGATGCATCCTGTATACTTGAATAAATTATCCAGTTCTCTAAGGAATCCTTTAATATTATCTAGTGAATGCTGTAGAAGATCCACTACAGATCACAATTTTTGCTTGTTAGAGTGAAAAATCCGTTCTTCTGAATGACAGGTGGAGCATGTATATTTTTAAGCGTAACTTGTTTCAAGATAATAAACTATGTAGGCATATTTACTTGTCCTCTTATTTGAAAAGAGGAGACAAGCTATGGAGATTTGTTTGCTTATTAAACATTGTTATCTGATCCATTATTCTAATGGTGATAGCAGAATGCACATTTTGTAACCAGGGATTGTAGTTTGCTCTAGTTGCTGTTCACAGAATCAAAGATCAAAGGTTAATAAATGAGTAAACAATTTTTCTTTGTTCTAGACAGATTGTTCCTCAAGGTGAAAAAGTACTGTGATCAAAGACTATGATGATATGACATTGAGCTGGCTTACTTTTTAAAAATAAAGTACAATGCAAGCACTACCTGATAAAGCACATACAACTGCACAAACAAAAATATGGGTTTTGGTGTTTTTATATTCTCTTATTTTGTGTATATTTTCAAGTGACAATTCTTTCATTCATACAGAAAAACCAATACACAACTAGGTAGCCTTGAAGGAAAACAAAGAAGGTAAATGAAACTTAGATATTCAATATACTGCTATTAGACTGAATCTCTTTCTATAGAGATTAGAAAATCAAAAAGGGACACCTGGGTGGCTCAGTCAGCTAAGCTTCTGCCTTCAGTTCAGCTCATGATCCCAGGGTCTGGGGATTGAGCCCTGCATCCCACATCATGCATAGGGCTCCCTACTCAGTGGGAAGTCTGCTTTTTCCTCTCTCTTTTCCTGCTGCTCCCCCTGCTTGTACGCTCTCGCTTTCTGTCAAATAAAATGTTAAAAAAAATTAAAAAGACCCTGTCAGTGATTATATATATGTATACATATATATATATATATGTATGTGTGTGTATACACACACACACACACACACACACACAGTAAGATTGGCATTTTTACTAAGATAAATGATATAGCTACCTTAATTTATTTTTAAAATGAACGTTATTTTTTCCCTTTGTTTAGGAAAGTAAGTCTAAACCAACAACCTTGAAGCCAGTAATTCTGAATGAAATTATCGAAGCCCACAAAGAAAAGGTGAAGGAAGTGATAATGAAAGAGAGTGTGGCACCTATTGAGCACCTCAAATTCTATGACAAGTATAATTTTCTGATCACCAGAAAAGCTGAGCAAGATGCTGATGCTTTCCTTGAAGAAAACCATGGTTATGAGAAAATAATACAAGAAATTCGCAAATACCAAAAACTAATAGAGGAGATACAGTATACATCTAGAAAGGTAAACGATCCATTTTTGTACAACTGTTCTTTGTTACTATGATCTTTTCCCAGTTTTATGAGGATGTGCTTTTAGACCATACCGTGAAAGAATCAGACTGTTACTTTCAACAGGGAAAGTATTTATTGCCTTTCCATAAGCCAAGCGTTGTGGGGAGCCCAGGATACGTAGAAGTAGACAAAACAGGATTCTTGTCCTCATAGAGCTGAAGGTCTAATACTTCAAGTCTGACTTCTACTTTATATAAATTGTACTTTATATAATTTGACCCCTCAAAAATTCCAAGAACTTAATTTTTTTTTGGCTTTAGTGTTTATAAATCCTTTGGAAAATATGGTAATTACACCAAAATATGATTACTTCTGTTCAGTAGGAGACTGGTAATTTAAGATTTTTGTTTGTCATTTATAGTTTCCAAAATTTCTACCCTAGACATGCATTACTCTTTTGTACAGAGCAGATATAACAAAAATCCCCCCACTCTCTATTTGGCAATAACTCAATTCTCCAAAGTTCTTTTATTTTTTTTTAAGATTTCATTTATTTATTTGACACAGAGAGATCACAAATAGGCAGAGAGGCAGGCGGGGGGGTTGGGGGGAAGGAGGCTCCCCACTGAGCAGAAAGCCCAATGCGGGGCTTGATCCCAGGACCCTGACATCATGACCTGAGCTGAAGCCAGAGGCTTTAACCCACTGAGCCACCCAGGTGTCCCTTCTCCAAAGTTCTTATGTCCATTGTTGTCCTGAAATAGAACTGGCTTCCAAGATAACAAACTCTTAAAGGAGATTTATCAAGAAGATGGTTGTAACATACAAATGAGTTTAGAAAATCCTGCCTGTCCCATGTTAAACTCACAAAACAATATTGTGAGAAAGGCAAAATTGTGGGAATCTTTTATTTTCATGTTCATTAAACTTTTAATACTTAATGTTGCAGACTATTCGTTTAGGAATGTTTGAACTTCGCTGTGAGGAATTAATCAGAGCTTTGGTGAAGCGAGCAGAAATTATTTGTGGAAAACTTATAGCTAAAATGTTCCGAGATCACCAGGAAGTCAATACAAGGTATTTATGTGATACTGATATTTTTTTTTCAGGGGGATGTTAGATAGAATCAGTTGTCATTCAAATAAAGTTATAGACTAGAATAGTGTCATCAATGACCCTCCAAGAAGATACCTAACTTACTTCTACTTGGCTTTGTTATTTTATTATAAGTTTTCCCCACAAATGTGACTTCCTGATTGCTTGCAATAAGGTGGTTATTAAAATGTTTGCAGTTTTGTTTGTACAAGTCAGATGGGCATTCTCTAACATCGCTAAAGTTTTAAGTTTTAAGTTTGTATAATTAGTACACAAAATGGATTTTCAAAGTGGATTTACCCAATAGTTGTTCTGGGTCCTAATGGATCCTCAAATTTAGAACATCACTCACTGTGATTATTCTTTAAGGCCATGATAACTTGTTGTTATCATATAACTTGTTGATAACTTGTTGTTATCAAAAATGGATTTATTGACTAACCTGGAGGTTTTTAGGAAAACTGGCTCATGTTAAGTAAACTCATGGAATGCTAAGGTATAAACAGAATACCTCTTTATGTAGGCAAGATGTAGAACTAGTGTTGGTGTTAGTGTTGCTCTGGGAACCTCTTTTCTGGTATCAGTCACGTGGAAGATTTCCCCCACACTATCAGAAATTTTGTAATGGTTGTGGTATTATAGGAAAAAAATATATCATTAAAAAGAAGATTCAGGCTGTAAAAAAAAAAAAGCCTGAAGGAAGCTTGTATTAGGCACAACAGTAGGTGCTTATACTCTAAATATGAATATAACTGCTGAAGGAAGTTATAGTCTTAAGGGGAAATAGACATACAAACCAGTAAATTACAGTAGGGCTCAGTAAATACTGTAGTGATCCACAGACATAGAACAGAGAAGGATATGATTAATTTCCTTCACAGTGGAGGTTGGGCAAGTGGGAAAAATCAGGGAAAGCTACAAAGAGGAAGAAGATATGTGAATCCATTTTAGAGGACGAGTAGTGGGAGTCAACCAGGTGAATAATGTAAATAAAAGAATTCCAGGTAGAAAAAGTAACATGTAGAAGGGTGTGAGGTGTGAAAATGGCATGGTGTTATTTGAAGAACTGGGACTGATCTACGTTGCTAGAAAGAGGAAGGAGGAGTAAGGGGTGAGGTTGAAGCAGGACGAGTACTTGCGTAGCTTATCTAGGAACCAGAATCCAATACTGAGCTGTAAAAGCACTTTTTCCTCTAAAAGTTCTGGGAGAGTAGTGAAAATGTCTTCTACTTGTAGCTCTTCATTCTGACTGGAATATATATATTATATATTATATTTATATATATATATAATATATTTATATATATATTATATATAATATATATATTTATTTATTTAAAGATTTTTATTTATTTATTTATTTAAAGATTTTATTTATTTGACAGAGAAACACAGTGAGAGAGGGAACACAAGCAGAGGGAATGGTAGCAGGAGAAGCAGGCTTCCTGCCGAGCAGGGAGCCCGATGTGGGGCTCAATCCCAGGACCCTGGGATCATGACCTGAGCCGAAGGCAGATGCTTAACGACTGAGCTACCCAGGGGCCCCTGGAATATTTATTTTAATTTCATAACTATTTTCCCTGCCACTTAACTGTCCTTCTGAGCTTGTGCCAATTCTACTTTTCCCCTCTTTTCTCTGAACCGTGCTTCTCACCACACTCACTGGATGAACAAAGGACATATAAGGAATATTAAAGGACACATCAGATACAAGTGCCTCAATTTCTTGCCCCTCTGTGTCTCACCTCACATCTGCATGAACCTTTCATTCCTGTCTCCCCATATTTTCGGGCAAGAGTCTGTCACACCATTCAAAGTTCTCTTTGCCTATGGGCTCAACCCTACTGGCTCCCATCTTTCTGTAGCTGGTTCTACCAGTCACCCATCTCCTCTGTATCTCACTAAAAATCTCTCCTCAGCTATGGATTCTGCTTCTCAAACTTATAACCATATTCAGAACCTTCTTCCTTCTTCCACACCCCACACTTCAACCCAAACTTACAACCGTGCTGTTTCTTTCTCTTTCACCTCATAGCCATTTTTCTTCTTCTTCCTTCTTCTTCTTTCTTCTTCCTCCTTTTTTTTTTTCTTTCTTCTTCTTCTTATTTATTTATTTATTTTTTTTTAGAGAGAGGGTAGGGAGAGAAGCAGGCTCCACACCCAGTGGGGAGCCTGAGGCAGGGCTCAATCTCATGACCCGACATCATGATCAGAGCCAAAATCAAGAGTCAGAGGCTTAACTGACTGAGCCCCCAAGGTGGCCCTTCACAGTCAATCTTCTTGAAGAAATTTTTACATGTTTTATGGACTTTTTTTTAGTTTCTGCCACTTTTTTTTTTTAATCTCACAGTAAGTTCATTATATGGGCCACAACCTAAATGAGTAGGAAATATTGGCATATTACCAGAAGTTTCTGAGCATAGAGGCCCATGTTAACCATTCCCCACAAGTAGAGTTAATCACTCTCTTATTTAGTAAGACCTTTTTGGTGCTATCTCAACTAAATCCCTGGTAGAGCCCCTAAAATTCTAGGTTGGAAGTGATTCTTTATGTCCCTGTTTTCTCTACAGGGTTATAAACTTCTTGAGGGTCATTATTACATCTTCTCCAATTCTCTATCTCCGTCACTTAATATTATAGTTGGGAATGTAAGAGATGATCATTAAATGTGTATTGAATGAATAATGCCACAAATTTTTAGATGTCATATAGATAAGATTATCTTTATTTTTCATATAATGGCACATTTAGTATATAGGAATATATTTAAGAATAAAATTTAGTTACATCAAATTGATTTTTGTCTGATATTTCAGATTATGTGATGAATTTGAAAAGATAGCTGAAAAAGCTCTTAGCACTCCTCCAAATACAGCAGAACTAATGGAAATGAAGGTATTATTTATAAAATTTATAGTCATGTGTGTAAGTTAATTGTTTCCCCAGCTGTTATTAATTATCAACATAATGTAATAACAAATGACTCCAAAGTTAAGAGAGTCTTAAAATAATGTTTTGTTTTGTTATTCTTAGCTCATTAGTCTAGAGTTTGATGATTCAGACTGGGTAGTCCTGGCTGGTTCTGCTCACAGTTGGGTCACTCACTCAGTTGGGCTAGCTAGTTCTCAGTTGGGTTGACTAGTGAAACTGTCTTTGGCAATTTGACTCTGCTCCACTTGTCTCTTAAATTCCAGCAGGCTCACTGGGCATGTTCTCATGACATGGTAGAGACACAAAACCAAGCCCAGGTGTACAAAGGCTTTTCAAATGTCTCTGGCGTCACATTAGTTAACATCTCATTGGCCAAAGAAGGTCACATGGCCACAAAATGAGAAGATACCACAGGGTATGGATACTGGGAGAGGTGAAATATTGGAGCTGTTCATGTAATCGTCTACCAATATTTTTGAGAACACTATTAATATTTTACTACCATGCTAACAGGCATAAACCAGGACTGTCTTGGGCAACCTGAGATATGTGGTCATCTTTAATTTTTTAATCAAATATTTAATCTTTAATAATTTGTTTTTATAGGCTATTTGTTATACATTAAAATTTTCTGTGGTAATTTGCTTAAATAAGTCTTGAGGATAGGACTTATGCTACTAAAAATATTAGGTAAGTCTCACTTTAGTCATTTTTGATGTTCCTTCTGTGTTAGAAGCTTACCTAATGGTGAGTAAAACAGTATAAAACAACTAGATAATCACCATTTTATTTTATTCCTTTTTCATTCTTATAACAACAAGCTTTTATAGGACTTACCCTCTTTTCCATCCAGCATTCCCAAGATCGAAAATAGAATCTTTTCTTTTAGATTGTAAAATATGTAAGCAAACCCAACAAAATATGTAAAATCATTCTGAACTTTATATAGGCAAAAATTACAAAATAAGTGTAAGTGCTTATGTACATTCTTTAAATTAGCCATTTAAAGAAAAGTTTTTAAATCATTAGACCTAACTTTACATATCAACCTTTAACTAAAAGAATTGTTTTCTTTAAAGTATTTGTACTTGAATTGGGGTTGTTAGCATGTGAGTGAAAGTGTGTGTGTGTGTTTGAATATTTGATATACACACCAGTATATGATCACTTTTAGAAGATTTTTTTATTTTCTATTAGTTGTTGTAGGATGACAAGTGACATTTTGATCATGGATGATTATAAAGTAGCTGGAGAATTCTATAACTGTGTATTCCTTTGGAAAAAAGAATATTGAGTATGAAGAGTGTCATTTATTTACCCTCCTAGCCATCACTGGAAATATTTACAAACTTGGAGTTATTTAGTGTGAATTTCTATTGTTTATAGCAACCTGTAACGGAATTAGCAAGTACGATTCATTAACTGATATATAACATATTTCTGCATCTTAAAAAAGTTTAGTCACACAAGGGTAAAATAACTTCTCAATTTATGCAGTACTGAAATCAGTCATTATCAGTTGGGAAAATAAAAATCCAGTCATTCGAATACACAGAAATCTGATTACCCATATTATAAAAGCATATTTTCAGTTAGACATTTTGTTACTTGTGGAAATCACCATGGTTCCCATCTTATTTGTTTGCATTTGTAATGTAGTATTTAGTCTTGTAAAGTGATATATTAATGAAGGACTTTTAGGTAGTTTTTTTTCTTTTTAATTACAAAAGTAAAATTTTAAACAATATGGGATTGTACAAAGTAAATAGAAGAAGTTCATCTTTTTCCGTAATTCCTTTCTTTAGAGTAATGAATTTTTTTAGTGTGAATTCTGCTCTTTCCAAACATATATGCAGTATAATGAAGTTAAGTATAAATAACACTAGAGAGATGAAGAGAGAAAGACAGAAAAATGAAGATTAAATAGACTTAAAAACATGGAAAACAGAAGCATTTACTTCATAGACAGGGAGGTGTAGACATAGACAAGGGAAGGTGGATATAGGTAGTTACAAGTAATTGCCAATCTTCTCATTTTTCAATAAGGAAGCAGGTTTCCTTCAACATTTATATTATTCACATATATATTAGCATGTATCAAAAGAGCTTTGGGAGAGCCGTATGTGTATATGCACATATACATGCGTACACGTCTGCGTGTGCTCATGTACACACACATACGTACATACCCCGTGTATTTACCACCACTTCCCACAGATTTGCTTTCGCAAAAACAAAATCATTACTCTGCTGCAAGTTACTTTATTCACTTAACAATATACCTTCTTTGTATTTCTCCTAGATAACAAGGAATCTTAGTTTTTCCCAAGATTAATAGCTAATTACTCTAATATATTTATTAAATGATCTGTCATTTCACTCCTAATTTTAAATGCATCTTTTCAACATTCAATTTCCACATGTACATGGATCTAGTTCTGACCTCTGTTCTCTAGTTCTGACTCCTCTATTCCTGGCACAGGAAAAGAACTGTTTAAATAACTGTATCTATATATATTATGTTTTCATATTTGGCTAGTCACTATCATTTTTTTCATGATTATCTTTGCTACTCTTAAGTATTTACTATTTCAGAGACTGTCAGAATTATGATGAATTCTGTTTTTTAAAATGCCATTGCAATTTTGATTGAATATGCATTGGTTTTATAGACTTACTGGAGAAGAATTTACATCTTGAGGATATTACATCTTAACATATGTTCCACATTTATTCAGAACTTTTAAAATGTCCCTCAATAAAGTATTACCGTTTTCCTCATACAGATTCAGCACACTTCTTGTTAAATCTGCTAATAGCTATATTTCAATTTTTGTAATTAAGGAAAGTGTTGTAGCCTTGGTGTCTGCAGCAAGTTTGCAATTTGACATTTGTTATGGTGGTGATTCGACTTATACTTGTCTCCCCCAACAAGTTTTTTTTTTTTTTTAAAGATTTTATTTATTTATTTGACAGAGAGGAGAGAGATCATAAGTAGGCAGAGAGGAAGGCAGAGAGAGAGGGGGAAGCAGGCTCCCTGCTGAGCAGAGAGCCCGATGCGGGGCTCAATCCCAGGACCCTGAGATCATGACCTGAGCTGAAGGCAGAGGCTTTAACCCACTGAGCCACCCAGGTGCCCCCCAACAAGTTTTTGAGAGCAAAGCCCTGGTCTGTTGGTTGTCACACTGAATTGCCAGCACCTGGCAAAGCGTCAGACACTGGAGGTGTCCAATATGCTACTATGAAAGAATAGGTGATATTACCCTGCTCCATCTCTCCCAGAAACCCATAGCATTCTTTGGTTTTCCAGCGCTTCCCATGTGTTGTTTAGTGTTTTCTATTTTTTCCCACTGCTCTTGTGTCGAAGTGCTTGGGACTGAAGACAGGTAAACTGTGTTGCAGTCTCCTATCTTGAACCAAAAGTCTACATTTCCAAGTCTGTGCATATTCATGCATATTTATGTATAGTGTTTCCACAGCCTATGTTTTGATTTAAGCTGTTCCTTAAAATGCCATTTGCAACTTTTGTCTTCCTGCAGGCTTATATTCAGAAAGTAGAGACAACTGACATGATTGAACTGGGCCAGCGATTGGTGGATTCTAAAAACTGCCTCGCCTTCCTCATTGAGTGCACAAACTTTTCTCCAGCAGACATTAGGCTAAATAATAATGTGTTTCAGTGGTATGGAAGGATGGATGAAATTTTTGATGAGCATAGGAAAATCATTAAAGAGAAAACAGAACAATATCAAGAAGGCCTTAAGGTTGGCATCATAGATATTTTAAATTATTTTCATTTTCTGGAAATGCTTATGTTTCAAATTCTTACATGGCATTATCAGCTCTGTTTCATAGGTCAGGTATTTAAGCTTTCTCATGCCATCAATTTTAGTGGAAGATGGTATCCATATGGGCTCATTATGTTATTATTTCTTGACTTTTTTTTCTTTTTTATTTATTTATTTATTTTATTTATTTATTTATTTTTTTTAAAGATTTTATTTTTATTTGACAGCGAGAAACACAGCGAGAGAGGGAACACAAGCAGAGGGAATGGTAGCGGGAGAAGCAGGCTTCCTGCAGAGCAAGGAGCCCGATGCGGGGCTCGATCCCAGGACCCTGGGATCTGACCTGGGCTGAAGGCAGACGCTTAACGACTGAGCCACCCAGGCGCCCCTTTTTTTTCTTTTTTAAAAGATTTTATTTATTCATTTGACAGAGATCACAAGTAGGCAGAGAGGCAGGCAGAGAGAGGGGGAAGCAGGCTCCCCACTGAGCAGAGAGCCTCATGCGGGGCTCGATCCCAGGACCCTGAGATCATGACTTGAGCCGAAGGCAGAGGCTTTAACCCACTGAGCCACTCAGGTGCCCCATTTCTTGACTTTTCAAGGGTGAAAAATTCTAATATATTGCCCACAAGTGACCATTTATAAAAATAGCATTTATCTTATACAGTTTATAGTACTCTTTTTTGAGTTATTGTTTATCATCAAAGCTCTTTCTGTGAAGTGTTCCTTCACACACTCCAAATCACCTAAGGATTGTGCCCAGAGTCTCCACTCATACATTCAATAACTCTCACCTTCTCTAGTGTCCTACATATGAGATGGTTTGTGTTTTTTCCCCTTGTCTACTTGTCAAGCCTCATCTTCTACCTCCTTCACTCCTCATTCTTGACTTTTCAGTAACCTGAGCAACTTTGAGATCCCTGGCCTCCCACACCTCTCCTCTCTTGCACATTCTTTCCATTTGCCAACAAGTGCACCCCTGGCCCATTCACGTGATTCTCTCTCGTGTACTCAATTGACTGTCTCAGAATTCCTCTCATCAGACCTCAGTTCTGCTACTTGTCCACTCCCACTACACTTTTAACACATCTCCACTTGACTAATTACCCGATCATGATGTTATTGTCAGGTGCATCTCCCCAATAGACGGTCAACTCTTTGATAGCAGGCCTGTTTCATTTGTTCCTTTTCTCCCTTTATATCCATGGCCAGTGAGGTGCCTGACACACAGGAATAGTGTGAGCACTCCATAGCTATGTCTGAATAAATGATTTCATATATTCAGTTTCATTTTACAGACGAAAAAGCGGAGGTTCCCAAAGTGAAGAGACTTGTGCCAGGTCAGCCAGGAGAGATGTTCCTTATAGCAAATCACATTACAGCAAATATGGTTAATTGGCAGAACATGCTTGGAGAATAATTCACAAGCCTAACCAAAAACTTTTATTTTAAACCATAATCTGTGTTTCTGTTGTACATTTAGGTCATTTCAGATTTTTTAAAACCTGTAGAAAACATGAAGCACAAATATTAGACACAGAAGTTATAACAGATTCTTAGAAAACTGTTAGGTGGCCCAGAATTATCTATACTTTGCTGTGAAGTACACTATTCTACAAACTTCCTATAATGCTGATGAATTTCATCTTCTCATTTTCCTTCCCCCACTGAACCAGAACAATAAAATTTCTGTGAACTAAAGAAGACAGAAATCAGCCTAGATAGTCCATAAAATAGAAAATCTATTTTTTAATAACCCAGATTTGACTTTTAAATATTTTATTAAGAGCTATATTTTTTAGAGCCATTTAATTTAGAGTGTCTTACCAATGACAATTTTGTAATGAGCTTTTATCATTAAAAACACACACACATACCTGTTTTATTTTGGAAAGTTAGAGTTTTTAGATTTTAAAATCCAGATATATTTACCTTGCACATTTCTTGTGAAGAGAGTCCATAGGACAAGAAAAATAACCTTGGAGTATTTTGTTTTAGCAACCAAAAATTGAAAAGATACTGAATATCAGAACACAAAGAAAATCTGTGGGTTTTTTTTTTTTTTTCAGTTGTTGGTAAAAATGCCACAGATCTTATTATAGCCCTTAAAAATCTGGAGCTTTCTTTTTAGCCTCATACTTGATGATTATGAATTTTTAAAAAATTCTTATAAATCATTTGTCAGCACACATTCTTCAGCATACTAAAGAATAATACCATTGTTTAATCCATTCTTATTTTACTGGTTAGAATATTTTAGATAAAATTTCTAATTTTATCTAATTATCTAATTTCTGAATTATAGGAATCTTAATTCATTAATTTTAAATCCTGACTCTTAAAAATTCTGCATGTTTTAGATGCTTGTCCTCTTCCAGATGATTCCTCTCTTCATATCTTGCCAGTGACAAAATAGAATAATAATTCTGATAATTTTTACAAATACTTAAATTTTCTTGCGAAGCCTAGGGTTTTACCTTTAAAAAATCCTAATAACAAATATTGTCTGTACTAGTTACGGTGTGAACGGTTTGTGGAGGAATTGGAGAGTTATGCTAAGCAGGCAGAAGAATTTTACTCCTTTGGAGACCTTCAGGATGTACAGCGATACCTGAAAAAGGCTCAAACACTGAATGGAAAGTTGGACTTAGCAGCAGAAAAGGTATAATTTTAAAATTTTTAAGAGAATGAGTTAGTTTAAAAGAAAGAGCTTTGAGTTTGTATTGTATATTAATACAATATACAATTACATTGTTTATTATATTGTATATATAATTGTATATTATATTACTGTAATTGTATATTATTACCTTTTAAAAATAGATTCAAATAAAAGTCCAGCTACCTTGAGAGAATATTATAAATGGTGCAAATATCACTGTTGTACACCTAAAACTAATATAACTTGGTATGTTAACTATGCTGGAATTAAAGTTTTTTGCAAATAATAAATGGCAAAAAAAGATCTTATAGACATGCTTCGAGGAGAAGCAGAATTGGAGGAAGGAACAAAAAGGAACAAGATGCACCTGACAATAACATCATAGAAGGCAGTATAGATTTGGTGGCTGTGTTTTTAAATTAGGCCCATTATCTTCTCCCATTGAGTCACTTTTTCCCTGAAAAGTGGAGGTAGAAAAGCCATACCCTTTGCTAAAGAACCTTTTGAGACTTTTAATTGCATTTTTAATATGAAAACACCATATTATGATGCTTTCTCGTTTTACTTATCTCAAAGGATTTTAGTATTTTATTAGTTCAGGTAATTAAATAGTTTATAATAGTCACAATAGTGTGAACACGTGTTGAGAAAAGAAAAACTATAGGTTTTAGAATTCTGTAGCCACTGAAATTTTGGGTAAACTGCATAATTTGTATACCTAACTCACACTTTTCAATTCTATAGATTTCTCTAAACCACCCACATCCTCACATACTTCATTACTAAATAAAGAGGAAAGTAATGCTTTCTTTGCCTCTTTTTTTTTTTAAGTTTGTGTTTATTTAAGAGAGAGAGAGAGAGAGAGCATGAGTGGGGGGGGGCAGTGGGAGAGGTGAGCAGAGGGAGAGGGAGTAGCAGACTCCCACTGAGCCGTGAGCCTGATGTGGGGCTCCATCCCAGGACCCAGAGATCATGGCCTGAGCTGAAGGCAGACACTTAACTGACTAAGCCACCCAGGTGCCCCTTTTTGCCTCTTCTTATCCCACACACATCTTCAAGACCCAGCTCTGGTTGTATCTTCTCTACATAAGCATCTATTCACCATGATCTCTTGCCTCCGAGGGATAGCATTTTTAGTATATACTATTCATGTACATTAAAGAGATACTACCCTAAGACATCTCTTCTACTGCCTCATATTATTGTTGAACAATTGCAATTTCACTTTCTACATATGCATATCTATCTCCTGAGATATACTACCTCCTTAGTGTTGGTATTTTGCAATTTAATACATTTTTCCTGTCTTTTCCACAGTACCTGATACAATGCTGTGTATATTAAAAGCACTTAAGTTCTAGTCAATTAATAAATGATGATATAACCTCGATATATCTGGATGGGCAGAGATTTCTTTAATATATAGCATTACTATTTTAACTAACTTAACCAGATACTGTTCTCTGGAAAATGTTATCAAAAAGAAATAGGATAAAAAAAAAATAGGATAGATAACTGCTCAGTAATTTTGGATTATGGCCTAATTTTAGTTTAACTTTGGGGCTTATTGAGGGCTTGAGGGGTCACATTTGATAAAAATATTTTTAAAAAATTAATTTTTAATGTCATTCACTTCGAGAATAACATGTCTTATACCTGTCATTCCAGATTGAGCAATTTAATGCTGAAGAAGAGGCATTTGGTTGGCTACCATCAATATATCCTCAACGTAAAAAAATCCAAGATGGTTTGAACCCTTACCTTCGTCTCTATGAAACTGCTGTGGAATTTAGCAATAAGTACCGAGGATGGACTGAAGGACCGTATCATAAGGTGAATCCAGACCAAGTAGAAACAGATGTTGGAAATTACTGGAGAGGACTGTATAAGCTGGAAAAAACCTTCCACGATTCTCCAAATGCGTTGGCAATGACCAAAAAAGTAAGAGCAAAGGTAGAAGATTTCAAGCAGCACATTCCTCTCATTCAAGTGATCTGTAATCCTGGTTTGCGCCCCAGGCACTGGGAGGCCATGTCCAACATTGTTGGCTACCCACTGCAGCCAGCAGATGACTCCACTGTCTTCACTTTTTTAGACATGGACTTGGAACCGTATTTAGATAGATTTGAAGGTATTAGTGAAGCAGCTAGCAAAGAGTATTCTCTTGAAAAGTCCATGGACAAGATGACTAATGAGTGGGATGCAATGGAATTTGTCATTCTTCCTTATAGAGAAAGTGGGACATTTATTTTGTCATCAGTTGATGAAATTCAGATGTTGTTGGATGACCACATTATTAAAACACAAACTATGCGAGGCTCTCCTTTCATTAAGCCTTATGAAAAACAAATAAGGTAAAGTAATATTTACATGACAATATTTATGCCGTGTTACCAAAATTGTCACTTGTCTGTGATATACAGTTCGTTTTGAAAATAGATTCTGCACTTCATACTTAGTATTTTAAATAGTTGATTAGAAGGAGTGGTAGCCTTCTTTGCATTTGGAATAGTACTTATTCCTTTGCTATCATTGATAGTCATAACTAGGGTAGTGGACAATCAGCCTCCAGATATTTACTTTTATTGCCTACCATCTGATCTTATTATACATTGAAGTCAAAAATAATTTCACATCTTTGCACATAGCTCACAGGACATATAAACCATGAAACTGAAGATACTGTCATTTTCCAAATATACTAATTGGGTTATTATAGATTATTCTTGAAAGCTTATTGTAATTTTCACTTCTATGGTAAGTGCAGAAGTATGAATACTATGATTCTAGTCTGGAGTTTCAGGCATCTGACACAGATGATTAAATTAAATCATTATCCTGTCTGTTTCTTTTAATTTTTGTAATTTGTATGAAGCAGTTTATATTTACCTTAAAAAAGAGAGTAAATCCAAATCAGACAACCATCTTCAATGAGAATCTGTATGACAAGGGAAAGCCAACTGCTTGGCAGTGTCCCCCTCTGGTAACTGATGTGTTATCCTAACCTTGAGTATGTTCTGGCTTTGGCCTAGTCCCTCAGGTTGCTCTGCCTCCTATCTTGCTTACTTCAATGTGCTCATCAAGAGTAATTTTTTTAACCACTCTGAAAGTAGTAGAACCAGATTCTACTTTTAAGGGCTATCCATGAGATCATTAGCCAGTGGGAAATTTTCCCATATCAGTCAGGGATTAGATGGAGAAAGAGGAAAGAACAGCAGGAGGCAGAGGCATTCCTTTCTTCTTGTGAAAATAGGTTAAACGAATTCACTGATAAATGTTCAAGTGATTTTAGAAGAGTGAAAATGCCTGGTGACTTTTAGGACTTCTATTTATAGGGTTTGGTTTTAACAGTCTAAAATTGCAGGTCACTGATGGTAAATGATGAGTAATGTATTGATCTACACATAAAGTTATTCCGTCTCTAAGGTCTATTGCCACTGACCAATCATTCTTCTCGATGGCTATGTTGTCTCTTGTAGTATAGTGATTGCAGCAATCTGCGTTCAAATCTGGCTCTATCCTTTATTAGTTGGGTGGACTTCAACTTGGTACTTCCCTCTATGTACCTTTCTCCCCACTGGTAAACAGATATACTAGATCTTATAGAATTATGGTGAGGAGGGAGCAAATACATACAGAGACCTTAGAATTGTGCTTATAAAATAGTAATTTTGTAGTGTAATTATAATTTTCTTGAGGACATCTTGTCATTATTTTTGTTCTCCATATTTAGAAATGAACTGATCACTATTATAGATTAAAAATGCTTCCTTCTCATGAATGACACATTATTATATTTTAGATTATGTAGATTTTTCTTCAAATGCCACCTAGATCTTATGATTTGAAATACTGTATTCTGGAAATAAAGCCTTTATGGGCCCCAATTAAAAAAAAAATTAAAGGAAATGAATCTTGGATGGAACTACATTTCCTAAGAAGTTCAAAGTGCTCTTCACTGAGAACATCTTTACTGTCTCCAAAATCTCATTTCTCAGTTTGTACCCTCTAGCCATGGAATTGATTTGCAGAAAGGTTTTTTGCTGTGGCATATACAGAAACCAGCCCATTTGTAGATAGGTACATTTGAACATGTATATCCATATAGACATAAGTGTTGGTGCTATTATTTTAAAACAGACTTCGTAGAACAAATTTAAGGATTTATTGTCAAAAGAAGGTAGATGAATGGAATGGGAATAGCAGAGCTGCATATAAGATTGACAATCTTAGGCATCATTTTGGGTTTTGTCATCTGAAACATTGCTTGATTTTCTGTTGAACCACTGTGTTTTGCTTCTCAGAGAATGGGAGAGCAAGCTCCTGCTGCTTCAGGAAATTCTGGATGAATGGCTCAAAGTCCAAGCCACATGGCTATATTTGGAGCCTATTTTCAGTTCCCCAGACATTATGTCTCAAATGCCAGAGGAAGGAAGACGATTTACAACTGTGGATAAAACATGGAGAGATATAATGAAAAGTGTTGTACAAGTAGGTGAAAATGTCTGAGAATGTAATTATTTGGTCGAAGTGACAAGATTTTTGTTTTTGAAACAATCCAAATAAGTCCTTTTCTTTTCCCCCACATGTGTTCCTTTTTCAGATATTATTTTAGATTCCTAAGAGGAAGAAATATAAACTGAATAGATATTTTGTCCTATTTCTTGAGGTCCAAAGTAATTTGCATTATTTTATGACATGTGGTTCTATTAGTCGTTCCTACTGGATGCTGTGGCAGGAAGACACAGTACGCAGCACTTGATGTCCTCTCTATTCTATGCCCCCCTTGTTATGAGCTGAACCACCACTGAAATGCTCTATAGTGGAAACATGCCAGAATGACACTCAATCAATAAGTTTCTCTTTAGGTATCTAAAAAAAAGATGAGTTGCCAAGATAAATTTAAAGAGACCAATAAACACAAACAAAATGCAATCAATCAAAACACAAATACTAAACTGACAATTTAAGGATGGAATTTGTTTCCCAAACTAGCAACACTGAAAAAGATACCATTTTTTTTTTGTTCAACTCAAAAGGCATTTATTGCCTGCCAAGCATGGTTTCATATGTTACTAGGAAGTTAACATTAAAATAGAAGAAATATTAGTTATTAAATTATATTCATTAAATGAATGTAAATTTCTCCATTGGTCTTCTTGATCAAATACAATACTGTAAGGTGGGATGAGTATTATCTTAATATTTTCCTACCTTAAAATAGAAATACACATAGTTTTTATTATTTAAACTTTGAAAATTGTGACTATAATCCTAAATATGGATAATACTATATCAACATCAACTATATGATTTACTAGGAAAAATAAAGGATAGACATGGATTTAATAAGTTTACTTCATTTTATGTAGTAATACTTGAAACATAACTCTGTATAAACCAAACTTTTGTAAAATTAATTACACTGGAATGTTTAAAGGACCTATTGGTGAGTCACTTTGTAATACATTTGATCATATTTAATTTATTTTAAAAGTTTAGCCTTTCTTATGTCATTTCCTTATAAAAGGGCAAAACCCTTACAACAGATAAACATTTTCACTGGGAAAAGGGTCAAGTAGAATTTTTTTTGATTGCTCAAAAAAGCAAATAGTAGATGTTCTTGTATTTTCCCAGTTAAGATAATTTAAAAAAAAATTTCTTTTTTTTGTATTTGATCAAAATACTTTTCAAAACCCCATATTGCTAAGGAAATTTTATAGTTATTTTAGTACCTAGAAAAAGGGCAGCTATACTGAACTAGTAAATTAAGGAAGCAGATCTTCAATTCTATCAAACTGCTGAATTAAAAAACAAACACGGGCACCTGGGGGGCACAGTTGGTTAAGCGTCCAGCTCTTGATTTCAGCTCAGGTCATGATCTCAGACTTGTGGAATTGAGTCCCGCTTTAGGTTCCATGATCATTGTAGAGTCTCTGTAAAGATTCTCTCTCCCTCTGCCCCTATCTCTCCTCTCTAAAATAAATAAATCTTAAAAAACAAACAAGTTCACCAGAAACTAAGAAAACATTATATTAAAAGAAAGACAGGCAAAACAAAAACAAATATTGCTTACTCTTATTTCCCAATAAGCAGTTTCCTTTGGGTGACACTTCCTTTACTCATGCTGTAAGACCTGATTGTCTTCCTGAACTGGCTTTATGTTTTCTTTTTCTCAATATATTAGTATTCAGTAGAGCTTTTGTCCATACTCTCCAAAGCTTTGAAAATAAACCTAAGTCCATATTTTCTCAGGAAGGCTAATGAGATGACCCTGTGTAGTAGCGACATCACTAAATTAAGTGTTTGATACAAAAAGCCATCACTTTCCATCTGAGGGATTCCTAACAAAGGTTCTTTTAGAACTGGGCAAGAGAAGAGACTCAGAGGTTAAATATAGAATGTGAAAGATAATTTCATGTTTTGAAACCTGCTACCAAAGACCCTGTCTCACTAGGAGATGCTCCATTATTGACCTTTCAATCTAATTTCAGAATTTTTCAATCACTATTATGATAGTTTTGCCTATGAAACTTAGCTATACCTGCCGCAGAACCTCAGTCTCATGTTCTACCCAGGGCTCTTCTCCTTTGCACAGGGTAGGTAAAGCTGAGGTTCCAGTTTGGGAGAGATGTAGGGGTTGCCCTTTCACACTACTTCTCTCCTTCCTGGGCTTATTGCATGGTGCTGGGACAAAGAGAGGAGGGAGAGGGGAGAGAGAGAGAGAGAGAAAAGAATGAGAGAAAGAAAGAAGGCAAGAATGAGAGGATTTACTCATATAACTGATCCAGCCAAATTGACTGCCCTTTTTGTTGGTGGCCATAAGATGCTCAGCCTCCTATCAGCATAGTCCAGGCACTCATCATACCGTTATCTTTGGTTGTCCCAACTGGTCTAGCTTTTTGATAAGTTGTGGACAGGAAAAGGTCATAAATTGACTCGGTATGGATTGGTGAAGCTCCCGACAAGCTCTCTTTGATAACAGATTCTGTCTTGAGCATCTCTCCCAGGTTTGAGCATCCTCTGTGAGATCTGGCTGGATCTTCAATCTAACCTTCCACTGGTGGCTGCTGTCACATTTGTCTCATATGTGTGTCTCTGTCTCAAATATTTCACAAGTTAGTAGCTCTTAATTTCATCTTGGGCTTGCAGAAAGGTGGGATCCATCTTCTGTACCTTGTGGTAGCCTTGAGCACATGGTCTTTGGCCCTCCTTCACCATGGTCATTCCATGTATACTGTGCTCACTCCCAAACTTGACTTTTGACCCTTACAAGTCTTCATTTGTAGTCCATACAGGCAGAAGAATACACTCTTGAGCTTCTCCCCAAGACTTTTCCTCTTAGTACACATAAATACTATTCCCCTGGTTGCTCAGGTGGAAAACTTAGGAGTCAATTCTTTTTTTCTTCCTTTCTCTTTACTGTAGTAAATACGATCACTTTACACCATGCATCTCCCTTCTTTCTACTGAGCTGGAAAGCTAAAAACCACCTCCCTCAGACTCTCTAGCATCTAGTTTTTGGCAGTGAATGAGATTTAGACAACTATAAACACTCACTTGGGATTTGGAAAACATATGTGAAATAGCAGACATCTTGTTGACATTTTAGCATTTCTGCTGTCAGGCAAGATCAGGAGCACATGACTTTTTTTTTTTTTTTTCTTTTCTAGCAAGACTTCAATGTCTGGTTTTATAGGTATTTAGAGGCAGTAATGACGGTGATTGTCTGAGCCCTAGATTCACAGCCACCATAGTGTGTCCTCAAATGCAGTGGTGCCAGTGGTGGTATCCTTTTGTCCTGATTGGGGCAGGGACGGAGCTCGGAGTGTGCTTCCCCAGACCTTCTGATGATTTTGTAATTGCTTCATTCCGTATGTTGTGTCTTTTTTTTTTTTTCTTAATGTACCTAGAAGGATTCTATTTTGCACTAAATGTATAAACACCTCAAAGATGGAACTAGGATTATTTATATGGCCCAGTTGAGTTTTAGGATGGTGAAAATCTAGTTACCCTTTAAAGATGGAACTCTGGAGGTACCTGGCATGTAGTACAAAAATCACTTGACTTGTGCTCTTAGTCTCCTGGAATGAAGAATCTGTTTTATTGGTAATGCTTTGGTGGACCAAGTGGCTGCTGGAATCCGTCAGTATGGTAGGAATTTGAGATAAAAAGGATATGAGAAGGGCTGAATTCTTTTAAAAGCACTGGAGAAATTAAAGAATGATATGGCTTAATTCAGAATTGAAACTCTACTCAAGGTGTAGTCAGAGGACTAAGGAGCTACTGTGACTGCCCTCAAAGAGCCTCTTATTTCTCTCAGCTACAAGTTTGATATAGCCAGAAATAAACAATAGAGCCTGAATCAGTGCATTGGCGAGTTACAATGTAATTTAATTTGTGGCCTTGACAGATCTATTATGTGAAAGGTAGATTACTTACTGGGAAAGAGTAGGGTGGTTAGAACTGGAAACAGGGACATTTGGATTGCTTTGATGGACCCTAGGTAGTCTGGCCCTCACATTGCTAAGCCTCCCTTGCCAGAAGCCTTGCCAGAAGCCTGAAAGGTATGCAAGACAATGTATCCCAAGGTCCAAACTTGTAGCTGGGAGAAATAAGTAGAGTTTTAAATTCTGGGTCACATAAACAATGTGAACCCACATTTTCTCTCTTAGTGTTTAAAAGGTTTAATGAGTATCCTACAAGTATATAAATCACCCAGTAGGTAGTCACTTGAGCTGCTGAGAGTAGTGATACTTGTGAAGCAGAAGAAGACCTATACGATTTGCAGAATTGTTACTTTAACAACAACAAAATTATATATATATAATAAATATTATATATATAATCATTCCTTTTCTTCCCCTCCAGGAGAGTAATGAAAGTGTCAAGGGGGTCATACTAAGTTTCAAACTTCTGGTAGCTTCCTATTAGAACATCTTATTGTTATGTCCTGAGAACACAGCCAGTAAGTTCCATCCTGGTGCACCATGGAGGCTTGTACTTTCCTTGAGTTGCTCTGTGTGTCTACAGGCTTACCTCATCTTGTGTTCGCTGTGTGTTCAACAAATAGTGATGGAATGCCTACTGCAGAGCAAGATTTTATGGTGCTACCTAAAGGGACTTAAAGCCAGTTTTATTTTATAATGATAAAAAGCTTCCCTGAAGAGTGGCAGATTATAAACTGTTCAATTCCATGAAACTGAGTGGGCAAGGTAACAACTCCTTCCTTCCATCCACCCGCCCTTCCCACCCCCACTAGCGTCTTTCTGTCTGTCTCTTCAACAGACAGTGACGGAAGAGAAAATAAAGGTATATGTGCTTCCTATATTAGGTGCTTCAAATATTTGAAGCATGGTATTAGGTGCCTCAAATATTTTCTGTAGTTTGGTCCTCTTAACAACTTTGGAAGGAGGGCTCTTATTCCTATTTTAAAGATAAGAAAACAGAGATTCCAGTTAAGTAAATGACCCAAGGTCACACTGGTAATACGTAGCCTTGGGATTTAGGAACCAGGTCTGTGCTTTCCTTTATCTGTTACAGTCTTCGTTATGGTCCCCTTCTCACAGGAAGAAAGTGAAGGAACTTTAGTTTCCAGTCATGAGATGATTACTTTTATTTATTTATTTTTAAGTCCACATACAAAGGTACATAGATTATTGCCTTTGTTCATTTAGAGCTCTCACATTTTTCTCAGTCATTGAACTAATCAAAGTAGGTTTGACCTCAGGAATCCAATAAAAAATTTTTACTTAAATGTTAAATGCTTCCAGAGGTATTTCTTTTGTAATTGTAATATTTGGGGAAAGAAATATGACCTGTTGTTTTAAATAGCTGAATTTTTCTTTAGCTTTCAAACCTCAGATCCAAAATAGCAATACTGCAATAAGTTCTTTAGCTGAGAATGAAACAAATATTGTTAATTTGTGAAAGGAGTTTTTCACATTTACTAGCAACTGTTCAGCGTTTTGTTTTGTTTTGTTTTGTTTTGTTCAGTTCAGTTCTGTTTTCCAACAAGTAAAGGCCTGTGTTACCAGAAGGTGGCACTCCAAGAACATCATTTTGGTTTTTGGATTTAGGAGTACCAGAGTACTCCTCTATCCTTTCTTTATTGGATGAATTCCACATTTAACTATGATCTGAGTCTTTGTCATGCCCTTTTTTACATCATTCTTTTTAAAATACCTATTTAAACATAAAACTATTAGGAAAGAAAATGTCATTTTAAAATTGTCTCTTTAAAGAAAATAGAATGATATATTACATATTTCATATGAACCTGTTTTATTGAGAAAACAGGTATCACTGATATTATTTGATTAAATTGCTGTATTTCCAAGTTACACTGTTAAAATTCAAATCAAGCAGAAAAATGTATCGTTCCTTTTTAGCCACATTCCAAGTACATTTAACAAAAACATTTTAAAAAGAGAGTCCTGCAGAAGTATAAAATTTCTGAATAGAACAATTTATAGCTGACTTTTTTTTAAAAATGAAATTGTTATGTGTTGTTTTTTTTTTATTTCATTTATTTATTTGACAGAGAAGGAGAGATCACAAGTAGGCAGAGAGGCAGGCAGAGAGAGGGAAGCAGGCTCCCTGCTCACTAGAGAGCCGGATGCGGGGCTCGATCCCAGGACCCTGAGGCTTTAAGCCGAAGGCAGAGGCTTTAACCCACTGAGCCACCCAGGAATACATTTTTAAAATACAATCTAGATATCATTGAAATAAAAGTCTTTCTACTTCTTTTGATATCATCTAGGTCTAGGCTTGGTCTTTTAACTCCAAACTCAGTGATCACCACTGACACCAATGACAAATAAGAAAAGTTCTTTTCTAAGCATCAATATGTTAGAAAAAGGTGCTAAAACACATTGGAGATATTAATTACCAGACCAAATAATAGAAGACACTAATATATTTATTAATATATGTAACAGGGCATTGTAGAAAATTTATAGATATTAAGAGAATGTTGTTAAAAAATAAACATGGAATTTCAAGATTAACTAATTTAGCTTACTTGTGGAACTCAGCCATGACTAAGAGATCAAAAATGTCAGCTGTAGGGGCGCCTGGGTGGCTCAGTGGGTTAAAGCCTCTGCCTTCGGCTCAGGTCATGATCTCAGGGTCCTGGGATCAAGCCCTGCATTGGGCTCTCTGCTGAGCAGGGAACCTGCTTCCCCCTCTCTCTCTGCCTGCCTCTCTGCCTACTTGTGATCTCTCTCTTTCTGCCAAATAAATAAATAAAAATCTTTTAAAAAATATATGCCTAAAGATTTTCACAAACCCAGTGGTTATTTATATGGATGCTTTGATAAATCAGGAAAACTATTTACTTTTTAAAAATATCAGTTCTTAAGAACACCTTTTGGTTATAAGTCTTATCTTGTGTCTCACAGCATAAAAGAAACTCTTTTAAATACTTGACTGTGTTTGAATAACATTAAACCAAACAACTCACAGTGGTACTTTTCTGTGATAAAGTGTTCAGAAATCCATACCATAACAGCAGAATAGTCTTAGCTTCTAGAGAGTTCAGGAAGAATAGACCTGGAACTTAAGTCCTTCAGCAAGCAATATTATTGTATAGTGCCAAAAAGGTTTTGTTGCAATGTAAGATTTTTATCAGAAACTCTTTTCTTCATCCCCAAACACTTAGTTTTATCTAGAGTTATAAAACAGTGATTGTGTTATTTTATTATTGATAATAATAATATCTGAAATGATTTATCATTTTTCAAATACTTTTTCTTGAAGAGTAAAAGACGAACACAACTCCTACTGTTATTTTGTTTCTCCCATCCTTCCTGTGAGTTTCCTGTTCTTGCCCCAGCCCTGTGGATGGGTGCTCACCCTCCATTCCACTCTCTCCCCCACACCCCCCTCCCCTCACTTCCCCTCCTGTCTTCTCTCTTCTCCTCTTTTTTTTTTTTTTTTAAAGATTTTATTTATCTGACAGAAACACAGCTAGAGAGGGAACACAAGCAGAGGGAATGGTAGCAGGAGAAGCAGGCTCCCTGCTGAATAAAGAGCCTGATGCGGGACTTGATCCCAGAATCCTGGGATCATGACCCGAGCCGAAGGCAGACGCTTAAAGACTGAGCCACCCAGGTACCCCTCTCCTCTCTTTCATGCTCATTTTCTGTTTCTCACACTTTCCAATTTAGAATGAGAAACTTGAGCATTATTGCTATGGTTCAAGTCAACATGACTCTTATAATTAAAGAGCCTAGTTAGACCTAGAATATGCGAGACTACTTTTAAAAAATAAATATTCACTTTAAATTTTGGTTAACATTTGTTCAGTTAAAAACATATAATCTCCTATTCATGTGATGGGCATACATATAAAGGTGGTACCTAATATTTTTGAGTTGGGTGTTTTTAACTTTTAGGACAAACATGTTCTACAAGTTGTAACTATTGAGAGAATGCTAGAAAGGCTGAAAAAATCAAATGAACTTTTGGAACTCATTCTTAAAGGACTTAATGAATATTTGGAAAAGAAACGTCTCTTCTTCCCCAGATTCTTTTTCTTGTCTAATGATGAACTTCTTGAGATACTGTCTGAGACTAAAGATCCCACTAGGTAAGTAACTTATGTATATAACACATGACTAAATGTATCTGTTTAAATTTAATTTTTTAAAATTTTTTATTTTTTTAAAGATTTTATTATTTGGCAGAGAAAGAGAGATCCCAAGTACGCAGAGAGGCAGGCAGAGGGAGAGGAGGAAGCAGGCTCCCTGCTGAGCAGAGAGCCCGATGTGGGGCTCGATCCCAGGACTCTGAGATCATGACCTGAGCCGAAGGCAGAGGCTTTAACCCACTGAGCCATGCAGGCGCCCCTTAATTTTAAGTTTTAAAATAAGGTAGAATGTAAATGTGTATAATTATGTTCAAGAATATTCTAAATATTAGTAACCAATGTAATTATTTTTTAAAAATATAACCAATGTAATTATTAAAAACATAATATCATTGAAGGATATTTTTCCAAATGTAATGCTTCTTGGGGAGGATTTCATACTTTATTTTCTCTTACAGATTTTTCAGAACACTTTACTCTTAAATAGTGGCTTGTGATGACCACACAGGTCGTCTCCCATTATCCTTCCTATGTCTCCTGCACTAGTTTTCTTGTTCATTCTGTTACAGTCCTTCCAATTCCACTATGAAAGAGGCAGCCTCGTCTCTTGGTGTACTGTCCTTTTTGCATAAGATGCTCCTTATCTAAATATTCATGACTTCTTTTACCATGTCTAGATTTTTGTGGAAACGTGCTCAAATGTCTGGCCCTCCAGAAGATTTCTCCTGACTGCTGTATTTAAAATGGCAACCGTTGCAGCCCTCCCTAGCCACCTTTCCTGGACTATCTTCTCTGCCCTCTTTTCCTTTGGCATATTTTTTATAATCTGGAATACTCTATAATGTACTTGTTTGTTTACTGTCTGGTTTCCTCTAGCAGAATATTAGCTCCATGATGGCAGAGATTTTTGACTTTTTTTCCCCAATGCTGATTCTCAATTCCTTAGAAGAATGTGTATGTCTAGTATATAGCAGATAGTGAATGGATATTTATTAAATTTGTTAGTTTTGTGCCTTCAAAGTAAGAAATAAGTAATCCAGACAAAAAGCTAAATTTAGGCTTGTATTTCCATACCAATTTTTATATTCTGCTTCTTGATTGCCTATTGAAAGGTGAGTTTAATTGGTTATTGATAATGTGCCAAAAGAGGAGAGATTTAGCCCCTCTCATCTATATTACAATGACTATAGTTGAAAACCTTCAAAGCAGTTGATTTAGTGAGCTGTGAAGCACATAAAGTGCTGAACCTAGTTCATAATTTGTAAGTAGTCTTTGAAGATCCTAGTTGAAAAAACTACTTTTGTGCATTTGAAGATTCTTCCAATTAGTGTGTTATCTGTTAGTCAAGATTGGTTTGTTCCTTATGTTACTTTTAATGTCTTTCAATTCATTGTGTTGGAAACACAGTCTCACAGGTGTCTCCCCTGTAGCTCTTATTATAGTTTAAGAGATCTTTTTGTGATTATTCAATTAATTATGACCTCATACTGGACTGTGTAATCCCTACAGGCAGGGATCATGTCTCTTGTTCCCCCTCAGAGTTTCATCTCCAGCAGCATTGAGTAGGTTAACGCATTATGTGCATTAACACAGAATGCACATTTATAAATTGTGAATGAAGATTGGTACACAAAGAACACTGATAGATAAGGAATTTCTTTAATTTGATTAATTCTCTTAAATATTTTCCCCCCAACAGGGTGCAACCTCACTTGAAGAAATGTTTTGAAGGAATTGCAGGAGTAGAATTTACAGAAACTTTAGACATTACTCACATGAATAGTAGCGAAGGAGAGGTCGTGGAGCTCACAGAGACCATTTCAACGGCCAAAGCCAGAGGTCAAGTGGAGAAGTGGTTGGTTGAGTTAGAGAGAGTTATGATTAAATCCATCCACAAGGTACTCGGCTGTGTTTATCATTATTTCTAGTAAAGATGTAGAATATTAATGTATCATTGGGGGTACCTGTGTCTCAGACAACAAAGCAAGTGACTCTGGCTCTCGGGGACTTGAGTTTAAGCCCCATGTTGGGGGGTAGAGATTATATAAAAAATGTATCATTAATAAAAGCGCTGGGTTTTTTTAGACAGAAATTGAGTTGTGAATTACCAGTTCAATTGTAATGGATAGCTTAAAGATGAAGATATGGTCTGTGAAATAAATTTCATGAGGACTCACTTGAAAAGTGGGACAAAATATCATCGAAACTATAGAAAACTTAGGTTTTAGCCGTAAGTCCCATTTCTTGCAGCCACATGCTAGTTCTTTCATCATTAATCAAACACACCTTGGTCTACAGAGTCTCTGTTTAGTCTTGCCTTGGGTGCATCTCTTTATAGTTCCACATCAATCTCCTCGACATGTATGTTTCTATAGTGAATCTTTTTGTCTGGTGTATACACAAAATATGTACCAAAATGTTAGAAAATCACAAACACTTCCTATAAGAGTCACTTCATATTTTCCATATCTCAAAAAAAATCAACTCAGTCATTTGTAATTATTTTTATTAGAAAATGTGAAGTCATGGCAAGAAATACAGATTAGTTGAGCACTTAAATTCATTTTTTCACTATAATGTGGACTTAGCATTCAAGTTCTTCATCAAGAATAAAAAATCATGATTGAGTTGGGGATCATGAGAATAGGAATGAGAAGGAAATATGATATGTCTTAACAACAGTTTTCATTGATTTTTCAGGTTCTCTCACACATTGAAAAAATTCATTACAATCTAAGTGTTCAATGGATGTCATGTGTCTAAGTGCTTCTTTCTCTTCTTAAATATAGTTTTAATATCTGCCTGCATAATAGTTTTTAAGTAGATGTAAAGTCATTTGGACAGTTTTTCCTTTCTCCCTATTGTGGATTGAATATCCATATGGATACAGCTGGCTTCTTTGATTGAATTATTTCTTATGATAACTTCTTATTTGTAGGACCACTAGGTCAAAGAGATGAGATTTCATAGGCCTTGATACATATTGACAAATAAGATGTCCATGTATATAGTTATAAGCAATGCAGATGAATTCTACTTTGAGCAGGACTTAGCAGCCTTGGATATATGGTTTGTTAATTGATGTACACAGTGATACCTCATTGTTTTAAGCCTAATACTATTACAACTATTCTTTAAAATTTTTTTGTCAAAGCACTTAGAAAAGGTATTTTGGTTGCTATTCCATGGTGTTTAGATGAAGCGCAAGGGATTGTGTAGGAAGTATCTTCCTTAAATGTTTATGTATAAGTTTGTGTTACTGAAATATGTTACTCAAATGCAGTATAAAGTACTACAAATAGAGATATGTGTTACTATGTTTTACTGTATGTATTTGCATGCTTGAAAGACTATTGCATGCTTGAATGAATTTGGGGTCATATGTAAATAAAAAAGTTATGTTCTCAGCATGTTTGCCCCTTTATCCTACTAGATTATCATCTGTATATTACTTCCAAAATGTATATAAATTTATATATGTATGTATACATATATTTATATATGGCACCCAGATATATTTTACAATATTGTACAATTTTCATAATCCTATTTCTTCATCCAACTATGTAGAAATTGTGATTTAGGTTCCCCCCCCACAAATACTTTTATTCTTTCAGGGTTGCAAGATTAATCGTTCATGCACCACAACCAGTGCTCCATGCAATATGTGCCCTCCTCAATACCCACCACCAGGCTCGCCCAACCCCCCACCCCCACCCCTCCCAAACCCTCAGTTTGTTGCTCAGAGTCCACAGTCTTTCATGGTTCATCTCCCCCTCCGAATGATTTAGGTTTTATTGTCTTCCTCGTGTTCTTTCCACACTGTCCTTCTGGAACATATATTTGTTCCATCCTTGACATTTCTATACTGCACCTTCTATCTTTGTGTTCCTCACATCTCTGTTATTCATTTTCACTTTTCACAGCCTTTCTGTGGCTCCTTCTGGCCTTTGAAATGTTCTTTGTTATCAGTAGCCAACACTGCCCTTCATTTCTGTTTAGTCCATAAATATCTAGCTAGACTAGAAATCCAGAACTAGAAATCCATGAACATAAAGGTTCATACATCCTTTATGTATTTCTCAGAAAAATCTAATTTTGACAGCCTTCTCTGAAATCAAACATTAAAGTGAGTATCACCTCACAGGCAACATTACTATTTTTGGTTGATACATATAAAAGATTAGAATGTTTCTCACTGATGGCTGGTAGAAAAAGTGGATATATCAATCCACTGAAAACATATGGAGGAGAAGTGCATGAATTTGACATAAAACATGTAACAAAGAGCATAAATAAGACTTCTTGACTTTCTTGGTACTTAAATCTCCATAAATGAATTATACACCTGCGCTTGTCATCATTGCCTCAGGCATCTGACTAGAGATTGAGAAGAAATGAGGTCTGGAAACCAGGACAAACTTGAAAGGAGTTGTGTGGTGTGCCTGAGTGTGCATGTGTTCATGAGTCCATGGCTGAATGGGGATCTGATGAAGTTCAAAGAAAATTATTGTCCAAGGATATGATAGATCTCATTTTGGAATGACTTAAATTTATATTTCAAAATACAATTGTTTGTGCTTGATCAAGCCAAAGGCATCTAGGATATCTGTGGCTACAACTGATCAAATGAATACTTCATGTAATACGGTGCACACAAATTGATCACATATCAACAAAATAAAATGCTATGTAATGTATTTTTTCATCACAGGTATATGGATAAACTTAAATAGTCTAACCACTGCTTTGAGTTCTCATAATTGCATAAGATGTAAAATGTTTAGCAGTATGAGTTAATCTGTTTAGGAGGTTAGCTCTTCTTTGTATAGCTCATTCAAGTAAACTGTAAAATGATCTTTAGCATTTTTCTTTCCAATTAGGTAATCAGAGCTGCAATGCTCGCCTATACACAAAATATGCGAATTAACTGGGTGAGAGATTGGCCAGGACAAACAGTGCTCTGTGTATCTCAAATCTTTTGGACGACAGAAGTACAAACAGCTATTTCAACGGGACAAGAGGTAAGCTTTGTTACCCCTGGGTTTTTCAGCATTTTTTCAACTAGTGTTATCGCCAGAATACACTAATTATAAAAAACAAAATAAAGACAATCCTCTTCAAACCTCAAGGGTACTTGAGCCTCAATCCTGTTATTATGTACATTTTTGTACCTTTGAAAATAGAATGGTAATAGAACTAAGAAACTTCCTAAACTCAAAGATTAGGAGGAAAAATAACATAATTCTGTTTTATGCCTTGAGTAAAACCACCCTATGAAGACAAGATATTGGTTGAATTATTTTGACTATTTTCATTTTTATTCTTAATGTATTGATTTTTTAATAATATTTTGAGTGATGCTTAATTTTAAATATTGTAATATATTAGGTATACTAATTTAATAATATTAATTGGATTGCTATTAGTAATTAAGAACAGCAACCACATTTAACATAACATTCCCATCCTTGAGATAGGATTTCAGGTTGACTGATGGAATGTCTGATTACAATTGGAATGTGGTGGTCATAGATCTTTTGTTTAAAATCATGAAATTTAGATATATTTTGACATGGAGTTTGGTATTATTGCCTTCAACTCTAAGGTACCGTTGAATGCTGATAGTGTTGAGGTTTGAGAGAAACTGATATTCTCTGTAAGCAGGCAGATCCCAGAGAGGAAGGAGCTGAGTGACGTATGCTTAGTTCTGTCAAACTTAGCAACAGGTCATTTATTTCTTTCCTGTGGAAAGGGATGACGGCATAGGGGGAAGTAGGGGTTTTCCCAGAAAAAGTCTGTCTACATGGAACACAGGCCACTGGAGAATAGCAGTTTCCCTCATAGCAGTAAGCTCTTGGAGTTACTTCTGGACTCTTGGCTTCTAGCCCCATATGCATTTTTCTTTTTGTTCAGTGGGTCTAGAGAAATCATTTTCTCTCTGTACCACTCGTCAACTTCCCCACACAGAGGGGTTCCTCTATCAGCAGTGTAGGCTACTGGGGCAACATGGAGCCTCCTGGGTCTCTATCCTTGCTTGCTGGTCAGCTCTCCAAACACGATACTAACTTTATCACTTGCCACCATGGGGACATAGTCTGCAGGGAACAAAGAAGCAAATGTGAGCAGATTAGACAAATTTGTAGGCATTTTCCAAATTCTTCAGTTTAAATGTGGTGTTTATCAAACCTCTACTCCTCTGTCAAGGCCATGTTTTTCTTTGGTCTCACTCCAAGTGAGCTGCAAAAGGTAGGAGTTGACGTCTAGCATTAAATGTAAATTATAGCTTTTCATACTTCCAGTTATCTCCCAAGCAGAATTTGAATCTCGAGTGACATGCAGTTTAGGTCACTCCCATGTCAATGTGTCCTCTGCTCAAAACTATCTGCCTATAATTCTTTCCATGTTGCATACAGATACAAAGAGGAGTTTTGTTTTATTTACAGCAGTATCCATTGATACTGAGATTGAGTTATTTGTTGACTCATTTACTGGTCTATTCAGTTTTTTCTGCTCATGTTATATGATGCAAGTATGGAGTCATTCACAGAGAAAGGCAAAATGAGAGTCCATGCTACTTGAGGGTGATTCTGTGTCACAGAATCAAAGGTCTCTAAAATCGTGGCTTAGCAAGACTTAGCAAGTTACACCTCTGTTATTGTTGCTTGCTGGACTGCCCTTTTCTGCATTTTGTGGTGCTTTCATAGCTAAGTTTTGTGATATAAAATTAAGCTTTGTAAATGTCCTTAAAAGTTAATTCCTATTCATCTGCTTGCGACTACCCTATTTCGTTATGCCTTTGATCCCTCTCCGTGCATCGTGTGCCTGTTTGTCTTTCATCCATGTTTAGGCCATTCAACTTCTGTAGCGGCATCATGTAACGCTTGCTCATGTTTTAGTATTCTGTAGTCCTGATGATGTTTTAAAAATTTAACATGTAGTTTTATCATGGGAGGCTAGCATATGTTTTAGTATCGTATGTGTTGATCACTTTTTCCCCTAATTAATGTGTGGTTCACATTTGAAACTGATGACTTTGGTGGAGCTAGAAACTCTTGGCAGCCTCTCGGAAGACTGGCTACTTCCATTCTCTGCAAACATCCCAAGTTTTCTGGAGCTTGATGTTACAAAAGCCCTATGTGTTATACTGTCATGCTCCCAGAGGACCTGTTTGATTTATTTATTCAGCAAATGGTGATTGTGGAACTAGTCTACTTGAGGCATTACAGGGACTGTAAAATGAATGAAAGAATCGCTGCTATCACAGAGCTCAGGATATTGCAAATATTGATGTGATTTTGAGTTATTGTATCATTGCATGTGTAGAAGGATCTAGGTATGATAAAAATATTCGATTTTAGATAGGGTTTATTTTGGCAGAATATAGTAGTAGTCACCTTTAGATTCATTAGCTCACTCACTGTACAGAATGGTTTACAAGGAAGAAAATGTAACAAAAATGCTATCAATATCATGATTTTTTCCCCTAGCTAATCTGAATTATCATTGATTCATATAACATTGTTCCTAAAGAACTCAGTTTATCACAGTTTGAAGTTAAATTTTTGTTCTAAATCTGCTTTCCTAGTATAGGAAAAAACATTCTGTTACTGTGTATAGTAATAAATTCTTATGGATATATAATTTGTACTGTCAGGTCTAAACATTAAATTTTTATTTTATGTTTTGTGTTGAATTATAGAATGTGAGAACCAATAAGGTTCACATGATTCTCACTTTTACAGATAGAAAACTAAGATACACCCACTGGTGTGGCTTGGGTTCTTAGGATCAAATTGGTTCTTACTACTTTATATGCTCAACAAGCTTAAATTCACTAATTGGCTCCAAGAATTTAAACACTTCTGTCTATTAAAACATAGGTGAGACAGAAGTTTACCCTTCACTGCTTACAAAGAGAATTAATAACAATGGATCAGGTAAATAATATGAAAGCAATAGTGTTCAAGCAACAAACTTTTGAAAAAATTGTCTCCTTAAAAATAAAGATAAAATCGTTCAAGGACTAAGAAAAGTGCCCCTTAGAGATACAGTTTGCAGTCTCCAGCCCAGTCCTTTAAACTTTTTCTCATTCTTGGAAATGCTCCCTTGTAGTTACATCACTACCAGTTACCTGGTCCTGAAGGAATGCAATGCACTCCCTGGTGCCCAATGTTTATTAAATATTATTAGAGTGGAGAACCAACCCCAGCAGCCTGCTGGAGCACATTGACCCTTACCTTAGGACCTTCCCTTAAGCATATTGACCCTTCCTTTCTCATTGATTCTAACTTGATTTTCATCATAAACCCTCTTCTCTTTTTTGACTTACTGATTAGACTAACCCCCACTAAAAAACGGATCCCAAAGCAAGCCTGGTTGTCAGAACTGGCACAGCTCACCAGCTCACATAGCAGTCCTGAAAGGCCTGCTGGAATATCTCAGGGCACTGGTGCTGCAGCAGCTTCTCTTCTGATGTCTTTCCACTCTGCTAGTCTCTGGCGGGCTTTGTTCCGAAGTGGGGATGAAGGCCTGCAGTGGCTTCAAATCGGCATACTCAGGGTCCTCCAAACCTAGTGAGAAACACTTTTTCCCCACTCTCTGCCTATATAACAGTTCCTGGGAAGAACTATGATTTGCTTAGTTTGGGTCACACCTCCTTCCACCCCTTGTTGCCGTGCAGTTGGGGCAAGGTGATGGGCAGCTCACCAGAACCACAGAGCGGACAGGAGTAGAAATAGAAATGGAAAGGATGATGAGTAGACGGAAACCATGTGTGTCCACTGCATCTGACCAGATTGTCCTTGTTCACCTAATCCTTTGGTAGTAAGAAAAACAGATTATTTTAAAATTGTCACATGGGAAAAAATGTATAGAAATACTCTGTATTCAGACTAGCTCAAAATGTTTTTGTTCAGAAAAATTCTGATTACATTAATTATATCTTATTTTCTTTGAGGCTCTTGAGCAATACTTGGAAAAATGTAACATGCAAATTGATGATATTGTGACTCTGGTCCGTGGCAAATTGTCCAAGCAGAATCGTGTTACTCTGGGAGCCCTCGTGGTGCTGGATGTCCATGCTAGAGATGTCCTCACAACACTTGTGAAAAAAAATGTTAGTGATGACTCTGACTTCGAGTGGTTAAGTCAGCTTAGATACTATTGGCAAGTAAGTGAAATCACTGAGTATTATTACATGGCAATTTCAGCTCAGAGCTTTTTAATTTGTGCTTGCTTGCTCGCATGGGAAATAGTATCAGTAATATAGGATTTTATTTATTTATTTTTTGCTGATGGCTGACTATACCCAAACCAGCATTCTCCAGACTGAAGATTAAGGCAACCAAAGACTATATATCATTGGTACAAAAAACTGTATCTTTATCTATACCCAAATCCATACTCAAATGTATAGTTACAAATAAATACATATACATATAGAGACACAAATTGAGTAATTATAAAAAAATTACTCATTTTAAATGAGTCATTATGTTTGCTGAAACTGTAAAATATCCGATGTAGGCAACTTAAAATAGTATTTTTAGATTTTTGATACATCTAAAGAATGTAAAAAAAAAAAAAAAACAGACTTTTATTGTAATTTAATCATGAAAGTTTCCTCTTGTTGATCAACTGAGGGAACTGTAAACATGATCCGGAAGGAAGGCCCTATCAGGACACCTGGATGGGTGGTGATGGCAGGCACAACTGGGAAGGCAGGAGGAGTAAGAACAGCACAGTGGTCAAGGTTGGGCCAGCTGACAGTGGGAGGAAGTTGTTGAGGATGTCTGGAGATACGGACTCAAAAATTCTTAGCAGATTACTTCTGTGATAGGCTTAAAGTTATGGAGTGGGAGGAGAAAAGATAAGAACCAGACCCCTGGAAAACCATAAGAGGTAGTGGATAGGAGCTCTCTGTGGAATCATTTCAAATACCAGACACTTCCCTTACCAGATTCATGACCTGGGCAAGTTATTTACTATCTGTAAAGCATCCATTTTCTTACCTGTAAAACGGCAATAATATAATACCCATTTTGTGGTGAGAATGAATTGAACAACTAATTATAAATATAGGAGAATAATGAACTACCAGAGAAATTTTAAAAAACAATCCCCACTTATATCAAAAAGAATAAAATACCTAAAAACAAACTTAACCAAGGTGGTAAAAGACTTGCACACTGAAAACTCTAAGACATTGTTGAAGGAAATCAAGGAAGACACAAATAAATGGCAAGATACTTTGTTCTTTTGGATTGGAAAATTAATGTTAAAAAGTTCCTATTACCCAAAGCAATCTGCAGATTCAATGCAATCTCTGTCAAAATTCCAATGGCATTTTTCACAGAAATAAAACAAACAGTCCTAAAATTTGTATGCAGCCATAAAAGACCCCAGAGAGCCAAAGCAGTTTTTTTTTTTTTTTTCAAAGCAGTCTTGGTAAAGATCAACAAAGCTAGAGGCATCCTGCTTCCTGATTTCAAGTTATATTACAAAGCTAGAGCAATCAAAACAGAATGGTAGTGGCATAAAAACAAGCACATGGATCAATGGGACAGAACAGAGCGCCCAGAAGTACACTCGGGCATATATTCCAAATAATGTATGACAAAGGAGCCAAGAATATACAATGGAGAAAGGAAAGTCTCTTCAATAGTGTTGGGAAAACTGAACAGCCACATAGGAAATACTGAAACGGGGCCACTGTCTTAAAACATACACAATGATTAACTCAAAATGGATTAAAGACAGGAATGTAAGACCTGAAATCATAAAACTAGAAGAAAACATAGATGTTAAGCCCCTTAACTCAGTCTTGGCAATGGTTTTTTTTGATCTGACCACAAAAGCAAAAACAAACAAGTGGGACTACATCAAACTAAAAAGTGTCACCCAGCAAAGGAAACAATCAACAAAATGGAAAGGCAACTTCCTGAATGGAAGAAAATACTTGCAAATCATATCTGATAAGGGGTTAACCTCTAAAATATATAAATAATTCCTACAACTCAATAGCAAAAACACAAACTACTTGTTTTGAATCCGATCAAAGGAGCTGAATAGACATTATTCCAAAGAAGACATACAGACAGTTAACAGGTTCAGATGCTCAGCATCACTCATGATCAGGGAAATGCAAATCAAAACCACCATGAGAGATCCTCTCACAACTCTTAGAATGAGCATTACCAAAAGACAAAAGATTACAAGCACTGGTAAGGGTGTGGGAAAAAGAGAACCATTGTGCACTGTTGGTGGGAATATAAATTGATGCAGCCACTAGAGAAAACAAAATGCAGTCTCCTCAAAAAATAAAAAATAGAACTATCACATGACCCAACCATTCCACTCCTGGGTGTTACCTGAAGAAAACAAAAACACTTGAAAAGGTATATGCACCCCCATGTTTATTGCAGCATAGTTTATAATAACTAAGATACAGCAACAACCTGAATGTCCATTGACATGACATGAGTAAAGAACATGTGGTATATATGGAAATAGAATATTATTGAGCTGTTAAAAGTGAAATCTTGCCATTTGCAACAATATGGATTGACCTTGAGAACATTACACTAAGTGAATTAAGTCAGACAAAGACAAAGACCGTATCATCTCACTTATATGTGCAATTTAAAACAAACCAAGCCCATAGATACAGTGAGGAGCTTGGTGGTTTCCAGAGGCTGAGAGTGGGAAGGTGGGAGAAATGGGTGAAGGGAGTCAAAAAGTATAAACTTCTAGTTCTAAATAAGTCATGGGGATGTGATACACTGTATATTGACTATAGTTAATAATAACATATTGCATTTTTAAAGTTGCTAAGAATAAGTCTTAAAATTATTATTATAAGAAAACTGTACCTATATATAATAGATCTTACCTACATTTACTGCGATTATTTTAAAATATACATAAATATAGGGTAATTATGTTTATACTTAAAATTAATACTAGGGCGCCTGGGTGGCTCAGTTGTTAAGCGTCTGCCTTTGGCCCAGGTCAGATCCCAGAGTCCTGGGATCGAGCCCCACATCGGGCTCCTTGCTCAGCAGGGAGCCTGCTTCTCCCACTACCATTCCCTCTGCTTGTGTTCCCTCTCTCTGTTTCTCTCTGTCAAATAAAAAAAAAATATTAAAAAAAAAAGAAATTAATACTATATGTCAGTTATATGTCAGTTATACCTTAATAAAAAAAGCGTTAGCAAGTAAAAAGAAAATATAGGAGAGATAAGGAACAAATGTATTTTCCACAGTTACCTATGGGAAAAATTGAAGCCATTGACTTCAGCCATATCCAAGGAAATTAGATATTGAATTCTACTGAATTAATGATGTCTGAGTGGAATTTTTTTAAGGATTTTTTATTTATTCATTTGAGAAAGAGCGAAAACACTAGCAGTAGGGAAGGGGCAGAGAGAGAGAGGGAGAAGCAGATTCCCCGCTGAACAGGGAGCCTGACCCCCGGCTATATCCCAGGACTCTCGGATCATGACCTGAGCCGAAGGCAGGCACTTAACTGACTGAGCCACACAGGTCCCTGTGAAAAGTGAATTTTAAAGATGTTTCTAACTTGACATTTATTAAGGAGTTTAAGATGTCATGTGACTTAAAATTTTGTTATTTAAGTTAACTTCATTTTCTCTGATTAACCCTAGGAGAATAATTTAGAAACAAAGATGATCAATGCTGGCTTACGATATGGATATGAGTATCTGGGTAATTCCCCTCGGCTGGTTATTACTCCACTCACTGATCGATGTTACCGGTAAACTCACTAATTTAAGGGTCTGTTGGAAATAAATTTCATCCCTAGACCACTAAATCTTTAAAAGAAACAGATTATCTTCCATTTGGTAAATGTATCCTCTGTTATCTTTTCCTAGACACTTTTTTTTTTTTTTAAAGATTTTTATTTATTTGAGAGAGAGTGTGAGAGAGATCATGAGAGGGGAGAAGGTCAGAGGTGGAAGCAGACTCCCTGTGGAGCTGGGAGCCCAATGCAGGACTCAATCCCGGGACTCTGGGATCATGACCTGAGCCGAAGGCAGTTGCTTAACCAATTGAGCCACCTAGGTATCCCTTTTCCTAGACTCTTTAATACTTTTCTCAACTTAACCTTCAATTTCTCTTTCTCTGCTGACTTTCTCCTCTTAGCTCTGGAGCTAAATATTGCCCAATATTGCTATTGTTGTTCACATTGTTCATTTTGTCTTTCTTCTTGAAACTTTCTCTTTGTTTTGGATCCTTTGAGGCAGGCTGCTGCTTTCCTTGAAACACAGAATTTTCTAGATTTCTGTTTTCATGGGGTGCTTTGTCTCATGCTTCATGGTTCCCCAAATGTTATAATCTACTTTAATAGCCTACATTCTGAAGATCCACAAATCTCTATCTCCAGCCGCAGTCTCTCCTGTAAACTTGTGTTATATGCTTTCTGGATATCTCCATTAGGTAACTCATAGGAATTTATGCTGAAATTTTTTTCTATCGTGCTTCTGAATAATAAAAGGGCTTTAACAACTTTAATCCAAGTTTGCATCTCCCATATTCCAAATTATTGTCAAAAGCTAAATTAAAGTGTTATTTTTTTCAGATGTTCAAAGTCCATTTAGGTCTAATATCAAAGCCATTATCTTTCATCCACTTTAAAACTGCCCTTCTCTCCCAGCTCAAGCTTGACACAAGCTCAAGGCCTTCATTTGGGAGGCAAATGTGGTCAATCTTTTGTCAGTTTTATCCCTGTTCTTTGCATTCATCCCTCCATAGCTCACCAGTGGCTCCTCCAGTCTTGGGGTTAATGGAGGATGGAAGAAGGAAAGGGAGAGGTGGTTTCCTGTGTGATAAGTGTCTTGTGTGGCAATGATCTCTTGGCTATTTAGTGTCCTCAATGAGGGCACTAGATGTGCCAGATCTCCCATAGGATATTTATGTGGGTTCTTTGGAAATCCACCCCCCCCCCAACCAGTCACCTGTGGAAGATGCCTTCTCTGGCTGGCTGCTGGTGACTTGTGCTTCAGCCTGTCTCTGAGGTCAGCTACACATGGGTGCTCACCTTGGTGTCTTCTCTGATGCTAGGTAGGCCTCTTCCACAGAGTCCCATTCAACATGACTCAAATCTAGCTTCCTTCTGGTGGGATTTAGATCTGGTGAGATAATAAACAAACATTTATTTTGCCAGTTATATGAGTACATCTCTCTTCCCATCACTGTTTTCCCCAGCCCTGCCTTCAGGAATAGCTACAGGCATTCTCTTGACTTTAAGTATTTTAAATTGTGATTGAATTCCCAGTTCCTGTGTTCAAACTCCAGGGATCAGCATGCCAAGGTTACTGAATAGTTCTCTAAAGCCCCTCAGGTAGTTTGGGAGAGGGGCAGGTGCTTTCTTCTTCTCTACAGAGGCATGGGAAATAACACACTAACAGCTCTTTCCAAAGATGTTTATTCTTAACCTCTCTCCTACAAACTTCTTAGCCAATTTCTATATGCCCTGGTGCTAGGTGACCAATTTTACTATCTGTAAGATAAAGCGATCTGGCATAGATTGCTCTATTTATATTCTGTTATGTATTTTTTTACATCTAATATTTATATATATTTACCAAAAACTTTATCATTGTCTTAACTCACCATTGCTTCTTCCTTTGCCTTCTTTCTAGTTTCATTTTTCTTCTTACTAGGCAACATCCTTTAGTAATTATTTCAGTGAGGCTCTGCAAGTAGTGAGCTCTATTCTCTGTTTAAAAATGCCTTTTTAGACAAAATGTGGTCTTCGTTCATTTATCAAATGATAGGACAGCTAGGTATAGAACTGTAAGTGAACCATAATTTCCCCTCAGCTCTCTAAAGATATTATTCTCCTGGCATTCATTGCTACTGCTGAGTAGTCTGTTATTACGATTCCTTTGTAGGTAATTTTTTTTCTATCGTGGTTTTTAAGATTTTTCTCTTTATTGATGATGTTCACTGTAATGCTGCTATAAGTGGGTGAGTTTTTATGTACTCCACTTGAGACTTTTTAGTTCATATCTTTCTTCAATTCTGGAAAATTCTCAGCCACTGCTTTTTATTTTTTTATTTTGGGGGGGTGGAATGAGAAGGGGAGGGGCAGAGAGAGATGGAGAGAATCTTAAACAGGCTCCATGCCCAGCACATAGACCCTAAGATCATGAGCTGAGCTGAAACCAAGAGTTGGATGCTTAACCTGCTGAGCCACACAGGTGCCCCATAGCCATTGATTTTAAAGTTCGTCTTTTTCCCATTCTCTTCCTTTTTTTTTCTTTGTCTCTCAACTTTTCTTATATTCTATCTTGGTATCTTCCTGGGTGATTTCCTTGTATTTATCTTGTGCATAATTCTGTTCTTTGTTTACTCTGCCATTTAATCTGGTAATTTCTAAAAAGTCCAATAACTATGTTTCTTTGCTAGATTTAAAGTTGTCTTGACAGTTGTCTTCAAGACAAGAATTGTCTTCAAATTCTCTTTTACAAAACTGACTTTTTCCTCACAATTTTCTTATGTCTCTTGCTTTTTAAAAACCATTTATTTATTTTAGAGAAAGAGAGAGAGAGTGCAGGGAGGAATGGAGGGAGAGAGAGAGAGAGGGAGAGGAAGAGGAACTCAAGCAGGTTCTGTGTTGAGTGTAGAGCATGATACAGGGCTCAATCTCACAACCCTGAAATCACACCTGAGCTGAAACGAGATTTGGATGCTTAAGCAACTGTACCACCCAGGCTTTTTATTTAAAATTTCATTAAATAAACCATCAGGATACCAGAGTACCATGTATATAGTGATTCTCTGACACGTTTGTCCATTTGCCACTGCAAGTCTGACTCTTAACTTTGATATCTCTCTCTCTCTCTCTCTCTGGTTTTAATTATGAGCTCATTTTAGTAAGGTGGTTTGCCCATGCAGTCTTATATTTTCTCAGCTGTGGAGGTGTCCGTGTGGAACAGTTTCACATTTATCTCTTAAAAGAGCGTTAGGGTTTTCTCTGGTCCAAAACAACATTTTAGTGTTAATTTCTCAATTTGGGTTCATGTGTCCATGGATAATGAAAATTTTAACCCTACCCCCATGAAGGCTTTCCACTGTGTGCTGCAATGAAGGGTAAGCTTCCTATCTCCTCTGTAGTTGGTCTTTCTTTGTCTTTCTTGAGTAGGCTGCTTGAGTAATTTTAATTTCCATTTAGAGATAAGTCAGCTTTTCAAGGCTTCTGGGTTTACATACGTGAATCCATTCCAGCTCTTCACCTTACTCAGTATAAGAATTTTTCTGTTTCGGGGCACCTGTATGGTGCAGTTGGTTAACTGTTCAACTCTTGGTTTTGGTTGAGGTCGTGACCACAGGAGTGTGAGATTGAGCCTCACATCAGCTTCCAGGCTCATCGTGGAGTCTGCTTAAGACTTTCTCTCTGTTTCTCTTTGCTCCCCACCCCTCCTTGCTAGATCTCTCTCTCAAATAAATAACCTAAAAAAAAAATTTTTTTTTCTGTTTCTATGTGGTTGTAAATATACTTGTGTTTGTTTGTATGCAGATCCCAAAGCAATATGGACCTCTTTAGCTTTAGCACCCAATTACTGACAGCTTTGCATTCCCTCTTCATTGGTGATTTCTTTTTCATTCAAAAATGGCTGTCCATTTCAAAAGTTACTTTTTGGTTTTTTTTATGGAGCATTTCTGAATGCTTGCAGTTAGGGGGATTGGGTGGTTTGGCATCAGCTGATTTTCCATATTGACCAGAGTCAGCGTTGAATTTCAAATGTATTCTGATTCTGTTATACATAATCAGCTCTTCAGAAGTGAAATACAATAAAAGATAAAGTAATGCACAGTCAGAGATTTTCAGAGGTTCATGGAAAGGAAGAAATTATTGAAGAAGAAGTGGAAAATTTGGCTCTCAGTTTAAACTTTTCCTCTTTTCATAATGCATATTAAAAATGACATTATTCTGGGGTGCCTGGGTGGCTCAGTGGGTTAAAGCCTCTGCCTTCAGCTCAGGTCATGATCTCAGGGTCCTGGGATCGAGCCCCACATCAGTCTCTCTGCTCAGCGGGGAGCCTGCTTCCCCTTCTCTCTCTGCCTGCCTCTCTGCCTACTTGTGATCTCTCTCTCTCTCTCTGTCAAATAAAATCTCTAAAAACATTTTTTTTTTTAAATACATTATTCTATAAAGATTGCTTATTTCTTACATTTCAGAACCTTGTTTGGAGCCCTTCACCTGCACCTTGGAGGAGCACCTGAAGGGCCAGCTGGTACTGGAAAGACTGAAACTACCAAAGATTTAGCAAAAGCAGTGGCCAAACAATGTGTTGTTTTCAACTGTTCTGATGGGTTGGATTATCTGGCTTTAGGAAAATTCTTTAAGGTTTGAATTGACTCATTTCTTTACAAAATGACAGCTCTGAGAGGGAAAGTTATTTATAATGAAAAATAATTTCATGCAAGTAAAAGACTTACTGTAGGTTAAGTAAAATTAAAGCACTATCTGCATTCTCCAGAGAAGTAGGGTTATTTCAAAAGCTTACTGCAGAAGGAGCTCTACCTGTGTCTCCAGTCCCTGTTGTCATGGGTCAGTATGACTGATAGGAAGCAGGGCTGTGCCTTCAGTATATTGAGGCAGCTAAAAATTTGAGAACCACTACATCATGTAAAGACTGTGGGAAATCTAAAGTCTTTAACCTGTAGCTCTTATTATTAACCAGTTATGATTCAGTAATTTACTTTCACAGATACACTATAGTTAATCTTTTCTCGCAAACTTAAAGTCCTTGGTTTTTTTTTCTTACACTGAGTCAGATTCGCACTCTTAGGCATCTGTAAGATTGCAAAAGGGGAATTAAAATTGTAACATCCTTGTCTATAAAGCTATGAATGTCCAGTCATTTTAGCCCTTTGTTGCTACAGGCTGTTATTCTTTAAAATGTTAGCTGGAACAGTCGAACACAGAATTACCCATTTGGGGTTATAGGTTCTGTTTACTTGTTTTTTGTCTGTTTGTCTGCAAAGATTCTGTAATTCTTATTTTTAAAGATCCTGTAATTATTTTCCAAAGTTTCTTCAGAAAAGTTAACATTTAAAAAGAAATCCAAACTAACAAAAAATATATATATACCAATCCTACCCTATACAGTAAACTGTTCCTGGCTGATATATGGCAAGGTCATTTTATAACAGATTTGGAATATAAACAGTCTCTATATTTGTGATGCTGAAACAATTAGGATAAGATTTTTTTTTTTTAAGATTTTATCTATTTATTTGACACCGAGAGTGAGAGAGATCACAAGTAGGCAGAGAGGCAGGTGGTGGTGGGGGGAGGGGGGAAGCAGGCTCCCTGCTGAGCAGAGAGCCCGATGTGGGGCTTGATCCCAGGACCCTGAGATCATGACCTGAGCCGAAGGCAGAGGCTTTAACCCACCGAGCCACCCAGACGCCCCAAGGATAAGATTTTAAAAGTAAAAATTATAATAAATAACATATCAAGAACATTTGAAATGACCAGTTACCATTTTAATCATACTCTGTAATGACATACAACCTTTTTGTAATGATTTTTTAAGAAAGAAATAATAAGTCTAAAAGAGTCTCTGTGTAGTTTAGTTTGAATAACTGTTATATTCCTAAACATTTAGGAAAAGTCTGATATGTAGTACTCAATTTTTGAATATATATAATGATATTCTTAATTCCTTGATACAGATTCATATACTTTTAGTATTAAAGTTGCTTACTGATGAGTATTTATTGGTTATATAGATACTTTGTGTTAGGATCATGCTGAATAATAGGAGTATAGAATAAAAAAGACATGAGTCTTACTATTAAGAACCTCACAGTCCTTATAACTATTTGAATATGTGACTTCATAAGTATTTTTCGTTCTCTGTGGTTTCTAATCCTCTTATTATATGTAGAGATCAAAGTCATAATCCTCTCTAATAAAAATGTGCTATTCTTTGAAATGGACAGAGTTCTCATTTAATTCAGTGTGGTTCACTAGATGGAACTGTGTACAAATCCAAGGTCAGGCACTATTAGCTCTGTGGACTTGTACTAATTACTTAACATCTCTTGTGATATAATGTTAGTTTTTTTGCATGAAAGATACATGCATCATGCCTGAAACATACCAGCTACTCAGTGGAACATATATATATATACACATATATGTGTATGTATATACACACATATAATGTACAGAATACAGATTCAGTAAATATTACATTGATTTTTTTTTTAAGTAAATTTGAATTTGGCTGAGCTACTCAAGTTTGGTGGTCCAATTTTCTTTAATACCCAAATGGCATATATTTGTGGGTAGCTGTGAGTTGGAAGTACAAACTAGGGCCTCAAACTATGTAAGTTGTCTATTTAGTGGCTCAGACCACAAAATAGTCTCATTAGCAACAGAAATTATCTTATTTAGAGAATTATTGCAATACTCTATGAGTTCATATAGAAAAAGCAAACAAAATCAACTTATACATAAAAAGTAAGAAAGGCTTTGAGATTACACATATACATCTAAATGTCAAAGATACACAGAAAGTAAAAGACTATCTCAGTCAAATGGACAATTTTCTAATTGATCAAACTCCTTATTCATGCAGAATAATGGATTTCTAATAAAAAATAATATGCTGTCTTTAAAGATAAAGGTGAATAAGCAATTTCCTTGATAGGATATTAAATCCTTAAAAATATCAGGTGAAGATGCAACATTTCAATGCAATATTCAATCAGATAAAATTGAAAAATTTCATTACTCTTTTCTCCCAGGGACTGTTATCTTGTGGAGCCTGGGCTTGCTTTGATGAGTTTAACAGAATTGATTTGGAAGTACTGTCTGTGGTTGCTCAACAAATTCTTACTATCCAAAGAGGTAATGGACTGGTTTGTCTTTGCATTATGTCAAAATAATAGAAATGTGGAAGATAACAGATGACAGAAGTCACATTTAAATATGAAATTGCTAAGTCATTTCATTCTTGATGACCTACAGGTATTAATGCAGGTGTTGATGTACTAGTGTTTGAAGGAACTGAGTTAAAACTTGACCCCACATGTGCTGTCTTTATTACTATGAACCCTGGATATGCCGGGCGATCGGAACTGCCAGATAATCTGAAGGTACAGAAGGGGCAACTAGATAATCTTTTTCCTTTCTCTAGTTTCCAAAGTTAATATGTAAAAAGAAAGAACATGCTCTTGTTGAATTTTATGCAAAATATTTGCTTTTGGATATTGTATTTTAGAAAACTGTTTTAGAAAACAATTTTTATTTTTTTAAAGATTTTAATTATTCATTTGAGACAGAGAAACAGAGAGCACAAGCAGAGGGAGGGGCAGAGGGAGAGGGAGAAACAGACTCCCCACTAGCTGGGAGCCCGATGTGGGGCTCGATCCCAGGACACTGAGATCATGACCTGAGCTGAAGTCAGATGCTTAACCACTTGAGCCATCCTGGTGCCCCTAGAAAATCATTTTTAAAGCTTTGAATACCTTTAAAAAATGAATGAGCAAAGCAGATGCAACTTCCAAACTGACATTAAAAACTGATAATTTTTTTAGATACCATTCTATTGCTTACTATATTGTATCCTGCAGTTTTTTGTTTTTTTATTTATTTTTATTTTTTTAAGATTTTATTCATTTGACAGAGAGATCACAAGTAGGCAGAGAGGCAGGCAGAGAGAGGGGAGAAAGCAGGCTCCCTCCTGAGCAGAGAGCCCAATGCAGGGCTCGATCCTAGGACCCTGAGATCATGACCTGAGCCAAAGGCAGAGACTTTAACCCACTGAGCCACCCAGGCACCCCAGTATCCTACAGTTTTAAATATCTTTTAAAAGGCAAATTTTAAATGGAAACATCAAGCAGCTGTGTATGCTGGTTTTTTTTTTCCAGGTTAATATTATGAGCATTTTCCTATCTTTATAACCATAATTCAAACTAAATAAATTTATGGAACTGCATCTTACTGTTGGACACTTAGGTTGCTTTTAGTTTTCCTTCCTTATAAATAATATTGCAATGGACATTTTTTATTTAAGACTTTTGTCTATTTTAAAATATTTCCTTAAGTATGGTCATAGGACAAAGAGCTGTGTTGCTAAATTGCCTCCCAACGGAGGTTGAAATAATTCATAGCCCACATCAATTCTCGATTGTCCTTTATACCCAACATTAATTTTTTTCCTGATAAAAAGAGCAAAACACTTTGCTAATTGAATAGACTAGACTCTTCACTTAAAAAAACAACTTGATTATGAGAGAAATAGGACATTCCACCATATCCTAGGCATTTTATTTATTGCATTTATGACTAGAGCATAAAGAACAATGTTGAAGAATAATGCAGTGGTAATTGCAGATCCAAAACCAAGTCTTCTGACTCTAAGCTCTATATTGCTTTCTGCTCTTCACGTGTTTAGACTGACAGCTTCTTAGACTAGTTGAGGAATTTTTCTTTTCCGCAGAAGAGACTTTTGATTCAACTAATTGCTGCAAAGTATTTCAGTATTTCCATTCCATGCACTTTTATGTATTAGATGAGATGTTTTAATACTTTGCCTTAGTGAAGGAAGGTATGATTAAAAAATAAAAACTGGTAAATCCTCTTTTATCTAAGAAGAATTTGCAGCTTTTCATTGTGATTTACATATGGAGAGCTTTTTGTAGCAGTTCTTTTGTCTGCCCATGTTTTTCTCTTCAGTAGGATCAATCTGAATGCATAGTATTTGTAAAGGCAAAAATCTGTGAATAGCTAACCATAAAAAGCTGGGACTATTATTAGATGAGTCTGTTAATGCCCTATGCAGAGTGTGTCACAGTTTTATGGGCTGTGCATGTTGAAACAATGTCAAAATATCCACGTTGTGGTCTGTGGGTAATGCATTTTCCTTTTACTTCAGGCCAAAAACTGCTCTCAAATTCTGATAGTTTTGTTGTTGTTCTTCCTACTGTGCAGTCTTCTTGGTTAGAATGGCTACAGAACATCTGTTTTCAAATATATATGGAAATACCTAACAATTTTGGAAAAATGTCTTAGTCTGAAAAAACAGAAACAGATCTTCCTTAAAAAAAAAAAAAAAAAATCTACTGAGATCCAGAGAATGTCTTTAGAGTCGTCCTAGAGCCTTCCCTCTTCTTCACCCAGTGATTCAGCCAGTCATCAAAACCAGGGATCCTATTATACAAAAGCCTTATAATTCTTGCTGCTCTTGCCTAGTCCCACTGCCACACATTCCTTCCATTCTTCTTCATTCTTCCCCTGTGTGTCTTACTGCAACAGCTCACTTGTCATCAATTTCTTCCCTACTAAAATACGCTACAATGAATTCCCCATTATAATTCTACTGATGTTTTCAGAAGCAATCTAATCCTATAATTTCCAGACTTAAAAAGCTATTGGGTTTTGTTGTTGTTGTTGTTGTTGATGATGATGATGTTTTGCCTACAGAAAAAAGTTCAAAGTTCTTGGCGTGGTCTACAAGAACCTTGGAACTAGGACCCAGTTGTATCTGTCCTGCCATCTCCCTACAGCTAAGCTGTCATGTAGATAGTCCCATTTTGACATCCTGTACATGTAGATAAGATCTGCATAGTGGAGCAATTGCTTAAGCACATTGCTACATTAGAGAAGCTATATTTAATAAAATTATTCTGAAGAATCAATATTCAATAAACATTTCAGAATAGTTGAATGTTAGAAGCCATGTTAAAATGCGGATTTTCTAGATCTTCTAATGTCATTGGAAGCCAATAACCTGATGTATAGATTTCTAGAAGGATAATGCTCATGTTGATTACCTGTTTCAGAATTTATTCAAGCCCCGGTATGATACTGGAGCTATAATCTTCTTTTAGACTCAAGTAAGTACATCATTGGTTAAACCAAAATTGAACTTAATTTTTTTAAGAGCACTAAGTGACCTTTAAATGTATTGCTATTACTAACAAATTATTTCTGATTTCCAAATCAAACCATATCATATCAGTATTTCTCACACGCTGTTTGAGAACCATTGAATTAGAATATTCACCTAAAAATATTTTGAGTAAGGTGCTTTTCTCTGTGATAAATAGAAATCGATGTTAAATCCTTGGTGGATGATTTCCTAGTAGA
>CM053605.1:32566261-32608880 GCA_028646535.1 Procyon lotor
TTAGGAAATGCACAGTAGGGTTGTGTTTACAATGGTCTTTTCAAAAATACCTTTTCGGTAATCTTGCAGGCTCTCTTTCGTACCGTAGCAATGATGGTGCCTGACTATGCCATGATTGCTGAAATAGTCCTGTACTCCTGTGGGTTTGTCACAGCTCGGCCACTGTCAGTAAAAATCGTGGCTACCTACCGCTTGTGTTCAGAGCAATTGTCCTCGCAACATCACTATGACTACGGCATGAGAGCTGTGAAGTCCGTGCTTACCGCTGCTGGGAATCTGAAGGTAGACAACTCATTTCTTACTCATGAATTTTCTGTTCCTAAGTCTCAGGACCCTGTGACTTCACAGAATTCCAGTAACTGGTTGGTTTCATCAACTGAAAAAATCCAGCTATGGTATTAAAAAATAGTTGATCGTTTGCACATGTGAAAAAGACAATTTTATGATTTGTAAAAACTTAGACATAATTCTTATTGATTTGAATTCTGTTCTGTAATTTTAAATGTTAAAAATAGGTACTGCCAAAGAATGAAATTCCTTGCTGCTGAGAAATATTTTGAAGAGTTTCAGTCTATATGAACATGTATAGCTTTAAAGGAAATAATGTATAATTAATAAATATATACAAATGTGCCAAAACATTATCAATTAATGTAATTATATAATTACAGCCTATCATGATGGACTAGCAGTTATAGATTTGCAATATAATGTTTGCATTTTAAAATGGTATAAATCTATATAGATGGAAAAATCCAAATATTTTAAGACTTGTGTAACTTTTCATTGAAAATGTTTTGTGGAGGCGTGAACCCTAACTGTGCCTTAGTTCTTTATGAAACAAATCTAGGTAGGCTATAGTTAATAGCAAAATGCAAACTGTGATCTTGGAGTTTATAAAATTTTTATATTCATGTTTTGTAGAAGATAAAGATTTTAAAATATATTCTACTTGATTAAGAACAATAGCATGCATTTTTATCTTCTGTAATAAATGTTACTGAGAATTCTGATACATAGTGGTGATATTCTATTTCACATTAGCCTAGAATAACTGCACATCATTGTCTTTTGCAATAAACAAATGCAACTAGAAGTAACAATTTGTATTAACCTAGCATGTCAGGATTACACTCTGGTCAGATAATGGGAAAGATAATGCATTGTCTAGTGTATGTTATCACTGACATGTTGACTATGGAATTGAGCTATTAAGTTACACAGCAAATGAATCCTGCAAATGAATCCTTTCATTCTTTGTCAAAAGCTAATTTAGAATTGTTGAAAGTATTGGCTTGAATATTTTGAAGTTTGTTTTTATTATATCAAGAAACAATTTAAACATTTGCTTTAAAGTAATAGCTTCTGAAATGACAAAATAGACTTTCGACACCTCATAATTTAGGTGTAGTTAGAGCAATCTAAAGACAAAGTCCATATGAGCAGGATTAGCTTTGGCATTGGGTTCTCTGAACTTGACTGTGGGCATCACTGACTTTGTAAGGGTAAAGCCAATTAAAATGGAACATGGAATTTATTAGGCAGAAACATTCTAGAGAAAAGGAAGGAGGGTTCTGGAAAATTAAATGCATGATGGTAGAAGAAACTTTGGAGTGAGGTGTTGAATAAAGTATTAAAGTTGAGAGCAATTAATTTGGAATTCATATTTTTGTGAACTCTGCAAACCGTATTATGGGCCTGAGCAAAGGTTCAGAGTTCAACCAGGTTTTTAGTAAACTTTGGGGTACCATAACTGTTTTTGGAATTTTTTCAAAACCTAAAATTATTAACAATCCAATTAAATGAAAATAAATGAGAACAGTTTTATGTGGGTTTAAATTATGTTTGGGGCCTGTGTGTGTGTGTGTGTGTGTGAACATGTAAAGAGTGTACTTAGTAGATGGCAATATCATCATGAGTGTATTTTCTTTTAGCTGAAATATCCAAATGAAAATGAAGAAATTTTGCTGCTTAGATCTATTATTGATGTAAATCTGCCAAAATTTTTGTCCCATGATTTACCACTCTTTGAGGTAAGGATATTTATTATTTTGGTATATCACAATTTTTATAATAATGTATTTATCAAATGTCCAAGTTTGCAACTCCTTATGAGAAACTTGTACAGAAAATAATGATACGGCACAGAGAAACATAGATCATTCCATGTTTTACTTGAAGTGTGTTTAGCTCTGTTGTTTCAGATGACTTTCAAGAAGTTGGGATTTTTAAATAGTACTTTTTTAAAAACTGTGTAATGTAAGTAAGCACACAAAAGTTACAAAGTATGTTTGCTGATAAATTGTACTAGAATGTAGGCTCCATGAAGGAAAATAATGGGTCTAACACACCACTGAATCCTTTGCACAGAAGAGGTACTTGGCAAATGTTTGTTAAATTAATAATTGAAGAAATTTTTTAAAAAACTTAATTTCTTGGGATGCCTGGGTGGCTTAGTCGGTTAAGCATCTGCCTTCAGCTCAAGTCATGATTCTGGGGTCCTGGGATGGAGTCCTGCAACAGATTTCTTGCTCAGTGGGGAATCTGTTTCTCCCTCTGCCTGCAGCTCCCCCTGCTTGTGCTTTCTCTCTTTCTCTGACAAATAAATCAAATCTTTAAAAAAAAAATAATAAAAAGCTTAATTTCTTTAAAAGCGTGTAATGGCTTTTATGAAATTGATGTTTTTCAGGATGATTTATTTTTTTTAAAGGTTTTATTTATTTGTTTGTTTGTTTATTTATTTATTTATTTGACAAAGAATTCACAAGTAGACAGAGATGCAGGCAGAGAGAGGAGGGAGCAGGCTCCCTGCTAAGAAGAGAGCCTGATGCGGGGCCCAATCCCAGGACCCCGAGATCATGACCTGAGCCAAAGGCAGAGGCTCAACCCACTGAGTCACCCAGGCACCCCTTTCAGGGTGATTTAAAGGAAGAACTAAGTTTAATAATATTGTGCGTTGGTATCACTCTGATCTCTGCCTCCATCATCACATGGCCTTCCCTGGATGTATTTGTGTTTGAATCTTCTCCTTTCTGTTATAAAGACACCAGGCATTGGACTTAAGGCCCAGTATAACCTCATCTTAATTTATCTAATTATATCTGCAAAGATCTTATTTCCAAATGAGGTTACATTTTGAGGTTTTGTATGGGCATGGGGATTTTTGAGGGACACTAAGCTAATTAGCCACCACAATGATTAAAATACCTTTGAACTAATTTTTGTATGTTCATTGTTTTGACAAATCCAGGCATTCTTTTCATCTTTTCTCTACCAAATTGTCTTTATGTCTTCATTGAGAATGAGTTATTCAAATGTGTGTGGTTCTCTTTCTGGGCTCCCCATTCTGTTCCATTGTTACAGTTGTCTATCATTATACTAATATGAAACTGTCTTTATAATAAGCCTTGAAAACAGATCATAGTTTTCTAACTTTTTAACTTAAAAGTATTGTAAAACTAAAATTTTAGAGGAAAATGGGAGATATCACTTGTGACTTTGGGTTAGGCAAAAATTTCTTAAACACAGCACCAAAAGCACAATGCATAAAACAATAAATTGATAAAATAGAGTCTTCAAAATTTAAAAAGCTTGCTCTTTGAAAGATACTGGTCAGAGGATGAAAGACAAGTTGCAAATTAGGAAAAATACTTGCAAATATAGATATATGATGGACTTGTATACAGAATATTTAAAGAACGGTCAAAACTTACCATTAAGAAAATAAACCAATTAAAAATAGGCAAAAGAGGGGCACCTGGGTGGCTCAGTCGTTGAGCGTCTGCCTTCGGCTCAGGTCAGATCCCAGGGGCCTGGGATCGAGCCCCGCATCAGGTTCCCTGCTCGGCAGGAAGCCTGCTTCTCCCACTACCATTCCCTCTGCTTGTGTTCCCTCTCTCACTGTGTTTCTCTCTGTCAAATAAATAAAATCTTAAAAAAAAAAAAAATAGGCAAAAGATTTGAAGAGGCACTTCATTAAGAGCAGATACATAAAGCAAATAAGCACATGCAAAAACATTGGTCATCAGGAAATGCACATTGAAGAAGCCACAGTAAGATACTGTGACCTACCTATTAGTGTGGATAAAATTAAAAAGACGGACCATAACAAATATGAAAAGTGTTCTGCACTGCTGGAGTGAATGTACAATAATGCAACCACTTTGGAAAGCAATAGTTTCTTAAAATATTAAACATATAACCCCCATATTATCTAGGTTTTCCACTCTTCAGTATTCAACCAAGAGAAATGGAAGTCATTTGTCCATACAAAGAGTTGTAAATAAGCGTTCATAGCAGTTTTATTTGCAATAGCTCCAAACTGGACACAATGAAAGAAAGTATCCATCAACGGGGGAATGTATTTAAATGTAATACTTGTGGGGCGCCTGGTTGGCTCAGTGGGTTAAAGCCTCTGCCTTCGGCTCAGGTCATGATCTCAGGGTCCTGGGATCAAGCCCCACATCGGGCTCTCTGCCCAGCGGGGAGCCTGCTTCCTCCTCTCTGCCTACTTGTGAGCTCTCTCTCTGTCAAATAAATAAATAAAATCTTTAAAAAAAATAAATGTAATACTTGTATGCAGTGAACTATTAAATCATGATGTCACATGTGGGAATCTCCAAATCTTTATCCTGAGTGAAAAGAAATCATATAGAAAAAAAGTAGTATCCATAATGTGTAACTTCATCTATATTCAATTCTAGACAATGCAAATAAAAATAGTAACAGAAAGAAAATTAGTGAAGTCCCGGTGATGGAGGTGGGAGGTGGCAAAGAGAGAAGGGAAGGAGGATTATAAAAGGTCACAAGGTGACTTCAGGGAGTGATATGTTGATTATCTTGATTGATTTGATGACTCCACTTATCCAATTGTAACATTTTAAATATATAGAGTTCATTGTATGTCAGTCATACCTCTATAAAGCTGTTAAAACTACTGTTGAACTACTTAATGGCTCTATTTCCATCAATATTAAATATGAGGATGGGAGGATTTTCATCACTTGTGTATGCGTGGAGAGACAGAGAGAGAGTATCAGATATGTAATATAAATCCTCAAATCATCTGTCATCAGGGAATCACCTCAGATTTGTTTCCTGGTGTGAAATTACCAAAACCAGATTACAATGATTTGCTAGCAGCTATCAAAGACAACTGTGAGTCCATGAATTTGCAAATGACCAGATTCTTTTCTGAGAAGATACTTCAGATATATGAAATGATGATTGTGCGTCATGGTTTTATGATTGTCGGGGAACCGTTTGGAGGAAAAACCAGTGCATACCGTGTCTTAGCTGGAGCACTAAATGACATATGTGAAAAGGTTAGTGTGTTATTAATGCATTAATTTATTCATAATCAGCTTTGTGCAAGATAGAATGTACAGTGATTTTAAAAGATACTTTAATGTCGCTACTTAAAATCAAGGGAAAAAACGAGTCAAAAGAAAATACTACTAAAAAGGTCATATGAAGCAATTACAAAGTTTAGCATGTGAAGGATCTATCATAGGTTTGCATGTCAACCTTCTATTTCTTTTCAAAAATTTTTTTATTTATGAAGGTAACACATGTAGAAAAAATCTGAAAACATGAAAAGACTGAAACCTTTCTTTTCATACTTTTAAGAGTATTTTTTATTTTCTGAATGGTTAGATTTATAAGGCAAACTTCTGTGATTGGCTGCTAGTGGTATTGAAGTCAATGTGTGTTTTGCATTATATAACACACATGTGCACATAAATGCAATAAATGATCATATTATTCACAATTCATGTCTTATACATCACTGTTTGGTCCACTTCAACATGCTAAAGGAATGAGGCTATTTTAAATTCTCCAACTAATACTTTATTTCTGTCTACTTTTTGTATTTTGAGTAGTTGTCACTTCATGTATTTCAGTGTGTGTCGCCAAATGGGATTTGGGATCATTATATCTTGATTGTAGAATCTCACTAGCCTTGCTGCATTTTTGAGACAAAAGTCTTGCCTTAGTGGCAACAAGTTCCCCTAAGATGGTGACGCTTTCTCATACGTCCCAGTGTAGGATAATGCATTGTTATCCGCTTGGTGGGCACAGAGAAGAACGTGAAGATCTCAAGCTTGTTTTACGGTTTTGGATTATAATTCCATATCTTTTCTTGAGTTTGGTAGTTTGTATCCCAAGCGTGGGGGTGGTGGGCAGAAGGCAGTGTTGGGAAGAGTTGCACTTGTTATGTTATATATAAAAGAAATGAGGACAAATAAGAGAGCACAGGGGGTTTTAGGGCAGTGAAATTATTCAGTATGATCCTGTCATGATGGATATGTGCCATTATGCATTTGACAAAACCTGTTGAATGTACATCACAAGAGCGACCCTTAAATGTAATGTGTAATGGACTTTAGTTAATAATGTAGCAGGGATATCTGAGCAGTGCAGTCAGTTAAGTGTCTGACTCTTGGTTTTGGCTCAGGTCATGATCTCAGAGTCGTGAGATTGAGCCTGTGTTGGGCTCTGCATTCATTGCGGAATCCGCTTGAGATTCCCTTTCCTTTGCCCCTCCCACTCATGCTTTCTCTCTCTGTCTCAAATAAATAAACAAATCTTTAAAAAGATAATAATGTATCAGTATCAGTTGATCATTCATGATAATATACCACCCCAATGCAAGTCTTTAAAAATAGGGGAAATGGTGGGGGGTTGGGTGGGTAGAGGGACTGTATGTGAATCTCTGTACATGCCACTCAATTTCTCTTAAACCTTAAGCTACTCTAAGAAAATGACACCTATTAATTAAAAACATAAAATCTAATGCCCTAAGGGTGTTAACATCTTTTGTATAATTCCCACACCAGCTTTCAAGGTTCAGGTCAAAATTGACAACTTATGAATATTACGTTTTTGATTCTGTGAGAATGGAACATAGTTGCCTATATTTAGATCTTTTAATTTGCTCTCAGAGAATGTTTGGTAGCACCAGTGAACCAATTACAGTCCATAGACCTTATTTGGCTCCAAATATATTTTTCTAATGCTGGAGAACTTAAAATGGTGGTAACATTTTTTAAAGGTTTTTAAAAAATAAAAAATAAACAAAAGAAAGAAAAACAGAAAGGAATATGTGACCAACTGTATGTAACCTGAAGAGCCTATAATATGTACCGTTTGACCCTTTGCAAAAAAAAAAAAAAATTCCAGCTCACCTTTTGTAGTTTTAGGTTTATAGCTCTTTTGCATCATTTGCTAATTTATTACTGAGTATTTCATGAGTTTAAATACTATAGTAAGTGGTATTTGTAAAATTTTATTTTTTTAGTTGTTGATTGGCCCCATAAAGAAAATACAACCAGTCTTAACAAACTGACTTTGTGTGCTGGAACTTTGTGAAATGCACTCCTTGCTTCTGATAGTTTCTTTGCAGAATCTAGGATTTTCTACATATCCAACCGTGTTTTTTATGAATAAAGACAATATTCTTCTAAATAAATGTGGGTTTTGTTTTTCCATTAAGGGGTTAATGGAAGAGAACAAGGTTCAAATCACTGTGTTAAATCCCAAGTCTGTCACCATGGGTCAGCTGTATGGACAGTTTGATGTGGTGTCTCACGAGTGGTCCGATGGCATCCTCGCTGTCAGTTTCAGAGCATTTGCTGCTTCAACCGTGAGTACTAACACTTTAGTGTGCACATTCAGACAGACTGTGATAGTTCCTTCTGATGAATTTGTTTTTTTCCCAGTTATTTCAGACAAACATTTATATTTCTAGTTCCAGGAATTTATTTAAAATACAAAACCAGATGGTCCAGCAGTGTTTCCATGAGGAACATTGTGAGCACCAACAAAGATGCCAGAGACTATGTTGGCAAGAGCCTTTGCCTCGGATGCAGAGGAGGGGGCAGGAGAAACAAGGACAAGGAAAATCACTTCTGGCTCTCTTTTTTCAGGCTAAATGATAGAGGAAGGAAAACATTCAGTAATGTTCATCCATTGCCCACCCTTTGGGCGGTTGTCTCTGCCATACCCATTAATTGTTAAGTATGTTCCAATTCTTAGACAAGAAATTGCAGAGCTTTACAAAACAATGCCTTAAAGTTCTAACACCTTCGCCCTACTGTGTTAGGAAGCTAATGGGCTGCCTGATGTGCCAGCTGCTGACCACTGTGAATGAGAACAGCCACTTGCCTGCTCCTGGCTTATTCTGCTGAGTGGCTGTTGTCCACTCTTACGAGAAAGAGTCCACAGACCAATAAGTGTTAACTTGGTTGCTAAATATTAGTAGGCTGCCCACAGAGTGTGACCAAATGGGAGACAGCTTACAAAGTCTGGTCTTAAAGGGGGCCTAGGCTAGAGACATTTAATTTATTAAATCTTTTAAAAATATATGTTTTCTTTATTCTGCCTACCATGTGTTGACTTTGGTGCTCTTTATCTACTTAGGGACCCAGCTAATCATGACTCTTTGGTTGGTGTAATAATAGAAAAAATGTCAAAGCTCAACTCTGCTCTTAATGGCTCAAGGACCTCAGACAATGAATGTAACATAAGAATTGGGTTTGGTAGGGCAGAGATCTTGCCCACTATCAGGCTTTACTAGTAATGTCAAGGATAAAAGTAATTGTGAGACAGAGGTGTGAGATCACTGATATAACTTCTCAGGTTCTTTCTTTTCACAGTGGATGCACTCTGGCCCAGATTAACACATGACATCTCTAATAATGTATGTAGTCACAGTATTTATACAGAAATAATTATGAGATATCTCCCATTTTATACTCAGTTACATAGCATACATTACATTTTCCAGGACGTTTGCCCCATAAATACTCAGTCTCAGCAAGGTTAAGGGGTTGACCCAAAGTCACACAGCTGGCAAGTAGTAAAGCCAAATGAAAAGTGAGGTCCTTCAGAATGCAGAGCCCAGCATCTCTCTGTTACATGGCTGTGTTGCCCAAAGTGAAGATTAGCAGGCACAGGAAGCCAACAGGACAAGGGAAAGTTGATCTTGAGGTATGAGCTCTTCCTTGCTTCCAGAGCATGGCCAGAGCTGGCTTTTGAGTGTGGGTGTGGGACAGCCTGAGTCTATGACAGGTTCACTGTCTTGTCGATGAAAGCAGTTGGCTGCAGGGCCTGAGAAGGTGGTAGGATCGATTCAAATCCCTCACCTCTTCAACCTGAATTCACAGTTGCTGAAAGGGAACCAAGGTATAGTCTGTGTGTACAAAAAAACAGACTCGTGAGATCTGGAAAGCAGAATCAGCTTTTGCACTCTCTAGTAAATACCTGGCCACTCCTTAGTATTTGTTGAACATTCACTGTAGTTCAGACAGTGTGCAAATATTGTCATATTGATCATTGTGACACTGGGTCTTATATTAATATCCTATATCACCGTGAAACCATTCAACCCAAGAGGGATGTGTGTATGAATTCATTCAGTGGAGGGAAGAAAAAAACCTGATTTAGCACCCAAGAGTAATTAATCTGCATGAACATAATACTGCGTAGAATCAGATAATTTTAATGAAAACTATCTTCCCTGGCAATTATATTTTTTACTCCTAATACTTTCTAAAGCATGTTATGTATGAGTCCAGAAACATTGGAAAAGATGAGATATTGAGAAAAGATGTTATATTTCTGTCTCGTCCATGGCACATATAGGCTTCTTCAATTTCTCTCTCTTTCTCCCCCCTCCATAAACGCACACACACTTTATTCAAAAGATGCCTTTACATTTTTATGGTGAAATTAATTTTAGGAGTTACATTTTTAAATTTTGAAACATTATTGGACTATTTCCTTATATTATCACTATTAATTTTTGCCCCTTATTCATCATATGCATAAGCCAGACACCTGATAGGAAATGGTTAATTTTTGATGGACCAGTAGATGCAGTGTGGATTGAGAATATGAATACGGTGCTGGATGATAACAAAAAGCTGTGTCTGATGAGTGGGGAGATTATTCAGATGTCACCACAAATGAATCTTATTTTTGAACCAATGGATTTGGAAGTTGCTTCTCCTGCTACTGTAAGTTCTCAATTTTGACGTCTGCTTATAAATTTGAAATGCTGTAAATAATTTTATTACTTAGTGACCTTGACTTTGAAAGAAAAACATGAGTAGAATTCATTTTAACAGTACTTCACTTCTTTGGGAACAGACATATCTGTTGGCCTACCTTGACAAATCTAAGAGTCAGGGATATTTTCCTCTTTCTCTAAAGACATTGCTAAAGTCACACACAAAAATTTAGATCATGAAATTACATAAAATTAAACTTAAGAAAGAATTTTCTGAAGGTTATAAGAAATAGATGTACCAAGTTGTATTTCTTTTAGAAGCATTACCTTGATGGTAAACAATTATTCTTTTTCCAGGTTTCCAGATGTGGTATGATTTACATGGAGCCTCACATGTTAGGCTGGAGACCTTTAATGTTGTCTTGGATAAATCTTCTACCTGCTGCAATTAGTCTTATTCAGAAAGAATTTATAGTAGGCTTATTTGACAGAATGGTTCCAGTTTCTGTTGAATTTATTAGAAAGCATACGAAGGTAAGAGGAATAAGAATTATAAGACTTAAATAAATGGAAAATCCAAATCAGCCAAATACATTCATCCTAATGTCTATTGTTAATGTCAACTCTCAGATATTAAAATATTTAACTGGTTTAACTAAACATTTTTCTGATTAAAGTAGAAAAATGTTGATTTATATACTTACTCCAAAAAAAATTTAATGAGGTATTTTAGAGTTTGAGAAAATGTATGGATGCTAATCTATTCCCTCCTAAAAAAAAAAAAAATAATTTTTAAAGGTCCACCTAACCACATGTAGGTGAAAATATCCTAAAATATTATCTCTCATTTCTCAGGGACTATTATATTTTAGTATTTTAGTTTCCATTTTTTAATTTTCTTTGTTTTTTTGAAGTTCCTAGAATAAATATGTATTGTTTTATCATCAGCAAAAGGCCAATTTTTAAAAGTAATTCATTTATGACATCTAAAGAATGAGTGCATAATAACGGAGGAACACGTTATTGCTTCAGGCAGGCTAAATGAGGAATCCATTCTACTTAGCATGAGCACATCTACTTGTTTAGAGATGACTGTTGTTGACTAAAAAAACCAGGATTCGGAGGCACTGGGGCGGCTCAGTGGGTTAAGCCTCTGCCTTTGGCTCAGGTCATGATCTCGGGGTCCTGGGATCAAGCCCTGCATTGGGCTCTCTACTAGGCAGGGAGCCTGCTTCCCCCTTTCCCTTTGCCTGCCTCTCTGCCTACTTGTGACCTCTCTCTCTCTGTCAGATAAATAAATAAAACCTTAAAAACAACAACAACTGGGATTCAGGGAGGAAAGTCAGTCCCTGGTAGAAGACTGAAAGAAATCCAAATCCATTTTTCTTTCAGTGTATCCTGGGGACTAGTGCAGAGGGAAAGGTACCGTGGGGAGAAATGACAGCATGAATGGAAGTCTCCTGCCTCTGAGAGTTGATGGAGTTCCAGCCAGGCTCTTAAACCCTCTCCAGCTGGAAATTGTAGGGAAAGTATGCTTAATTTCTGGTCTGGGATATGTCAACCAAAGGTCTTTTAGGATGACTTTGGCTCTGGAACAAATATAGGGACACAGGGCTGGTTATTTCTCCTGCTGTTGGAGATAAAATAGAAAAGCTTAAGGCACCAGTTTGGCTCAAGGTACAGATAAGGAAAGTGGAATTTAAAGTCATGCCAGTAGATATTACCTAAAGAGAAAGAAAGGTAAGAGAGCAAAGAATAGCATCCCCGGTGCAGCTGCAATTTCAGGGAGGAGAGCCTTTTAAGAAGCAAGTAGTCGGTATGGCCAGAAACCACTAAGAGGTCAGGGCAGAAAAGGATTGGCACTTATCCCTTGGATTTGGCAGTTAAGATCATGGGGTGAAGCATGGCCCAAACACTTTCAGGGAAGAGGCAAGCTCCGGGGCAGTTGGCTGAATGCGGGAGCTCCTGGTCACAACAGTGGGGTATGCCGCTCTTTCAAGAAGCTTAGTTGTTGGGGCGCCTGGGTGGCTCAGTGGGTTAAAGCCTCTGCCTTCAGCTCAGGTCATGATCTCAGGGTCCTGGGATCTGCTCTGCAGGGAGCCTGCTTCCCCCTCTCTCTCAGCCTGCCTCTCTGCTTACTTGTGATCTCTCTCTCTCTCTCACTCTCTCTCTCTCTGTCAAATAAATAAATAAAATCTTTAAAAAAAAAAACTTGATTGTTAAAAAATTAAACAAGCAAACATGAAATGTGTTGAAGATATGAAGTAATCATGTTTCAAAACCAATTATACTTGTAAAATAAGCTATAGGTCTCCCCCCACCCACGCCCACCCTGGCATTGTCAGAGAATGTTGGTCTTACAAATACATAAATTTTCAATATAGTAACTGCTTTTCAGTAACAAAAGAGAAAACACACGTTTTAAAAAAATTTTTATTTACTTGAGAGAGACAGCGAGAGAGAGAGCATTGAGAGGGGAGAGGGTTAGAGGGAGAAGCAGACTCTTTGCTGAGCAGGGAATCTGATGTGGGACTCGATCCCAGGACTCCAGGATCATGACATGAGCCGAAGGCAGTCTCTCAACCAACTGAGCCACCCAGGCACCATGAGAAAACACAGTTTTAATACAGGCTTCTGAAATGTCCTCTGCACTTTTGTCCTCTCAAAGAATTACGAATTTCTCTTAGTTACCATGTAGTAATAAGTGTCTTATTTGTAGTGATAACTATTCGTATTTTAGTGTTGGGTCAGTAATACTTAGTCCCATCTTTAGAAACTCTGTTGTCATTTCTGCCTGTTTCTACTGGGACAGTGGCTGAAGATGAGGTGGCTGCTTCTAATCTTCAGAGTCCATTTCAGAGAGTTAATTCTTACATGTTAACCATGAAGCAATACCACTCTTAGGGTTGGAAGAAAGCGTGGAGGGAAGAAGACTACATATTTATGGAGAACTTGCTGTATGGTGCATGGTCCTAGGAACTGTACACACTATTGTATTTACTTTATAAACTGTCATGGTGAAAGCCCCCCCACCAAAAAAAAGTAAACTGTATGGTGTTTACAGAACTCTGGGAGCATTTTGTGCTCTTCGAAACTTGCCAATTTATTTTATAGGAATGAGTTTACTATGAGGACTGCTGTAAAGATGTGTAAAAGAAGTCTGGAAACACATTAATTAATTTTAATTCTCTGAAAGATTTTTTTTGGTGTTTTGATTTACAAAATTAGTATAAGATAGATTCTAGGTCGTTGATGAACACAACTGAACATGTAAAAGTAAATTTTTGAATTTGGGAATCAGTGCAGGAATGGTTCAAGAGCACATCCACGGGACAGGACATGCAGGGGCACACACTGTAGACTAGGGAATTGATTTGTGCCTCAGTTTTCCCACCTGCAAAATGGGAATTATCATAGTTCCTTTTCATAGATACTATGGCCATGAGGACTAAGTAAGTTGAATAAGTATTAGTTGATGCTATTTTAATTAGTGCATAATTTAATTTATTTTACACACTTTTCCCCTATTTTTCAGGAATTATCTCCTACTTCAGATACAAACTTAGTCCGATCCTTAATGAATCTAATAGACTGTTTTATGGGTAATTTTTCTGATGAAGTCAAAGTGAGAGAGAGAAATGATCGAGAAACATACTCTTTACTGGAGGTAAGGTCCATTGCCTTTGAATCTTCCAATAGAAAGACATTTATTGCTTTCCCCAGCATTTCCTAATTAGGAACTTCACTTTCTCCTGGAACTAGAGGCTGGACAGCAAGGAAAAGTTTGGGTCCCCAATAGTAGGTGCTTGTAGGGAAGCTCTTCCACTGGCAGTTCCATTGCATCATGAGGTTTGGGTGAATCCCAATGATACTCTTAGGTCTGCTACTGAGATTGTAGGTCATTTAACCAGCCTCAGACATTATCAATCCCCAAGACAGCAGTGACATTTTTTTTTTTTTTAAAGATCTTATGTATTTATTTGAGAGGGAGGGAGAGCGCACATGTGTCCATGAGCAGGGGGAGGTGCAGAAGGAGAGGGAGAAGCAGGCTCCCCACTGAGCAGAGAGCCTGAGGAGGGGCTTGATCCCAGGGTCTTGGGATCATGACCCAAGCTGAAGGCAGATGCTTAAATGACTGAGCCACCCAGGTGCCCCAGCGGTGACCACTTGATAATAAGATTTGCCTCCCCTTCAACCTGCAAATCATAATTCTTTGTTTTTTTCCTTGATTTTCTTCCCTTTTTCTTGAGATATAATGTTAAAATATATGTTTGCGTATAAATATATATTAGCATTGAGGAAAGCAAGAAAATACGTATAAAAACACTTTTCAGATAGGAATAACATTATCAATGACCCTTGAATATTTCTTAATAAAAAATTATACATTGCTAGTGCTAGCACTTCTAAGGTGGTCAATATATTGGTCTTATTCTGTATATTCTATTAAATAAATTAATTTTTAATTTAGTTTTAAATAGTTTCCAAAGAGAAACAGCCTTTTAGTAATCTAGGAGTAGGGGAACAGTGTTGAAGTAGAGTGCAAAACTTTTAAGAGCATAGTTAAGATTGTGTTTGTTTTGAAATTAAAAAGGGGGATTTGAGGGGTACCTGGGTGGCTCAGTCAGTTAATCTGACTCTAGATTTCAGCTCAGGTCATGATCTTGGGGTCATAGAATTGAGCCCCACATTGGACTCCATGCTTAGCTGGGAGTCTGCTTGAGATTCTCTCCCTCTGCCTCTCCCTTCCCACTCCTCCTCCCCAACTCTCTCTCTCAAATAAATAAATAAATCTTAACTAAAAGGGGGATTTGATTTTAAAACAAGAAAAAAGATTTTCTCCATGTTATTACTTATGTTCCACCTATGAATGAGACCACATAAGGAATAGCACGGAGGACCACAGAAGAAGGGAGGGAAAACTGGGAAGAAATCAGAGAAGGAGACAAACCATGAGAGACTCTGGACTCTGGGGGAAAAAAACTGAGGGTTACAGAAGGGAGAGGGGTGGGGGATGAGGTAGCTGGGTGATGAATATTAAGGAGGGCGCATGTTTTGATGAGCACTGGGTGTTAATATGCAAATAGTGAATCATTGAACACTACATCTCAAACTAATGATGTACTATATGTTGGCTAACTGAACATAATAAAAAAAAGAAAATAGGTTTTCTCATTTAGTGGTGGGTCTTATCATCTCCTCTATTTTCCTGCCTAAGCCTGGTAAGAAAAAAGCTTGCAGAATGGCAGTTCTAATAATGCAATCAGTGCTCGGATTGTTACTACAACAAGTAAATAAATATGAATTTGTTCTATTAAGAAAACACTATCAAAATTTTTAAATTAAAAATCATGTATATTGTGAGGATTGATTATTCCTTATTAAAATATGCCTTCATAAAATGTTATTGCAATGTACCTTTTTAGTATCAGGGTCCTTCAATGTACTTAAAATATCACGTGATTTTCCAGACTAATCATTCTAATGTTTCACAATGTACTTTGGGTTGTATTATCTTTTCTGATAGGAAGACTTTATAAGACATACAATTCGATTTTTTAAAATCTAATTATTATAAAATCCTGAGATAACCTACAATTACATATTAGTTTATTAAATTTCTTTCAAAGATATTAGTCTGGTTGATCTGATTCAAGCATCAAGAATACATTAAAGTTATTCTTCAATACACTTATCTTCTCATCTCTCCAATGCAGGGTATTTTTCTGTTTTCATTGATCTGGTCCATTGGAGCTTCCTGTAAAGATGATGATCGCTTGAAATTTGATAAGATTCTTCGAGAACTAATGCAAGGCCCAATTTCAGAACTAACTCGAAATAAGTTTAAATTACTGAGTGGCATGGAACAGACACCTTCAAAAGCACTAACTGTCTCATTTCCTGAAAAAGGAACAATTTATGATTATCGATTTGTCACTGAGGTAAGAGCTCTGAAGCAAGATTTACAAGTACTAACCAAGCAGAGTTCCCTTGGAGACACATGGTACATAATGGCCCTGGGGCCAACTCGTCACCACTCTTTACGTTAAGACTCAGCCTGGAGTAGTAGAGGAAGGTATTCTGGCTTTGAAGTCAGACACATCAGGGTTTAAATCCTCATAAAGCTACTTTGTTTCTGTATAGCCTTGGACTAGTAATCTTTCTGAACCTTGTTTTTCTCTTTGATAAAATAAGATAAATAATAACACCTGAAGGGCCTATTATATTCATTAAATAAAAGTACACAGTATGACGTCTAGTACAGCACTTGGTACATGCTGTTTTAGGATACTTCTTGGGATTCATATGGTGCATGTTAGCATATCACAGGTGCTAAGAAGTCCTGTAGAAACATAGGTGGGGTTAATGTTAACTCAGCACTTCCCAAATGAATTGGACAATAAAACCTGGGTGGTGTTTGTTTACTTGTTTATGTGTAATAGCTCCTACGAGTACTATATTGAGAATGTTTAGGAATACCTATTTAAATATGAAGCTTCAAGTGAAATCGTGAAATCATACTATATCCCCAGAAGATAATTCTATCTCACCAGTATTTCCTTAATAAAGTTATTTTTCTAAAGCCTCCCTAGACTCTATTATCTGGATGGGCCATGATCTATCCAAACAGTTCCCTATTCTTAGACATTGAACTGTTGTTGTCTTTTCTTGGTTTTTCTGCTTTAGTGAATATTCTTGTATACAAGTCATTGTGTACATATCTGATTGTTTCTTTAAAATGGGTTCCTAGAAAAGGAATTTGCCGAATCGATTTTTAAATTTTTATGGCTATTGAGATGTATTGCCAAGTCCACCTCAGAAGAGATTCTTCCCCCTGCCAGCCACAAGATTTTATTTTTTTGCTAATTTTATTTTATTTAAATTACTAACAGTATCCTGCATTTTCAGAGCACCTTACAGTTTACTAAGCTTTTCTACAATCATTTCCATTTGCTTCCCAACATCTCAGTGAAATAGGAAAGATAGTATTATTTTACAAATCTTCCCATTGAGGATATTAGGGCTCAGAGATAGTCTGTGATTTTTCCTAGTATCACAAAATCTCTAAATGAGTGTTCACTCCAGGTTTTCTGATTCTTAATCTTTCCTTTCCCATATGGTGGCAAAATATCCATCTTAGAAAAGATTATCAGGAATAAAGGACATTGTTTCTTCTTCAGTTCTAGAAAGTTCTAGATACTTCCTTGCAATACAGTTTTCACCTTGATGTGAAATTACCCTCCTCAAAAAAAAAAAAAATGTACTATATGCATAGCACTGTGCCAGAGTTTACAAAATGAGTAAGTCACTGTGCTGCCCTCAATGAGTTCTTAACCTCTTCAGAAGAGTGTCATGTGATATTCTAGGCCAAAAGAGTGCCCTGTGGGAAGATCCAGGGACCTGGGCATATTGGGAAACAGTAGATCTATTAAAGGGGCTGGAGTGTGGTATCCATGAAGGACGAGTCTGAATTCTGATGTGTTTTGAGTGACAAGGATCTTAAATTTGATTCTGTAAGAATGAAGAGAGCAGTGATGTTTTTCTAAGGCAGGAGAGTTAACATGTCATTTTATTTTTTTAAAGATTTTATTTATTTATTTGACAGAGAGAAAGAGACTACAAGTAGGCAGAAAGGCAGGCAGAGTGAGAAGGGGAAGCAGGCTCCCCGCTAAGCAGAGAGCCCAATGGTCCTAATCCCAGGACCCTGAGATCATGACCTGAGCCAAAGGCAGAGGCTTTAACCCACTGAGCCACCCAGGCGCCCCTTAACATGTTATTTTTTCAAGTTTTCTAAAGACTGCATAGCAAATACAAATTTTAGTTGACAAGCTAATTGGATACAAAAATATAGTATAAAGTTAATTCATAATAATGATCTCACAGGAAGAAATTTGTCTATTCTAGATATCTCTTGCACAACAATGTGAATATAGTTAACACTACTGAACTGTATGCTTAAAAAATGATTGAAGGTAAATTTTAGGAGTTTTTTTTTTTTTTTTAACCACAATTTAAAAAAAAAAAATCTCAGCTAAAATGATAAGCTTATGTTATTCATACCATTAATAAAAATACAAGCAACATGCAGCTGATGTTCTAGGGGAAAAAATTCTATATTGGTTAACACTTATTGAATAAAATTCTTTACTATTTAATGCACTGATGAGTTTAGTTTTCTTAGTGCCATTAAAAAAAGTCTACATTTGGCCAAAATATGTGATCTTTGGGTTAATGTAATCAGTGGTTTCAGCAATCAGAAGTATCACAGCATTGCCATTTCTTTTTGATTCATACAAAAGCCTAGTTTCTCCTCAATGTAACAGAAAATTTATCTTCCAAATTCAGGGTGAGGTGTTTAAAAGGATAAAAACAAATATGTAAACATCAGTGTTTTTTTGTTTTTTTGATTTTCGTTTTCTTGGTCTTGATCTTTGATCTTTTCTACAATGGCACAGGATAGTAGAGCTTTTAAAAGTATTTTATAACATAACATTCATCATTTGACTGTTTATTATAAACAGGGAATAGGAAGGTGGGAACCATGGGTAAAGAAATTGGCAGAAGCTCCTCAAATTCCTAAGGATGTGCTGTTTAATGAAATCATTGTACCAACTCTGGACACGATTCGATGCTCTGCTTTAATGGAATTGTTAACCACTCATCAAAAGCCTTCAATATTTGTAGGACCAACAGGAACTGGGAAGAGTGTTTATATTATTGTAAGTACTGCAGAAATCTACATGTTAAAATGTGCATAATATTCTTAAGAATATTATTTTTTAACTACCTGAAATAGATTTCATATTTTTAAATATTAAAATATGTTGTTGTAGCCACAGAATTCTTAACTGCCTATTTATTTTAGAAATAGACTAAAGATATGATTCCATTTTATATCACTAAATTATTGTACCTTTTTAAATTATTGTACTTTTTAAAATAGCTCACTTAGGATGAAGATTTTGTATCCCTTGAAAGGGTGTCTAATTCTTAATTTTCAAAATTGTTTAATATATGGAGGATTACTGTGTAGTAATAAAACTGATTTTCTTTGACTTCTGGAATCATGCCCATTGCATGTTTGGTAAGAAAATGCTAGCTGCTCTAGCAGATAATGCCCAAAATCTCAGTTAGCTTTACATAGTCTTGGTTCCCTTGTATTTAGACGATCATACTGAACAAAGACCAGTTCTTGCCTCTAGTTTCAGATTTCTAAAGGCAGAAAGCTGGCTGGAGCTAATAATAAGTAGCACCTGCAGCTCTGTCATGAGAGTTAAGTGCAAGTTTTTCCAGGGTCAACTGGACAATGTGGAAGAAAAGTGGACTTCAGCTTTCTCAAGACTCCCTTCTAGATGACTGCCCACAGCAGTGTGGGAGCCCCATTAGTTCCCTTATGGCAGAGAACTGTACAGTGTAGGTATCTCTTTGGAATTGCTAAAGATCTTGCAGCTCTGCTCCTCTAAGAGAGGGAGCGTTTGGAAGATTTCCATGACAGCAGGCAAGATTGCATTAGCCAAGAGAGAACCACAGTGATGCCAGTAAGGTAGGACTTTTGTCTCTCTTCGTCTAGCTCTGTCCCCCTCCCAACTGTGGGGTGGGAAGACAGGGAAAGCAGGTAGAGGAGCCCAAAGAAGCCATCAGTGGTCCCTCGCATTACAGGCTCTCAGTCAACACACATTCACCCACTTTATGCCAGTACCTGTTTCTAGTTCTTTATTGATTTTATATTTTGATTTAATTTGCTCATCTTTTTGGAATATATTTGGACATGTAGTTAAACAATTGTCCCGGTGTCATTTATTGAATAATATCTTCCACAAAAGAATGTGATGGCATTCTCATTATAATTTACGTGCAGTATGCATCAAGGCATATCCAAGATCAGGGAAGGGAGAAGTTTAAACTGAGATTTTAAGTCAAGGTTTGGTTTGACCAGGGTTAAAAAATGATCTTTCTGGAGGGAGGAGTTATGATGGTGGAGTAGTAGGGGGACCCCGGGCTTGCCTTATCCCACAAACACACTAGATCAACACCAATTGATCTAGAACAGATTAGGAACAATTAGGTTCCTAGAATCCAGAACCCTAATCATTCCCAGAACAATTAGGAAATTGATCTAAGGATTAAGAGAACAGTCTGCACAATAGAAGGGAGAGAATGTGGCAGATGTGAAGTTTGGAGACTTGAAATGGGGGAGAGAAAAGCTATGGTGCCACGGAGAGGAAGAGGCCCTTTTTGTGGTGAGAAGTCAGGGAGAGAGGGAGAGGGAGAGGGTGGGAAGGGAAGCAATATGTAGGGTTAGCTCAAGACACCACGGTGTGGGAATCCCCTGGGTCCCACTGGAAGAGAACAAATGTTTGTCTTCCCAGAGTACATGTAGAAGAAATATTGCCTTTCCAAGAGTACCACTGAGTGGCCCTTCAACAGCAGGGGACAGAGATTCAGGCAGAGGACAAGTAGCCTGGTGGCAGCTTTTCACTGTGCTTCACCATAGACTCCAGGCACTGCCGTGGCCATGTGACTGTTTTTCAGGGACAGAATGCACCAGATTTAGCTCTCCTCTCCCCTAGAGGAGAGCGGGTCTGCACCTTGCTGGGTTCTTTAAGATTTGGAGTTTTGAATTCCAGCCATGTGCCAGAGATATATAACACAGGAGAACTGTGGCAGCAGGCATGCTGATGGCCTGGGCACAGACAGCTTGAGCGTGGTGATCTGATGAGGGCCTGGGACACAGGAGGGGAGATTATTTGTGTGAGTCTCTCCTGAACGGTGGTGGCCCCGAGGTCACCTACCTGGGGAGGAGAGAATGGGGTGCCACCATCTTCCACACACATCCCAACCCCCCTCCCTGCCGGTGCCCCTGCCCACCAGTACAGTTGGACATTAGAGGGAAACACTGTCTCCAGTGGAGGCTGGAGATGTTTCCGCAAAACCCTGCCCTGCCGCATCCTTACAAAGGTAGGTCTGGCTGTGGGCCTCTGCAGCAGGCCTCTCAGAGGAACAACACAGACCCCCGCACATGTACCAAATCCAAATTACCGATCACTGTGTGCTCCAAAGTGTCAGCTTCAGTTTTGGTGGAAATAGGACCAGGCTTTCTTTCTTTTATTTTTCAACTTCTTTTAATTTTCTTTCTTTCTTTCTTTTTTCTTTCTTTCTTTCTTTTTTCTTTCTTTCTTTCTTTTTCTTTCTTTCTTTCTTTCTTTCTTTCTTTCTTTCTTTCTTTCTTTCTTTCTTTTCTTTCTTTCTTTCTTTCTTTCTTTCTTTCTTTCTTTCTTTCTTTCCTTTTCTTTTCTTTTCTTTTCTTTTCTTTTCTTTTGGAATTAGGCTTATAGTTTTTTTGCTCATTTCTTGATTTGTTTCCTTTTCTTGTTTTTTTGGATCAGGCTTCTTTTTTTTCTTCTTCTTTTTTCCTTCTTTCTCCCCCCTCCTCACTTTGGAATCAAGTTTATAGTTTTGTAGGTTTGTGCAGGTTTTTTTGTTCCCTTTCCTTTCCTCTCTCTTTTTTTTTTTTTGGATGAGGCTTTTTTTTTTTTCCAGGTTTATTTTAACAAACAGATCAAAGCATACCTAGTTAAAGGCCTAAACACTCCCCATCACAAGCAAGGAGGAACTTTGCAGAGGCCAACCTCTGGGAGAGAGCAGCCAAAACACAACAGAGTGCAAACAGCACACATGAGAAATGTTTTCGGAAGTGCCTGGCCCTGGACAATTTGTGACTCCTTCTTAATATAGTTTTACTCTCAGGGGCAGGAAACATAACAAGCTTTCATAACATACAAAAGACAGAAACCTAGACATAATGACAAGATGGAGGAATTCTCCACAAAAGATCAAGAAAAAATCACAACCAGGGATTTGCTCAAAACAGATATAAGCAATATATCTGAATAAGAATTTAGAACAATAGTCATAAGAATACTGGCTGGACTTGAAAGAAGCATAGAAGACACCAGAGAAACACTGGCTGCAGAGATAAAAGACCTAAAAACTAGTCAGGGTAGAAATAAAAAAATGCTATAACTGAGATGCAAACCTGAGTGTATGTAATCACAGCAAGGATGGAAGAAGCAGGGGAACAAATAGGTGATCCAGAAGATAAAATTATGGGAAATAATGAAGCTGAAAAGAACAAGGGAAGGGGTGCCTGGGTGGCTCAGTGGGTTAAAGCCTCTGCCTTCGGTTCAGGTCATAATCTCGGCATCCTGGGATTGAGCCCCGCATCGGGCTCTCTGCTCAGCAGAGAGCCTGCTTCCCCCTCTCTCCCTGCCTCTCTGCCTACTTGTGATCTCTCTCTATCTCTATCAAATAAATAAGATCTTTAAAAAGAAATGGGAAAAAAACTATTAAATCACAAATATAGACTTAGAGAACTCAGTGAATTCATAAAGCACAAGAATATCCATATTGTAGGAGAAAAAGAGTGGGGAAAGGGGGTAGAAAGTTTATTAGAATAATTATAGCTGAAAATTTCTCTAATCTGGAAAAGGGAACTGCATTTAAGTCCAAGAGGCAGGGAAAACTCCCCTCAAAATCAACAAAACAGGTCAACACCAAGACACATCATAGTGAAACTTACAAAATACAAATGTAGAGAATTCTGAAGGTAGCTAAGGAAAAGCCATCCTTAACCTACATACATAAGGTTAGTAGCAGCTTGGCACAGTAACTTAGCAGGCCAGAAGAGGGTGGTATGAAATATTCAACATGCTAAGGGGAAAAACATGCAGCGAAGAATACTTTATCCAGCAAGGTTGTCATTCAGAACAGAAGGAAAGATAAAAGAGTTTCCCAGACAAGCAAAAACTAAAGGAGTTGGTGAACACTTAAGCAACCCTGCAAGAATTATTAAAGGAGACTCCATGAGTGAGAAAGAAAGACCAAAAGCAACAAAGACTAGAAAGGAACAGAGACAATCTATGGGAACAGTAACTGTACAGGTAATACAATGGCACTAATTCATATCTATCAATAATTATTCTGAATGTAAATGGAATCAATGCTCCAATCAAAAGACAGAGCATCAGAATGAATTTAAAAATCCACAAGATCCATGAATATATTGCTTACAAGACTCATTTTTGATCCAAAGACACTTAGAGATTGAAAGGGATGGAGTGGAGAAACAGTTATCATGCTAATGGTTATCAGAAGAAAGCTGGAAAAGCCATACATTTTTCAGCAAATTAGATTTTAAACCAAAGACTGTAATAAGAGATGAAGAGCACTACATCATAATAAAGGGGTCTATCCAACAAGAAGATTGAAAAATTGTAAATATTTATGCCCCCAAATTTGGAGCACCCAAACATATAAATCAATTAATAACAAGCACAAGGAAATTCATTAATAATAACATAAAGATAGTAGGGAATTTGCCACCCCACTCACAATAGTGGGCAGATCATCTAAGCAGAAGATTGACAAGGAAACAATGGCTTTGAATGATACACTGGACCAGATAGACTTAACATGTTCAAATGTTTAGAACATTTCATCCTAAAGCAGTGGAATGCACATCCTTTTCAAGTGCATGTGGAACATTCTTCAGATCGTATACTGTGTCACAGATCAGGATTAATCAGTACAAAAAGAATGAGATCATACAATGCATATTTTCTGACCACAATGCTATGAAACTTGAAGTCAACCACAAGAAAAAATTTGGAAAGATGACAAAACATAGAGGTTAAAGAACATCCTACTAAAGAATGAATAGGAAATTAGAGAAGAACTAAAAAAAATACACAGAAGCAAATCAAAATTAAAACACAATGGTCTAAAACCTTTGGGACACAGCAAAGGCAGTCACAAGAGGGAAGCATACAGCAATACAGGCCTACTTCAAGAAGAAAAAAAGTCTCAAATACACAATTTAACCTTACACCTAACGGAGCTGGGAAAAAAAAAGCAAATAAAGCCTAAAACCAAGAGAAGGGGAAAAATTAAGATTAGAGCAGAAATAAGTGATATAGAAATTAAAAAAAGCAGATCAACAAAACTAGGAACTCATTCTTTGAAGGAATCAACAAAGTTGATAAGCGCCACCCAGACTTAACAAAAAGAAAAGAGAAAGGACCCAAGTAAATAAAATCACAAATGAGAGAGGAGAGATCAAAACCAACAATGCAAAGGTACGAACAATTAGAATATTATGAGCAATGATATGGTAAAAATTGGATAATCTGGAAGAAATGAATAAATTCCTAGAAATTCCTAGAAACATATAAACTACCAAAACTGAAACAGGAATAACTAGAAAATTTGAACAAACCCATAACCAGTAAAGAAATTGAATAAGTAATCAAAAATCTCCCAACAAACAAGAATCCCAGGCCATAGCTTCCCAGGGGAATTTCACCAAACATTTAAAGAAGAATTAATACATCTTCCGAAGCTGTTCCAAGAAGAGCAAGGGAAGGAAAACTTCTAAACTCTTTCTTTGAGGCCAGTATTAACCTGATTCCAAAATTAGACAAAGACCCCACTAGAAAAGAATTACAGACCAATATCCGTGATGAACATGGATGCAAAAATTCTCAACAAGATACTAGCTAGTAGAATTCAACAGTATATTACAAGGATTATTTATCATGATCAAGTGAGATTTATTCCTGGGCTGCAGGGGTGATTCAATATCCACAGATCAATCAACCTGATACCACAGTAATAAAGGATAAGAACTATATGATCCTCTCAATAGATGTAAAAAAAAAGTTATTCGACAAAATATAACATCCTTTCTTGATAAAAACCCTCTAGAAAGAAGGGATAGAAGAAAAATACCTCAATGTCGTAAAGGGCCTATAGGAAAGACCCACAGTGAATATCATTCTTAATGGGGAAAAAAATGAGAGCTTTCCCTCTAGGGTCAGGAACATGACAGGGATGTCCACTCTCACCACTTTTATTCATCATAAGACTGGAAGTCCCGGCCTTAGCAAATAGACAACAAAAAGAAAACTCATCCAGTTTGGCAAGGAAGAAGTCAAACTTTCATTCTTTTCAGACAATATAATATTCTATGTGGAAAACCCAAAGCCTCCACCAAAACAATGCTAGGGCTAAAAAAGAATTCAGCAAAGTGGCAGGATATAAAATCAATGTACAGAAATTTGTTGTATTTCAACATACCAATGATGAAGCAGCAGAAAAGGAATCAATCCCATTGACAATTGCACCAAAAGCCATAAGATAACTAGGAATAAACCCGTCCAATGAAGTAAAAGATCGTATGCTAAAAACTATAGAATACCAATGAAAGAAATTGAAGAAAAAAAGAAATGGAAAAACATTCCATGCTCATGGATTGGAAGAATAAATATTGTTAAAATGTCTGTACTACCCAAAGCAATCTATACATTCAATGCAATCCCTATTAAAATACCACAGCGTTTTTCACAAAGTGGGAACAAACAATCCTAAAATTTGTATAGAACCGGAAAAGACCCTGAATAGCCAGAGGAATGTTGAAAAACAAAAGCAAAGCTAGAGACATCACAATTCCAGACTTAAAGCTGTATTGAAAAGCTGTGGTCATAAGTACAATATGGTACTAGCACAAAACCAGACACATAGATCAATGGAACAAAATAGAGAACTCAGAAATGGACCTAAAACTCTCTGGTCAACTAATTTTTGACAAAGCAGGAAAGAATATCCATTGGAAAAAAGATAGTCTCCAACAAACAGTGTTGGGAAAATGGGACAGTGACCTGCAAAAGAATAAAACTGGAACACGTTACACCATACACAAAAATAAATTCAAAATGTGTGAAAGACCTCAGTGTAAGACAGGAAAACATCAACATCCTAGGGGAGAACACAGGCAGCAGCAACCTCTTTGACCTCAGCCACAGCAACTTCTTGCTAGATATATCCCTAGAGGCTAGGAAAGCAAAAGCAAAAATGAACTACTGGGACATCATCAAGATAAAATCTTCTGCACAGCAAAGGAAGCAGTCAACAAAACTAAAAGGCAGCCTACAGAGGGAGAAGATATTTACAAATGACATATCAGATAAAGGGCTAGGATTCAGAACCTATAAAGAACTCATCAAAATCAATCCAAAACATAAATAATCCAGAAATGGGCAGAGGACACGAACAGACATTTCTCCAAAGAAGACATACAAATAGTTAACAGACATTTGGAAAAATGCTCAATATCACTTGGCATCAGGGAAATACAAATCAAAACCACAAGGATATATCACCTTATACCAGTCAGAATGACTAAAATTAACAACTCAGGAAGCCACACATGTTGGAAAAATGGGGAGAAAGAATCTTTTTACACTGTTGATGGGAATGAAAAACTGGTGCAGCTATTCTGTAAAACCGTATGGAGGGTCCTCAAAAATTTAAAAACTGGAACTACCCTACAACCCAGCAATTGCACTACTATTATTTATCCAAAGGGTTCAAAAATGCTAATTTGAGGGGACACATGCACCCCAATGTTTATAGCAGTACTATCAACAATAGCCAAATTATGGAAAGAACCCAAATGTCCATCAACTGATGAATGGATAAAGATGTGGTACACACACACACACACACACACACACACACACTGGAATTAGCCATCAAAAAGAATGAAATTTTGCCATTTGCAACAACATAGATAGAACTAGAATGTATTATGCTAAGCAAAATAAATCAGTCAGAAAAAGACAAATAGGTGACTTCACTCGTCTGTGGAACTTAAGAAACAAAACAGATGAAGGGAAGGAAAAATAAAAACAGAGAGGGAGGGGTGCCTGGGTGGTTCAGGTGGTTGGGCCATCCAACTCCTGATTTCAGCTCAAGTCAGGATCTTGGGGTCATGGGATCAAGCCCCATGTGGGGCTTTTTACCGAGTGGGGTATCTGCTCTCTCCCCCACTCCACTTTCTGCTCCTCCCCCTGCTCATGTAGTCTCTCTCTAAAACATAAATAAATCTTAAAAAACAGGTAAAACAGAGGAAGGTAAGCCATAAAACCATAATTGACTCTTAACTATAGACAACAGTGGGTTGCTGGAGGGCACCTAGGTGGGTAGATGGGCTAAATTAGTAATGGGCATTAAGGAGGCACTTGTTGTAATGAACACTGGGTGTTAAATGTAAGTGATGAATCACTAAATCACTAAGAGAATCACTAAATTCTCTGAAACCAGTACTACATTTTATGTTAACTAACTTGAATTTAAATTAGAAAAAATAAAAACAAAAACAAAAAAAGAGCTTTCTGAAAGTATACAGAAAGTTAAGGGATTTACCCAAGATATCATCAAGAGCTAAGGAATGGAGACTTGATATTGTTAAAGGCAGTGGTTGAAGAAAAATAAAGTGTTCTTTCATTTGTATCCTCATCCCAAATTCAGCCCAGGCATTAAAACTGCCCAGGCCAAAAAAAAATTACTTTTTACAAAATGGGAAACATATTTCGCATTTTATTTCATTTTTTTCTACCTAACAGAATATAAATATTTTCCTATGTCATTATTCTTTTACAAGATGATTTGTAGAACACAACATCTTGATTAAGAATCACTGTAATTGCACCTGCTTTCCAGCGAAATCCATTTTAAATATACAGTTATATTATTTAAGCTTCCTAACTAGTAGAAAACATGATAGTCAAGTGGAAAGATAAACTACAATAAAATGAACATCGATCTGGAAAGAGACACATGGCAATCTGAATTCTTGCCCCTCCCCTGAGACCAAAAGCAGATTTCTTAGCCTCTGAGTCCCCATGACCTCATGTTAAGAAGACAAGTGTACTCTGTGGTGGTTTTGGAAATCAGAGAAGCCACATGCACAGGGCCTGGACAAACGGACATGCCACTGGTATGGTAACTTATTTCTATCGATTCCATCTCTTCTTCCACATTGTTATGACACTCTAAGTTTAAATTCAAGTGTGTTGACAATGATGCTTAGTGTTTATTTTGAAATGTCATAATTCCAACTAAGGCTCATTTTATTATTTCCTGTTACATAGAATTTTCTTCTAAATCAACTCAATAAAGAAATCTACAAGCCTCTGCTAATTAACTTCTCGGCACAAACTACAGCAGCTCAAACTCAGAATATTATCATGTCAAAATTGGACAAAAGAAGAAAGGGAGTTTTTGGTCCTCCTTTGGGCAAGAGAATGGTAATTGTTCTCTGTTTCTATACATATGGTACGGCACTGGTCCTCTTCATGTCCCCTGCAACAGTCAGAACAAGGAAACCAGATATACTAGGACTTGACATCTTTTTGTATGTTTTTTTTAATCACAAATTTTTTTAAAGATTTTATTTTGAAGTAATCTCTGCACTCAACATGGGCTCGAACTTACAACCCCAAGATGAAGAGTTGCATGCTCTGCTCACTGAGCTAGCCAGGTGCCCCTTTAATCACTAATTTTGATTAAATTTTCCTTAAAGTGTGTTCATATTTGCATGTACCTTAGGCAACTTGACATTAAAAACAAGCAATTGTCCTTTGAATTAAAAAGTAGAATATTCATCTAGGAAATTATCTACCTTTCTAATTCTCTGATTAACATTTTTATTCAGCAGAGTCTTGCTGCTTGCTCCTCTAGACCTTTAAACAACCTAGCTGTCAATTGACTTCTCTGTGTTCCTCTGCCACAAATACCCTTCTGAACCTCACTTGTCACCAATCAAATGTTATAACCATTTTAAAATCCTACCTTTCTCATTTATTTTAATGTATTGAAGTTGTACAAGGAAAAAGAGGAGGCATATTGATAAACAAATTCGGTGAGAGGATGAATAAGTCCTCAATTCTTAATTTATAAAGGTTAGTAATGAGACTTTCCCTATTCCTTAGAAGCATGGATGCTAGGGGATATTATTCTTGATTTGAAAAGAGACCATCATTTCTCACATATGTATGCTACAAGAAGATAATCTAATTCTTTGCCTCAACACTGCTTACACAATAGGACAATATATTAAGGTGTTAATATTTTCTAATATCGCTTCTCTTTTTACTCTCAGGTTGTCTTTGTAGATGATGTCAATATGCCCGCTCGGGAAGTATATGGGGCTCAGCCTCCCATTGAGTTGCTTAGACAATGGTTAGATCACTGGAATTGGTATGACCTAAAAGATTGTTCTATGATTAAACTAGTAGACATTCAAATCATGTGTGCTATGGGACCTCCAGGTACGTCTTCTGAGTTTGTGATTACAAAAATTGAGTATCACTGTGGCTATACCTAGAGAGATGGCTAGATAAAGAAACCCAACTGAACAATCTGAGTTATAATTTCTTGCATATATATCTTCTTTGTGTATATCATGGGACCTATGGGAATGTACTACAATGGCCAACACTACAAAGTGGGTTGCCTTGCTTGGCACCATTCTCCTACCAATCGTTCCAGATCCTTTTTCTCCCACCTTCTGTGACTTTGCACTTTCTTTCTCTGTACTCTAAGGGCCCAGATCCCTGTAAAGCAGCTCATTTTCCTCTGTTATATTCCTTAATTCTTCAACTGTATGAAATCCCTGTTTCTTCCCCAATCAAGTCCCATTCAAGTGAGTCTTTGGGTGTAGACAGGCTATTAAGAGGAATTTAAGTAGCACATAGCCAAAAGAATTAACCCTTAAAGATTCTTTACATTTCCCAAGGAAAACTGATAACACTCAAAGGAATCTATGCAGGGGAAACTTTTTTATGATGGGGTATTAAAAGGGGCTTGATTTAACTAACTGGACATTCTCAACTGTTTTTTTTTTTTTCCTGAACTGAAGCTGGTATTCTAGTCTTTAAAAATTCCTTTTCTCCATATATCATTTCTTCAGGGAATCTCATTGGTATTTGCCTCCTGACACCCTGACCTTTTTTGATCTATAACCTAGTCAGGTTTCTCTGAGTCAGTAATTGCTCTCAGCACACTTCCTGGGCCACTTGATATGCTTTTTTTCTTTTCTTTTTTAAAATATTTTTATTTATATTCTATCTGGTTAACATACAGTGTAATATTACTTCCAAGTGTAGGATTTAGTGATTCATCCACATACATGCACCACCCCATGCTCTCACAAGTGCCCTCCTTAATCTCCATCACCTATTTAACCCATCCCCCTGCCCACCTCCTCTCCAGCAACCCTCAATTTGTTCTCTATAGTTGAGTCTGTTTTATGGTTTGCTTCTCTTTTCTCTTCTAAAAAAATAAGATTTGCCTATATGATAATAGGCAAAATAATTTAAAGATAATACCAATAATTTTTTAATGGTGTTACATTCTTAGTTAGTTATTAAAGCCTCATATTTGAGGGGATCCTGGGTGGCTCTGTCAGTTAAGTGTCCAACTCTTGATTTTGACTCAAGTCATGGTCTCAGGATTGTGAGATCAAGCCCTGAGTCAGGCTGTACACGGAGCGTGGAGTCTGCTTGAGATTTTCTCTCTCTCTCTCTGCCCGGCCCTCCACTCCTGCATGATCTTTCTCTCTCTCTCAAAATAAATAAATAAATAAATAAAATCTTTTTTTAAAAAGCCTCATATTGAAAATGTAATCATTATTTTATGAAAATGAGACAATCTCCACATTTTTAAAAATGCAAGCAGTCAATGAAGTGATCACATGAACCACACAGATGAGACTTCAGGAAATTCATTTAAGGATGTGGGGGAAGAGTTAGGCTAAATGCCAAGATTGTGCTGAATTTCAGCCATGTGGGAACAACTCTTAAGTGTTCACAACATGAGGTGTCATGTTTGCCAATATTGCATACAATATTACTATTGTATAATATTGTATCTTAATGTTGTAATGAGGATGTTTATAGTTTACTGCTCTGGGCTAGATGAGTCACAGAGAAGGTGGTTTTCTGTCTGGTATGATTTTCTTTAGTAAATCGACCTGACCCAAGAACTCAATCAGATAATTCAACTAGAAAAACAATGTGTTGAGTTTGAGGGGAAAACTATTTTCAGGTCAGGGTTACCCAAACAATTACTCTTAATTTCTCTGTATGCTGTGAATTTGTCCATCTTTCAAGTTGTTTTATGCTGTAAAATATTGGAGAAAATATTCTAGTGTGTAGTAGTAACATTGTTAATGTTACTCTTTTTAATATTTAGGTGGTGGTCGAAATCCGGTAACACCCCGATATATGAGACATTTCAATATTATAACAATCAATGAGTTTAGTGATAAATCAATGTTTACAATCTTCTCAAGAATCTTAACCTGGCATTTAAAAATCTGGTAAGTAATTTAAATCGTGTTTCTTTTTTCATTAGTGGGTATGAAGTCTTTTGGACACATATCAATATAAGTAGTGCTTCTTGAACTATTCCCTGAAAACATCCCTAGATAAAGAAAAAGATAATGGATAACATTGCTCCCTTCTGCCACTCTCATCTCCAGGTGTGGGAGCATAACACGAAGGAGCCACAGTATCTTTCTCTTTTTTGTCTGATGTCTTGAATTTTAGCCCCAAAATACATACAAATTTTGCACTATTCTATATAGTATGTCCATGGTGGAATTATTAATGTTTTGAATTTTCACCATGTAACACAATTAATGCTAGAAAGATGTATGCTAGGTTTATCCTGTGACTTAGATACCCTGTAGTAGAACTCTTGAGTTCCTCAAGGAGATTCATATCTAAGTTTGAGTGTAGCCTTCGAGCCTGTACCCTGGGGGAAATGTTGCTATCTAGCTCTGCTCATTCAGGGCTTCTCCACATGGTGTGCAGAGGTCAGGGAGCCAAGTGGACCTGCACAGTGCCACCAGTCTCAGCTCCCTGATGTCCATTCTCAAGAAATTGTCATTCTTTGCCCTATCCAGTGATAATGGAGAAGGACATCTGCCTCCCCATCGAGCCAGAAATAAAAGATAGTCAATTTTCCCAAATGGAGATTCATTCTACATGTTCTTTCTACTCTAATTGTGCCCTTTACCCTTCTTTTTTAATCCTATTTCACTTTATTTTTAACTCTCTTTTTCTTTTCCTCTTATTCTGTATTTTAATTTCCTTCTTTGTTTTCTCTGAAAATACTCATTTCACCGGTGTTTTCAGGGATTCCTTTTATATGCAGTTGAAAGTGCTAAGGGTTGAAAGTGATTAGGACACATTTGTCTAGTGGATGATGGATTTGAGTTATGTAATCGGGGTTTCTCAGCTGGCTCTTTTTTTTTTTTTTTTTTAAGATTTTATATTTATTTGACAGAGAGAGAGAGAACACAAGTAGGCAGGCAGAGAGAAGAAGAAGCAGGCTCCCCGCTGAGCAGAGAGCCCAATGCGGGGCTTGATCCCAGGACCTGAGACCATGACCTGCACCAAAGGCAGAGGCTTCAAGCCACTGAGCCACGCAGGCGCCTCTCTCGGCTGGCTCTTTTGTCCACTTATTTAAGTAGTTTTAAGTCCATTACATTAGTCCTGCCTTCCCATGGAGTTTCTTTGAACATAAAATAAAATAATGGAAAGTAGTTAAAAGAAATTAAAATTTTTATTATTATTATTACTATTATTAGAAATGGTCATCATATAAATTAAATCAATTATTTAATCAGAATAAATTCCACACTAGGCATGCTAAATATCATTTATGTATCATGTATGCTAACATTCTTTTTTATTACATTTTTTTAAGTTATAAATTTCCAGATGATTTTCTAGATTTGACCACACAAATTGTTAATGGTACAATGACTCTATATAAAGAAGCCATGAAGAATCTCTTGCCTACTCCAGCTAAATCTCACTACTTGTTCAACCTCCGTGATTTCTCCCGTGTCATTCAGGGCGTTTGCCTGTCAAGACCAGAAACAGCAGAAACTCAAGAAGTGATTAAACGTCTCTGGGTTCATGAGGTAAATTTTTGTGTTACTGAAATATGATTATGCAAGAAACAAAGATTTTATCATGGCAACAGCTGGGTAAAAAGAAACATTTAGCAGTTTATATTGTTGAAATGTGTTCAGCGATTTGGCATTATGGATAATTTAAAAGAATATTTAACACTAATATATTTTATGATATTTAAAAAGGATTATCTCCTGTTTTTAGAATTTTTTGTTAACTTACAAGATATTTCAAGGCAGGTATCACTTTGGGTCAATCTCCTTTAAGTAACTTAATCTTAGTTTGATTTCAAATAATTTTTGAGATGGAATACTTTTTAAGGAGCTGTTTTTATAAGAAAAGAATGTATTTATTTATATTACTTACTTGTAGTTTTAGATGCCAAAACAACTGCAAAACAAACCAGTTTTGAAAGCATAAAACTATATTGAAAATATATTTAAATTCTTTATGGAAAGAGGAATGTGGGTGAACATTTTCTTATAAAAACTTGGGGAAGGAAGGAGAAAAAGAATACAACAATATAACAAGGCATCAAAAAAATAATTTAGTACAAAGAATTAGAGGAAAGTTAAAGAAAATGTATTGTTAATATGTAAATAACATAGCTATTTTAATTTTAATAAAGTAGTTAAGAAATCTAGAAAATAAGAATGTGCTATGTTAAAACCATGTGCTATAGAAATAAAAATTTCAAAAGGGCATTAGAAATGAATTTTTAATGTAATAAAATTCATAATATAATAACTTGAAATTTTTGATATTCATATAATGAGTTTAAGTTCTCAGCTCAAAACCATTCAATAGCACTCTACTTCACTGGGAGGGATTAAACATAAAATTCTGGTGACCCACAAGATTTCATACGTGTACCTCTTTCCTGGCTCCCCCTCAGGCTGCCTCTTGCTCTCACACTTATTCACCTTCACCAGCAACACAGGTCTACTGGCTCTTCTCCCTGCCTGGAATGCTGTCCTCCCAGATCCTGTGGGCTAGCTTCCTACTGCCTTCGATCAAATCTTTCCTTCTCGATGAGGCCCAGGCTGAACACCCTATTGTGTACAACAGGCTCACACCCCACTAGCAGTTCCAGTCTTTCTTGACTTACTCTATTTTTCTTCTTTTCATTGCATTTATCAGCATCTAACATGCCATATAATTTGTTTGTCATGTTTATTGTCCCATCTTCCTCAGACAGCAGGCAAGTTCCATAAGGTCAGAGATTCTTTTTTTGTCACTGATTTATTCACAGTGCTGAGAACAGTGTTAGACACATTGTTTTCAACATTTCAAAAAAATTATGAAGTGATTGAACTCAACAGTCTATTTGGGCTTTGTTTCTATTCACTCAAAAATTTCTTAAGGGGGTAATACGGGCCAGATACTACTTTAAGTGTCCTTTTCCTTTCCAGACACTTTACCAAATCAGAAGACCTAATGTAATTTTATTAAATGGTTTTCAAGGCATAAAGCTGACTTACTATTTTATGTTCTCTTTGGCCTCTCCGTGGCTTTCAAACATTTGTGTGCATAACATCTGATTTGCTTATTAAATAGAGTTATTCTGCACAAGTGACCCAAGGAAAAAAAAATAAATTAGATATCATCAAAGTTAAAAATTTTCATGCTTCAAAGGGTACTGTCTAGAAAGTGAAAAGACAACCCATAGAATGGGAAAAAATATTTGCAAATCATACATCTGATCAGTGTCTCAAATCCAGAAAACAAAAAGAACTATTACAACTCAACAGTAAAAGACAAATAACCCAATTTAAAAGTGGGCAAAGGATTTGGATAGACATTTCTCCAAAGATGATATACAGATGGCCAATAAGCTCATGAAAAGATGTTCAACATCATTAGTCATTAGGGAAATGCAAATCAAAACCACAGCGAGTTATACCTCACACCCACTAGGATGGCTGCTATCGCAACGACAGATAATTACAAGTGTTGGTGAGGATGGTGGAGGAATCCAAGCCTTCATCCACTCACTGCTTGTGGGTATGAAAAGTGGTGCAGCTGCTTTGGAAAACAGCTAGCTCCTCAAAACATCACACATAAGAGTTACCATATGACCCAGTAGTTCTGCTCCTAGCCATAAACTCCAGAGAACTGAAACCATATTTCCACACAAAAACTTGTACACGAATGTTATTAGAATTATAATAAAAAGTAGACACAACTCACATATATATCAGCTGATGAATGGACAAACAAAATGTGGTATATATACACAATGGAATTTTATTCAGTCCTAAAAAGAAATACCACTGCATAATACAGCATGGATGAACCTAGGAAACATCATGCTAAGTGAAAGTAACTGGACACAAAAGGCCACATATTATATGATCCCACTATTATGAAATATGCATAATAAGCAAATTAACAGAGACAGAAAGTAGAGTAATGGTTGCCAGGGGCTGTGGGGGTGCTGAGGGAAAATAAGGAGTGACTCCTAATGGGTACAGGGTTGTTCCTGTTTCCATTTTATAGGCGAAGAAGCTTATGCAGACAGGTTTCAGTAATTTCCCCCAAATGACAGTTTTGCTGACACAAATATGCATTGCTTCTTTTTTTTTTTTTTTAAAGATTTTTATTTATTTTATTTATTTGACAGAGAGAGAGAGAGAGAGATCACAAGCAGGCAGAGAGGCAGGTGGGGGGGGCGGGGGGGCAACAGCCTCCCTGCTGAGAAGAGAGCCCGATGCTCGATCCCAGGACCCTGAGATCATGACCTGAGCCGAAGGCAGAGGCTTTAACACACTGGGCCACCCAGGCGCCCCTGCATTGCTTCTATCATATGTGTATTAGTCTGCTAGAGCTGCCGTTACAGAATACCACAAAGGGAGGGGCTTAACAACAGAAATTTATTTTCTCATAGTCCTGGAGGCCAGAAGTCCAATTGCAAGCTGCCACTAAGTGTGGGGAGATGGCTGCCTCCTCACTGTGTCCTCACATGGCCCTTCCTCTGTGTACCTGCAGGGAAGAATGGAAGCTCTGTTATCTCTTCATCTTCTTATATGGACAGTCCTATGGGACTAGGGCTCTACCCTTGTGGTCTTATTTCACTTTAATTACCTCCTTAAAGGACTTCTCTCTTAATATAGTCATATTGTGGTTAGGACTTCCCCATGAATTTGAGGGGTGGGGAGGGGCATGATTCAGTCCAAACAGATAGTAACCAAGAGACACTTATACCATGTTGAGGAAATAGTGGTTTTATTTGACAAGCCTGATTAGCTATTTCTTACAGTCCCATAACATGTACATATCACCAGAGCTTATTTCAGTAGATGGCCCTCTGCAGTGACTAATGACCAAAATGATAAATGTGCAAAACAAACTTGGCTTTCACCTAAGACATTTCTTCTTTTCCAAACAAATGTGCTTTAAAAAAATAATACTATTCATTTGCCAGTAATTTTCAGAATGTTTCCTGGCTTGGAAAAAAGGAAGGATCAAAAAAAGGAGTGCGCAGCTTCTTTTTTTTTTTTTTAAGATTTAATTTATTTGACAGAGAGAATCACAGTGAGAGAGGGAACACAAGCAGAGGGAATGGGAGAGGGAGAAGCAGGCCGAGCAGGGAACCCGATGTGGGACTCCATCCCAGGACCCTGGGATCATGACCTGAGCCAAAGGCAGACGCTTAAGGACTGAGCCACCCAGGCGCCCCGAGTGCGCAGCTTCTTTATCTGTGCCTGAGTGACCAGCAAAGGCAGCCACTTTCTTTCTCTAGTCCTTTTTTCCTTCTCTAGTCATTAATATTCTTTTTTTTTTTTTTTAAGATTTTGTTTGTTTGAGAGAGAGAGAAAGTAAGAGAGGGAGCATGAGCTGGGAGAGAGGCAGATGGAGAGAGAGGCAAGGAGCCTGATGTGGGGCTCGATCCCAGCACCCTGGGATCATAACCTGAGACGAAGACAGATGCTTAACTGACTGAAGCACCCAGCTTTCCTAGTCATTAACATTCTTTACATCTCTATAATCTTCTGTTCCCCCGAATTGCCTTTATTTATTAATAACTACATGTAACTATTATCAAAATATATATGATCAAATATATATGATCAAAATTAATATTTAAAATAAGCATTATTATGAGTCCATCCTGATTATTTGGCTATGCCTTTAATAAAACCTATAGAAATATCCTGGAGTAGTTTTTATGTGACTTGAGATTAATATATAAATAAAACTACACAAATAGAAGAATCACTTCTTAATGCTGCTTTTTAATTATTTAGGTCCTTAGAGTGTATTATGATCGCCTTCTGGATAATGCAGATAGAAGTTGGCTTATCAACTGCATTCAAGAAATTTTGAAAAAATACATGAATGAAGATTTTCATGAGCTTTTTAAACACTTAGATTTTGATAATGATGGGGTGGTGGAAGAAGATGATTTGCGTAGCTTAATGTTTTGTGATTTCCACGATCCCAAGCGGGAGGATACCAACTACAGAGAAGTTGGAGATGTGGATAATCTTCGGGTGATAGCAGAAGCTCACTTAGAAGAATACAACAATATGAGCAAAAAAACCATGAGCCTTGTCTTATTCCGATTTGCCATAGAACACATCAGCAGGATTTCCAGGATCCTGAAGCAGCCTCGAAGCCATGCTCTTCTGGTTGGTGTTGGAGGGAGTGGAAGGCAGTCTGTCACCAGATTAGCTGCCCACATGGCTGACTATTCAGTTTTTCAGGTTGAAATCTCCAAGGGCTATGGTACTTCTGAGTGGCACGAAGATTTAAAAGTGATCTTAAGGAAATGTGCCGAAGGCGAGATGCATGGCGTCTTCCTGTTTACAGACACTCAGATCAAAAGGGAATCATTTCTAGAAGATGTCAACAATCTGCTGAATGCCGGGGAGGTTCCAAATCTCTTTGCGTTAGACGAGAAGCAGGAGATATGTGATAAGATGCGTCAGTTAGATCGCCAACGGGATAAAACCAAACAAACAGATGGAAGCCCCATAGCTCTTTTCAACATGTTTATCGATCGCTGCCGCAACCAGCTACATGTGGTCCTCGCCATGAGTCCCATTGGAGATGCCTTTCGGATCCGCCTTAGGAAGTTCCCTGCTCTTGTTAACTGCTGTACCATTGACTGGTTTCAGGTATTGCCATGTACATTTTAGATAGACTTCTGGAAATGCTGAATCTTCATCATCATCATGACTTATTTTATAGACTCCTTCCAAAAATGTAGTTGAGCAGAATTTTCTGATCAATGATAATGTATTATATGAAATTAGAATTCAAGAAATCATAAGAGAAAAGCATTTTATTACTAATAAATACCATCATTAAGTTCGATATATTACAGAAGGTTGTAGGATAAATCTGAGTGCCTGTCAGAGCCGTAAGTGGGGTTGAAGGAGCTGAGAGGGGACAGTAGAGCGGTTAGGAAGGGTTGGAGCATAACAGGGAGCTTTACCACAGCTTGGGCATAAAGGGGCAAAGGGAGGAAAGCGTGTCACTGGGGCTTGCAGCTGTGGAAGTAGGATCACGTGAAAGGAACAGGAACCCAAAACTTAGAACTACGCTCCTGCTAGAAAGGAAGGGAGGGTATGAGTACTCTTACCCTCCTCCTCTTCTTCCAATCTCTTTCCGTTAGCCAAACCCAACAGGAAGTCAAAAGGAAGAAAGCCAGAGTGACACTGGTGGTAGTTAACTCCAGTATCAGGAAGCACAGAGCAGATGAGACAAGGGTGTGGGGTGGGAAGTTTGTGGGTTGTGGTAGAGGCCCTGTGAGTGTTTTTGGTCTTGGGGAATTTACACAGCCCACTCCATTTCCTGCTAAGATAGTTTCATGCAAAACAGATTTATTGAACCCTTGCTCCATATCAGGTACTATTCTAAAAGCTGGAAGTGAAAAGGAAAATGAAATAGACAAGGCTTCCAATCTCCAGCTTATTTTCTAGAGACAGACAAATTAGCAAAAAATTATTCTGTCGACAGGGTGGAATGTAGGGAGTAAAAACCTTTCTGAAGAGGTGACCTTTTAAAAGGAAGCATGCCAGACAAAAAGTGCCAGTACTGAGAGGCTCTGGGCAGAGGGCATAAACTAGTGAAGGCAGGGGGCTGTGGAAGGAATGGGTGTGTCAGGGGACTTGGGAGTGGCAGGCGAGGAGTTACTGAGGGGGAAGTATCAGAGGTGAGATCAAAAAGGTGGGAAGGGACAGCAGGCAGAGATTGACAAGTTGGTTTTGAATTTGAAGGACACTGGGATGTCTTTGATGGATTATTAACTGGGGAGTGTGACATGAGCTTATTTACATTTTGAAAAAAATCACTCTGGCAGGTATAGAGAGCCATATAGGCAGGGAGACCAGTTAGGACACCGTTGGAATATTCCAAGCAGAAGAAAAAAGGGAGTTGAACTGGGATGGCTGTGGTAGCTGTAGGAAGAAGAAAAAGGATTTGGAAGCTATTGTGGGGATGGTACCTATAGAACTTGTTTACGGGAAGGAGGAAGGGTTGAGAAGAAGGAGAGGTATCAGAGCATGATTCCTGCATTTTGGCCAAAGCAAGGGGTGGATGGTGGTGATGTTTAAAAAGTTGGGGAAGATGGCAACTATTTGAGGGGGAGACAGGAACCACATTTTGGACTTGTCAAGTTTGAGATACCTTTAAGAAAAAATCAGAGGGATAGCCATTCAGATGATTCTGGAGTTTCGAGGAAAGGATAGTAACATATACCTCAGAGAATTATTGGGAGAATCCAATGAGATGATACTGGTAGGATGCACACAGAAATAGACGTTCCATAAATTTAACCCCTTTCCTCTTCCTTGCTCCTGCAATACACTCAATTTCTCTAACTTTTGGACAAACCATGAAGAGTCAGTATTACTTGTACTAGCCACTGGCTCCTAAGTGTACAAGCCCTCGATTGGGAGTCCCTCATGGAAGTGTTTCTCCTGCCCCATCCTTCACATGTTCCTCTCCATTTCTGACATGGATAAATCACAAAGGACTGCAGTAGTAACAGACTTACACTGGTCACTTTGATCAAGTACTAACTCATTTATCTTGAATTTAGTCATGGCCTGAAGATGCACTCCAGGCAGTTGCCTCACGCTTCTTGGAAGAAATTGAAATGTCAGAGGAAATACGAGAAGGCTGTATCAACATGTGTAAAAGCTTCCACACTTCTACTATAGATTTATCTACATCCTTCCATGTTGAACTTCAAAGATACAATTATGTGACTCCTACCTCTTATCTTGAATTAATCTCCACCTTCAAAACCTTGTTGGAAAAGAAAAGAAGGTAAAAGTGAAAATTCATATTTCTATTTATTTACGTATTTTAAAGAGAGTGTGCACTAGTAGGGGGAGGGGCAGAGGGAGCGAGGGGGATAGAGGGGCAAACACAGTCCACATGGAACATGGAGCCTGTTGAGGGGCTCGATCTCACTACTCTGAGAACAATCTGAGCCGAAACCAAGAGTCAGACACTTAACTGACTAAGCCATCTAGGCACCCTGAAATTTCACATTTCTAAGTAAGCTATGGTGATTTTAAAATATTTGTGTGTACAAAAATGACATAACTATGATATAGAGATTTATTTTATATATACATATATATGTGTTTGTACTGTGATTATTTTAAATACATATACATTAATATATAACATTATATATTATATATATAAATGACAAATTTATTACAATTATATAATTATATTACATATATTACATATAATTATAGTATATGTGATATATAATAAATATATATGATTTATATAATATATAACTATAATAATATATAATATAATTATATTAATTCTATTTAGAAGATGTGATTAAAAAAAGGTTTTAAGGAACTATAGTGTTATAGGAATAAAGTTCCCAAAGTGACTAACTTTGGGGGTACACCATTATTTTGATAAAGAGCACTCCTTGCCTGTACCTAGTATATAATAAATTAAAAAAAAAACTTTTGAAATTCTGCTATATGCCTGGATATTGTGCTAGGCACTGGAAATAAAAAAATGAATAAGGTGTACTTTTGCTCTTAGTTGTGCACAACGCAATATTCTAAAGTTAGTAATTTTTCACAAATTATTATGTGAAAATCTTTCATACCACTCCTTTCATTATGCCTGGAAAAAACCTGAAAAGCTCAAGAATATTTCAGTTTTTTTCCTTGAAGGATAGAGAACCTGATGCCTAACCTCATTTTATCTGTTTGCTTCCAGCGAAGTCATGAAAATGAAAAAGAGGTATGAAGTGGGTTTGGACAAACTGGATTCTGCTGCATCTCAAGTAGCCACAATGCAGACTGAGTTGGAGGCGCTACATCCTCAATTAAAAGTTGCTAGTAAAGAGGTGGATGAAATGATGGCAATCATTGAGAGGGAGTCTGTAGAAGTTGCCAAAACTGAAAAAGTAGTGAAAGCTGACGAAACAATAGCAAATGAGCAAGCTATGGCCGCCAAAGCCATCAAAGACGAATGTGACGCTGACCTGGCAGAGGCCTTGCCCATCTTAGAGTCAGCACTGTCTGCCCTGGATACTCTTACCGCGCAGGTAAGAGCATAGCCACACACTTGCTGGGACACACAATATCGTAGCTCAAGGAAGTGTTCACCATTGTGGGCTACCATCAGGTCTGTCTCTCCAAATAGTCTCCACATTTAATGCAACCAAAATCATTTTCAGATTGGCAAAAGAATTTCGTAATTGACCTGAAACAGAAGTGCATGTTCATGACTAAGAATTTTGGGAAAGGAGAAATCTGTCAAATTTTAGAACCTACTCTAAAACCTGTTATTTCAAGAACTTTGTGCAAGGACAGAGGCATAAGACCTAAGTGTTTATTTTATTTCTAAGGTTCACTTTTTTCATATTTAGACAATTTTGTAATTGACATACACCTTACAGTAGATGTGATGACATATTGTGTTTTTTGTTACTCTTTGGGTTTTTTAATTTTTGTGATACTAATATGGCATACAATGTTATATTTTATAACATGTCTTAGATTGGATGACATGTGGTATTAAAAATTTAGACATGAGAGGGGAATATTTCAATTAAGAAAGATAAAGGTTAATTTTTTAAAATAGAGTTGAGCTTTTGTATCAACATGGACAGGACTGGAAGAGATTATGCAGAGTGAAATAAGTCAAGCAGAGAGAGCCAATTATCTTACGGTCTCACTTACGTGTTGAACATAAGGAAAAACATGGAGGGCATTGTGAGAAGGAAGGGAAGGGGGAATGGGGGGAAATCAGAGGGGGAGATGAACCATGAGAGACTGTGGATTCAGCAGCAAACTGAGAGTTTTGGAGGGGAGGAGGTAGGGGGTTGGGTGAGCCTGGTGGTGGGTATTGAGGAGGGCACGTATTTCATGGAGCCCTGGGTGTGGTGCATGAACAATTAATCTTGTAACACTGAAAAAATAAAATAAACATATTTGGGAAAAAAATAAAATAGAGTTGAGAATCATGCTAAACTTTTGGGTGAGGAGAGACTGTTAGGTCCTTTCTTCACACCTTACTCCAATATAGATTTTGGAGTGATTAAAATTTAAATATAAATTTAAAAAATTTAAATATGAATAATTTTACTACTATAAAATAGTAGAAAATGCAGGTCCTGTTTATATCTTGGAGTGGATCAGGACCTTGGATTTCTTTTTTTTTTTTTTTTTACATTTTTTTTAAATTTTTTTTTTAATTAATTTTTATTGACATATAATGTATTGTTTGCCCCAGGGTACATGTCTGTGAATCGTCAGGTTTACACATTTCACAGCACTTAACA
>CM053605.1:32609380-32670584 GCA_028646535.1 Procyon lotor
CAACCTTGCAGCCCAGGAATAAATCCCACTTGGGCATGGTGAATAATCCTTTTAATATAGTGTTGGATCCTATTGGCTAGTATTTTGGTGAGAATTTTTACATCTGTGTTCATCAAGGATATTGGTCTGTAATTCTCCTTTTTGATGGGGTCTTTTTTTTGGTTTTGGGATCAAGGTAATACTGGCCTCATAAAATGAATTATGAGTGGAAGTTTCCCTTCCATTTCTATTTTTTGGAACAATTTCAGGAGAATAGGTATTAATTCTTCTTTAAATGTTTGGTAGAATTCCCCTGGGAAGCCATCTGGCCCCAGGCTCTTGTTTATTTGGAGATTTTTGATGACTGCTTCAATCTCCTTACTGCTTATGGGTCGGTTCAGGTTTTCTATTTCTTCCTGGTTCAGTTTTGGTAGTTTGTGTGTCTCTAGGAATACATCTATTTCTTCCAGATTGTCTAATTTGCTGGCGTATAGTTGCTCATAATATGTTCTTATAATTGTTTGTATTTCTTTGGTGTTGGTTGTGATTTCTCCTCTTTCATTCATGATTTTATTAATTTCGGTCCTTTCTCTTTTCTTTTTGATAAGTCTGGCCAGGGGTTTATCAATTTTATTAATTCTTTCAAAGAACCAGCTCCTAGTTTTGTTGATTACTCTCAAATATCTTGCTTGTTTAATAGCATCAGACAATATATATGGTATGTATAGACAATATGCATAGTATAATAGTTAACTGTAATAAACATAGAAAGTGGACATATGTCACTAACCCTTGTTATAACCACTATGCTCTTGTGGGTAGGTGCACTAGCTCTGGCATTAGAGTACCTGCCTCTGTTATTCTTTGTTTAGTTCAGTGATCTGAGACTCCGTTTCCCCATCTGTACTTTGACCAGATAGTGTGAGAAGGAAATGAGTTACTGTGCTTTGGGAACTTAGTGGTAGTGTCTGATAAATTCAATGTACATTGTTTCTTAGTTGGAGATTTACTATGTGGTGTATGCATAATCTCTTTTAGTTATATTAGTATTAAATTAGCATAATAAAAAAGGCATAGATGTTTATGAGAATTCACAGAAATAGGAAAGGTTTCTTGAAAGAATTGGTACCTTAAATACTTTAATCAAAATTACTTGATTTAGTCAAATTTCCTTGATACAGTAAAAAAAAATAAATAAATTGTCATTTAGCATTTACCACATGCTTGACATTCTGAGATTCTGCAGTCTCAGGTATGGATCTTGATGCTAGTGTTCCATCATTTTAGAGAAGAAAGGGCCATGGAGACAATCAGTGTAGTGGTTTCCAAACTGTGAGAGAACAAATCAACTTTTAGTGGGTCATGACCGGCATTTTTCAATGAAACGCAGTCAAAAAGAATAGAATATATTAGACTGCATAGCATGGAGTCAAGGTAAGCATTAGTTCATGAAGTTTTTAAAGTTTTATGTGCATATGTATGTATGTGATGTATGTGCCTGATCAAAATTTAAAATGTATTTCTTACTTGGATCTGTGCCCGTAAAAATATGAAATCCAATAGTAATTCCAACCACTTAATTTTAACAATAAAGTGAGTGAGGTGCTAGGGAATGTTAGTTACATGGCTTAACCAAGATTGTATCCCCAGTAAAGGGCAGTGGTGAAACTAGTCCCCAAGTTCTCCACTTTTGTCCAGTGCCTACTGGGCCACTCGCAGTTGCTTTAACCTACTTTTGGGGACGAACTACTTTAAAAATGGATAGTAATTATTTACAATACCTTCTAACATTAGTCATCCGAGAAAAGTGAAAATTTTAAAGCTATTATAGAAAGAGTAACAGATGGCAGATTTTATAACTATTTTTACATTGGAACTTCAAGTAAAAGAATTGGTTACTGTTAAAGTTTTAAAACATAGGCAGTTAAAGACTTCCGTTTAAAAATTATTTTAGACATTGGACAATTCAAGAATAGTGACTTTCGATGCATCAACCCTTGCTGGCAGCCTGGATGGAGAAGGCAGAGGTTTTCTTTTCCATCCACCTGCCTTTGCTTTAGCCAGAGCAGGCCTCCCTTTTCTTTGTTTATATTAAGTTTTAAGATAATATTCTCTTTGGAAAAGAAAGTATCCTACTGCTTGCATTAAAAATTTGAAAACCATGTTCTAGAAAATAAAGATACATTTATATTGGCTACATCAGTGAATAAGGTGTGCATAGAATAGTAATTATATAAATATTGCTGATAATCAATTTTTTTGTACCCTTCAGTGAAGCTGGAAAAATAAGACAAAATTTTAAAAAGATATCAACTTGTATTGAAAATCTCTGAATAACTTCTCATTAACTCTATAAAAAAAAGTCTTTAAGAGCATCTGTCCTACCTGAGCTTACCTTCCCTTTATCTCCTAGCACTTGGCCTTCTTTCCCCCCTTGCTCCTAACATGCAAAACCACTTCTGGTTTAATTTTTCTCTCCTTTGCGCATTTGCTTGTTCTTGCATTCACCTAACAAATATTTGTTGTGCAACTACCACATGCTGCTGAAACCTTAGCATAAACAAGACAGACTTGGTCTCTGCTGTTTTGGAGCTTTTTTTTTTTTTATTTAAGATTTTATTTATTTGACAGAGAAGAGAGATCACAAGTAGGCAGAGAGGCAGGCAGAGAGAGAGGGGGAAGCAGACTCCCCGCTACGCAGAGAGCCCGATGTGGGGCTCCATCTCAGGACCCTGAGATCATGACCTGAGCTGAAGGCAGAGGCTTTAACCCACTGAGACACCCAAGCACCCCTGTTTTGGAGCTTATTGGTTTCAAGAGGGAGACCTAGATTACACATGCAATGGGAGTCACAACCTGGCAGGATAGCGTACACAGGAACAGGGAGTACATATGACCTGGCATCACTTCACATCTCTTGGCTTTTTCTGCTCTTCCATCCACTTGGTGAATTCGTTTAAATTCATCCTTTAAGATATAGCTCAATCACCTCTCTTCCTGTGACATCTCTACTTCTCCAGTGAAATGCCAATAATGAAGTTTTTACAATTTTCTACTGTTGCCCTTATTACTACGTACATAACTGTTTGCTTCTCACCTCCAAGCTCTTTGAGGGTACCCAGTAGGTGGTTCAAAATGGCTGAATCTCCTCTGAATGCAATATGCTACACTATTGAACATAAATGCACAGAGGATTTTTTTTTTTTATAAATTTGAAGTCTAACATAGAATAATGTAGATAATTCATAATTTTATAAAAGCCTATCAGTTGCTATCCTAAGTGAAAATTATATATGAAAGGAATACTTGGGTTTCCTTTATATTTTTCTTAGTAAAGATAACTGTTTTTAGTGAGATGCTCTGCCTTACTCAAAAGAAATTAGCAGCATGTGTTTGGTCTCCAGTTTTGGTTTCCCACTAGGTTTGCAAATATTGTGATGAGCTAACATTTGGAAATGAAGAAGGGTTTTTACATAAATCAGTATATTGTTAACTTTGATGATAGAAATATGAAGAAAAGCCTGTCTCATTAATTTTTGCTCCTGTATTTTAACATGAAACATATTTTGATCTAATTAAAAGTTAGAGGAGTCAAAATAAAATAGTTAAATTAGGGATAGCATTCTGGGGTAATTCGTGTACCTATAGATTTTTGTTCTTTTTCCTGTTTTTTAAGTTTAGAACATTTTTGACTTTTCACTGAGGCTTACAATGTAGTAAATATTCAATTCTGAGAACGGATTTCTTTGAAATCAGAATGCTACAGAAAACTTAACAGGTATAAGACTTGATTCTGTTAGTGAGGAATACATTTTCACTTTTGGGGAAAAGAATCAAGTCTGTAATATTTAATTTTTATAATATGTATTTCAGCTTTGAAAGAGACTCATACATATTAATACAGACACTCTTAATTCCACTTCAAAATAGGAAACAAATTGGTGTAGGGGCTGAATTGTATATTTTTAGGGAAAAATAATTTAGATGAGATATTGTTCAAAAAATTGCTGTTAATAAAAGTTGAGGCAATTAAGCAAAATTTAAATGTTATAACATTTCATAAACAGAACTTCCAGTTCATATATTACTCTAAAAAATTAATAGGTTTTAAAAATCTGATCATGTAAAAATAAAAATGAGAAATTGGTATCTAATATTGCTGTTGCCACTTAACATTATTAGGAAAGTTCTTTTCAGTGCAATAAAATAAACAATGAGAGTGCAATAACATTTGGAAAGAGGAAATATTTGTAGATAATATATTTCACCTAGAAAATCAAAGAAAATCAGCTAAAAATCTATTAGGGTAAAAGAATTTAATGGAGTAGATATATTCCAAAAAGAATATTTAAAAATAACAACTGAGAAAAAGCTGAATGTGTAGTAATTCTAATAAACCAGTGAATAGGAAACAAAACAAAACAAAAACTTAGCATGCCTTTAACAATGCATAGTGAAAAAATGATAAAACTTCACAGAAAAACACAGAGATTTAAGTAGGACATCTCATTTGGTCTGATAAGAAAATTAAGTGTTATAAACATGTCAACTCTTTCAGAAATACATGTTTTAGAAATAATCTAGGGGCGCCTGGGTGGCTCAGTCGTTAAGCGTCTGCCTTCGGCCCAGGTCATGATCCCAGGGTCCTGGGATCGAGCCCCACATCGGGCTCTCTGCTCAGCAGGGAGCCTGCTTCTCCCGCTACCATTCCCTCTGCTTGTGTTCCCCCTCTCGCTGTGTTTCTCTCTGTCAAATAAATAAAATCTTAAAAAAAAAAAAAAAAAGAAATAATCTAAAGTTAACCTAGAAGAAAGAAAAGAAAAAGCCAATAAACATTCAGAAGAAGAGTGAGTTTGCAATTAACTGGAATAAGTTCTGGAATAAATTTTAATACATTTAAGCCTTTATACAACATAAAGTGTTATGAACCTATGGAAAAATGATAGGCTATTCAGCAAATGGTATTGAAGAAGTGGTTTTGTGGAAAAATAGTATTAAGTCAAAGTCTTAACTCACAACAAAATATATTCTAGATGAATTAAAGAATTAAATATGAAAGAAAAAATAGACATAAATGCTAAAAGAACATAGAGGAATGACTAACTTGTCTTTGAGAAAGAACTTTCTAAGAAAATATACATTTAATAAAGAAAAAGATTAATAGAGGCACCTGGGTGGCTCAGTGGGTTAAAGCCTCTGCCTTCAGCTCAGGTCATGATCTCAGGGTCCTGGGATCGAACCCCGCATCGGGCCCTCTGCTCAGCGGGGAGCCTGCTTCCCCCTCTCTCTGCCTGCCTCACTGCCTACTTGTGAGCTCTCTCCTCTCGTCAAATAAATAAATAAAATTAAAAAAAAAAAAGAAAAAGAAAAAGATTAATAGATTTGACTCTAAAAATTTGTAAGCTAAGCCAAGAAACACTGAACTTAAGAGACTATCAGGCAATTATAATTTATGGAATTTATTTGTATCCCAATTTAAGCAATCAAACTGTAATCAAAATATTTTCAGTAAGGGCACCTGGCTGGCTCAGTCGGTAGAGCATGACTCTTGATCTCAGGGTTGTGAGTTTGTGCTCCATGTTGGATGTGTAGCCTACTAAAAAATAAAAAATTTTTTAAAATTGAAATAAAATATTTTAAGACAATGTGGAAACATATTCCTTGCCATATATTTGATAAAATTTTGAATTATTGATAATTTTTTAAGCTTGGTAATTTTTTAAAAGATTTATTTATTTTAGAGGCAGAGAGAAAGAGAACAGAGGAGAGGTAGGGGCAAAGGGAGGGAGAGAGAGAGAGTCTGAGCAGGGAGACCCACATGTGGCTCGATCTCACAATCCCGAGATCCAGGCCTGAGCAGAAATCAAGAGTTGGATACTTAACCGACTGAACCACCCAAGTGCCCTAGCTGTGGCAATTTTTTAAAAAGAGTCTTTACCTTTCAGGGGTACTTAGTCAAATATCTGACGGTGAAGTTTTATGACATCTAGGGTTTGTATATAAATAATCGAGGGTAAGATGAGGAAGAAAGGAAAGAAGTTTGGCTAAATTTACAAGGATGAAGCTGGATGATTTGTATATCAGGTTCAGTATACTGTTCTTTTGGTTTTTGAACAAAGCTTGAAAAAATTTTTAAAAGATTTTATTATTTATGTTAAAGAGATAGCATGAGTGGACAGGGTGGCAGGGAGGCAGAGGAAGAGGGAAAGAATCCCAAATCCCAAGCCTACTCAGTGCTGAGCACAGAGCCTGATGCAGGGCTTGATCCTACAACCTTGAGACGTGACCTAAACCAGTTTGGTGCTTCACTGACTGAGCCATCCAGCGCCCCTGACCAAGGTTTGAAAATTTCTACAAGTAAGAAAAAATGTGAAAAGAAGTGTAACCAAATTTGAAAACAAGCAGGAAATGGTCAAGGGGGGAGCTATTGTTGCCCTACAACAATGTTAAAAGATAAAAATAAAGTTTTAAAAACTAGCACATTATGACAATGAATGGTATTTGTTCGCTGATAACTTCTTGGTGCCCCTGTGTTTCTGTGGGCAACACTGCACTCATAGTTAAGAAAGAAATTTCCTAACTTCCGTTGTGATTGTATATGATCATGTGACTGTGGTCTGGCCATCAACATGTCGTTGAAGTGCCATTTGTGATTCTCAGGAAATCTTCTTAAGGATGTTTTCTCCTTTTCTGTTTTTTCTTTCTTTCTTACGGTTGGAATGTGGATGCCACTTAAAAGGCCATTTTGGCCAAAAAGATAAAAGCCATATAATAAGAAGAGTGAAGGAGCAAGATGGCCATGACTTGGATATCTGAAGGTTCAGACACTGTCCTTCCAACCCTGGACAGATTACCTCAGGCTCCCTTTACAAGAGATATAAAGTCCTTCTTTTTCACGTCACGATCATTGTGGGTTTTTTATCCTTTGGAGCTGTACTGAATAGTAAAGAACATACACAATAGGAGAATGGGCCAATATACTAATAGATAATGTCTGGAGGGGGGAAAATGGAATTAGACAAAGAGCATCTAAAACATCAAGCCTTGAATACAAATTTTAATTATTTTTTTACCTTTCAAGTCGTACAAGTCATGAATACAGTATTTAATGCTGTCCATCTCACATCGTGGTTTAGGGAGCTGTGGAAGTAGCCACCCTGCTTGGTTCGAGTGTCTGCTTTGTCATTCACTAGCTGATTTAACTGGAAGTTTTAGCTCCGTTGCCTTGCCCCAGCTTCCCCCCATGTAAAAGTGGGTAAAAGTATTCCATGTTATTTAAAACATTTGAGGATGAGAAAATAAAATGTCAACATGGTACCTGGCATTTGTAAGTACAATATTATATAAAAACAGGTTTAAAAAAGGAAAAGAATGCTTGCTGCAACTCTGAAATTTCTACAGCCATTCAGTAAGTAATTTGGCAATATAAATAGCCTTTAAATTAATTGCACTTCTAGGACTCCAGCTTGATTAAGTAATCAGAGATGAACACAAGGGTTTATTCAAAAAGATGTTCACTGTAGCATTATTAACAATAGAAAAATGAAAGCAATCTAAATAATAGATTAGTGTATTTAACCCATTATAATGTACTCATAGTATTTAACTATGAAAAATAATCGTTCCATTCAAGCAGAAAATGAAAATGAATTTTAAAATCATCTGACATGCCTGCTTTGGTTAATTAAGATCTCGTCAGTAAAGGAAATTGACAAGACAATTTTAGGAATTCATTTAGCCAGGCGTAACCTCTGGGAAAGAGTTGAGTATGTCTATACTTTAATGGCAATAGAAGTTCAAATACCTGTCATCTGGATGCCCTAAGCTCCCCCTTTCCCAGCAAGATTGCACATCAATGCCCTCAAAGGACTTGCATAAAACACCGTTATTCAAGGATGTCTGCAATAGCACGCCAAACACCAAAATGTAAGACTAATTTGGCAAATGTATCATGAGCCTTAACAATGTCACTGATCTTTCATCCAGGGATTCCCTTTCTAGAATGCTGTCATAAGAAAATATTTTAAGCACTAAGTTTTTGTATACCGTGCTATTTATAATATTGAGAACAGAAAACAATCCAAATATCTAATAATAGAGAATTGACTTAAAAATGAGACAAAATTAATATGAGACTATTATGCAGTAATTAAAAGCATGTTTATTAGTTTTAATTGGAATATTTATGGTATAATATCAAGCAAAATAATTAGGATGCAAAATTAGATACATTGTTTAGTCTCAATTGTGCATAGAAAAAGATTAATAAAAATAGTGAAGAGAAAAACTTATTCAAAAAATTATAGTTTTGTGTTATTTTCCTATCAAACCATATATGAGTGTAAGTCAACTATGTAAAATATTTAAAAGATAAGCTAAGCCATAGTAAACATTCTAAGAGTTTATTTGAGCAAAAATTAGTTGGAATTGGGCATTGCCAAACTGGAAGTAGTCAGGGTGCTCCACTGACCAGAGCTGGGCAAAGTAGGGAGCAAAGAAAGGAAATTATTTGATTGACAATAGCTTAAAACCTCGTTGGCTGCTTGTATTTGGTCGTCCTTAGGATGTTTTTCTTCCCCAAATATGTTTATTTTTTCAGTGTTACAAGATTAATTGTTCATTAAAGTCCTTAGGATTTTGATTTTGATTTGACTTTGTGACCTTGAGACCTTTATAAGCTTAGATTTTGGTTTGCTTACTTAGGTCACCATAGCATTAGAGCCAATTCAGCCTAACAGCCTCCTTATTTAATTCTTTCCTACATTTCCACATGTTCTACAATAAGCTTGAGTTAGTTTCATAATTAAAAATATAATAAATATTTAAATAACTACAACTTGAAATGTTTACTGTCTGGTGTCTCAGATGGATATACCTCCCTGCCATCATACTTGGACACATAGTGAATGGCAGTGGGGTGGGGAGCCCTGAGTAGGACTATAGGCCAAGAAGTATGGAAGGATGATGCAAAAGGACCAGATAGACCCACCAGTTCAGCCCATCCTGCAGGCATCAAGTTATTTTTTATGACACCATTTCCTTACACTCAGAAGACAAAAATAGTTTTATAGATAACTGAGAATAATGGCAATCTAGGGGCTGAGAGAACTTAGGGGATTGAATGTTTACAGTCAATATTTAAAATAACATGGCATCTTTTTCTGATTTTACTCCAGTGTTGCTAGAAAATGTTGGAGAAGAACTAGATCCTATCCTGGAACCTCTTCTACTAAAACAGACCTTTAAGCAGGGTGGGAGTATATGTATCCGACTTGGGGATTCTACCATTGAATACGCACCAGATTTCCGCTTCTATATTACTACGAAGCTAAGAAATCCTCATTATCTTCCTGAAACATCAGTAAAGGCCAGTATCTAAAGAGAATATTTCTCTACTGGATTTTACAATCAATGACAGTATTTTCCTCCTAAGGCATGAGAAGGACTGGGCTTCCTAAGAAAAATAGATTTTGTCCTTGTTTGGCATTTCCTGAAATTGCTATAATTTCCAAATGTTTATTTTGTGTACACATGTAAGTAATAAAGGAGCCTTCAGTATGCAGTGAAAAAAAGACTTTGAGAATCGAATTTCTATAATTGATATTACTCTTAGAATTTCATTGTTAAGAGTAGATAATATATATGTACTTCCTTTGTAACAAATGATAATATACTAATTCTTGGCATTAGAATTAACAGAAATCCATTCTTTCTCAGAATAAGGCTGCTGCTATCTGACTTTATGTAATTACTGAAAAGAACTGATTTTCATCAGTGGTTCTTTGAAAATACTAGAAATTCCTTTCAAGAACAAAGTTAGTTTAAAGTTTTAGTCAATAACTAAAATTACCTGAGACATTGATCTTCGAATGAGCTCCTGGAGGTCATTCCATATTTTATTCCCAAATCTTGGCGCTCAATAAGGTTGGCACTTGATCGATGTTTGTGGAATGAGTGAGAGAGGGAGGGATAGCTTTCATTTATAGAAGCTAGCAGGAGAGGATGTTAAGAAATGTTGATTCAGATTTTGAAAGTTACATATGGAGACAAGATTTAGCCAGAGAGTTAAAAAACTGTCCTTTATTGGAAATATTTAAATTAATTTAGGCCTCTCTCTACAGAGGCAGAGGAAGCACAAAGATGACATAATTCATTCCCTCTAAGATGAATAAACATGGTCACAGCTTTCAAAAGGTTTACATTGTAAATAATATATATGTTAAGTGACTATATTTATGACTAGGAAAACACAGGAGCTCATAATTTAGACTGGACATTCAGAAAAGCCAAGAAGACTGAGGGAAAGTGGGGTAACCCTTGAGGTTAGTTTTAAAAACACAATGTTAAAATATGGATATTCTTGGCCATTATTTTTTTTAATGTTTTTTCTTTTTTAAAGATTTTATTTATTTATTTGATAGAGATCACAAGTAGGCAGCAGGCAGAGAGAGAGAGGGTAGCAGGCTCCCCGCTGAGCAGAGAGCCCGATGCAGGGCTCGATCCCAGGACCCTGAGATCATGACCTGAGCTGAAGGCAGAGGCTTTAACCCCCTGAGCCACCCAGGCACCCCGTCTTGGCCATTATTTTTAACTAATTAAAATAACTATTATCTAAACACCTAAAAATTGTGTATTATCCATCAGGAGAGGTAGTATCTAATAGTAATTAAAAACATGGATTCTGAAGCCATTCAAACCAGACTATCTTGGTTCAAATCCTAGCTTTATCATTCCAATATTATCATTAATCATTTGCCAATTGTGTGACATTAGCCAAATTATTTAATCTCTCTGTGCCTCCATTCCCCAGTCGAGAAAACAGGAATAATAAATGTCCATCTCATAGAGTGTTATGATGACTAGATAAATTAATCTATGTAAGGGCTTAGAATAAAGTCCAGCACATAGTGTTATATGAGTGTTAACGATTAACATTATTATTTAACTTTTAAATGTAAGTGAAAAAGAATGAAACAAAAGAAAATGTTAAAATCCCAAAGCTGTGTTAATTTTTCTTTTTTTTAAAGATTTTACTTATTTGACAGAGAGAAACACAGCGAGAGAGGGAACACAAGCAGAGGGAATGGTAGCGGGTGAAGCAGGCTTCCTGCAGAGCAGAGAGCCCGATGCGGGGCTCGATCCCAGGCCCCTGGGATCTGACCTGGGCCGAAGGCAGATGCTTAGCGACTGAGCCACCCAGGCGCCCCCGTGTTAATTTTTTTTTAATAGATGACATGGAAAACCATTTTTACTTTTCAGTAAGATCTATGAAAATTTCACAAATAACTAACAGTTCTTTGTTCACAAGTAACTAGTTATAGAAGCCATAAACTACTGTGGGGAGGAAACTGATCTATGATTCAGTATTGAAATCCTTACGATCCCTAGGGTATCTTATTGCTTCATTATTTTTAATTGCTGGGATTGATTAAATAGGGATTAGAAAACATAGTGAGGCAGTTACTTGCTCTTATTTACAAATTAAAATACTTCCTTTAAATCCTGTTTTTAGGGTCTTTCATGAACCTTTGCTTTCAAAAGTACCCAAGGGATGATATCATGCTGCTATAATCCTTTTGAATCTAAATGAAAATAAAATTATGAAATCATGTTGTATAATTTAAAATGTTTCTTTGTTATTATTTTCTTTAAATGTTTATTGTCATTGTGAGCAGATGCCTAGGTTTACAAAATCTTGATCTCATAAAAGTCCAGTATTAATGGAATATGAATGAATACCTCCTTGGTTCTGAATACAATGATGTAAAAGTTATAAAACATACATTTCCCTCAATATTATGACTATGGTTGGGCATTAAAGCAAATATAATTTGTGTCCTTGGTTTCTCGTGTCAAGAGAGAAAATCTCTTGAAAGTTTTATTTTTTCTCCATGAATAAATGACAAAGCAGTAGAGAATTATAAAATAACATTTTATGAGTTTTTTTAATTGCTTGATTTCAGGAATTTCTCATTCTCCCATCTAAATGTATGATTATGCTCATGTAATCTATCTCTAGTGGTATCCAAGGCCCACCACAGGTCAAGTGAGGGGGCACAAATTTAACCAAGAGGAAACCACCATGGAGAAGGTGCCAAGTTTGGGCAGAGGAGGGGGTCACCTTCCTAGGGGTACTGCAAGAAATTGTTTTACACTTTCTGATCACAGGTAGGACATTTTCTTACAGAAATGGAATTACTCTGTTCTTACAGAGGGAATATTCTCTAATTCTCTTAGTAGGAAAGGTGGGAAAACCTAGAGTCTCCCACTCAGCAGCCAGAGCTGAAGCACATGCAGACATTTCACAGCTGATGTGCATGGGATTCCACCAGCATTCAGTGTAGCTGAATGAAAAGCACAGGGAAAGGAGTCATGGAAGATGATGCTCAAGACATAAGTACAGAACTGAACTCAAGACATAAGGGCAGAGGACAGGCAGATTGCAAAATAGATGTTTAAAAAAGTCAGGGTTGGGGGTAGGGGAGTCTCAAATTAAGCCAAGGTCAAGTAAGCGTTTATTGACCTATAGATTCATTGATGACCAGAACCAAAGAGTTTCTGTAGTTGATTGCTGTGTGTATTGATGGGCATAGGGAGGCTGAGATAAGAGTAGATTATTGAGCACTGAAAAATGGAATGAGGTAGAAAAAGAAAGCATATATAAATAAGATTTTCAATAAGTATAGTTGTGAAGGCACAAAGAGAGATCATTCCGTAGCTGAAGGGATTGTGGGAGAAAGAGAGTGAATTATTTGTTTATTTCCTATGTGAAAGACCTCAGCATGACTACTTTCCCACTCAAGGGAAACAACCAGGGGAGGAGGAATTTTAAGATGTAGGAAACAGAGCCTATAAGAGCCATTCCATACTAGGATAAAGTGTTGATAAATTTCACCTTGATGGACACCATTAAAATGCATATTCCCTAGTTCACAATAGTGGCTGTTCATATTGTAATGTGATTATATAATAGGTCATATTATAATATCACATTATATATCATACATTATATAGCATGTGATATGATTTTCACATTATAAATATCATATATGCTCGTGAGAGGTAATAACAGTGTTCTTTTTCCTCCTATCTCACTTGCTAAGATTTCCTTTACTTTTTGTCACCACTGGGATCCATAACATAAATTAGCTAGTCCAGCCAGTATGAAAGATAGCTTCCAACCTAATTCTAATGGATTTGGGGATTAAACAGTTGTCAGATATTGGATCAATGTGTAACAGGAATAAACTGATCACCAAACAAAACCCTTTGAGATGAAACCAGTGGGTTTTTAATCCAACAACCAAGCTTGCCTATATCTTTAATCATAATCTCTACAAATTGCCACTTTTCGCATATACTACTATGGTAAATGGAGCCTATTTTAAGGTTAGAACTTGTAAAAGCAGAGGCTTTCTCAATAAAAATAATGGTGCAAGTCCTGTATATTCTTTCATTTATAGGTAACATTACTGAACTTCATGATCACTTCAGAGGGAATGCAAGATCAGCTATTGGGAATCGTGGTGGCACGAGAGAGGCCAGACCTTGAAGAAGAAAAGCAAGCCTTGATACTACAAGGAGCTGAAAACAAAAGGTATCAAACATTATAAAACACAGAATTGTTGGGGCACCTGCATGGCTCAGTCAGTTAAGTGTTGGACCCTTGATTCTGACTCAGGTCATGATCTCAGGCTTCCTGCTGAGCACAGAGTCTGCTTAAGAGTCTCTCTTCTCCCACCCACCCCCATTGCCCCATCCCCCACTCACATGTGCTGTCTCTCTAAAAAACAAAACTAAACAAACAAACAACAGCAAAAAACACACAGAATTGTTCTTGTTTCAAGATGACTTAGAATGGATTAGAATATGTCTTAAAGATCTATTTTGTTAGATTTAGTAGTTTCATTGAATGGGGAGATTTAAGAGGAAAATAGAAGGCATTGCAATGCCTCTATGTTAATTTGGAAAACTGCATGAGAGTATATTTTTACATACAAGTTCTCCGGTACTGGAAGAACTGGAAGGTCTACCCTACACAAGTCAAGGCAATGAATTTTCAGGTATTCAACAAAGTTTTAGCACAAAAGTTTGGTATTCATCGTGCATCTGATGTTATCTCTTTTCACCAGAGCCCCGTCTGAATGAGCACACCGCATTCTGCTTTCTACTCACAATCTCTAGCATAGGTACAAAGGGTAAAGCTCTAGAAGTCATGAAAAATCTTAGAAAATAAATGGAGAGACACTTTCAGTTCACTTGGGGATGAGATACTTGATCGCAGAGCAAATTGGTTTATACCTCTCCCTCCAGTTACCACGTAAATGATCGTCTGAAAGAGAAGTGGAGCAGAAAGTCCTCTCTCCTTGACATTTTGCAAGATAAGAAATTAATTATACAACATCACCATTATGGGTGTTTGTCACAAAATGATGCGTTTCTTTAGGTTCCAAGCTCTTTGTTTCCTAGACAAGAATGTGGGCGTGAAGTGAATTTAAATGATTTATTTTTCTTCTGAGAAAATTGTGTTTTATTCCAGGCAGTTAAAAGAAATAGAAGACAAGATTTTAGAAGTTCTTTCATCTTCGGAAGGCAATATATTAGAAGATGAAACTGCTATTAAGATATTATCTTCCTCCAAGGCTTTGGCTAATGAGATTTCTCAAAAGCAGGAAGTAGCCGAAGAGACGGAGAAGAAGATTGATAACACCCGCATGGGCTATCGGCCTATTGCTATCCATTCCACCATCCTGTTCTTCTCCATTGCTGATCTAGCTAACATCGAGCCCATGTACCAGTACTCACTGACCTGGTTTATTAACCTTTACATCCTGGCTATCGAAAATTCAGAGAAGTCAGAAGTTTTAGTAAAAAGGTACGTAAAAGAAATACTAATTAGTAGTAATACTAACCAATGCATGAAAATTCAAGAGTAATTGGTGGCTCTCACTGTTGTTACGGAATGGTGTGAGCATGCTGTCTCTGGCTAATGTGAGCTTGATTAATCATTGTACTAGAAATGAATTTGAGGCTGAGAAATGGAATAGATGCGACCAAATTCAGCCTGCCAGGAAATCATTTACTGGGAGACAGGATTGTAATGTAATTCTAAAAGGAGGAAACATTTATCTCTGTTGATCATTTGCAAAATGTATTTGGGATTAGGGGTATGGAAAGACCAGTTAATACCCTAAAAGACAGGACTCTGACCTTCTGTAAACTAGCAAGTTGCAAATGCACATTCTGATATATACATAGTTACAATTTGTCAAGTAACAAGGTTTTTTAAAATACCTTGTGACTATTTGTGTTATTCTTACGTAAAGTATCATATTTTCAGTTGGCTACTGTAATAAATACAGGAATTAAGACCTTAACAGGAAGCATATAAGAGAATAAAATTTCATTTTATTATCAATAAGATAAATTTTAGTTTTGTATTGAAATCTATTTTGAATAGGATCTAATATGAAATTACTTCCTGAGCAAAGAAAATAGTTCGTTGTAATCCTGGCCCTCTCTAACTTTATTGACCAATATGAAGTGAGATACTTCAGTTTTCTTGACTATTCATACCCACAAAGGAAATTCAGTTTAATACTTACCACTTACAGTGAAGAATTATTTTTTAGAAATTCAAAATGAGAATCTCCTGAAAATCTAAGTTGAATTCCTTTCATTTATCACGGTAGAACTCTGCTAAATTTTGAATATTCTTAGACTGAGCTATTTCTTGTTATACCGTTATTTTACAACTTTCAATAGGGGATCAGTGAAGGTGTAAAGATTGACACTTGGCTTAGCAAACAGTTTCTCAGCTGTCTGCCCATGAAAAAGAGAAGGGGGTGGCCATCTTCAAGAAAAAATGTGTCACAGTGGAGTTTTAAGTATGTTTTTTATTATATTTGAAAATGTTTAATTTCTTTCTCTATTTCTTCCAGTATCTGAAATTTTCAAGGGTAGGAAGGATTACTGAAATATAGAAAACAAAATTTTAAGTGAGCTTTCTTAGAAAAGTTCCCAGCCACTTGCATTATGTTAGTTAATTGAAAAGGCCTGTCTGGTTTTCACATGAGATTCTGAGTTCCCTGAGACAAGGGTTTTGGAGGGTTTGTTTGTTTGATATTCCCAGAACTTATCACAGTGCTAATCACATGGAGCCACAACAGTAAACAATGTTTTATTTTTCACTGCAGTTCTTTTTTCTACCTTGCTTAAAACAAGTTACCAAAGTATTATCATGTTAACTACTTTTAAATTAAGGTATTTCCTGGAGTCTAGAGAAGAAAATTCCTTTTCTCTGTCACTTAGAGACACGTTTTGTGTACAAGAGTTAAAAATTAGAACAATTTTATGCTTTACAACTAATTATTGGTTCCTTTATTAGATCTTGTTTCATCAAATTAGAACTCATCTGCACATATGACATGTTTCTTCCTAACTGTGACTGTAGTCGATTACGGTTCCTAGAAAATCAAATCCTTTTACCCAGATGTGAGATTTGGGTGAAATCTAGTAAACAAAATATGTCCTTTTTACTTAAAATCCTTTAATTTTAATACAATGAAAATCTTATTCATGACTCCAGTGGTCCTGAAATTATAATTCTGGAACCAACCAGAGAGTAGATAGGAAAGGCATATTTGAAAACTTTCATTGAGATTATTAGTATACACACAGAAGCATGCAGAAATCAGAGTATTTGCTCAATGAACTTTCATCATTGAGCACACCTGTGTAATTAGCACCCAGATCAAGACCCAGAACGTTATCGACAGCACAGAAACCCCACTTTGTGTCCCCTTCTAGAGACTAACCCAACCCCTTCCACCAAGCTACAGACTGTCCTGACTTCCAACACCATGAATTAGTTTGGCCTGTTTTAGAACATCATGTGTGGGTGGAGTCACACAGTTTGTGCTCCTCTGTATCTGGTATCACACTCAGCATTGCATCTGTGAGATTCATGTTCTTTTGTTTGTGCCCTGGTTTATTCACTTCCATTGTGCTAGTATATTGTCAGAGAAGTATCACAGCAAAATATTTTCTCGACCCAGTTTTCTCCACGAAGGTAGCAGAGAAAGAAAACAATTTGATTATTCAGTAAACATTCAGCCACAATGCGTTGCATATCACAGGCAATCCACTAAGAGATCACAAAGGTAGAAATCTCATCCCAAATTTACCTGCTAATTGAAGTGACTGACCATCTGGACTAGCGAATTGGCTTTAGCCAGAGGAAAAACACACATGATTTGCAGAGGGATTCCCTTTTCACCATCTCCTGGCTGGCACCTATTATCTCTTATTTTCTTAATGACAACAGTTCTATTAGGTGTGAGGTAATCTCTCATCATGATTTTGATCTGCATTTCCCTGATAATTAATGACACTAAGCATCTTTTCATGAGCTCTGTTGCCTATTTTGATGTCCTCTTTTTTTTAATTTAAATATTTTATTTATTTATTTGACAAAGAGATAGCACAAGGAGGCAGAGTGGCAGGCAGAGGGAGAGGGAGGCTCTCTGCTGAGCAGGGAGCCCAATGCAGGACCTGATCCCAGGACTCTGAGATCACAACCTGAGCCGAAGGCAGCCGCTCAACTGACTGAGCCACCCAGGCACCCTATTTTGATGTCCTCTTTAGAAAAATGTCTGTTTAGGTCTTCTACCAATTTTTTAATCAGATTTTTTGTTATTAAGTTGTTAGTTCTTTGTATATTTTGGATATTAACTCCTCATTCGATATATGGTTTGCAAAAATTTTCTCCCATGGCTGCCCTTTCATTTTTTTGTTGTTGTTTCCTTTGGGTTTTTTTATTGGTTGGTTGGTTGGTTTTTTGCTTGCTTTGAAGTATGGTTGACACAAAATGTTCTGTTAGTTTCAGGTGTACAACATAGTGATCGGACAAGACCATATGTTAGGCTGTGCTCACCACAAGGATAGCTCCCATCTGTCACCATACAACACTATTGCAATTATCATGGACTCATACCCTACGCTGTTCCTGTGACATTCATTCCATTACTGGAGGCCTGTACCTCCCACTCCCGTTCACCCATTTTGCCCATCCTCTCAACACCCTCCCCACTGGCAACCATCACTTCTCTGTACTTATGGGTCTGTTTCTGCTTTTTGTTTGTTAGTTCTGTTTTTTATATTCTACGTAGGAGTGAAATCATATGGTATTTGTCTTTGTTCGTCTGACCTATGTCACTTAGTATTATATCCTCTCGGTCCATCCATGTTGTTACAAGTAGAAAGATCTCATTCTTTTCTGTGGTAAAGGAATATTCCATTGTATATATATGTATATACTCCATTTTCTTTATCCATTCATCTATTGACAGGCACTTGGGTTGCTCCTATATCTTGACTATTGTAAATAATGCAGCAATAAACATAAGGGTGCATATATCTTTTCAAATTAGTGTTTTCATTTTCTGGGTAATTACCCAATAGTGGAATTACTGAATCATAGGGTATTTTTGTTTTAAAGTTTTTTGAGGAATCTCCATACTGTTTTCCACAGTGGCTGCACCAATTTATATTCCCACCAACAATGCACAGTGGTTCCCTTTTCTCCACATCCTCACCAACACTTCTTGTCTTTTTAATTCTAGTGATTCTGAGAGGTGTCAGCTGATACCACGTTGTGGTTTTGATTTGTATTTCCTGGGTGATTAGTGATGTTGTACTTCTTTTCATGTGTCTGTTTGACATCTATATGTCTTTGGAAAAATGTCTACTCAGATACTCTGCCTATTTTAATCAGATTGTTTAGGGTTTTGATTTTGAGCTGTATAAGTTGTTTATATATTTTGGATATTAATCTCTTATCAAATATATCATTTGTGAATATCTTCTCCCATTCAAGTAGTTGCCTTTTTGTTTTGTTGATGGTTTTCTTCACTGTGCAAAAGCTTTTTATTTGTGTAGTCCCAATAGTTTATTTTTGCTTTTATCCCCCTCGCCCAAGGAGACGTTATCTAGGAAATGCTGCTATAGCCAATGTGAAGGAAACTATTATCTGTTTTCTTCTAGGGGTTTTATGGTTTCAAGTCTTACATTTAGATCTTTAATCCATTTTGAGTTTATTTTCATACATGGTATAAGAAAATGGGCCAGTTCCATTCTTCTGCATGCCCTCTCATTTTTCCAACACCATTTGTGAAAAGACTGTCTTTTCCCCCATTGTATATCTTTGCCTCCTTTGTCGTAGATTAATTGCCTGTGTAAGCATAGGCTTATTTCTTAGTGCTATTTTATTTTCTTAGTTGTTTCTTTTGCGCACAGAAGCTTCTGGGTTTGAATTAATCCCATTTGTTGATTTTTGCTTTTGTTTGTGCTTTTGGTGTCATGTCCAAAAAAATCATTGCTGAAATCAACGTTGATAGGTTTCTTCTCTACGTTTTCTTCTAGGAGCTTTATGGTATAAGGTCTTAAGTTTACATCTTTGACCCACTTTGAGTCCATTTTTATGAGTGGTATGAGATAGGGGTCCATTTTCATTGTTCTACATGTACATGCTCTGCCATTTGTGACATGGATTGACCTTGAGCACATTATGCTAACCAAGATAAGTCAGAGAGAGAGAAGTACTGTAGATATCACTTATATGTGGAATTAAAAAAAAAATTCATGCCTGTAAAAACAAAAAATAACAACAAACAGTAAAATGGTGGTTCCCAAGGGAAGGGGGTGGGTGGGATAAGGGTATCAACTTGTAACTAGTAAAATTATCTCTTATTTCCTTTTACTTAGCAACAAAAGCATATTTCATTTCATTTTTGCTTGCCTTCTGATGGTTATCATTCATAATAATTCTTACTTAACTATTACACCAAACATACATTATAACTGTATATATATGAGTGTGACGTATAGCTATATACTGTGAAAGAGATATAGTAATTTGGATCATCTGTTTTTTATCAAATTTTTAATATAGCAAAATAACTAAATAATTATAGCAAAAAAAACCCTCTAAGCACAGAAACATAAACCTAATGAGGATATAGTTTTGTTATAGGGACCAAAGAGAAATCTCTCAGAAAGCAATATAAGTGTTTACATATGCTCGAAGTGTTTTTTTCTTTTCCTCCTGCTTCTATCAAGATAATTTTTCCCATGTTATTAAGTACTCTTCTGAAACATAACTTTTAATAGTTGCACAATATACCATTTTATGAATGTGCCATGATTTTCATATTTTAAGACTCACAAACTCCAGCTTTTAAATTATTAATACTGCAATAAATATAAATGTCCACATTGTTCATTTTTTCTGTAGGTTAGAATCCCAAAATTAGAACAAAGGTGTTTACTTCTTTCAAACTCCTGAATGATTATTCAAATATACAACTCCATTGGAGGAAGGCAAATGATCTTATATCCCCCTATCATACATCAGCATTGAAATTATCATTTTTATCCTCTTTTCAATGTAACAGATTATTAAAATACTGTATTTTAATCTGCATTTTTATCACTGAGACTGAACTTAAATTTCTAATATGAGTGACCATTATAATTTTCCCTTCAATCTTCCTATGTAAAAGAGGATATATGTTTTAAAGTGCCAACATTTTTATTTTATTCTAGAAAGACCAAATCTGAGTTACCCTTTATTAATTATACTGTTACAGATGAGACAAATTAAATACCAAGTGTGAAAAGACCATGATTAGCATAAAAATGGGGACAGGAATAGTTGATTATTTTAAATCTTTAGAGAACTTAACTATATTTCAGCAACTGCTAGTTTCAAAGCCCTCTCTACCAAGCCCGTTTTCAGAGTTCTCAACTAGAAATAAAATACATCAATTTGTTGTAATTTTCTTTATGAGAATTCTGGCAGGGGACAAAATAATTAAATAGGCAAGTAAGGAGAAAAATCAAGCTGAAATGATTAGTAGCCTAGGATATCAGTCTGAATATAGCCAAGATATGGTGGTACTGGTAGATTATTCTTTCTAGACACATTAAGAAACACTGATAAAATTTTGTTTAATCAAAAAACTGTACTAATTTTCCCTTCAGATAAGTTGATCTGCTTAGTTTGGGCCATTGTCAATCACTAGCTCTCTGCAAAGGTTTTCAGTCAGCTGTTTATTTCTATTACAACTATTATAACCTATATAATAAAAAATATTTTTGAAATTTTTGTTTCAATGATGGTTTACTTTCCCTATGAGATAATTAAATGAAAATTCTTAAAGTGTTATATTCATATAAAGAATTGCTATGAATACAGAAAACACATGTTAGCACTTACAAGAAAGTTGTTAGTTCCAAATATTGTGATTATTCATATTTTCATGTTCTATCTATGTGGTAAATAAAAATGTAGTTTATCAAGTTTTGTGATTTCTCCAGCTTTTATAGATTTATGAGCAGAGTAACATACTACCAAATGTTAATTTAATAAAGAAGCTATTAATTTTAATCTGTGAATTTAATATAGAACATTTGGAAGCATTACAGAATAGGAAAATCAAATTTTACCACAAGGAATGCTTTATAGTTAAAAATAGTCCTCACAAATCTTTGAATGTAAGAGATTAATGTACTATGCGTTGACTTTCTTCCAAAAGAAGGATTAAGTTTTTTTTTTAAATCAATCAACAGTAAGATACAGTTCTACTGACGTGTTTCTACATTGCATAGCTTTCAAATTGGTGTACCCAGTTAAAGACGATCGTTAATTGTTTTGGGGTAATTGACCAGAAAGCTTATTAGAAGAATATACATCTAAATGGTTTATACTATGTTTACTTGAGAATATTTTTTTAAGGTATAATGCATTTTTATTTATTCACTTGTCTTTTGACATGCAGGCTTCAGATTCTCAAGGATCACTTTACTTACTCCCTGTATGTTAATGTCTGCCGATCGCTCTTTGAAAAGGATAAGCTACTCTTTTCCTTTTGTCTAACTGTAAACCTGCTACTACATGAACGTGCGGTCAGTACTGTTATAATTTGTTGAAAAAGACTAACATTGATTCATTAATTTTCTAATATGTATGGGTGTGTGTGTATGTATATATACTTTAAAAAGTGTTGTAAATAGTTAAACAATAATTATTATAGTTAAGGCAAGACATCACAACTAGACTGAATTTCACAAAGGTGAAAAATAAATAAAGGAGAGTGCATTATGTCATTATTAATTAAATTTATGTGTGCTTTTAAAATACATTACTTTCTATTAGAATCTCATTTAAGTATGCTTATAAATTTACTAACTGTGTTGATATATTTACACCAAGTAATCATATAAATGGTAAAGTTTTTAAGAACTTGTGCAAGCTAGTCAAATCCAACCATTTGGGCTTAACAATATCTTTCTTTCATAAAGTTTTGTTCTATTTCAAATCTATTCATTTAAAAATAGGAAGCACCGTAAGAATGAAAAAGGTATTGAAAATGGTGACAAAATCCACTATTTTATTTACTTAGGTGTTTAAGATTTATTAATTTGATTTGGTGATGTATTGAATCCTGAAGGAATAGAGTCTTTAATATTGCATTTCTTGCAAAAGTTTCATAGCAGTACCTCATTACATTTTACGGAGAATAGTTGAAAATATGGCAGATTGAATGCTTTCTGTCTTCCCCAAATTTTTATTTTATTAATGTATATATTTATTTATTGAGTATAGTTGATACACAAGGACACACAATAGTTTCAGGTGTACAACAGAGTGATTCATCAACTCTCTACTGCTAAGTGTAAGTACCATCTCCCACCACATAACGCTATTACAATACCATTGACTATATTCTCTATGCTGTAGCTTTTATTCCTGTGAATTACTCATTTCTTACTGGAAGCCTGTATCTCCCAGTCCCCTTCACCTGTTTTTGCTGATTCCCTGCCCTCTCCCTTCTGTCTTCCCACAATTTTTAGAGCCTGTAAGACTCTAAACAGACATTTTTAGAAAACATATACTCAAATAGAATTTTTATGTTTAGGTTAGTAATTCTGGAGGAAAATTATCAAAAAGTAGCTATCTAGATGGAACTATTTTGAAAGCTGGTTTATAATAGAGAAATTGATTTCATATGAGTAAGTACTCAGCTGCTATACCAGTAGTTAAAGAATTTCATAAGGACCATACCTAAAAGTTGAAAATCAGTAGTCAGTTCTTTTAAAATGGTTTAAATATATATATATAATGAATTATTTTCTGACTCTACATGCTACTTTGTTTTCCGAAGATTAATAAAGCTGAGTGGAGATTTCTGCTAACTGGTGGCATTGGATTGGATAATCCTCATGCCAACCCTTGCCCCTGGCTTCCTCAAAAATCATGGGATGAAATATGTCGACTGGATGATTTACATTCCTTCAAAACTATTCGTAGGGAGTTTATGCACTTAAAGGATGGATGGAAAAAAGTATATGATAGTTTGGTATGTTTTTAACCCTTTTTGCTTATTCCAAAGTTTTTAAATGGACAAAATAATGCTAAGTAATTTATTCTTATCTTTGAAAAACAGTATTTAATTAGGCTTTAAACAACCGGTCAGATCTTGAGATCAAGGTTTAGGTTTATATTAGCCCCATCTTCTAAATTGGTAGTTCTCTTCAGAACTTCTGTTCAAATCCTTAAAATGTGTGGAGGTGCAGAGCCCTTAAAATATTCTTTCTGAATTTCCATGCCAGGTTTTTATTTATTAATGATTTAGACTTTATACCATAATAACAGGTGAGTTAAAAATTTTACAAAAGAGGGTACCTGACTGTCAGTTGGTAGAGCTTGGGACTCTTGATCTCGGGGCTGTAAGTTCAAGCCCCATGTTTGGTATAAAGATTACTTAGAAATAAAATCTTTTGAAGAAAATTTTACAGGGGTGCCTGGGTGGTGCAGTTGAGTATCCGACTCTTGATTTCAGCTCAGGTCATGATCTTGGGGTCATGGGATCAGGCTCCACATTCAGTGTAGGGTCTACTTAAGATTCCCTCTCCCTTTGCTCCTCCTGCTTGTGCTCTCTCTCTAAAATTAAATCTTTAAAAAAAATTTTTTTTAACAAAAGAGCTCTTGTTTAAATTTTCTGAATGCAGGATATAAATGCAGATATAAGCTAGAATGCAGGATGTAAGTTAATAAACATTTTTGTCGTTTGACATAAGGTGTAGGGGCCAAGGACAGGTTACCCAAAATGTGCTACTTTGGCATATGGATTATTTTAAATAAGTTACTTAAGTGACAGCTTGTGCAGGAGGACCCTCTCTCCTGCTGAGAGCGGAAATAAATCTCCCATGTGAAAGGTACTCTCCTCGTACCAGGAAGTAAAAAGACATCTTCATCACTGGAGACCAGAAATTTAGAGCATAGAAGGCTGTATCAACAGCCTTTGGGGCAGGTGGGTGGCTCAGTTGGTTAAACCACTGCCTTCGGTTCAGGTCATGATCCTGGAGTCCCAGGATCGAATCCTGCATCAGCTCCCCGCTCAGCAGGGAGTCTGCTTCTCCCTCTGACCCTCCCCCTCTCATGCTTTCTCTCTCAAATGAATAATAGAATCTTAAAACAAAACCTTTGTTACTTTTTTACTAACTTACTACTCCAGGCCAAATTCTATTTAGAATTCCTCACTAACTGAAACTCCTGAAGTTTTCTTTTTTTTCTATCAATTCCTCACAGAGCAATGGTTTCTTTGTCTAGAAAGTATAAAACCTGCCTGCCTTGATCATTTCTTTAGGTCTCAGTGTCATTATTGGGCCTCTATGTACATGTTATAAAACTTTGGGTTTTTTTCTCCTGTTAATCTATTTCAGGTAAATTTAATTTGTGCTCTAGCTAGAAACTTGGACAGAAAAAAATTTCCACCTCCTTTTCAGAGGGAAAAGCTAACAGTTTTCAAACAATTTTTCACGGGACCCTATCTTGATAATTGGAGATTATGATAGTCAACACAAACCATAAAACAGTTTCCCTTCTGGAACACAGAAATTGTTGCCTTCCTTCACTTTTTTTTTTATTTTTAAGCATGAGGACTAACATTTTGCCAATTCATAATTATTTTTTTTCTACTCCTTTATTTCTACTCTCTTGACATTCCACTTTCCTGGGTTTAGTATACAAGAGCTCTCTTTGGGGAAGATGGGAAGAAGAAAGAAAGCACAAGATATGTGGAGAACATTTTTTATTTGGTTACCAACTTGTATTATACATGACAGTGAGATTGTATCTATACGTAAATGCAAATATTTTGGACTGAATCTTTTTTGGATCTCTCTCCATTTGTAATAAAAATATATTCCTAGAGACAAATATGTTTTTGTGAATATTTCATTCTAATTTGAAATAGAAATTTTATTGACTATGCTGACGCATGGAGATTTCTTATATGAGATACCATATAGCCTTCCCTAGAGTTTTAAAATTTTTACAAATATCTCCCCCTTTGGTTTTTTCAATTTTACTCTTCCTGGGATCTTAATGCCTCTCTTCTTGTGTATTTTTTAATAGCTCTCTCTCTTTTGTGTTCTTCTTTATTATATACAGTTTCAAATACGTCTTTATAAAAAAAGACACTGAAACATTGCTCAAACAGGAACTATCACAATAAACTTAAGAATAATGCCTTTCTTCTTTTGTAATAAATATTTATTTTTATAAATAGATGATTCCAGTAGTTGGTAGGTTTTAAATGCCTTTGGAGAAATAATAGGAAAACTCCATATGCACATTTTTTAATAACAGGATTCATTTTGTCTAATGATTAGTATTCATATTGACATTAACCTGCTTAATTCACGTCCTAGTTTTGATTCCTTTGTGGTGATTTAAATTTTCTTTTCATTCCTTATTTCAGAACTTTACCCCCGCCTAATAAAATTTACATTAGTATTCTTGGTTTCATTTAGTCATATGCTTTCCCTAAAAATCAGTTTCTAAGTCAAAATACTATTCTCTTTAGAAATAATCTCTGAAGTAACGTTGAATTATGTCTGCTGCAATCTTAGGAACCACATCATGAAGTTTTTCCTGAAAATTGGGAAGAAAAAGCAAATGAGTTTCAAAGGATGCTTATCATTCGTTGCTTGAGGCCAGACAAGGTAAGTGTGGATTTGAAAGCCGCTCAGTGGCTTTCCACTTTCAACCAGTGATTCCAGTTCCTACTCTGCCATTCCAGTCCCCCCAATTTGTATTTCCTTCTTTAATCACAGGGCTGGTGGAGGAGCCTGGGGGTACTAATCCTGCTTCTTTCCGATGCAGTCATTTTTCAGGAAGTTTGCACATCATTAAAGCCACACGAAGTTAATAACTGAGACTATATTTTATAGTTTTATGTACTTTGTGCTTCTCCCTTTTAATTTATGCTTCCCTAATTCCTTACAATCTACTTCTTTTACATGCTTTAATCTCATTCTTATTCTCATTAGTCTGATGATATTAGTCAGCGGTGTTAGTGTTAGCACCAAGCAGTTAAGAGTAGAATTTCTGCCTTTTCAAATGCTGTCTTTATGTAGAGTTCTTTGTTGGCCTTTGGAAAGCTAATGGAATATCATTTTTAAGACATCACTGCTGACTACAAAGGAAAATGTCAATACTGCTCCTTTTCATTTCTTTAAATGATATATAACTGATGAATCGGCTGACCTGCCGTGTCAGCAAATTTCAGTACTCAGTGACATTCTCAGTTACATTGTTGTACTCTATTAAAAAAAAACCAAACTATTCATCTAAGTATAAAGACGTGCACAGAGATATCCATATTCTCTGAAAAAATGTTGAGAAAAAATTGAAAAAAATCCTAATTGCCCTCTATTACGACTCCAGTAAAAGTAATTCATAATGACATCAAAACTTACTGTATTCACACTTAGGAGTTGCTAAGGAATGTAAGACAGTAATTCCATCCTAACAACAAAAAACGAGAACTTAGGTGGTGAAAGCAGTTTATTTTTGGAAGTTTTTACATGCCGCAGTGACAAGTGGGGCAGAGGCAGTGTTTCCTCCGTGAGGCATGGTCTGCTCAACAAACACATGCACTTCTGGCGTAGCTGGCCAGTGGGCTGTTTGCCAGGGCCCAGGTAACCATTAGGCATCTTTAGGTGTTGATGAAATGTTTTAATTCTGTTTGAAAATGGAAAATATAATCCAGTCTATATTAAGCTTTTGGTAATTATACCAAAACAAGTGCAAAATATAATTTTTGATATTTTTTTCATGGGGGAAGGGATGTACGAGGTGCCTGGGGCCTATGAAAGTCATAATGGGGGGATGCTTGCGTGGCTCAGTCGGTTAAGCATCTGCCTTCAGCTCAGCTCATGATCCCAGGATACTGGGATCAAGTCCCGTGTCCGGCTCCTTGGTCGGTGGGGAGCTGCTTCTCCCTCTGTCTGCTGTTCCCCCTGCTTGTGTGCTCTCTCTCTCTCTCTAACAATTAAATAAACGAAAAAAAAAAAAAGAATAAAAGAAAGGAAGAAAGTCATAATGCCGTCCTGCTCTTACGTGTTGGAAGTAGTCACAGTTGTTTAGGAATCAAAATTAAACTAATGAAACATTCTCTGCCTCGGTAGCCCTTTCAAACACAAATTGCCACTGAAACTTTAGTGTTAATCTTCAGAAGTTTTCCCTGCAAATATTAAATATGGAAGAATATGAAATGTGTCACACTCTTGCCTAATACAGCTTCCTCCTTTAAAACACGTTATTAAAATTTTCAAAGGTTTTTACTTTTCTAAGCTCGATAGACCATTCCACTAATGACTCTGCATGTACCACCGACCTTCTCCCCTCACTGTTTGAAAAAAACAAAGAAGCCTCTATGCATCTTTTATATTATGTTTATTGCAACCTTTCATCTATAAATATCTTTCTCCCAGTTTTATGTTTTAAAAAGTTTGACATTATAATCTGAAAATACACTGAGCTACCAAAAAGATCAAATATTACTTTCCTTATTCATTCTCTTTTTAGAGTGTATTTGAGGGAGATGAGTTAGTCATGCTGGGGCAGTTTTGTTTGTATGCTTTTGGTTTTATTTAGTTTTTATTTCTACTGACTTTTTTTTAAAGATTTTATTTACTTATTTGTCAGAGAGATCACAAGTAGACAGAGAGGCAGGCAGAGAAAGAGGGGGAAGCAGACTCCTTGCTGAGCAGAGAGCCCATGCGGGGCTCGATCCCAGGACCCTGAGATCATGACCTGAGCCGAAGGCAGAGGCTTAAACCACTGAGCCACCCAGGCGCCCCTATTTCTACTAACTTTCTTTTAAAGATTTTATTTGAGAAAGAGAGAGCGCATGTGCAGGAGGAGGGGGAGAGATGGAAGTAGAGGGAGAAGCAGACTCCCCACTGGGCAGTAAACCCGATCTGGGACTTTGATCCCAGGACCTTGGGATCATGACCTGAGCTGAAGGCAGACACCTAACCGACCGAGCCACCCGGGTGCCCCTGTTTTTGTTTTTAAATCAACTGCGGTGAAACTTATGGTTTATATACTTTACGTAGCTACTCTCCAATACTTTGGCCCCCTGTCTTATAACTTTGCCCTTTGTGTTTCCATATCTCCTTTAGAGTTTTCCTGGGGTAGATGGATAAGTGTAGACATTAATGCTCTTCACTAATATTTCCAGTTCTCCTCTCTTGCACACATGAGGTGAAGGACTCAGACCATAAAAATGTGAGAAGTGTCAGGGCAGAAGCAATTCACCTCCAGCCTGAGACTCTCCAGGGCACACACACCCCCCTCCCCGCCTCCAGCCATTAGCATTGTGGAATCACATTTGATATTTAAGTGCCATCAGCAGGCTGGGACCCTGAGCCGGCCCAGCAAGCAAGTTGCCTGCACACGCACAGGACTTTGCAGGATTAAGAAAGCAGCTTTTTGTTGCGTTAAGTCACTGAGATCTGGAAATGTTTGCTACTAGAGCATAATTCAATTTAACCTAAGTGATTAATGACCATTATCTATACAATCACACCTATGATCTTTTTTAAAAAAAATATTTTATTTCTTCATTTGACAGAGAGAAAGAGATCACAAGTAGGCAGAGAGGCAGACAGAGAAGGGAAACCAGGCTCCCCACTGAGCAGGTAGCCCGATATGGGGCTTGATCCCAGGACCCTGAGATCATGACCTGAGCCCAAGGCAGAGGCTTTAACCCACTGAGCCACCAGGCGCCCCCCCTTTTTTTTGAGGTAAAAAGGATTTTGTTTTAATTAATAGACCTTATTTCTCAGAACAGACTTCAGTTCACAGCAAAATCAAGAAGAAAGTACAGAGTTCCCATCCCCCTCCCACCACACACACACACAACATAGATGCATGACCTCTTCCAGTCTCAATATCCCACATCGGAATGGTGCATTTGTTAAAATGGTTGAACCTGTGCTGATCGTCACCATGATCCTTAATAGAGAAAGAATTCTTAGTACACTCTTCTGTTACTAGCAACCTCCAACTTGTCAATCTTGCTCTTACCAGGTACTCCAGGTTCTAGTGGTAAATTGTAGATTTTGGAATCTGTGTATATTTAAAAAGATTATATGGCTATTAATACTTTTAAAAGAGTGGTTTTCCAAAGTAACATGGCATTAGCCTACTGGAGAAAGGAACAGTGCTCTCTGAGGCTACCGTTTGAGCTAGTGCTGTGTGGATTTTCATTTCCTTGCAATCTCTAAGTCATGAGATGCTCTATCTATCCACCAGGAAGATCAACAGTCACTCCATCTCTAGTTTACAGTAGGGATTATTTAGCAACATCATTTTTTTGTTTCCTTTCCACTGCTCTGCCCTCAAAACGAATTCCACCCAGTGGGAAGAAACTACACCCTCGGTTCTCCAATGCTCTAGTTTAGAAAAATATAAAAGATGCTCTGTAAATCACCACTAGGAAAAATGAGATGGGCTCACACTTTTGTATAGGATTTAGTATCTTATAGTGCTTTATTGATAAAAGAAACGTATCAGGGGAATAAATACTGAGGTGTGCAGCATTTGGGGCCCATTTACAAAATGAAGAGTTTCTGGCCACCATTCTCTCCTTCCGAACTATAAACAGAAAGCCAATTAATCAGCTTTCAATAAGAAACTTGTCAAATATAAGGGAATATGTTTCTCTGACCTTAGATAAATCCTACAGGAATTTGCAATACACAGAAAAACATAAGAGGAAGCCCACAAACTTCTTTCCTGCCTTTGGGAAGATGGCTGCTTAAATTAGTCTGTAATTTTTGTTACTGACAGATTTCATTTCACAGACCTAATGCTAGCATAATCAGATTGCAGAAGCAAACCCAATTCTATTGCCTCGCAAACTGAATAGCAAACACAGCTTAATTTACCTTGGGAGTTACAGTTGGGTCTTGGGAGCAAGTAAGTCTTGCTCAGGTTAAAATTAAAAACAAAAGACTGAAATTGGTTTGTGTTCACCCCCATGTGTGCACCCCTAACTTGGTCCTCCAGCCATGTGTACACACGAGCAGCGGCTGACAGCAGCTTGAACCACTTACAAAAGAGAGGAGACACTTAGCAACTCAAGCTTCCTAAAGTAAAACCATGCACTTGAAAGCCTCACGCTTTTGTTTGTAAAACTCTAATTTGAGGAAGTCAGCCTTGGGGAGAGATAGTGAAAAAAAAGAGTTTCCTTTTCTTCTGGTAGTTGCTGTTGTTTTTTAATACAGTGAGAATAGACCAGCTATGGGGAAAAGAATAAGGAGAAACGCAAGGACAAGGCCCAGGATAGACAGGATATTTTTAGTTTCCGGCAATAAGCTTGACATCTGTGTGCATTCAAAATATCTGAAACATGAAATGACTTACGTAGAAATGAAACTTTTTGTATGGGTGAATTATTATGCTGTAACTTTTGTTTAGAATTTCTATAATTAGAATCTCACCTTCACAAAAAGAGGCATCCCGAGTTTTTATTCATTCGTTGTCCAGTATATATTTATTGTGTGCAGAGAACTTATGAGTCATCGTGTGAGGTAGGTCCTTGCCAACACAGTGCTTATATACTTGTTGTTATTCTTCTGTACCTTTTCTGTACTTGAATGAACCTAGAGAAAAACCTAGAGGGATTTAAAAATCTAATTTAAGTCCAGATATCCCTTCACTGTCCCCCAGCTCCCTATCCTCACACCCTCCGTCACACACATTCACCCACATTAGGAATGATGCTGTTTAAAGCGTTGTGATCTGTCAATGATTTTGACTCACAAACCTTGTGTGAATAGATGTTGAGAACACACGAAGTTTGGAAATACAACTTTTTCTAGAGGAAACCAGCTTTTTTAGATACTTGGTATTTGGAAATTGCTCTTGCAATTTTGCTGCAAGTTCAGAAAAGGTGCAGGCTGGGATTGGCGATCTAATTTGGAGTATTGTGCGTATACCCAAGGCCATCCTTTAGTATGAGCAGGGAGCCAGTTAGAGTGATTCTGAGGCCTTCAAAAAATTCTTTGGGTTCCTGCCACTCCATTGCTTCTCTTTCTGGGATATGTTGTTGACATAATTTATTAAGCTAAGCATTGGAATACTGGTCTGTTAAACCTGTCTTTATCACTTGTTTGGCTCACATCTGAGTCATGATTAGCTTGGAGCCATTGTCCAGATAGAAAAGGTATCGAGCCTTCATTTGAAAGAAGGAAGGAAAGGGACGCCTGGATGGCTCAGTTGGTCAAGTGTCCGACACTGGGTTCCAGCTCCTGTCATGATCTCAAGGTGGTGAGATCAAGCCCTACGTCAGGCTCCACATTCAGCGGGACATCTGCTTGAGATTCTCTCCCTCTGCCCCTGCTCGCTCTCTCTCTCTTTTTTTTTTTCTCTATTTCTCTCAGATAAATCCTTTAGAAAAGAGAGAGAGAGAAAAAGGGAAGAGGATATCAGAGGCTATACATCAGCCACCTTGATGAACAAAATCCCATTTTCACAATGAATACCCGGGAGGGGCCTCCACAGCACAGAGTTCTCCTCATTCTCACGCATGATCCCTGAAAGCACACATGTGTGTCATTGGGAATTTTCTGCCTTACGCTTTTGGGTATTTCTCAGGAGTATAGCTTGTTTCTCTTTTCAGAGTGCTTTTCTTTTTGCTTTCTTTCTGTTTCTTTTCCCAGCTATCTTGATTCTTTCTTGATGGTATAATACCATATAAATCACTCTCAAATGTCTACTTTTGAGTCGTGGACTTTTAGAACATAGTATTTTAAAACTTAAGAGTTAAGGTTTCTTATATTCTTCATCCACTATGTGCTGAATGTTCATTGAAGGGAAGAAACATGGCTTTGAATTTTGGTATCACTAACTACTCATCTCTTATTATTTATTTTGTCTTTTTTTTTTTTTCTTATCTAAAAGATATTTATATAAAGTGCTGCCTTGGACCCTCTGCCAACATTAACAAATAACTAAGCTAATACAGTTTTTTGTTTTAAAATATTTTTGAATCTGAACTATTAAGTCTGTAAGCAGGTTTGATTATTCTTTCAAATATATTCTTGTCCCTCTTTAGGTAATTCCAATGCTGCAAGAATTTATAACCAACAGACTGGGGCGCACATTCATTGAGCCACCCCCCTTTGATTTATCCAAGGCATTTGGAGATAGTAATTGCTGTTCACCACTGATTTTTGTGCTCTCTCCTGGAGCGGATCCCATGGCTGCCCTTCTAAAATTTGCTGATGACCAGGTACCTTAAAATATATGAGGCTCTCTCATAAAAGTGAATAAGTAAAGTATTTTCTAGCTGAATTTAAAAAAAAACCCACAAACTTGCTTATCTTAAGTGGGGGAGAAAAGATAAAAATTGATCACTCACTTAGCTCTTGAAAAGCTCTGGACTTGGGGGTCCAGAAGTTGACAGAGTTGCAAGAAAATGATATTTAGATGGCAGCACTGACATTTAAATTATTCTCTGTATCCAAATTATGAAAACCAGAACTTGGCTTGGGGGGCACTTACTTTTATTTTGGGGGGACAGAGGGATTCTGTGACATTATGGCATCAGTGCAATAGCTTGGGTTGATTTAATAAATTCAAGTGTGAACAGTGACCCTGGGGAGAACCTTCTCTGATCCTATCCTGCCCCTTCTCCCAGTTTCTAAAGGGGGACCTTCTTGACTTTCCAGGACAATCATATATTACAGTTACTTTACCAGGTTAGAATCTATTCTAATACTTATATTTCAAGGCTTTAAAAATTATTCAAATGAATTTACTTTAAGTTTTCTTATATCATTTAGCCTAGAATAAGAAAATCTTCATAAATCGGTGACTGGACATTTTCGAGTTGATTTTTTTTTCCCCTTTTGGTCTAACCAAAATAACATTTTATGGAAGTAATATTGACATTTCTAAAACCACCACCACTGCTTTTATTGTGCTTTATGTATACTGTTAATTTGGCTAGACCTTGTTAGGCACATCTGTCTTTTAATTCTTAAAGCAATCCTGTGAGGTAAATAATGGCATCTCCATTTTATAGAGAGGGACACTAAAGCATGGAGATATCAAGTGGCTTCTTAAAGGCCACACAGCTAAGTGGTTAAAATGCTCTTTACTAAACCAATTTATTGTAATAGTCTGTGTTTTTCTCATTGGGTATAATTCTTAGATACTTGGGAGTGATAGTGGAACATGGCCCCTCCCGCTGGTTAAAGACATGCTGGACCATGGCTGACAGGACTACAGGACACGGAGGCTGAGATCATATACTGAGGGGCCACGTCATGTAGGGCCTTCATAGGCTACACTGAGGGCTTTGAATACAATGGGATTACGGGATAGGGTTTTAAGCAACAAAATGACATGATCTGATCCATAGTTTATAAAGCTCATCCTAGCTGGACTGAGGAGAATTTATTTGAGTGGTACAAAATGGAAGCAGGGCATTAATTAGGGGGCTGCTGGTAAAAAGCCAGGAAGAACAAGGGTGGGAAAGACCAGAATGGCAGTGGTGCAAATGCTGGAAGAATTCATTTTAGGTGGGATTCGACCTCTCCACATCAACATGACCTTTTCGATCCTTTGAGAGCTTCCTAGCTCCTCTCCATTTTTCTTTCCACATGGCACAACGTGATATTCTGTGGCCCCTGCGTAGGGCTGCTCAGTGCATTGTCTTCACCTGCTCTCTCCACTTCTTCCAGAAACAGTGGTATCTGGCTCTGTTTTGTTTTCTGATGCTTCTATCTGCTAGTGTTGATGAGCTGTGGATGTTCAGAGGCGGCCTGAGACTCTACTCTAGCACTGCTGCTAATAATTGAAGGCCTCTTCCAAAGATGCCTTCCGATGATAACTGCTAGAAGAAAAGAGCTCAGGGAGTCACAGACACTGTTTCCAGAGGCTGCAGATGAATCAGACTACAGTAGAAATGCATTCCAGACAAATAGTGCCAGAGAATTCTTTAAAAAAACTTTTAAAAGAGAATTAGGAGTTAGTTTTTTTCTCTGAACTTTATGCAGTAGCCAAATTAATTAAAATACAATTATTCAAAGATCTGGAGGAAACAGGACAAGTACATCTGTCTGTTCATAGTTTTCTTTTGGGCTCTGGATTTTAGGAGATGCTGCATAACAGCCAAGTCCTTTCATCTCACGTTTCCTCATGTTAAAAGTGCTCTTAATTTATCTCTTCTCCCTATCTCAACAATCAAAGACCCTATAGAATTTTCCATTTATTACCATGACCGTTTCCAACATGAATTGACTTACCTTTGATCTGAGTGTTTTTAAGATTTTTAAACAGTACGAATTTTGTAGGGCTGCGTATGTTTAGACTTTTGAGGGATGCTGCATAATTAAATTTTAGTATACTTAATGTTAACATTTCTTGTAAAAATAATAGTGATTCTTCTTTAAAAATGTGTCATCAAATAACATCTTTCCTATTCTTGTACACAGGGATATGGGGGATCAAAACTTAGCTCTCTATCTCTTGGTCAAGGCCAAGGGCCCATAGCTATGAAGATGATAGAAAAAGCTATCAAGGAAGGAACATGGGTTGTTCTTCAGAATTGTCACCTTGCCACCTCTTGGATGCCAACCCTGGAGAAAGTTTGCGAGGTAAAAAAAGCAAGTTTATTTTTATTGATTTTATTCTCCCTCATAATTAGTGATATACGTGTCATTCAACTCCATGCCCATCCTGTGGGTTGGAGGGCTGCAGGCTGGTGGCACGGCTGGATTACAGGTGAGATGGGCTCACATGAGGGACCAGGGGACCGGAGGAAATCACACAGTCGGCCCTTGCCTGGTCCCTCTCAACAAGGGCTCACGGAGTGAGTTGGAAATCTCCCTCATCCCCATGAACAGCCTCAAAGACGGGAGTAAACCACAGGGCAGACAGAAATCAATACCTTTTACATCAGAGAACCAAAGACAAAAAAGAAGGCTTTTCAGGGTGAAATTCGTGTAGACACTCTAAACCAAAAGGCTTCAGGATGTTAACTTTGCTCTAACTCACTTCTCACCTACTTAGACAGTGAGCTTGCCACAGAGGATCAGTGTGAAACCAAAGGAATAATACTCCTCCACCTGTTCTTGCAGTGGGCACATTCCCATTTTGGTGGGCAGAAATTCCAGGAAGAAAACCTCACGTAACTCAACTGAGGAAACAAGACCTGGTGCTTGATTTCAACAAACATAGAGAAAATACATTTGATGTAATTACCCATGACTCTAGACCCCTCCTAACTCAGAGTCCCTTGAGTTTCTAAATTCCCCAAGCTAGTGATATAACCTGTACTAGCCAGACGTACAATTGAAACTTTAAGGAGCGGGTTGTATTTTCCTTTGTGCCACTTGTCACCGTTTTGTCTGCATCTCCCATTAGAATATAAGCACCCATGAGAACAGTGACTTTGTCTGTTTTGTTCTCTGCTTTATCTCCAGCACCTTGAATTGTGCCTGGCCCAGAGAGACAATCTGTAACTATTTCCTGAATTAGTTCCTTTGCGTGCAAGACGAAGTTTAAACCCTCATCACGGCTGAAAACACATTTCCTGTTGACCTTTGCTACCATCTTTATGACTTCTATGTTCTACCCATTTGAACTTCTTTCACTTTCATTAATATAGCACACTTTTTCAAGAATATAGGCCATCATGGGGCACCTGGGTGGCTCAGTCGGTTAAGCGTCTGACTTGATTTTGGCTCAGGTCGTGATCTCAGGGTCGTGAGATCAAGACCCATGTTGTGCCCCACACACAGTGGGGATTCTGCTTGAGATTCTCTCTCCCTCTCCCCTTTCCCCCACCCATTTTCTCTCTCTTCCTCTTTCACAAATAAATAAATCAGAAAAAAAAGAATATAGGCCATCATAATGTTATTTCTGTCTGAAAAATGTTTCTATTATCTGCCTTAAGATCATCTTCTCATTCTTCAGGTATTATGTTAGAGGTTTTATATTTGTGCCAATTTCTTCATGGCTCCTCCATCTCTAGGCCATTCTCATGACCTGTTGAACTGGGTCATAGATACCCATTGGAGAGTCATAGGGGAGAAGAGCTGTCCCTAATGGATGGGACACTTAGCCCAAAATTCCCATGAGTCATGTTGTTTAAGTCACCCAGCATAGGGCGTCTTGTAGGAGAGAAACACTGTGCCCTCACTCTCCACTGTGGTAACTAAAGAAAGTAGACACCTTTGCATCCTTCCTAACTGACGCTCGTCCCTTCACCACATGAGTGCTCAAAAAGTGTTTTACTGATAAAGAATTGAAATTTTAAAAAATATGAGATACTACTGACATGGACAAGTAGGGGAAGTAGCAATAGGGGGTGGGACTGGCCAGGAAGAGGGGAAAGGGCCCGTGATAATCATTCCTTACCTATACAACCTTCAAGACAGTTCGGAGTATTCTGTTATCCTCCGTAATGCAGACCTGAAAATATAGCTAATAGTGATATGTTTTAATGCTTCACCTTTCAAAATGCTCTCTCTTTGTTCTTTTCATCTCTGCTTGGTTTAATATTGACTTATGTTTCTCATTCTCACAACCCGGCTACAGCAAGAAGAATGGATTATTCTTAATCTGGCTCTCGGGCAGAGAATTATAGCTATAAATATTTCAGCAACATGGGTTAAGCTATGAGATTTTTTTGGAATGTCTTAGTCTCCACTGTGGCCAACTCTAAATTTTGTAATACCTTTGTGAACTTTAAAGTCCTATGGTTTAAATTTATCGAGAAGCATGGCAACACTCTGGGCCTTCTCAACGAAGAATGTTGTTTCAGGGGCAGAATCCAGTTTTAAGACTCATGCCTTAAATTGCAGCAGTAGGTTCTCTCTTGTAGAAATGCCTCCTCCCTCTCCAAGCCGTCCCGTGCACATAGGATCTGGAGATTTCCCTTGGACTTTATGTACACATTCATGTCTAATTTCCTTTCTTACAGGAGTTAAGTCCAGAATCCACACATCCAGATTTCCGCATCTGGCTGACAAGTTACCCATCACCAAACTTCCCCGTGTCTGTCCTGCAGAATGGTGTGAAAATGACCAATGAAGCACCGAAAGGTTTACGAGCTAATATCATTCGATCATACCTCATGGACCCGATCTCTGACCCGGAGTTCTTTGGCAGCTGCAAAAAGCCTGTTAGTAATGGCTAAGTCTTGTTACCTCAGCCCTGTGAAGCATTTCAAGTGGCCCCTGGTGATCACGGATGCGTGTGGCTGAATAAAACTACAAATTAAATAGGCCTCCTGCCCTGCAGTGCCATTGGTTTTGATTACTGATTATTGACTGTGCTGAAGTCAATTGTATTAATATTTTATTTTAATTTTACCACCAGCCTCATTTCTGCTCAGCTGAGATCTTCTGGGGTGTCATTAATAATGTAGCTTTCTATTTAGAAAGTCAGCTGTAAGCCATTCCCAGTACAAATCTGCAAGGTTGGAGAATCTTGTTTCAGGATATTAACTGAGCCCTCTGCTATTTGGAGCCATATCTTTAAATTAAAACATAAAAATATTTCCTCCATAGAACTATAATGAGAGCCAAAATGATTTTACTCCTTGATTGATGGGACTCATAAGGGTCTTTTTTAGCATTCCCAGGCAAGCAGGGAAACCACCCACTGCTTTCATGATTAGAATTCTGTGTGTGAATGTCTATGACCTAAAATTGTTTCACGGCGTTTTACCATAATTAAAAATGGAAGAGTTTCTTTTTAAGAGGGGTTATGAACCTTGGTAAGTTTTTGCCATTAAACAGCTCATGCTTTTGATATCGGGATATGTTTTAAGTACACATCAAAAGGAAATGTTAAAAATACAGAAGGACTTTCATTAAACAAAAGTCTTAGGTACTAAAAGAAAGCAAGCACCTATGTTTAAAACTAAGTCCAACCTCATCCTACTCTCCTAAGACCTGCTGTCTGAGTAGCTTTGGCATTGATTAGGCCCAGAGAGAGCGGGTTACTCGCAGGTAGGTGGTGAGTGCATGTGTGGGCTGGACAGAAGCCCTTCGGCAACATTTTCCTCCCTTTCTTCTAGATCCAAAGGTCTCTCCAGCGGAAGCCACACACACTGGAAGTCTAGACATTTATGAAACACAATCGAAACCAAAAGCCCAATCTCCTCAAAGGCCAAGAGAGTACATAATCATCATTGTTTTAACTTCTTATTGGGAAATAATTTTAAACTTACAGAAAAGTGGCAAGGATAAAACTAGTATGAAGAACAGTCCTATGCCCTTTACCCATACTCACCTCCTGTTAATACATAGCTTTGGTGGGTAAGTTAAATATGTCACAACCCTTTGCCCCTAAGTAAATACTTTGAGGTATATTTCTTAAGAATAGAGATATTATCTTACCCTGGTATCATTATTAGTTTAGTGGATTTGGCAAGGACACGCTATCTAGGTTACTATGTTCCATATTTGTCCATTGACTCAGTCATGTCCTTTAGGGCACCTTCCTGGCTCACTACAGGTTGGTCTAGGGTTAGAATGGCATTTAGTTGCCATGTCTCTTTGACTCCTTTAATCTGGAACATTGCCTCTACCTTTCTTTGGCTTTGAGGACATTGACCTTTCCGAAGAATCCATCTCCTCTTGTTTTTTTAACAGAACATTTGTCATTTGGGGCTTGCCAGATATTTCCTCATGCTTAGAGTCAAGTTATGCATTTTTAGTCAAAATATGACATTGGCGACATTGTGTCCTCGGACTATCACATTGGGAGGTACACGATATCCATTCATCCCTCATTGTTGATACGAATTCTGTTCACCCAGAGAAAGTGGTGTCTGATTTCTTCATGAGTAGTAACTGCCTTGCCCCTCCCAACTAATCATCAGTCTCTGAGGACACAAACTCAGCCCATGCCAATGTCTATTCCTCATCAAAATTTACCCCTGGCCCAGCTTTAGTGGTCAGTGAAGTATCTTGCCTGATGCAGTTATGTTCTATGATAATTCCAACTGTAGCACTGCGTCCGTATTTGATACCTGCCCCTCTCTCCTGCAACAGCCCTCCCATCTCTCCCCGTATTTGTGTGTTGTTGGTGTGGACTCACAAATTCCTCATTTTTTTCTCCCAGTGCTTTACACTTCATTTTTTTTTTTTTTTTGAACTTTACATGAACTTTACAGTTCATTACCATCTGTAAGTCTTTTGCTCAGATTGTTCCTGATTTGGTTAGCAGAGCACCTTCAAGCTGGCCCCTCTGTACCAGGTCCCATCGTTTATTGTTGTTGTTGTTGTTGTTGTTGTTGTTACTTAGCCTTCTTACCTTTTTGGCATAAGGCGCTGCAACCTTACGTGTCTTTCAGCCCTGGAACCAGCCATTTTTCTGTGGAGTCCTGGTTCTAGAGACCTAGATCTGGGTGCTAGATGAGCTCAGTACTATTGCCTTGTTTTTGGTTCTTGTCCTTTCAGGGGAGAAAACTTGGAAATATATGCATGTGCTCTCACACATACACATGCATACAAATACATATACGCACCTAAATGTGTATAAGTACATGCACACACACATCCTCATCCCCATATTTCAGAGGTGATGAGTTTGTAACAGAATATCCAACTTCCATCCAACTACCCAGGGTTCTTTCTTACTTTCCCTCATTCCATATGTGCAGGTCCCTTCTTCTATACTGAGCACCTGGCTCCCACATCATCAGCACATTTACTAATTTTCTTCGTTCTGTAACATATCAAAAATAGTTCTAGGGGTGCCTGGGTGGCTCAGTCGGTTAAGTGTCCCACTCTTGAGTTCAGCTCAGGTATCCATCTCAGGGTTCTGAGTTCAAGCTCCACGCTGGATGTGGAGCCTACTTTGAAATGAAATGAAAGGAAATGAAATGAAATGAAACGAAATGAAGTGAGATAGTTCCCAAATCTACACAGCATGTGTTACTTTGCTTTTTCCCATCTCTTTAGTTAAATTGTTGCTATTTTGTTTTGTCTCCACTCCCCCTTTCAGTTTATTCCACAGGGGACACTTCCACCTGCCCTTGGATAAAACTTTGGGCAACATCATGGCTTTTCTGGTTACTCTCAGATAATGAAATGACCTAGGGTCATTTTAACTTCCAAAGCCAGCCTTGATTCAGAAATCAGAAAGTGCAGTGTAGTATGTTAATAAACACTTAGCTTTTAGGGGCGCCTGGGTGGCTCAGTTGTTAAGCGTCTGCCTTCGGCACAGGTCGTGATCCCAGGGTCCTGGGATAGAGCATCGGGTTCCCTGCTCGGCAGGAAGCCTGCTTCTCCCGCTACCACTCCCTCTGCTTGTGTTCCCTCCCTGGCTGTGTTTCTCTCTGTCAAATAAATAAAATCTTTAAAAAAAAACCAAAAAAACACTTAGCTTTTACTTAAAATATAGGCTTTGATTCTCCAGAAACTGACCTAGGACCTGTGGTCAGTGGGCTTCATGCTGTTGGGAGAATAGGACAGAGTTGGCATCCTTCCTTCTGTGACCCCACTGGCAGACAATGGCTGCTCAGCCTGACCACTCAATTTGGATACGTGCAGCCACAGGGCAGGGTGGAGCGGACGTTCTGGGCCTGGGCTGCTATTGCTTGCTCTCTGGACTTGGCAGGGGTTTAAAGCTGAATTTTTCTCTTGTGACTCTTTTCATGGGTTCTCCTTGGCCTCCCTTCTAGACTCCTCTGACCATGACTCCATCACCCTTGACATGTTCCTCCTTCAGCTGACTGCTCCTGACCCCCTCAGCGGTTGGTTCTTTTAATCATTCACTTCATACAGGCTCTTACGGTTGGGATTTCCACCCTGTGATACAAGTCCTCTTGACCAAGAAATGTTCAAATGACCCCTGGCTGACTTTCTTTTTCCTTTTTCTCTTTCTTATCTTTTTTTTTTTTTTTTTTTTTTTTGAGAGAGAGAGAGGAAGGGGAGAGAGTGAGAGAGAGAATCTTAAGCAGGCTCCAGCACAGAGCCCAATGCAATCTCACAACCCTGAGATCATGACCTGAGCAGAAATCAAGAGGCAGACACTTAAGGAATGAGCCACCCGGGTACACCCCTGGCTGACATTCCTAATCCAACTCCCCATCTGCTCCTTAGGATCCACACTGGCTTAGCCCACCATTAGAAGCCGCGCTCTGATTTCCCTCTCCCAGTCCATTACCCTGTAGCCTTATGCTGCTCTACTCTTTCTGGCATAAGTTTTGTATTTTGCCACTCTGTCCTAGCTGCAGGGAACATGCTTCAACTCCCTGAGCGACCCCACTGATTCCTTCTTACTGGCTTGGACTAAGAAGATACACCCCATGCTCCTTTCTCCGTTAGGGAAGGAGACAAGAGAGCTCCCAGTACAGCCGCTGCTCTTGCCAAGGAAATCTTCACAAATCTTCTCTCAAGCTCTATTTTGACCATTTTATTGCATTCTGGTGGAGGGTGCATCATACTTTCTGATTTCTGATTCAAGGCTGGCTTTGCCATTCAAATTACAAGACTTCTTATTACCTAAGAGTAACTGGAAAAGTCATGAAGCTGTCCGAAGTTTCAATTCAAAAGTCCTTCTTATAGAGCTACTTAATTGTTTAAACTGTCTCCTTTGAAATTTCTCCATGGTGGTCTGGGACCACACATTGGAATTCATTCTTCTTGCCTCATTATGCTTCGGCTGGAACCTCCATCATCCTCTAAGGTGACACTAAATAGACTACGCTCTCTAAAAACCTGGTGTCCATAGCTATATGTGCCAACTGAACATGTATACGAATGGGCATGTTTTTGCCTAAATAGCCTGTAGAAATAGTGAATTCTGTTTTGGTGTACTTTGGGATGGATATATTTGTAAACAAAAAGTTATTTTCAGTTTAAAAAAATGGTAAGTGTAATGTAATGTTAGGAAGGAAATGATGTGGTGCCATTTCTTCTCATTACAGGAGGAATTCAAGAAATTACTTTATGGCCTCTGCTTCTTTCATGCTTTGGTACAAGAGAGACGGAAATTTGGATCCCTGGGGTGGAATATTCCTTATGAGTTCAATGAGACTGACCTAAGAATCAGCGTACAGCAGCTCCACATGTTCCTGAACCAGTATGAGGTATCATAAAAATCACAGCAAGGACATGACTTATTTTGCTCTTTATCACATTGTAAGTGTTTGCATAGTGAGCAGGGACTTCTGATTAATTTCTACTCTTATAAAATTAATAGTGAATAATTCCCAACAGCTTATTAAGTAATACTTTGTTATAACAGGAAATCATAACTGCTATCGTAGGTAGTTAGGATATTGGTTTGTCTATTAAGAACCTATATTTTATCATTTATGTTTGACACACAAACAGCTGTGGGAATCTAAGAAGTGAGTGTATTATACTTATTTTGAAAAGGAGTTGAGAAGACCATAAATCGAGCAGGCTCTGAAATGAAAAATACAGACTGATTTCCTTCTGTTCTGGAGCATGACTTTATTTTTAGGGACATGTCATTGTACTGTTATCCCAGAATTTGGATTTGGGCCAAATTTTCAGGAGAAAACAAGCTCTTTAGGCCACTGATGTTCACCTGAGGTATGGATTCTGGGAAGAGGACAAACAGCCTAATTTTGTCATGTCAACCACATTTAAGCACCTATATTCTCTCTCTCTCATTCTCTCTCTCTCTCTCTCTCTCTCACACACACACACACACACACACACACACACACACACACACACACACACATTTTCTCTTTTTGCCACTTGTCTATCATTTGGATTTTTAACATGTTTGCAACTTTGAGGAACTGCTTGTTAAACCAATCCAAGTGTCCTGCAAGGATATGGAACTTTTTGAAGCCAATCCCTCCTATTTTTGTTAGAATATCGTCCAAAAAGTTCACTCATATATGGAATTTAAGAAACAAAATAGATGAACATAGGAGAAGGGGGGGAAAAGAGAGGGAGGCAAATCATAAGACACTTTTGATGATAGAGAACAAACTGAGGGTTGAAGGAGGGGAGGTGGATGGGGGATGGGCTAGATGGGGGATGGGGATTAAGGAGGGCCCTTGTTGTGATGAGCACTAGGTGTTGTGTATAAGTGATGGATCACTAAATTCTATTCCTGAAACCAATATTACACTATATGTGAACTAACTGGAATTTGAATAAGAACTTGAAACAAAAAAGAAGGTAGGAAAAGAAAATTTTGTTAAAAATTAATTAGAAATTTTTGAATCAATCCATCTTGAAGTATCAAAAAAACTTTGACTTTTTGAAACTTGTAAGTGAATTATTTTTTTTTTAAAGACCAATTAAACAGAAAGGCACTGAATTCTGTCTCTATAAAAGTAAAGAAAAAACAAATATCAAGAGCTCAAATGACTTATCTATACTTATGTGAAGAATCTTTTATCTGATCCGTGTGTTTCATTGGGAAAATTCCTATTCTGTACTCAAATGAAATGAGTTTAGAGGCCTTTTACTTTGCAGCATTTAAATTTGGTAAAGCATTCAAAAGAAGCATAAATTTGGTTGATTTCTTTTTTGTAGGAATATTTATATTAAAAAGATACTAAGAATGGAGGGAAAAAATGTAGTGCTACAGTGCCTGCAGAAGTATTAGAGCTAAGATAATTATACTTTTCGATACAAAAAATAAAAAGGAGGGGGGCTCTAGTTCATTTGGCAATTTGTTCAAGCACCTGTACAATATATTCTAATTTAAAATATTGTAGTCTGTAGTGAAGAGTCTGTTAAAAGTGTCAGCAATTAAAAATTTAGCAACCATGAAATGAAGCTTTGTAGAATATTATAAATAGTAATATTTAAAAATTAAAAACATTGAGACCACATTGAAAACTACATTCTTCTGGGAGATATCAGAGATATTATCTGAAACAGATATGTCTAAGGAGTTTAAGAATATATAACAAGAAAAGTATATTCTATATTATCTTGGGATAATCATAAAATTTTTTGCTTCAATTTCTTAATTATTTAAAAGAATTTTTAAAAATAATATTATTTTGAAAATAATGTTTGAGGGGCGCCTAGGTGGCTCAGTGAGTTAAAGCCTCTGCCTTCAGCTCAAGTCGTGATCTCAGGGTCCTAGGATGGAGCCCCGCATCCGGCTCTCTGCTCAGCAGGGAACCTGCTTCCCCCTCCCTCTCTGCCTGCCTCTCTGCTTACTTGCGATCTCTCACTCTGTGTCAAATAAATGAATAAAAATCTTTAAAAAAAAATTAAAATAAATAAATAAAAGAAAATAATGTTTGAGTAGAACTACTTATAGGTCTACCAATATACTAAAGTAGGTTTGTCCATATACCATTTTATATTATATCATACTAATTCTCTAATGCCCATGTTTACTCTCAAAGTGTTGCAGTTGGACAGTAGTGACTTTGGTCACCCTAACTCTTTAGAGATAGAGACATAAACAAGGAGGTCAGAAACTCTACTGGACATGATTAGGTTCTACAGAGCAAGAGGTATTTGGAACTGAATGAATAGAGGTTTTCACTGTGAAGGAAAAACAATAAAAGATTATAGAAAGGGGCAAATAGGTGAAAGGGTTTGGTTAATGATAAGTAATTCGGGACATCCTTATATGACATGCTGGCTGCTTTAGGGTTATTCTATTGTTATGGCTGTGCTTTTAGGCGAATATTTACGTTTTAGAAAGATCACCTACCTGGGGCTACCAGAAACTGGAAAAGGCAAGGAAGTCCTCTTAGAACCTTTGAAGGGAGCATGATCTTGCCAACACCTTGATTTCAAACTTCAAGTCTCCAGAACTGTCAGACAATAAATTTCTCTTATTTTAAGCCAACTATTGGCAGCCCTGGGAAGCTAATATAGGAGGCCATCATGATAATCCAGGCAAGAAATGATAAGAGTTTAAACTAAAGCATTTGGGGGACACTTGGGGTGGCTCTGTTGGTTGAGCATCTGCCTTCAGCTCAGGTCATGAACCCCGGGTCCTGGGATCAAACCCCACATTGGGCTCCCTGCTCAGTGAGGAGACTGCTTCTCCCTCTCCAGAACCCCCTGCTTGTGCTTGCACTCTCTCACTCTCTCTCTCTCCATCAAATAAACAAAAAATCTTTAAAAAATAAAATAAAAATATACTAAAGCATTTGAGCTAGGATGGGGAACATAGAGATATGATAGATATGTAGGGGAATGGATCAGAATGACTTAGATATTAAATGGTAAAGGGAGAAGAAGTCTTGGTCAATGTTAGTTTTCTGGTCTGGACTGGTAGTGGTCCCATTCATTAATTGAGACAGAGAGTTGTACCAGGAGTTAACAGGGATCAGCTGGGAGATTAGTGGAATGAGGATGGGTGAGGGGACATTTGCTTCATTCTCCTACATTTATGTATCTGAGAAGGTCTCTACTAGGCTCTTGACATATAGACACAGCCCAAGAGAAGAAAGTGAACACAAATCAGAGATTTATTTTTTTTTTTTATTTTTAAGATTTTACTTATTTATTTGGAGAGAGAGCAATATCACAAGTAGGCAGAGAGTCAGTCAGAGAGAGGAGTGGGGAAGCAGGCTCCCTGCTGAGCAGAGAGCCCAATGCAGGGCTCGATCCCAAGACCCTGAGATCACGACCTGAGCAGAAGGCAGAGGCTTAACCCAGGGTGAGCCACCCAGGCACCCCATAAATCAGAGATTTGTGACTTGCTAAAGTGTTGAGACCTGAGAACATCTTAAATTTAAAAGGAAGGCCTTATAACCTAAGAAAAGAACTAAGGACTGACTATTGGCGAGCACCCAATGGCATGGTTGGAGAGGAAATAGGTCAAGGAGTTGGAGAAAATTGGAACAGCAACAGAATGAGGAATGATTATCTTAGGCAATACTGTTGCCATTCCCCATTTTTAAGTCTGCCTGCATCAAAGGAATGGAATCACCTCCCACTCAATCTCAAGCTAGAACCCTGGGAGTCAGTGACGCTCAGTTATTCCTTCTCCCTCCCGAGCCACACCCTACCACCCTCCACTCCCCACCTCCCTGCTCTAGCCCGTGTCCTATGCAGCAGGCCCCTCTCATTTGCTTTCCTCAATTTCAGTCACCTGCTGTCAGGTGCGGTCTGGAAGCAGATGCTCTTCCTTCTGACATATCGTCAGAAGGTCAATAGTAGCCTAACGCTGCATCCCAATGCCCACGTCATTCCTCCCACTTCATCTCATTGTGGAGGCATCTTGTCCTCCCGCATCATCACAAGAGGAAGGGTGAGTACGGTGCAGTAAGATATTTCGAGAGAGACCACACTCACTTGCGTTTTATGACTGTAGATTGGTGTGGTGGTTCTATTTCATTATTAGTTATTATGTTATCATTGTTAACCTGTACCCGTGCCTAAGTCATAAACTCGATCGTAGGCTTGAGCACAGAGGAATCCTAGCTCTCCACGGTGTCTGGCAGCCCCTGGGGAACCTGGAGCGCATCTCCCACAGACAAGTGGAGACTGCTGCGCCACTGTCTCACGGTCTCCTTGCTTTTCTCTCAGTATGATGTGCTCTTCACATCTCTGAGCCTCGCCATATATTTTCCTTCTACTTCAGGTGCCTTTTCCTGTGCTCCATCTTTGTCTGCCTTGGGGAGTAGTTCTTGAATAACCACCTCAGACTCAGGAACAAGCGTGCCTCCTCTTGGCACGTTTCTACATGCAACTGGGGCCGAGAGCCCCTTTGTCCAGCATTGGGCTGAGAATCCTTATTGTTGCAGGTGAACACAGATGAGAGCAGGAGACGATTCCAGATTTTTTTGGTCTTTTATGATCTACTTGCCCATCATCTCTGTTACCCTTCCCCTAACATACTCTAGCTCAGTAGCCAGAAACATGGGTGGCTCAGCCTCACTTTGCTCTGGAGCCTTGACGTTGCTGCTGATACATGTCCGACACTAGGAACGTGCTGAACAGAACACATTCTGTCAGATTATAGGCCACTAGACTATATGGTGACTTTGATTTGTTCACTCTTGTATCCTTAGTGCCTAGATATATGTATGTGGTAGATGGCTCAGTAAGCATCTGTTTTATGAATGAATAATGATGGGTGGAAAGATCTTCAAGCTCTCAATAAGAATGGCAACACTACCACATGTAAGGATTTGGCATTGTAATTGCAGCATTTAGAATGAATAGGACAGAGGGGAGGTGGGTGAGGGGATAGAGTAAATGGGTGATGGATACTAAGAAGGGCACATGTTGTGATGAGCACTGAGTGTTATATGTAAGTGATGAATCACTAAATTCTACTCCTGAAACCAATATTATACTTTATGTTAACTAAATAGAATTCAAAAGAAAAATAGAAAAAATAAAATGAATAGGAGATAGGAGAAGTATTTAATAAATTATGATAGAATAATTGATTATTTGCTATTAGAAAAAAACAAGTTAGATTATTTATACTATGTAATTCCTATTGGATTAAAGAAAGGAAATAGGAAAAATTAAACTATGAAAGAAGAAAATAATAGTAGATAGATATAATCTGCTTGGCAGATAAGCAATGGCTTTTTCTTATTTTGGTGTGTGTGTGTGTGTGTGTATGTGTGTGTGTGTGTGTGTGTGTGTGTGTGTGTGTGTGTGTTTAAGGCCCACCCCTTCCTCTCACCCTGCTTTTACTACATAGCAACCAATTTCACAGCTTAGGACATATCTGTCCAGAAGTTTTCCTATATGCATATAGGTCCTATATACATAAGCACAATATACACACAAGTTTTTTTTTTTCTGAAAAACATAATCGTATTTGCACAATCATTTTCAGCTTGCTTTTTTCATTCTCCATATATTGTGGGCAACTTCCAAAGCAGAAGGAGATCTTTGTTTAATGGCTGCTTACACAGCATTCCCCCTCAGTTGACTGTTAGGATTCTATTTCCTTTTTATTTTTTTCTAATAAGCAATGCTAAAATGAATGACTTTGTGTACACCCCTGTATACAAGTTGCTGACTTCCAGCTCTGCTTCCGCGTACACTCTCTCTCCGTCTGTGGTCTCAGCCCTCATCACAAAGGGGCCAGCACCAAGCTGCCATGATTTCTGCAACCCCAACCAGTGTCCCTGGGCCCCTGGGAGAACACACTCCCCAGTGTGATTGGCCCTGGTTGTGATCAAGCTGCTGAGAGAAAGAAAATCTTACCATCAGTTCTGTGGTATGTTGGCAGGTTTAACCCTTTTTACGTAATCAAACACTCCCCCCGCCCCTCCCTTCGTTCTGCATCAGGAAGCCCTCCCAGGGGCCAGCTGGTTCACCTTTGGTCTCCTCATTCACTACCTCCTTACTTTGCCAGTGACTTTTCTTGCTGTGTTTCATTTTAAGAGGTCAACAAGGCAAGTCCAGGCAGTACACACATCTGATCAAACTCCCATCACATTTGAAGTTGGAAGAACATAAATATGCTGGACTTCATCCTGATTCTGTTTGTTTCCCCACAAGGTCTTGGTCGCTGACACAAGTTCTCCTAAATTCTCTGCCTTTTATTCCAGTTCTAACAAATAACAAGTCTCAACATTTCCAACCCCTCATTCAATAAATTCCCCCTGTATAGAAGTCCCCCTGGGTGTAGAGATTAGTAAAAATAAGAAATATTTCTAAAATATTTTTTAAAAATTTAAAAATGTATCTGGAGTTAATGTTATTAATTGTCAGTTTTTTCTTCTAAATGATAATGCTCAGTTTTGTTGAGAGTAATGAGACATAGAATGCTCTGTATTGCTGGTGGATATGTAAGTATTTATGCTGATGATAAAACAAATTGCAGTATGAACAATCAATACTTTTGCACTGGTAAACATTTAAAAATTCTTCATACCAGAGAGTATAATAAAAAAGCAAACTAAAGGGAAAAAATATTTCCACAAATTTGATTAAAAAGGATAATGTATAAAACAGCTTATGTATACTATGTATGTAGTACATAGTATACTATGTATATATAATATAGATGTATATATAATATAGATGTATATATAATATATAATTATATGATTAATATAATATATAATAAAGCTATTAAAATTTTAACTGAAAAAAAAATGGGTAGAAGGCTAGTTCATAGAACAAATGTTATTAAACATGAAAAAAACTATGAACTCCACTGATATTCTAGGAATGCAAATTAAGACAATATTAATTATCTTTGGTCAAACAAATTAGCAGACATTTTACAACTGATTCCTACAATTACTATAGCCTTTCAGGAAAGCAATTTGGTGGGCCACCTGGGTGGCTTAGTCAGTTAAGTGTCTGACTCTTGATCTCAGCTCAGGTCTTGATCTCAGAGTGTGAGTTCAAGCCCCACATTGGGCATGGAGCCTTCTTAAAAAAAAGAAGAAGAATGAAAAAGTAGCTTAGTGACATTAATCAGTTGCTTTTTATAAACTCTTTTACCTTTGACATAGCAGTTTCCTTTTTAGGAATCAAAGAATCATTAGAAATTTTAAGAAATGTATATTTAATGAAACATAATTTTTTTGAAAGGTTTTATTTATTTATTAGAGAGAGAGATCACAAGTAGGCAGAGAGACAGGCAGAGAGAGAGGGGTACTAAGGAGGGCACATGTTGTGGTACTAAGGAGGGGTACTAAGGAGGGCACAAACTTTTGTGTTGTGTATAGTTTAATTTTTCCTATTTCCTTTTTTTAATCTAACAGGAATTACATAGTATAAATAATCTAACTTGTTTTTTTCTAATAGCAAATAATCAATTATTCTATCATAATTTATTGTATACTTCTATCTCCTATTCATTTTATTTTTTCTCTTTATTTTTCTCTTGAATTCTATTTAGTTAACATAAGTATAATATTGGTTTCAGGAGTAGAATTTAGTGATTCATCACTTACATATAACATCCAGTTCTCATCACAAGTACCCTCCTTAATCCACATCGCCCATCTAGCCCATCCCCCACCTCCCTCCCTCCATTAACCCTCAGTTTGTTCTCTCTTTAAGAGTCTTTTATGGTGGGGCGCCTCAGTGGTGGCTCAGTGGGTTAAAGCTGCTGCCTTCGGCTCAGGTCGTGATCTCGGGGTCCTGGGATCAAGCCCCGCATGGGCTCTCTGCTTGGTGGGGAGCCTTCTTCCCCCTGCCCCTCTCCTGCCTCTCTGCCTACTTGTGATCTCTCTCTCTCTCAAATAAATAAATAAAATCTTTAAAAAAAAAATAGAGTTTCTTATGATCTGCTTCCCTCTCTCTGTTTTTTCTCCTTCCCCCATGTTCATCTGTTTTGTGTCTTAAATTATTAAACTATTTTAAAAGAGTATTTCATGAAATGGTAAAAAGCATCTTATATTATGAGCTTTGGTGAAAAATTACACGCAAAATTACATACAGTAATTCTCTACAGTAATTCCAATTGTCAAAATACAGAGGGATATAAAAAGATGATGCAGGAAACTAACACTGATTATCTCTGAATTATATTGGATTTGTTCTGAATATTAGTCCACGATGCCAGATTTTCAAGGGTGGGATTCCACCCTCACTCATTCTGTATCTGGCACATCGTAGGTGGTCCGTTAATGTTGGTTGAATAGTGAGTGAGGGTCAAGTTAATAGATGAATTCTGTTCTCTGCATTGGCTATTTGGAAATGACAAATCACACAAGGAGAAAAAGACTCGGGGGGAAATTGCAACAATTAGCAGACAAGGAGAAATTGTGTTTAATGCAAAGTTTTATAAGCAGTTTAATAATAGGAGAAGCATGAACACAGCTCTGCATGACGCGCTACTGATAACGTTTAGCTGGAGGAATGACTTGAACTCTGGATTCTAGGAACTGCCTTACGAAGCTCTGCGGTACATGACAGGGGAGTGCAATTACGGAGGCAGGGTGACCGACGACTGGGACAGGCGCACGCTGCGCAGCATTCTGAACAAATTCTTCAACACAGAGTTAGTCCAAAACGCAGGCTATAAATTCGACTCAAGCGGCATCTATTTTGTTCCTCCTTCTAGTGATGTAAGTACGCCCTTTGAGAAAACGAAAAGCAGTAAAACCTGAAATTCCTCTGATGAAATGGCGATTTTTTTCCCCAGAGGCCTTGTTTTCGGTTAACCATTGTGTGTGCTTTTTCCAGCCTGCTTGGAACAGAGCAAACCCAGGCTTAGATGTAGTTAGTGGTTTGCTGTTTGGTGTAATGTGAGGACTTTCAGAAACGCCACTCTAAGGAAGAAGGGCTTCCTTACTGACTGAAAGTCTATTGTCATGAATTTATCCCTTTGATAAAAAGACACTGTCCCCAGTTAAAATGGAAATACACATGAGAAGGGTTACAAAATAATACTAACAATAATAGTGTGTAGATCGTGCTTACTTATTTACAGAGCGGTACAGTAATTATCTCACTAGAGCGTCAAAGTAACATCAGTACTATTACTCCGTCCTTTTTACAAACGAGAAAGCGGATTGACTGAAGTTGAATGACTTGCCCACGTCCACAGGGATAGAAAGGGGAAGAGAGTTACAGAACCATCTGCCGCCAAGAGTCCATTTCCTTCTGCTCCTTTTTCCAGGTCTGCTTAGTGGAAGATGTGGCATCTGCCTTCCCTCCCGTGATGACACAGCAGGCTCCCAGGGACTGCCAGGACAATTGAATTGGTTCTCATTTTATTCCTAAAAGTCAAAAGGGCACGTATTGAAAGTTAAACCTATGACCACGTGCGTCAGAGGCACATAACCGTAACCGCATCTTCCATTAGGGTTAATGCTAGCTGAGAGCAGACGTCAGTAGGGGGGGAAAGAAAATCAGTCGCAGAACCTAGGTCACTAAATGAGTGCAGGAGGCCAACGTGTGGAGCCTTGGACATCAGGATTTCAAGTGAGAAAAAAGAGAGATGAAGTCGGTTATATGTAACATGACTCGTTTCGAGAAACCATCAGGGACCGGTCCCCCACCCCGACCCACCATATGTGTATATGAGTGTTGGTATGATTGTGTGAGCATGAAGAAAGGTTTGCAATTTTAACAGAAGTCCATGTAAATAAAATACAAAATGTGTGTGATATATATGCATAAAAAGAAATGATTATGGTGATTATCTCAGGATAATAAACATTCGGGTAATGTTTACTTTTCTGAATTACATGGATTTATCACAAGAGTAAACAGAAAAATCAGCATAAAGAGAAAAAATTATTTTTATTGCAATAAATGAAAAACAATCATCAGTAAATGTGGCACAGAAAAATTTCTCCAGAGGAAATTTTCTAAATGAGAATGAGGTGGCTGGGATATGCCCCTTTCCATTTTAAAATCCATCCCAACTGAATGGAACATTTTATTTTTTTCTTCCTAAATGTTTCTTTTTCTCTTCTTTTTTTTTTTTTTTTTTAAACTTTGGCTCAGGTTGAAAGAAAATGAGAGCATTTGGTGTCCGGTTCCACAGGCTCATCCACTCAATAACTTGAGTATTGAAAATTATCTCCACTCAGAGAGAAAGTTCTACAGGATAATTGATTTCTAACCTCCTGACTCTTCATTATTCATCTTTGCAGCACAAAGGCTACATCGAATACACAAAGACTCTGCCGCTGAACCCTGCACCAGAAATCTTTGGGATGAATGCCAATGCAGATATCACTAAAGATCAGTCAGAAACTCAACTGCTGTTTGATAACATTCTTCTCACACAGGTATGTGCTCAGGCAGGAACGAACCAGCTTCTGAGGCTGGAAGGGAGGCTGCCCAAGCAGCGTGGGCCCTCCATTCAAGTGGAGAACCATTCTGAGGAAAAGATGAAAATTCCTATGTACCTTAAATACGAACTTAAACATTAAGTACATGAGCATATGGTTTGGGTTGGCTTTTTTTTTTTTTTTTTCACATCAGTCTTTTGATTTGGAAAGAATCTTTGAGTATAATTCAGCTGCTAGGAGTTGCATTTCACCTTGCTTATAGAAACCATGTTCAAGTGCATTGTACTTTTTTTTTCTTCCAAGTTTTTATTTCTATTCAGGTTAGGTAATATGTAGTGTAGTATTGGTTTTAGGAGTAGAATTTAGTGATTCATCACTTAAATGTAACACCCAGTGCTTATCACAAGTGCCCTCCTTAATACCCAACACTTATCTAGTCCATCCCCAACCCACTGCCCTCCAATAACCCTTAGTTTGTTCTCTATAGTTAAGAGTTTCTTATGGTTTGCCTCCCTATCTGTTTGGTGTTTTTTTTTTTTTTTTTTAAGATTTTATTTATTTATTTGACAGAGAGAGATCACAAGTAGGCAGAGAGGCAGACAGAGAGAGGGAGGGGGAAGCAGGCTCCCTGCTGAGCAGAGAGCCCGATGCGGGGCTCGATCCCAGGACCCTGAGATCATGACCTGAGCCGAAGGCAGAGGCCTTAACCTACTGAGCCACCCAGGCACCCCTCCCTATCTGTTTTTATCTTATTTTATTTTTCCTTCCTTTCCCCTAAGTTCATCCATATTGTTTCATAAATTCCACATATGAGTTAAAACCTGTGGCAGTTGTCTTTCTCTGACCGTCTTATTTCACTTAACATAATACCCTCTAGCTCCATTCACGACATTGCAAATGGCAAGATTTCATTCTTTTTGATGGTTGAGGAATATTCCTATTTGTGTGAACATATATATGTGTATATATGTATAAACACACCACATCTCCTTTATCCATTCATCACTCCATGGATGCTTGGACTCTTTGATAGTTTGCTAACATCAGGGTGCATGTGCCCCCTTCAAATCTGTACTTTTCTATACTTTAGGTAGATACCGCTTAGTGCAATTTTTGGGTTATAGCATAGCTCCATTTTTAACTTTTTGAGGAACCTCCATACTGTTTTCCCCAGAGGCTGCACCAACTTCCATTCCCACCAACAGTGCAAGAGTGTTCCTTTTCTCCACATCCTCACCAACATTTGTTTTTTCCTGAGTTGTTAATTTTAGTCAGTCTGACAGGTGTGAGGTGGTATCTCATTGTGGTTTTGATTTGTATTTCCCTAATGATGAGTGATGTTGAGCATCTTGTCATGTATCTATTAGCCATCTGGATGTCTTCTTTGGAAAAATGTCTTTTGATGTTTTCTGCCTGTTTCTTAACTGGATTATTTGATTTTGGGGTATTGAGTTTGATAAGTTCTTTATAGATTTTGGATCATACTCTTTTAAAAATTTTATTTATTTCACAGAGAGAAACACAGCTAGAGAGGGAACACAAGCAGAGGGAATAGTAGCAGGAGAAGCAGGCTCCCCACTGAGCAAAGAGCCCGATGCAGGGCTCAATCCCAGGACCCTGGGATCATGACCTGAGCCAAAGGCAGAGGCCCGACAACTGAGCCACCCAGGCACCCCTCTTTTTTTGTCTTTTAAGATTTTATTTATTTGACAGAAAGAGACACAGCGAGAGAGAGAACACAAGCAGAGAGAGTGGGAGAGGGAGAAGTAGGCCCCGGCTGAACAGGGCATCTGATGCAGGGCTTGATCCCAGAATCCTGGGATCATGACCTGAGCCGAAGGCAGACGCTTAATGACTGAGCCACCCAGGCACTGGGTGGGTCATACTCTTTATCAGATATGTCATTTGCAAATATCTTCTCCCATTCTGTAGGCTGCCTTTTAGTTTTGTTTATCGTTTCCTTCATTGTGCAGAAGCTTTTTATCTTGATGAAGTCCCAATAGTTTATTTTGTTTTTGTTTCCCTTGCCTCAAGTGACACATCTAGTAAGAAGTCCCTATGGCCAAGGTCAAAGAGGTTACTGCCTGTGTTTTTTAGGATTTTGATGTTTCCTGTCTCACATTTAGGTCTTTCATCCATTTTGAATTTATTTTTGTGTATGGTGTAAGAAAGTAGCCCAACTTCCTTCTTCTGCCTGTCATTGTCCATTTTTTCCCAGCACCATTTGTTGAAAAATTGTGTTTTTTCTTGGATATTCTTTCCTGCTTTGTCAAAGATTAGTTGACCATATACTGCAGGTCCATTTCTGAATTCTTTTCTGTTCTATTGATCCATGTGCCTGTTTCTGTGCCAGTACCATTCTATCTGAATGATTACAGCTTTGTAATAGAGTTTGAAGTCCGGAATTGTGATGCCACCATCTTCAGTTTTGTTTTTTCCAACATTCCTCTGACCATTGGGGTCTTTTCTGGTTCCGTACAAATTTTTTGATTGTTTGTTCTAATTTTGTAAAAAATGCTAGTGGTATTTTGATAGGGATTGCATTGAATGTGTAAATTCTTTGGGGAGTATAGACATTCTAACAATATTTGCTCTTCTAATTTGTGAGCATGGAATGTTTTTCCATTTCTTTATGTCATCTTCAATTTCTTTCATAAGTGTTCTATAGTTTTCAGAATACAGATCTTTTACCTTTTTGGTCAGGTTTATTTCTAGGTATCTTACAGGTTTTGACACAACTGTAAATGGGATCGATTCCTTCTCTTTCTGCTGCTTCATTATTGATGGAGAAATGCAGCATATTTTCTATATATTGATTTTATATCCTACAACTTTGATGAATTCATGTATCACTTCTAGCAATGTTTAGTGGAGTCTTTTGGGTTTTCTACATAGAGTATCATGTCATGTGCAAATAGTGAAAGTTTGGCCTCTTCCTTGTTGATTTTTTAAATTTCTTTTTGCTGCCTGACTGCTGAGGCTAAGATTTCCAGTACTATGTTGAACAACAGTGGTGATAGTGGACATCCCTGTCAAGTTCCTGATCTTAGGGAAAAGCTGTCGGTTTTTCCCCATTGAGGATGATATTAACTATGGGTCTTTTACATTTTGCTTTTATGATGTTGAGCTTTGTTCCTTCTATCCCTACTTTCTTGAGGTTTTTTCAAGAAAGGATGCTGTATTTTGTCAAATGTTTGTTCTGCATCTGTTGAGAGTTTTATGGTTCTTATCCTTTCTTTTATAAATGTGGTGTATCATGTTGATTGATTTGTGAATATTGAACCACCCCTGAAGCCCTGGAAAAAATCCCACTTGACTGTGGTGAACAATTCTTTTAACATGCTATTGGATTCAATTTGGTAGTATCTTGTTGGGATATTTTGCATCCATGTTCATCATGGATATTGGTCTCCAATCCCCCGCCCCCTTTTTTAAGTTTTATTTATTTTAGAGAAAGAAAAAGAGAGAGGAACTGGGGTGGGAGGGTAGAAGGAGAAGCTCTCAGACAGATTCCATGCTGTCTACAGAGACTGACACATAGCTTGATCTCACAACCTTGAGATCATGACTTGAGACAAAATCAAGCATCAGATGCTTAACTGACAGAGCCACCCAGGGGCCCCCTCTAATTCTCCTTTTTAGTGGGGGTCTCTGGTTTTGGAATCAAGATAATTCTGGCCCCATAGAATGAGTTTAGAGGTTTTCCTTCCATTTCTATTTTTTGGAACAGCTTGAGAAGAAGAAATGTTAACTCTTCTTAAATGTTTGGTAGAATTCCCCTGGGAAGCCATTCTCCGTGGACTCATGTTTCTTGGGAGATATTCGATTATTAATTCAATTTCTTTGCTGGTTATTGGTCTGTTGAAATTTTCTATTTCTTTCTGCTTCAGTTTTGGTAGTTTATATTTTTCTAGGAATTTATCCATTTCTTCCAGATGACCCAACTCGTTGGCATATAATTGCTCATAATATACTCTGATAATTGTATTTCTGGAGCGTTTATTGTGATCTTTCCTCTCTCATTTGTGATTATTTATTTGGGTCCTTTCTTTTTTCTTTTTGATAAGTCTGGCTAGAAGTTTACCAATTTTGTTAATTCTTTCAAAGAACCAGCCCGTAGTTTTGTTGATCTGTTCTTTTTTTTTTTAATTTCTATATCCTTTTTTTCTTTCTAGGCTTATAATTTCCATTTTTCTGCTGGTTTTAGGCTTTATTTGCTATTCTTTTTCTAGCTCCTTTAAGTGTAAGGTTAGATTGTGTATTTCAGATTTTTTTTCTTGCTTCTTGAGGTAAGACTGTATTGCTATATACTTTCTTCCTTGAGTGCTTTGCTGCATCCTAGATGTTTTTGGACTGCTGTGTTTTCTTTCTTTCTTTCTTTTTTCTTTCTTTCTTTCTTTCTTTGGACTACTGTGTTTTCATTTTCATTAGCTTCCATGTATTTTTTATTTCTTCTTTAACTTCCTGGTTAACCTATTCATTCTTTAGTAGGATGTTCTTTAACCTCCATGTATTTGTGGTCATTCCAAATTTTTTCTTGTTGTTGGCTTCAAGTTTCATAATGTTGTGGTCTGAAAATATGCATGGTGTGATCTCAATCTTTCAGTACTAGTTGAGGCCTGATCTGTGACCCGGTGTGTGATCTATTCTGGAGAATGTTCCATGTTCACTCAAAAAGAATGTTAATTCTGCCACTTTAGGGTGAAATGTTCTAAAGGTATCTGTTAAGTCCATCTGGTCCAGTGTGTCATTGAAAGCCCTTATTTCCCTGTTGATCTTCTGCTTAGATAATCTGTTAATTACTGTGAGTGAGGTATTAAAGTTTCTGTTATTATTGTATTATCAATGAGTTTCTTTATGTTTATTATTGATTTAGATAATTGGGTGATCCCAAGTTGGAGGAATAAATATTTACAATTGCTTGATTTTCTTGTAGGATAGACCCCTTTATTATGATACAGTGCCTTTCTTCATCTCTTATTACAGTCTTTCGTTTAAAATTTAGTTTGTCTGGTATAAGTATGGCTCCTCCAGCTTTCTTCTGATGATCATTAGCATGATAAATAGTCCTCCATCCCCTCACTTTCAATCTGCAGGTGTCTTTGGGTCTAAAATGAGTCTCTTGCAAGCAGCATACAATGGGTCTTATTTTTTTTAATCACTCTTATACCCTATGTCTTTTGATTAGAGCATTTAGTCCATTTACATTCAGAGTAATTATTGATAGATATGATTTAGTGTCATTGTATTACCTGTAAAGTTGCTGTTCCTTTAGATCATCTGTTTCCTTTCTAGTCTTTGTTGCTTTTGGTCTCTCTTCCCCACTGAAAGGTTCCCCTTTAATATTTCTTGCAGGGCTGGTTTAGTGTTCTGAACTCCTTTGGTTTTTGCTTGTCTGGGAAATTCCTTATGTTTCCTTCTATTCTGAATAACAGCCTTGCTGGATAAAGTATACTGGGCTGCATATTTTTCCCCTTAGCACATTGAATATTTCATACCACTCCCCTCTGTCCTGCCAACTTACTGTGAACAGGTCTGCTGCTAACTTTATATATCTACCCATGTAGGTTAGGGATGTTTTTTCCATAGCTACTTTCAGAATTCTCTCTTTATCTTTGTATTTTGCAAGTTTCACTATGATATGTCTTGGCATTGACCTGTTTTTGTTGATTTTGAGGGTCGTTCTCTGTGCCTCTTGGACTTGAGTGCCTGTTTCCTTCCCCAGATTAGGGAAGTTCTCAGCCATAATTTGTTCAAATAAACCTTTTGCCCGTTTTCCCCACTCTTTTTCCTCAGGGGCTCCTATGATACGGCTGTTGTCATACTTTATGTAATTACTGAGTCCCCTAAGTCTATATTCACAATCTAATAGTTTTCTTTCCCTGTTCTTTTCAGCTTCATTATTTTCCATAATTTTATCTTCTTTATCTAACCCGTTTGTTCCTCTGCTCCTTCCATCCTCACTGTGATTATATCCAGTCAGTTTTGCATCTCAGTCATAGCATTTTTTATTTTGGCCTGACTAGTTTTTAGGTCTTTTATCTCTGCAGCCAGTGTTTCTCTGGTGTCTTCTATGCTTCTTTCAAGTCCAGCCAGTATTCTTATGACCGTTGTTCTAAATTCTTGTTCAGATATATTGCTTATAATTGTTTTGAGTAAATCCCTGGCTGTGATTTCTTCATGATCTTCATGATCTTTCTTTAGCGGAGAATTCCCCTATGTTGTCATTATGTTTAGGTTTCTGTCTTCGGGTGTTTGAATGCTTGTTATTTTTGTTATTAATTACTTATCGAGAGTAAGACTATATTAAGAAGTCACACACTGTCCAGGGCCTGGCGCTTCAGCAAATGTGTCTGGTGTATGCACTCTGCTCTAGTGTTTTGCCTCCTCTTTCCCACAGGTCAGCACTCTGCAGATTTCCTCCTTCTTGCAATGGGGAGTGTTTAGGCCTTTAACTAGGCGTGCTTTGATTTGTTAAAATAATCCTGATTTAAAAAAAAAAGCCTGATCCAAAAAAAGGAAAAGGGACCCCCCAAAAAACCCCAAAGAAACAAACAAAAAACTATGATGGTTTCCAAAGAAAAAGAAAGAAGAAAAGGAAGCCTGATCCAAAGACAGAGAAAAGGAAATGAAAAAACAAACAATAACCTATTAGCCTAATTACAAAGGGAAAAAAAAAAACAAAACAAAACAAGAAAGCCTGGTCCTATTTCCACCAGAAGAGTGGCTCCTGGGTTGTTCAGACAGTTAAGTGTCTGACTCTTGGTTTCGGCCCTGGTCATGACTTCATGGTCATGAATTCGAGCCCCAGGTTGGGTCCGTGCTCAGTGCAGAGTCTCCTTGAGATTCTTTCCTCTTCCCTCTCCCTTTCCTCCTGCTTTATACCGTCTTGTGCAAGTGCACGCTTTCTCTGTCTCCCTCTCTCTTAAATAAAAAAGTAAATAAAATCTATTTCCGCCAGAACTGAAGCTGACACTTTGGAGCAATGTGTGACCAGCGCACCTGGTACATGCAGGGGGCCTGTGCTCGTCCTCTGGGAGTGAGGTCTGCTCCCCTGGCTCACAGTCACACATACCTGGGTGAAGATGCCCCTGCAGGGGGTGGGGGGCGTATTTTGGTGCAGGCAGCTCTGGCCTCCACTGGGGGTGCTGTATTGCTCCCTGAAGTCCAACTGTTCACTGGTGTGGGGGGAGGATGTGAAGATGGCATCATCCTGCTCTCTCCTCTGCAGGGAGGGGAGCTCAGCCTGCTGCTGTTCAGGAAGCCCTCATATAAAAGTGAACAGTCACCCCTTTTATGTCCCAGGTTTCTGTCAAGTCCCCTCCTTCAGCCTGTCTGTGCCTGGGGCCATCTGCATACCTGGCGCCACAGTTCCACGTTTTAGCTCTGGCACCCAGCAGGGATTCACAACTCCAGATCCTAAAGGCCCCTGCATGGAGCGGTCCTTCTCCCCTCCTCCAGAGGAGAGCCTCCCCGCGCTTTGTCTGGTACTGCTTTGTCCCAGAAAGGCAGTCACACGGCTGCGCAGGGGCTTGGAGTTTATAGTGAAGGACAATGAAAAGCCACGGCCAGGTTATCTGTCCTCTGTGCAGCTTCTGTCCCTTGCTGATGAATGACCACTCGATGGCAGGCAGCAGGTCTTTCGTCCTTGGAGAGACAAGATACCCTCTTCCAGATGGACTCCAGGAAGGGGAATGTTCTCTTCCAGCAATTGCATTGTATCTTATGTCCCTTTTTAATTTCTTCAAAGTGTAAGAATATCCAAGATACGTGAGAAGAGGTTTGATGTCAGAATCCAGTCTAAAATTTAGCCTGTTTTCTAGTCTCTTACTAATTAAACAGCAACTTATAAAGTGACTTATCTTCTTCAAATGTTCCAGAACATTTAACGTGGTTTACACAGAAAGTTTCTTTCACATCAGTATTTTATCAAATTACATAATATTTAAAGAATTGCAATAGCAAGTAAAAAATGTACAAAAAGGTTAAGAAAAATACCATTGACACTTTGTAGACATGCAGCTCCATTTGTGAAAGCATAAGTGTATGCACATGTAATTTAAGGCATTAGAATTCAGCATGTCATGGGCATGAGTCAGCATATTTGAATGAAAAATATTTAATCTTGCTCTTCTATGAAGAGATCTTCTTTTGTACCGTCCCTTTAGAAGATGTGTTCAGTTGTTGGTTTC